>CAJQUN010000326.1:0-663727 GCA_907163345.1 Haberlea rhodopensis
GGTCGTTCCATAGTCATTTCAACACACATATATATATAGCCATACCCACATCCATCTAATGCAATTAAAACACATTATGCATTTCACAAATGGTCTTATATAAAGTAATGCTCGTACGTCGCACGTACCTTAAATTTCCGAAGTCCGAGCCAAACCTTGCTCGAGTTCCATGCCCCGAGGAACGATGTGCTAACACGATAAATAATTCACAATTATTTATGACATGCAACCCATGCTCAAGCACACCCATAACCCTTAAAAATATTGTCAACACACGACAATTAACCATTATCGAAATTGCTCAAGAACACCCCACAAATTTTCGAACCTTCACATCACAAATCGAACCCAAACTAAACATCATAATTCATCTAAACATGAATTAAATCTATCAATAGCAAGAACCATCACCCCTTGCCAAAAACCCCCAAAATTCGAACATAAACCCCACGCAAACAGCCTCAAATTCGAACCATTAAAGCAACAAATTTTCGAACCAAAACCTCACGCCCAACAGCAAGAAATTCGAACCATATCCACCCAAAAATAGCAGGGAAATACACGATAATGACGAAAAAGGGGTAAGGGAGGTTACCCAATCGAAAATCGGAAGTAAAACGTTCGAAATCGATGAACCCTAGGAACTGGGGATCGGCGCATTCCCGCAAAATCCGACTTCAAAACGCGACGAAACTCTCTGTGATATCCCCGAAATGATTATGTGGGTAATCATGCATTTAAGGGTGGTTAATTATGAACCTATATGTTTAAAGCGTTTGTATGTGGGATTAATTTATTTAATTTGATGATGTGGTTTAGGAAGCATGTTAGGTGTTTTTAATTGTTGTGTTGATGTGGTAGAATAATAAAATATCGAGGAGGGATATTTTTATACATCGTATGAAATACCGGGACACAATTAAACACCACAAACCCACCCCACATGCAACCACCCAACCCCCACTTGCAGCCAAACCCACGCCCTTCCCCTGTTTTCTGGGAAAGCAGATTGACTTGTAGGCATGTTTGGACTTAGATATTTTGGATCTTGCCTCTTCCAAAAGCTTCCTTCTTTTTCCCTTCATCTCTCTGCAACTTGGTCGAGTTCCAGGAGAAAAGTGATCGGGTTTCATGCTTCTTTTCATATAGAAAATCGAAGGGCAAAAGTGGTGAGGAGTCACATTTTTTTCCCAGTTTTCAGTTTCCTGGCATGCTTGTTCTTTGTAGCAGATTTGGCATGCTAATTTAGGGTATGATGTTATCTTGTTATGTATACCTTTATGTGATGTTTGTGAAGCCCTTAGCATGTTTAGTTAAGAAACTTGCATGCTTTATGTTCTAGATTTGTAGTAGAGAAAGGGTTCCTCGAACATCCGAGCAGAGAAGTACTCTGTTTTCCATGTTAGGAAGGGTTTTACCATGATGTTTCGAAGCATGCTAACTTAGGTTTTGGTTGAACCTTTGATGTGTTTTTATGTATGGTAACTTGTTGAAGGTACCAGTATATTTCCTTGAGCATGTTGCATGTGTTATGTGAAAGATTTAATCATGTGAAAGGTAGTGTTCGAAAATTCTGGGCAAGGTTCAAGTGCCCTGTTTTCTGGAAATATATGTGCGAAGAGTACTTTTATGAAGGTGTTATCATGCATGATAAACTTGAGTTTTGGAAAAACTTTGATGTAAAAATATGCTTGGTAGTTTTGTGAAACCCATGGCATGTTTAGTTGAGCAGGGTTTATGTTATATGTGTTAGTTTTAATAGCATGTAAAGAGGTGCTCAAGAATTCTGGAAATGAAAATGTGCCCTGTTTCCAGAAAAAGTTGATCCAGTACTTGTTTAAATGATCGATGTTTATGCATATAGGTTTATGCTCAGGGTGTATATTTGGTTTGAATACACTCAGGGTAGTGTAGTTCAAATGCTAGCATGATGATCTTGGTATGTATTATGTCCTACATGTTAGATTTAAGGGTATGAATATCGGTGTTAAGCAATTCTGGAAAATCGCCAAAGGAACAAGGTTGGCGATCAATCGCCAAGGAGGCGCGATCGATCGCGACGTTCCAGTAGGTTTTGGCGATCGATCGCCAATATTGGGGCGATCGATCGCTGAATGTTTTTTTTGGTATGCGAGGCAGTAGCATCTCGCGATCGATCGGGGCTCATGGACGATCGATCGCGAGATGATATTGTAGGATTAATTTGGTTTTTAATTTGGTTTTGCTTCCGGATTATTATGAGGTGCCTAATATTGTGTTGTGTGGCTATGTAGAACCATCCCAGGTGCCAGCACAACCGAGGAGATAAAGTCGATTGACTCCTCTATCTTTTGAAAGGTACGTAAGCGACGTACGGGCATCCCAACGGTAACATGTACTTTATGTTTGTTTTTATGACACATGATGAATGCAATGTGGTGCATTATGGTTATGATACATGTTTTTATGCATTGTTTTTGCATATGTATGTTGTGAAATATAAGAGGTGTATTTCACGAGTCAAAGTTATCTTAGTAAGGATTTTAATGGCTTACGCTAAAGTCCATTGGAAGCGATGAAGAATTCCGCTTACATGGAGTAGCAACGCTAAAGTCCATTGGAAGCGAGGAAGAATTCCGCTTACATGGAGTAGCAAGAAGCATTAAAATGTACTAATGATAAGGGCTCAGGATGAAATAAGGATTTAAGGGAAAAGGAATGTCATGACATTGCATATCCATACATTCATATAATGTGTTTCTATTATGAATTATGGTACAGGGACAACCAATGGGCGATATAAATGCTGGAAATACAGGAAGGACTTGTGTTTAAGATTTGCATTTATGCCTTACTTTCATATTATGTTATATATGAATTGTGTTATGCTCATGTGTTGGGGGTTGTCTTTGTAGGTGCTTTTGTTGACGAGAACCAGGGCCGGGGTTGATATGCTGAGCTGTAAGGAGTGCTACAGGATTAGCATGTTAGAGTTTTTGTATAGCTTCTACTGAGTAGAGTAAGACTATGATGTAGTACCTTTGTAGGAAGTATGTCTTTCCTTTTGGAACATTTTGGTACTGTAATCTCTAAAGCTCAGGTTAATCAACACGGCACATTACTCTGATATAATCACATGTATGTTTAGTTCTCTAAATTGCACCTTAATATCTTGATGTGATAACGGGGTCTCACATTTAGTGGTATCAGAGCAGTGGTTAGATAACCAGGGAAGAGTGAAGGGTAGCCTTTAGAGACAAGTTGGCTAGGTATTCATTTAGGCATGCTTATGCATGTGATGCATATGGTTGTATACGTGATATACTAACATGCTTTGAATATTTACTCTTGTTATCTAACGGCTTATATTATGAACTGCTTTTGGTATTGTTGTTAACTATTGTGTTGCAGCATGGCGAACCTCAATGAAGAGGTAGGAGATGTGGACAGTAGAAATGCAAGTATTGCTCAGCCGAACCCTTTACCACCACCTGCTGTGGGCGTGGAGCCCAGTGTACAGATATTACTGCCAGGGGAGCTCAGTTTGAAGCAGTTTCTGAGTTTCCATCCGCCCATGTTTGAGGGGACTGAGTCTGGTGAAGTAGCTGAGGAGTGGTTGGAACGTATAGAGCAGATACTTGTGACTGCACCTTGTGCACTCACGGCATGGCTGAGGTTAGCAGAGTTTCAGCTGGCTAAGAAGCCTGCTATGTGGTGGAAGACCACCGTGATGGAGCTGAGAGCTCTAGGTATGGCAGTTGACTGGACTGTATTCCGGACCCGGTTCCTTAACCGGTATTTCTCTACAGCTGCCAGACAATTGAAGGAGGATGAGTTCAACAGTTTGAAGCAGGGTAGCATGTCCGTAGCAGACTACGCTATGCAGTATTCCTCACTGCTGAGGTATGTACCTCATATTGCTGTCAGCAGCCATGCCAAGATGAGGAACTTTCTGAAAGGTCTGAGGCCGGAGCTATTCGATAGGGTTATCTCTAACAACCCCAGCTCGTTTGACGACGCCCTGACACGGGCAGAGTTAGCAGAGATTGCCGTAGGCGCATACAAGGATGTTGTACCCCCTTTTGTACCATCACAGAGGCCTACTACTGATAGTCTGAGGCCACGAGGGGATCAGTTTAAGGCTCGTGGGGCCTCATCATCTTCCAGGTTTAGTGGGAAGAAGTCTCATGGACAGAAGCAGAACACCCGGGGGCACACACAGGGAAGCAGGACAGAGGTAACCAGGTGTACCAACTGTGGAGGATGGCATTTGTTACGTGACTGTCGAGGTTGCTATATCTGTGGAAAGATGGGCCACATAGCTCGGGGTTGCCCCAATCGGGCAGTTCAGACGGATTCAGGGCCGAATAGGCCAAGGTTTGATGCTGGGAGGGCACCACAGAGGCAGCAGTTTGCACCACGACCCCTGGGAGGTCAGACGACAGGACCGCCGCAGGGACAGGTGTATGCACTGACCAGGGAGCAGGCCGAGGCAGCCCCAGAGGAGGTCATTGCTGGTACGTGTCATTTACTTACGTACCCTGCACTTATATTGATAGATACAGGTGCTTCCCATTCCTTTGTATCTACTGCCTTTGTGGAAGGACACCATTTGTGCTCGTCTCTGTTACCCACGCCTCTCATGGTCTCGACACCCACGGGGAAGCATGTGATTGCGGATCGACAGTTATCTGATTGCCTCATTTATTTTGAGGGCAATGATCTGAGGGCCGATTTGATTCAGTTAGAGATGGCAGACTTTGACTGCATTATCGGCATTGATGTGTTGAGCAGATACCGAGCTATGGTAGATTGTCAAAAGAGGATGGTTCGTTTTCTGTCTGATCAGGGGTTCCAGTGGACTTTTTATGGGGACGGCTCTCGTCCAAGGATACCAGTAATCTCGGCGGTTAAGATGTCGCGGTTATTGGAACGTGGCCATACTGGGTACCTTATTTATGCTATGGATGCTTCAGAGGAGAAGGAAGTGAGAGCCGAGGACATTCCAGTTGTGGCAGAGTTCAGTGATGTGTTTCCAGATGAGATTCCGGGATTTCCGCCTGTCAGGGATGTGGAGTTTGCTATTGAGCTGCTGCCAGGGGACATCAGCCATTTCTCGTGCCCCATACAGGATGGCACCGGCAGAGCTGAGGGAGCTGAAGGTACAGTTACAGGAGCTCCTCGACAAGGGATACATCCGTCCTAGTGTATCGCCTTGGGGTGCGCCAGTCTTGTTCGTGAAAAAGAAGGATGGATCAATGCGTCTGTGCATTGACTACAGGCAACTGCACAAGGCTACAGTGAAGAACAGATATCCGCTTCCGAGGATTGATGATCTGTTCGACCAGCTTCAGGGTACGGAGGTGTACTCCAAGATAGATTTGAGGTCAGGCTATCACCAGGTACGGGTTAGAGCTGGTGATGTCCAAAAGACGGCTTTTAGAACTCGGTATGGACACTATGAGTTCTTGGTGATGCCGTTCGGTGTGACAAATGCACCTGCAGTCTTTATGAGCCTGATGAACAGAGTATTTCAGGAGTACCTCGATCAGTTTGTGATCGTGTTTATTGATGACATCCTGGTCTATTCGAGGAATGAGGAGGATCATGCCGATCATCTGAGGATAGTACTCCAGATCCTCAGAGATCATCAGTTGTACGCCAAACTCAGCAAGTGTGAGTTTTGGCTGAACAGTGTTGCATTTTTGGGCCATATCATATCACGAGAGGGGATATCAGTAGACCCGAGGAAGATAGAGGCAGTTATGGATTGGTCTACCCCTACTTCAGTCAGTGAGATTCGAAGTTTTCTTGGTCTGGCTGGCTATTATCGACGTTTCGTCGAGGGTTTCTCAAAGATCGCCAAGCCACTTACACAGCTGACTCAGAAGGGAGTCCCATTTTGTTGGTCAGAGGCTTGTGAGCAGAGCTTCCGGGAATTAAAACACAGACTGAATACTGCGCCAGTTCTAGTGATACCCAAGGAGAACAAAGGATTTGTTCTTTATACCGATGCATCTCTACAGGGATTAGGGTGCGTGCTGATGCAGGACAGGCATGTAGTGGCTTACGCTTCAAGACAGTTGAAGCCACATGAGACGAGGTATCCAGTCCATGATCTGGAGTTGGCAGCTATAGTGTTCGCCTTGAAGATATGGCGACACTACTTATACGGTACCTCATTTACCATCTTCACTGATCACAAGAGCCTGAAGTTCTTGTTTACACAGGCTGAGCTGAACATGAGGCAGAGGAGATGGATGGACCTGCTGAAGGACTACGATTGTGAAATCGAATATCACCCGGGAAAAGCAAATTTGACAGCCGACGCTTTGAGTCGGAAGGTGAGGAGCACAGCAGAGGATGCTATGTCTCTGTCAGCTATGTTTGGCTCCTACTGCCATTTGGGATTCGATTATGATGTATCTTCTTCACCAGTACAGGTTTTGACCTTGCTAGCTGAGCCTGTTATATTTGATCACATCAGGAAGGCTCAGGGGACCGATGTAGAGGTTCAGAGATGGATGTTAGTGGTTCATTCAGGACAGCCATCGAGATTCAGAGTGGCTGATGACGGTTCTCTGAGACTTGGCGACAGATGGGTGGTTCCAAATGCACCTGAGTTACGTCAGGGTTTATTACAGCGAGCTCATTGCAGTAGGATGAGTATCCATCCAGGTGGGAAGAAGATGTATAAGGATCTACGCAGCCAGTTCTGGTGGAGGCGTATGAAACAGGATGTCACCTCTTTTGTCAAGCGTTGTTTGATTTGTCAGCAAGTGAAAGCTGAGAGACAAAGGCCTGGAGGTGAACTAAGAAGTTTAGAGGTACCCGAGTGGAAGTGGCAGCACGTATCTATGGATTTCGTGACCCACTTGCCGAAGACCGTTTCGGGTTTTGATGCCATCTGGGTAGTCGTGGACAGATTGACTAAGAGTGCTCATTTCATTCCCTACTGTATGACCTTCACGCACTTAAGAATGGCGCTGTTATATGTCAGAGATGTGGTGAGACTGCACGGGATCCCTGTTTCGATTGTGTCAGATCGAGATCCGCGGTTTACATCTCACTTTTGGGAGGGTCTGCAGACAGCTCTAGGTACAGAGTTGAGGTTGAGCACAGCCTATCATCCCCAGACGGACGGACAGACCGAGCGTACGATACAGACGCTCGAAGATATGTTGAGGGCTTGTGTGCTGGAGTTCGACACTTCATGGCAGGACTCGATAGCCTTGGTGGAATTTTCTTACAACAACAGCTACCAGGCAAGTATTCAGATGGCTCCTTTCGAGGCCCTCTATGGTAGGCGTTGTAGGTCACCCTTGTGTTGGGATGACATGGACCGTAAGTCGGTTGGAGGACCTGAGTTGGTTCAGGAAATGGAAGAGAAAGTTAAGGTTATCAGAACAAAGATGAAGGCAGCTCAGGATAGACAGGCAGCATATGCCAATCAGCGGCGTAGACCGTTGGAGTTTCAGTTAGGCGACAGAGTGTTTTTAAAGATCTCACCCTTCAGAGGCGTGGTACGGTTTGGGATGCGAGGGAAGTTATCCCCGAGGTATGTAGGGCCGTATGAGATCTTACAGCGTATTGGTACTCTGGCGTACCGGTTGGCTTTACCGCCCTCTCTGTCTGGCATACACGACGTTTTTCATGTGTCTATGCTGAGGAAGTATGAGCCAGATCCCTCACATGTGTTGCAGCCTTCAGAGGTGCAGATTGAGTCCGATGTTTCTTATGTGGAGCGGCCTATCAGGATTTTGGATAGAGCAGACCGCAGACTTCGGAACAAGGTTATTCCTATGATCAAGGTACAGTGGGATCGTAGGGGTGTCGAGGAGGCCACGTGGGAGACAGAGCGACACATGGTGCAGTACTATCCAGAACTGTTTTCTGGTATGCGTTTATGTACTATTTTATTTCTAGTTAGCAGCATGTTTGATTTCGGGACGAAATCTTATAAGTAGGGGAGTATTGTGATATCCCCGAAATGATTATGTGGGTAATCATGCATTTAAGGGTGGTTAATTATGAACCTATATGTTTAAAGCGTTTGTATGTGGGATTAATTTATTTAATTTGATGATGTGGTTTAGGAAGCATGTTAGGTGTTTTTAATTGTTGTGTTGATGTGGTAGAATAATAAAATATCGAGGAGGGATATTTTTATACATCGTATGAAATACCGGGACACAATTAAACACCACAAACCACCCCACATGCAACCACCCAACCCCCACTTGCAGCCAAACCCACGCCCTTCCCCTGTTTTCTGGGAAAGCAGATTGACTTGTAGGCATGTTTGGACTTAGATATTTTGGATCTTGCCTCTTCCAAAAGCTTCCTTCTTTTTCCCTTCATCTCTCTGCAACTTGGTCGAGTTCCAGGAGAAAAGTGATCGGGTTTCATGCTTCTTTTCATATAGAAAATCGAAGGGCAAAAGTGGTGAGGAGTCACATTTTTTTCCCAGTTTTCAGTTTCCTGGCATGCTTGTTCTTTGTAGCAGATTTGGCATGCTAATTTAGGGTATGATGTTATCTTGTTATGTATACCTTTATGTGATGTTTGTGAAGCCCTTAGCATGTTTAGTTAAGAAACTTGCATGCTTTATGTTCTAGATTTGTAGTAGAGAAAAGGGTTCCTCGAACATCCGAGCAGAGAAGTACTCTGTTTTCCATGTTAGGAAGGGTTTTACCATGATGTTTCGAAGCATGCTAACTTAGGTTTTGGTTGAACCTTTGATGTGTTTTTATGTATGGTAACTTGTTGAAGGTACCAGTATATTTCCTTGAGCATGTTGCATGTGTTATGTGAAAGATTTAATCATGTGAAAGGTAGTGTTCGAAAATTCTGGGCAAGGTTCAAGTGCCCTGTTTTCTGGAAATATATGTGCGAAGAGTACTTTTATGAAGGTGTTATCATGCATGATAAACTTGAGTTTTGGAAAAACTTTGATGTAAAAATATGCTTGGTAGTTTTGTGAAACCCATGGCATGTTTAGTTGAGCAGGGTTTATGTTATATGTGTTAGTTTTAATAGCATGTAAAGAGGTGCTCAAGAATTCTGGAAATGAAAATGTGCCCTGTTTCCAGAAAAAGTTGATCCAGTACTTGTTTAAATGATCGATGTTTATGCATATAGGTTTATGCTCAGGGTGTATATTTGGTTTGAATACACTCAGGGTAGTGTAGTTCAAATGCTAGCATGATGATCTTGGTATGTATTATGTCCTACATGTTAGATTTAAGGGTATGAATATCGGTGTTAAGCAATTCTGGAAAATCGCCAAAGGAACAAGGTTGGCGATCGATCGCCAAGGAGGCGCGATCGATCGCGACGTTCCAGTAGGTTTTGGCGATCGATCGCCAATATTGGGGCGATCGATCGCTGAATGTTTTTTTTTGGTATGCGAGGCAGTAGCATCTCGCGATCAATCGGGGCTCATGGACGATCGATCGCGAGATGATATTGTAGGATTAATTTGGTTTTTAATTTGGTTTTGCTTCCGGATTATTATGAGGTGCCTAATATTGTGTTGTGTGGCTATGTAGAACCATCCCAGGTGCCAGCACAACCGAGGAGATAAAGTCGATTGACTCCTCTATCTTTTGAAAGGTACGTAAGCGACGTACGGGCATCCCAACGGTAACATGTACTTTATGTTTGTTTTTATGACACATGATGAATGCAATGTGGTGCATTATGGTTATGATACATGTTTTTATGCATTGTTTTTGCATATGTATGTTGTGAAATATAAGAGGTGTATTTCACGAGTCAAAGTTATCTTAGTAAGGATTTTAATGGCTTACGCTAAAGTCCATTGGAAGCGATGAAGAATTCCGCTTACATGGAGTAGCAACGCTAAAGTCCATTGGAAGCGAGGAAGAATTCCGCTTACATGGAGTAGCAAGAAGCATTAAAATGTACTAATGATAAGGGCTCAGGATGAAATAAGGATTTAAGGGAAAAGGAATGTCATGACATTGCATATCCATACATTCATATAATGTGTTTCTATTATGAATTATGGTACAGGGACAACCAATGGGCGATATAAATGATGGAAATACAGGAAGGACTTGTGTTTAAGATTTGCATTTATGCCTTACTTTCATATTATGTTATATATGAATTGTGTTATGCTCATGTGTTGGGGTTTGTCTTTGTAGGTGCTTTTGTTGACGAGAACCAGGGCCGGGGTTGATATGCTGAGCTGTAAGGAGTGCTACAGGATTAGCATGTTAGAGTTTTTGTATAGCTTCTACTGAGTAGAGTAAGACTATGATGTAGTACCTTTGTAGGAAGTATGTCTTTCCTTTTGGAACATTTTGGTACTGTAATCTCTAAAGCTCAGGTTAATCAACACGGCACATTACTCTGATATAATCACATGTATGTTTAGTTCTCTAAATTGCACCTTAATATCTTGATGTGATAACGGGGTCTCACACTCTCAATTGCCGGAGGGGATAGCTGCGCCTCGACGAGACGAAGCCGGCGGCGGGTTGCACGCGCCGAACGGCGGCGGGTGAACGCCTGGAAGCGGCGTGGGTCTGGGGCGACGGAAGGGCGACGCGGGAGGGAGAGAGAAATAAGGTGCTGAAATGGTTCCGATAATTAAAATCTCGGGTTCAACTGGTATTTATAGCAAAAATACTCCGAAATACTAATAGCCCCACAAATAAATCATGATTCATTAAAAATCATCTGTTTTCAAAAATTCTCTCTCTAACTCAAAAACCCCCTACCGGTGCCCACACAAAGCACCCGAGGTTCCGAGTCACACTAAAAACCCAACTCATAGGTTTTCACCGAAATGAGAATACGATCTCAACGTCGGGATCCAACGATCCCAACTACTCAAATAGACGAGCCCGGAAGGCCCAACACTTCGATTAAACTCCAAATCGCCACGTAAAACAACTTTAGGGGTTATTAACACTCCGGGATTAACATCTATAATCTCTGGTCATCACAATATCCCCCACTAAAAGAATTTCGTCCTCGAAATTAGCACCGGTGTATCACATAACACCCAGGCTACACAACAACATGAAGCCATAACCTCGATTCTTGACCATATCAGAATCGTCTTAATAAACGCGAGGATACTTACTTCACATCAAACTCTGAAACAGAGCGACATACCAAAACCAACATATCACCCAAGAGACAAAACGTACCTCGATGCGGTTCATCCCAAAAGTCAGTCCCGCATGACTGCAAAACAACCAATACTTACGACCGTAGATCGGATAGTCACCTTAGTTCTAATACAACTAGTAAGAACGCATCATGAATGACACCTCAACCGTGAGAACGTTGACCTCGTGTCAAACTCTGGAGTGGAATAGACTTCCAAATCCATCATAACGTCAAAGAGCGTCAGCACAACTCAACGCTAACAATCCAGAAGCAGTTAGTCAACTGAAACTGCAAGGATTCGAATCGCTCCCGATTCCATCGTAGATCATTCAATGACATCTCTATCATGACTCACGATGTCTAACATACATTGTTACGGGGGAAACATTAGTATACCACGATGTACATATACCAAACCTGGTCTCCACTTCCAAACCTACTCCATCAACGAGCAGTCGCATCATTGCAACTCAATTTGGGCAACTCACGGCCACAGATTCACACAAAAGACATCTCACAAGATGTCCACCTCTGGATATTCCAAGGATCACATCCTGATCATAAATAAACCATCGAGACTCCACAGAGTTCAAATTCTGAAAGGACATGCTATAAACCCATTGCATCCTCAACGCTTGTGTCGACAGCGACACCCAACCAATCCGAATTCCTGCCATCCCTTGATAATCCTAGGATTTAACAATCCAAACTTGGGAAGGCTATCGCATAACTTGAAGGAAAACACCAACAAGGGAACACCTCAACCCACACAAGATAATCCCTCCTCAAAGGGAGTCAACTAACTTCACGATTGTTCCTCATAATTTATCGTGCCATGGAGATTCCCAATCTCAAGGTGTTCAATATCTCTCATCAGAGATTTAACCATCCAAAAATAGTATAACTCTATGCTTGACAAAAGGAAATCAATAACTGGCATCCGTATACTCACCGGTATACCTGCCTAGGCACGGACATCACATGCATACTCAATGCACTTGGCTCGGGTATCTACAACATACCCCTAAGCCCCAAACACAACTGTCAATTCTGAGTCATTCCCATCCAGAGGAGGATGATAATTGACAATCAACAACACGGCGTGATTTCCAAAATCAACACCACACGTACCAATTTACCGAATCTTTCAAAGATTCCCAAATAGATATTATACTACCTCCTTCCCCACAAGGGAAGTGCTATCGAACTCGAGATCCACTAGTCTCTAACCACCGTTCGAAAAAACTGGATACAATAATACCCATTGCATCCCAAATACACGGATTCCCCAGATCGAGTCAACAACGACTTGATGACTCTCTTGTTGGTACTTCAACATTATGACCTGTCCCAGACAAGTCTCACCAAGATTAAACATAAGCGTATACACGTTTCAGTGAGGCATGCACAACCTCAACCTCAAATGACGTGGTGACTACTAAAGTCCACCATAATCCACATCGTATCACCTTACGATTTGCCAAACTTGGTTCCAACGAGCAGTATCATGGCTCCAACAATCACAGTATATCATTACCACGATATCTGGCTAGCAAAGCGCTGTCTCCATAGGCTCATATCAAGCCCACCAACAAGCCATATGTTCCATCTCGGTATGCCATACCGTACAAACCGTTAGAGTAATGGGTCATCGCCCAACATATCTCTAAAATACCAAGCACAATGGACAACCCGGTGTCCTTGCTCACTTATGATGCAATCATAATCCATTATGATTTATCCTACACCCTCAGGGTGGGTGTAAACCATGTCTACCCTACACCACAACACAAGCTAGTAGTTTCCTCAATGACTACTCTTACCACCAATCACTTGGCCCTAGCCAAACCAACGAGCATACCCAAGGGTATCATTGCTCGACAAATATTTAACTCTATAACATGATGTGGTACATCTACCGGTACAATACATCCAATACTCCACCGAGCAAACCTGCTCGGCAAAAGGTCTCGTCAACTAGTGACCCAGACTCTACCATGTGCTCACCATCGGCACTCAAACCATACAACCAAATACATAACATAAATGTATTAATCATCAAAACGACGCTACACGTCTACATAGAACATCCACCATGTCATTGTCATCCCGTGACGGTACCTGTCAACATATGACTTTGAAATAATATAATAATATTGTCGACTCGCAACGGTATATGTCGATACACGACGTCTATTATCTAATCGTCAAACACATGACAATATAAGTAAATCAACACATGATATCCACAATAGTGCTAAATAAACAGTAATATGCCATACCTCATTGCTAACAATATAGCGGCATACCTGTCTCCGTCATCCAACAGTGGTACGCAATCAGCACCCATCGTTCGTAGGTGGCGTAATCCAGCGTCATGTGCATAGCGGCATAACCCGTCGCTATAGAATCAGGGGCATAATCCCTCGTCATAGAGTCAGCGGCATAAAACTTCGCTATAGACATCTGGCGGCATGAACCATCGCCATAGATGTAGCGGAATGTACCATCGCTATGAATACCCGGCGGCATAAGTCATCGCCAATAGAATAGCGGAATGAGACATCGCTATCAATACCCGGCGGCATAAACCATCGCCAATAGAATAGCGGAATGAGACATCGCTATCAATATATCCGGCGGAATGAACCATCGCCAATCAATATAGCAGAATGAACCATCGCTATCAATACATCTGGCGGAATGAACCATCGCCAATCAATATAGCGGAATGAACCATCGCTATCAATACATCTGGCGGAATGAACCATCGCCAATCAATATAGCGGAATGAACCATCGCTATCAATATATCCGGCGGAATGAACCATCGCCAATCAATATAGCGGCATGAACCATCGCTATCCATATCGATAATGTGGTTGTTCCGGTCTTGTTATAGCAGCGGAATTTTAGGACCCCTCGCTTCGACATATAGCGGCATCATATGATATCCCTCGCTTCGACAATGACAACGGCATGTTACCTCGCTTAGACATGACAGCGGCAAATATCATATTACCATCGCTTCATATGACAGCGGCAAGTACCTCCCTCGCTCGAATATAACAACTACCGGAACTTCCACTAGCTCCATGTACCTGCATCCAGGTTAATACCACAGTTCACAATATAATGATCGATATCACTTTTCAGTTATAACCACAATATTCCACAATAATCACAATATTCCACTTTAATCACAATATTCCACATTAATCACTAGAATTGTGACTGTTCCGGTCCCAATACAACAGCGGAATTTTAGGACCCCTCGCTTCGACAATGACAGCGGCATGTTACCTCGCTCAGTCATGACAGCGGCAAGTACCTCCCTCGCTCGGAGATAAAGGCTACCGGAACATTCATCAATTCTACCACAATAATCAAGCACAACAGTTGATTCCATTATCACAATATATCACTATCATTTCACATATACCAACACATGTAAGGGTTCACTACCCACGATATACATAATCAAAGGTGTAACACGTTTTACCGTCCGAAGCCCGTACGTCTCACCTTTCCTGATTTTCCCACAAAATCAGATCCCTTAACACATAATACATGAAGGGCCAGACATCACCATTAATGCCATCCCATCTCATGCTACACGATTCCTGCAATCACAATGATTAGCAACACCACTTTTCATATCATAAAAAGCACATAAACAACTAGTTGTGTCATACAACATTAATGCCATCATGCATAAGTATGTGCTATCAATAACTTCCTAGGCTCTTAACAGCCCCAAAGAGCTAACCACTGCTCTGATACCACTAATGTAAGGACCCCAAGCCCTTAACCCTTGATTAGTGTACTAACCACTATGTGTGGCACATGCTTTCAATAAAAATCAATCGGGAAACTCAAATGATACTTTACCATTGAATGGCAACTACAAAATTTCTTTAATACTCAATGTTATAAGATCATCATCCTAACAACATATAGACTCATCGAGTTCGCCCATTACCATCCCCTTTTTGCCACTTTTTACATTGTGGACTTTTATAAAAATTTGGGCAGAGTCTCCCCGTAAATTGAGCTATCCCAAAACAAAAGCACATCACATAATATAATTCCCGGCCAGGGAATACACAATACTCAACAGAATACAGAGCACAAAGTAAATTCCCAGCCAGGGAAGACACCACACATAAGACGACAAAAGTGGGTTTCAACACCGACATAATACACTAACGACTCTCATATCATTAGCAATTTTACCCTTAATTGCATGCAACATATAATGAAAGAGAGAAAGGCTCATGCCTTTATATACAACCCATATACAAGAATATCCGTGCTCACATGCGAGCATCATAAATGTGTATATAAACCTCGGGTGTATATAAGTACTCTATACGATACCGTGCTCCATCAAGCCCTGGTATCACGATCCTGTGAGTACATCCAATCAACAGCTCGAGCTCAGCTCCACAGCCATCGATGTACCTGTTCACCTGCCCCAACAGAGACAGCCCCCAACGGGGTGAGCATACCAATACACAAAATCTCATAATCACAATAATGAAATTCATAATTTACAACACAAGTAAATATTAATGAATTTTAAATGATACTCCCTGGATGGCAACGTCCTCATCCGGGATTCCGTGTAATGTCCCTGTTCTCACAATCATCAAACTCATCAAATCTCAAAAATCAGTAAATCAACCCATTGATTTAACTCATAGCATGCCTGGTTCTCAAGTATCAATAATTAATGATTCCAAATTCATTATACATACAAATATAGATATCTCGATATCTAATACTGATTTTCAACTTTGCTACCAATCACAGATAGCTCAAATGCCTAGCATTTATCTTACAAATTCTCCATTATACTTAGACATCTCACATGTCTTATAATGAATACATGATTCCACGATCATTCTTAGGCATCTCAAATGCCCTACAATTGTCATATAAACCCAGCACCCCATATCTCTTATAAGGTCATACTATTCTAGTATTACACACACTTGTGGCAGCGATGTCAGGACTAGGTCGTTCCATAGTCATTTCAACACATATATATAGCCATACCCACATCTATCTAATGCAATTAAAACACATTATGCATTTCACAAATGCTCTTATATAAAGTAATGCTCGTACGTCGCACGTACCTTAAATTTCCGAAGTCCGAGCCAAACCTTGCTCGAGTTCCATGCCCCGAGGAACGATGTGCTAACACGATAAATAATTCACAATTATTTATGAACATGCAACCCATGCTCAAGCACACCCATAACCCTTAAAAATATTGTCAACACACGACAATTAACCATTATCGAAAATTGCTCAAGAACACCCCACAAATTTTCGAACCTTCACAACACAAATCGAACCCAAACTAAACACCATAATTCATCTAAACATGAATTAAATCTATCAATAGCAAGAACCATCACCCCTTGCCAAAACCCAAAATTCGAACATAAACCCCACGCAAACAGCCTCAAATTCGAACCATTAAAGCAACAAATTTTCGAACCAAAACCTCACGCCCAACAGCAAGAAATTCGAACCAAATCCACCCAAAAATAGCAGGGAAATACACGATAATGACGAAAAAGGGGTAAGGGAGGTTACCCAATCGAAAATCGGAAGTAAAACGTTCAAAATCGATGAACCCTAGGAATTGGGGATCGGCGCATTCCCGCAAAATCCGACTTCAAAACACGATGAAACTCTCAATTGCCGGAGGGGATAGCTGCGCCTCGATGAGACGAAGCCGGCGGCGGGTCGCACGCGCCGAACGGCGGCCGGACGGCGGCGGGTTCACGCCTGGAAGCGGCATGGGTCTGGGGCGACGGGAAGGGCCACGCGGGAGGGAGAGAGAAATAAGGTGCTGAAATGGTTCCGATAATTAAAATCTCGGGTTCAACTGGTATTTATAGCAAAAATACCCCGAAATACTAATAGCCCCACAAATACATCATGATTCATTAAAAATCATCTGTTTTCAAAAATTCTCTCTCTAACTCAAAAACCCCCTACCGGTGCCCACACAAAGCACCCGAGGTTCCGAGTCACACTAAAAACCCAACTCATAGGTTTTCACCGAAATGAGAATACGATCTCAACCTCGGGATCCAACGATCCCAAATACTCAAATAGACGAGCCCGGAAGGCCCAACACTTCGATTAAACTCCAAATCGCCACGTAAAACAACTTTAGGGGTTATTAACACTCCGGGATTAATCTCTTGTCATCACACCCACCGCGCCAGCAGCAGACGAGGCCACATCAGTTTCATAAGCAACAAAGTTTCAAACCAAAGGGTAAGAAATTTAAGAAGTTCAGATCAAGCTCTTCTAGTTCCAGCGGTTCATGGAGTTCTGGAGGAGCACCAAGTCCTGGTATTCTTTGTGCATCATGTGGAGGTAGACATTCCACTGACCAGTGTCTAGGAATGAGAGGAACTTGCTATACTTGTGGACAGACTGGACACTACTCACGAGCATGTCCGTTAAGAGATCAAGGACCAGTGCAGCCACAGCAGACAATGCCTCATGCTAGGGGAAGGTTTCAGGGTGGTTCACAGTCTAGACCTGCACAGTCCTTTCAGCAGTCCAGTTACCCGCAGATTAGGGGTACTACTCCTACTTTTCCAGGTCCCCAACAAGCATGGGTTTATGCTTTGACTGAGGATCAAGCTAGAGAGGCTCCTGGAGGTGTGATTGCAGGTAATTGTACTATTTTTGGTAATACTGCACGAGTTTTGTTTGATACAGGAGCATCGCATTCATTCATTTCATTTAGATTTGTTGATGAGCATAATTTAGAAACTGTATCACTGCAAGAAACTTCATCTGTATCTACACCAGCTGGTAGAATTATTCTATCTAGCTATGTCGTGCTGAACTGCATACTACAATTTGAGGAGAGTATTATGATCACTAATTTGATGGTTTTAACCATGATCGACTTTGACTGTATTATTGGTATGGATAATCTCACAAACTATCGGGCTACCGTTGATTGCTTTAAGGGGGTGGTTCGATTTCGACCTTATCATGGACCCAAATGGAATTTCCATGGCCGAGGATCGCAGTCTAAAATACCCTTGGTATCAGCAATGGAAATGTTTAGATTGTTATCCCTAGGAAATGAGGGATATATGATTTATGCGATCGATGGTACAAAGAAAGAGCCACTTTTGTCAGACATTCCGGGGGTAAGAGAGTTTGCAGATGTATTTCCAGATGAAATTCCGGGTTTTCCACTGGAGAGAGAGATTGATTTTACCATTGAGTTGATGCCTGGTACCACACCAATTTCAAAAGCACCTTATAGAATGGCACCAGCAGAACTCAAAGAATTAAAAGAGCAATTGCAGGACCTTCTTGACAAAGGTTATATACGACCGAGTATGTCTCCTTGGGGAGCACCTGTACTTTTCGTAAGGAAGAAAGATGGTACAATGCGAATGTGTATCGACTACAGACAACTCAATCGGGTTACCGTCAAGAATAAATACCCGTTACCCAGAATTGATGATTTGTTCAACCAACTTCAAGGAACTTCGGTATATTCAAAGATCGATTTACGATCAGGTTATCATCAACTTCGAGTTAGGGAAGAGGATATTCCAAATACGGCTTTTCGAACCAGGTATGGACATTTCGAATTCCTGGTAATGCCTTTCGGTCTGACGAACGCACCAGCAGTGTTTATGGATATGATGAATAGAGTATTCAGAAAATTCTTGGATCGATTTGTGATTGTATTCATTGATGATATCTTGGTATACTCAAAAACCAAGAAAGATCAAAAAGAACATTTACAGTTGGTACTCCAGACTCTTCGTTCAGCCCAGTTGTATGCAAAACTATCGAAATGTGAATTTTGGCTGGACAGAGTCATGTTTTTGGGACATGTGATATCTGCTCAAGGAGTATCTGTAGACCCAAGTAAGGTGGAAGCAATATTAAATTGGCCAAGACCAACAACTGTGCCAGAGATTCGAAGTTTCATGGGTTTGGCAGGTTATTACAGGCGTTTTATCGAGGGATTCTCTCAAATAGCCAAGCCTATCACCCATTTGACCAAGAAAAATCAGAGTTTCATCTGGTCAGACGATTGCGAAAGTAGTTTTCAAGAGTTGAAACAAAGATTGACTACAGCCCTAGTGTTGGCCCTGCCATCTGGATCAGGAGGATTTGTAGTTTGTGCCGATGCATCAATTAAAGGATTGGGTTGTGTACTTATGCAGCAAGGAAAGGTGATCGCTTATGCGTCAAGACAATTAAAACCTCATGAGACACGATATCCTGTTCAAGACCTCGAGTTGGCCACCATCATTTTTGCCTTGAAGATATGACGTCATTACCTATATGGGGAGCAATTTATTATCTACTCTGACCACAAGAGTTTGAAGTATATATTCACTCAATCCGAGTTAAACATGAGACAGAGAAGATGGTTGGATTTACTAAAAGATTTTGATTGTGACATACAATATCAACCAGGAAAAATGAATCAAGTAGCAGATGCGTTAAGTCGGAAAGTGCAAAATGCCATGATAGCATCCATTCATATATGGCAAAATTATGATGCGTTGTGCACTTCGGGATGGACATATCAACCACAACAGGATTATTTCGTGGTGTCGACTTTACAAGTGGAACCGCAAATTATCTCAAGGATCAGAAAAGCCCAAGAGACAGATCCTTTCATTCACCACTTAAAGGAACTGGTAATGTCAAATCAAACCACGAGATTTAGCATATCACCAGGTGGTTGGTTACAAATGGATAAAAGATTGGTAGTGCCAAATTCAGTGGAATTAAAAGAGGCTCTATTCCAAGAAGCTCATTGTAGTCATTTTAGTATCCATCCAGGAAGCTGAAAAATGTACCATACCATAAGACCACATTTTTGGTGGAAAGGTATGAAGAAAGATATTGTTGATTTCGTATCAAGATGTTTGACTTGTCAACAAGTCAAAGCAGAGAGAATGAGACCTGGTGGTTTACTTCAAGGTTTGGAAATACCTCAATGGAATTGGGAGCATATTGCAATGGATTTCGTGACCCATTTACCCCGATCAAACAGGGGATGTGATGCAATTTGGGTTATAGTTGACCGATTGTCCAAGTCAGCACACTTTATCCCATTTGATCGTACTTACTCCTACAAGAAGATGGCACGACTATATGTGGATAATATAGTTCGGATACATGGAGTTCCAGTTTTTATTGTTTCAGACAGAGATCCGAGGTTTGTATCAAAATTTTGGAGCAGTTTTCAAAACGCCATGGGTACCAGATTGACAATGAGTACTGCCTATCATCCACAGACAGACGGACAGACTGAAAGAACTATTCAGACATTAGAAGATATGTTGCGTCTGTGGTGATGGATTTTGGTCGTAATTGGCAAGAATCACTACCATTGGTGGAATTCTCCTACAATAATAGTTTCCAAGCAACTATCGGGATTGCTCCATTTGAGGCTTTATATGGCAAGAAGTGCCGAACACCGGTATGTTGGGATGAAATTGGAGAAAGACAGTTGGCTCAACCCGAATTTGCTGATGAGATGCGAGGAAAAATAGTTCTAAATCAAGAATTTTGGAATCCAATGCATCTTTAAATTGTTAAAGTTGAATTTAATCAATAAATGACTTTATGTTGGAATTAAGGGGATTAGATTTAAAAGGGTAGAATCTTGTATCTACATGGATCCCTTCTTTCGTGTCTTGGTTTGAATCACCTCGGTGTGGGTTTGAATAATTGTGGAACATGTTATTTGACTTAATTGGATTGTTATAGTTAGACACTAGTTGGATATTATTATGCATACACCCTTGCACTTCCTTTCCCTCTATTGAACTGGTGTGTCTAGTGAACTGCTATGTGAGTTGGGCGTGATCTTGCACGTATGGGTGTGTGTATCCCGCATCATGTGTGTTATGTAGCGGATGGTGGGAGAAAATGGGATTTTGCATTACCAATGAAATATCATGATTCTTGTGAAGATGTGTGCATCAAAGTATTGATTATGATTTGATTCATAATATTGAGTTATTGATTTGTGATATGGAAGTGAAAGTAAGAACTATTTGTTGGATGTTCATTGCTTGGATTATGAGCTAATATCGAATTGATATTCGATATAGACTCTACAGGAGACTTCGGACGTTGATGATAGCTTGTTCATGTTGTCTATTATAAGGTACGTGGTGACGTACGAGCAGGTATATCTAGTATCCATACATTCATGTATACATGCAATTTTGAATATGATGATTCAGGTAAGTGGTTGACTTTAATAATTGAGTTTCATATACGAGTTATGGGGGACACGTAGTGGTACGTGATCCAATTTTACTTGTTGAGTAGTGATGCCGTGGGCATGAGCGATATGAGAAAGTATCGAGAATGAGATAGTGGGATAAACAGGTTTACATTGGGATAACAAGGTTTACAATGATGTTGAACTATTTATGTTTGAGCATAAATGATATACTGTCGTTGTATTGAATTCTTAAGCGTTGTTGAGTATCACATTTTCAGTGATAATACTAAACTTGACATTATGAAGGTCCGTGAGTTTGAAACAGGAACTGCGTGTGGAAGTTATACAAATTCGGAATTGTACAGGGAGTATACTTTATGAGTTTTGAATAATTTAAATTATCGCATTATGATTTTGTATGTTGATTTGTGATTGAATATTGAGTGGAAGTGTGCTCACCCTGTGTGGGGGCTGTTTCTGTTGAAACAGGTACAACAGGTACGATGCTGCTTTGGAGTGCTAGGCTCGAACCTTGTTGGATGATGCTTCCAGAAGCATAGTATGAGATTGAGCCGATATACGAGGTTGAGCGGTTGGTATTTATACTAATTATGCATCCGGATGTGTATCCGTTATTCGTTGCTCTTCTGTGAGCACTTGTATCTGTATATGGACTGTATAAGGGTGTTGAAACCCACTTTTGTTGTCTTATTAGTGTGGTGTCTTCCCTGGCTGGGCATTTACTTGTGTTTCTGTACTCTGTTTAGTATCATGTGTCCCTGGTCGGGAGTTATATTATGTGATGTGTTTTTATTTTCGGATAGCTCAGTTTGTGGGGAGACTCTGCCCAAATTTTTATAAACCCACAATGTAAAAGTGGTGTAATGGGGATGGTAATGGGTGAAACCCTTGAGTCTGTTTGTTGGTCGAGATGACCATATAATGTTGAACATTGGTTATGTCTAGGGATTATGGGAACATGTAATGATTCTTTTTTTAAAGAATGAAAAGAAAATGAAAAATTTATACACATACGACGTCATAAATAAACTAATGACGAGTTTAAATGTTGGGGTCTTACATTAGTGGTATCAGAGCAGTGGTTGCTCTTTGGGGCTATTAAGGGCCTAGGAAGTTATTGATAGCATTTTTATGCATGATGGCATTAATGTTGTATGACACAACTAGTTGTTTATGTGCTTTTATGATATGAAAAGTGGTGTTGCTAATCATTGTAATTGCAGGAATCGTGTAGAATGCGATGGGATGGCATTAATGGTGATGTCTAGCACTTCATCTATTATGTGTTAAGGGATCGGATTTTGTAAGAAAATCAGGAAAGGTGAAACGTACGGGCTTCGGGCGGTAAAACGTGTTACACCTTCGATTATGTATATCGTGGATAGTGGATCCTTACATGTGATGATATATGTAAAATGATAGGGATATATTGTGATAATGGAACCAATTGTTGTGTTTGATTATTGTGGTAGAATTGATGAATGTTCCGGTAGCCTTTATCTCCGAGCGAGGGAGGTACTTGCCGCTGTCATATGAAGCGATGGTAGTATGGTATTTGTCGCTGTCATGTCTAAGCGAGGTAACATGCCGCTGTCATTGTCGAAGCGAGGGATATCATATGATGCCGCTATATGTCGAAGCGAGGGGTCCTAAAATTCCGCTGTTATAACAAGACCGGAACAACCACATTATCGATATTGATAGCGATGTCTCATTCCGCTATATTGGTTGGCGATGGTTCATGTCGCCACGTATATTGATAGCGATGTCACATTCCGCTATATTAGTTGGCGATGGTTCATGCCGCCAGGTATATTGATAGCGAGGTCTCATTCCGCTATATTGATTGGCGATGATTTATGCCGCCGGGTACATGTATAGCGATGCCTCTTTCCGCTATGTCAATGGCGATGGCTCATGCCGCCAGACATGTGTTTAGCGATGGTGCATTCCGCTGATTCCATGGCGATGGTTTTTGCCGCCGATTATATATATAGCGACGTCTCATTCCGCTATTCTGTTGATGGTGAGTATATCAATTTGTGTATTGATATGAAATCATATTTTGTGGAATATTTGTGTTGAGAGCAGGGACAATTTAAAGGATCAAGTGTGGATCAACTGTGTACAGTAAGTGTTATTACATCTTGTTGTTTTAAAAATGTATATTCATTGTGATTATGGATATTATGTATGCCAGCGTTGGCGATGAGTATTATGAACTGCCGTAGGGCGATGAAGATTAATATATTGCTATTGTGTTAGCAATTAATATTTTTAGTACCGCTATTGTGATTAGCAATGAATGCTGTTGTACCGCAATTGTGTTAGCAATGAGTATTGATGATGCTTTGATTGCAGATGGCAATAGAAGTTGTGCTATGTACAGTTATGTTATTGCTCATTGGGTATATGTGATTTAGGCCCAAGATGATATTGGATCGATCCAGGAGGACGAAGTATCAAGGTAAACCGTTTCAGTTGGTTGAACATATTGATATATGTTGATTCGAGTTATTTTGTTGATTTATATTGATTTTGAAATCATGTACATGTAGAAAAGTTGATAATGGAATTGAAGTGGAACCTAGATGTGTCATTCATATTTTGTTGCGGTAATAAGGCAAGAAGGGGTGTAACCTCTATGATAACACTCTCATATCTACGGTGTATAGTGATGAGATATTGAAAATAGATGTTAATCACTTTGTGATGATAATTATTGTTGTGAAAGCATGCTAGTCTTGTATGTGGTAGGATTAATAATTGATTAATCACCTATTATGTTGACTGGAATACAATCAGATAGACATGAGTTTAATGAGTGTGTCACGGGATGACATGAGTATGTCACGGGATGACGCGTGATTACTACGAATGTCGTGTGTGGACATGTGTTCATTGTGAACATTCATGATTAATGAATTATTATGTTTCGAGGATGAGTTAAAGATTGATATAAATTGCGTCATTGAGGCATGCAGTTAAGTCTTATGTTAAATTTCAATCACCCTATGAGACAGTGTGCTGTAACATGTTGTGTATAGAACCGCGTGAAACTTTTGATGCAGGGAATTAATGTTTGATGACAGAAACATTATGAATATCGAAATGCGAAAATGACAAGGTACGTGTTATGTTACTAGTATTTGAGAAATATTAACGAGATTATTTTGTACTTGTCCTATGACAGATAATAGTTGGGTGAAGTAATGTGGAAATGTTGATACTTAAGGGTATGTGAGTGCTGTGATTAACATGATATTATGGTGCCATTGTGTATTGTAGATGATTCCATTTACAAAGGTATATCACGAACTATTCGATATTGATGTTGATACCTTGTGTTAGATTAGTATAATCGTGACATGAAAATATTGGTGTTAAGCCATTTATCATGATTAGATGCTGATGGTCTGTGGCTGTTGGTGTGTATAATGTGTATATACGTATGTGAGAATGACTAATGGGTTTTCTAGTCATTACTTTGCACCAGATAATAGCCAGGAGATGATATATGAAAGATTGATGCGTAAAGACTCAAGAGTACCGTTACTTCATATGGATGACGATGATGATGTGCGGATAAGTTGCATACATTTGCAACGACACAGGTATGAAGTTAATTAAGATAAATGTTGATGTATTGTCATATATTCTTGAATATACATGAAAGCGTGGATTGCATGATTTAACGAGATTATATGATGGGTACTGTGATGAAAGTATATGACGGGAAATAAGATTGTGCAGTGGAATTGTGTCGATGGAAGTACACAGGTAGCGAGATATGACAAAGAAGCTTGACGGTTAAACACTTCTTGCGATCGTTGGTGCAATGGGGCATATGTGTGAGCCACGATGATTCCGATGACTGTCATCCTACGAATGGTAAAGTCACTATCTTGAGCTATATACGGTACGTGAAGTTTACAGTTGGTTTTATGGTAAGCATGCGTCGAAATTTCGAGGACGAAATTTTATATGTTGGGGAGAATTGTGATGTCCAGATTTATTATAATCATTTGTTGGACTAAATATGATTTAGATTTTATTGATAATTAATTTTAGAATTAATTAATTAGAAGCGGAATTGACCAAGTGAAGGTCAACTGGCAAATTAATCGGATCATAAAATATTTTGAGATCGAAAAATATACTCCGATAATATTTTAGAGTTAAATTAATTAAAATGAAGAATTTAAGTTTTGAGTTTTTGGAGTGTGTATAAATTACAATCGTTGTCTATAAATAATTTATCAGTGCACCGGTGATACTCCAATGTACATAACTGGATTGGAAATACATTTATATTAAAATGTTTTCAGCCTATTTTTCATGCACTAAAAGGTGAAAACGCACACATCAGATCTGAATCCCTTCCCTTTTTCTCTCCTCCCGCGCATTCTGACCCCTCGCCGTTCAAGCCGCGTGCCCGCCGCCGTCCGAGCTCCTTCCGGCGCGTCCGAACCGCCATTGCCTTCGTCTCTCCCAGGCGCTTCTTTCCATACCAAGAACGTGAAGTTTCGTCGAGGATTTCGTTCGAATCTCGCAAGGAAGCGCAGCGGTTCAAAATCACGATTTCGTCCGATTTTGGGACGATTTTCTTCCAATTTTTTTGTGGGTAATCTTCCTCGTCCCTCAGTCGTTATTTCCCTTGAAATCCCTCGAATTTTGATGGAGCTTTGGTTCGATTTTTGCTAGCATTTTGGTAGGGTTACCAATGTGTGTTCGAGTGTGTGCTAGTGTGTGCTGCAGTGTGTGTGCGTGTGTGTGTTTCTGCGTGTGTGTGTGTGTCCAGCATGTGTTTGTGTGTGTAAATGGTATGTATGTATGTATTCCTTCATGTGTTGAAGTATTGTGATTGGGAATGGGATAGCATGGGGAATGTTTTGATTGTTGGAAGTTGGTGGGGGCTCACTTTATTGAATGGTTAATTGTTGAAAATAAATTGTGGAATAAGTCTTGACTTAGTATTATTATTGGTTAAAAGATGAAGATTAAAATCATGCATGGAATGTGTTTGTTAATAGGCTTAAATGAGATTCAAGTGTGGGTCTAAGTTTTGTTAGTGAGGTGAAAATGACTAACTTTATGGCTTGTAGCCATTGTGATATTTGGTGATGTTGGGCTATGGTATGGGATGTGTTCAATGGGAAGCATGTGTAGTGTGTGTAAATAAGTGAGTTAGATACATGCTAGTATGTGTTGACATGGAAAAGAGTTATGGTGATATTTATACTCAAAATGATAGCATGTATTAAGGATTTATGTCACTTTATTGAGCTTCAAATTTTAATAGTTCTAAATCAAGAATTTTGGAATCCAATGCATCTTTAAATTGTTAAAGTTGAATTTAATCAATAAATGACTTTATGTTGGGATTAAGGGGATTAGATTTAAAAGGGTAGAATCTTGTATCTACATGGATCCCTTCTTTCGTGTCTTGGTTTGAATCACCTCGGTGTGGGTTTGAATAATTGTGGAACATGTTATTTGACTTAATTGGATTGTTATAGTTAGACACTAGTTGGATATTATTATGCATACACCCTTGCACTTCCTTTCCCTCTATTGAACTGGTGTGTCTAGTGAACTGCTATGTGAGTTGGGCGTGATCTTGCACGTATGGGTGTGTGTATCCCGCATCATGTGTGTGATGTAGCGGATGGTGGGAGAAAATGGGATTTTGCATTACCAATGAAATATCATGATTCTTGTGAAGATGTGTGCATCAAAGTATTGATTATGATTTGATTCACAATATTGAGTTATTGATTTGTGATATGGAAGTGAAAGTAAGAACTATTTGTTGGATGTTCATTGCTTGGATTATGAGCTAATATCGAATTGATATTCGATATAGACTCTATAGGAGACTTCGGACGTTGATGATAGCTTGTTCATGTTGTATACTATAAGGTACGTGGTGACGTACGAGCAGGTATATCTAGTATCCATACATTCATGTATACATGCAATTTTGAATATGATGATTCAGGTAAGTGGTTGACTTTAATAATTGAGTTTCATATACGAGTTATGGGGGACACGTAGTGGTACGTGATCCAATTTTACTTGTTGAGTAGTGATGCCGTGGGCATGAGCGATATGAGAAAGTATCGAAAATGAGATAGTGGGATAAACAGGTTTACATTGGGATAACCAGGTTTACAATGATGTTGAACTATTTATGTTTGAGCATAAATGATATACTGTCGTTGTATTGAATTCTTAAGCGTTGTTGAGTATCACATTTTCAGTGATAATACTAAACTTGACATTATGAAGGTGCGTGAGTTTGAAACAGGAACAGCGTGTGGAAGCTATACAAATTCGGAATTGTACAGGGAGTATACTTTATGAGTTTTGAATAATTTAAATTATCGCATTATGATTTTGTATGTTGATTTGTGATTGAATATTGAGTGGAAGTGTGCTCACCCTGTGTGGGGGCTGTTTCTGTTGAAACAGGTACAACATGTACGATGCTGCTTTGGAGTGCTAGGCTCGAACCTTGTTGGATGATGCTTCCAGAAGCATAGTATGAGATTGAGCCGATATACGAGGTTGAGCGGTTGGTATTTATACTAATTATGCATCCGGATGTGTATCCGTTATTCGTTGCTCTTCTGTGAGCACTTGTATCTGTATATGGACTGTATAAGGGTGTTGAAACCCACTTTTGTTGTCTTATTAGTGTGGTGTCTTCCCTGACTGGGAATTTACTTGTGTTTCTGTACTCTGTTTAGTATCGTGTGTCCCTGGTCGGGAGTTATATTATGTGATGTGTTTTTATTTCCGGATAGCTCAGTTTGTGGGGAGACTCTGCCCAAATTTTTATAAACCCACAATGTAAAAGTGGTGTAATGGGGATGGTAATGGGTGAAACCCTTGAGTCTGTTTGTTGGTCGAGATGACCATATAATGTTGAACATTGGTTATGTCTAGGGATTATGGGAACATGTAATGATTCTTTTTTTTTAAAGAATGAAAAGAAAATGAAAAATTTATACACATACGACGTCATAAATGAACTAATGACGAGTTTAAATGTTGGGGTCTTACAATTTAAGAAGACGTTTGAAATTATTCTTCCGCTGTTTACGTAAATTAATCACTGTGTGATAATTAAACACCATATTAGGATCGGGCCCTCACAGGGGTGCTTAACAGATCGGACCAGTCCGGTCCGATCTGGAATCGGCAGGTTCCGGATCCGTTAAGCACGGAATCGGTCCGGTCCGTTAAGGAACCGGATCGGACTCGGTTCCGGTTTCAACCGGTTCCGGGTCAATCCGGTCCGTTCTAATTTTTTTTTTGTTTTTTTTTTAATTTTTAAGTTTTTTTTTTAAAATAAAATTTTAATTTTTTTTTTAATGTTGTAAATGTTTCCCCAATATTCATCACAAATTTAATATATTTCTTCTTCATTTCATAATATAGATGCATACCAATAATTGTGAAGACATGACAATTAAAAAATAAAAATAAAAATATATTGTTGTTTAGCACTCTTCATAACTGATAAGTATTGTTTTTGCGTTCTCTTCTTCTTGCTCGTCATAATGATTTACGAATTCGTCAACCGCCCCATCTCTTCTATTCTTTCATTCTGCTTCAAACCAATCTTTAAGCAACGTGAGCATGAATAACGAATCAGCAGAGAGACTACTTCTGTATTCTCCAATAATTCGGCCACATGTTGAGAATGCAGATTCAGAAGCGACGCTTGAAGCTTGTACCGCATACACGTCTCTAGCCATTTTGGCTAAGATAGAGAATTGTGCCGCATTTGACTTCCACCATTGTAACACATCGAAGTTGTCTTCCGTTACAAATTGATAATTCAGATAAATTTGCAACTCAGTCGACGTGCTAGTAGAAGGTCCTTTTCCCTTACGTTTTTTCCTGCCCAACATCCTAAGCAAATTGATGCCCCCACCTTTAGTTTGAGCTTGGGGTTGTTCTTCAGCAGGCCTTTGTTGCGATGATTCACTTTCCTGTTGATTATAATACAATTGAAACATATTTTGGAGAGATTGCATTGTAGACGTCTTTTGATCGTCAACAACCTTCCCCAAAAATTTAGCATAATATTCAAAAAATATCTCAAATGAAGATAAACATTGACTAGGATCTAGCAATGTTGCGATGCAGTGCACGTGTGGGATTTGTTCCCAATATTTTATAAATTTAGTTTCCATTGCACTAACAAAAGCATGCAAGTCATAGTCATCTCTAAATTCTATAAACTTATCAAACATATTAAATACTAAAGGAAGAAAATAAACGAAAGTTGGATAAGTAACACCGGAGAAGCATTCCGTCACTTCTTTGAAAGTACCTAACAACGATACACAATTTTCAACAAATTCTCAATCCTCATTAGTCAAATAAATACTATCATCGCTATCAGACATTTGATATGAATTATAAAATGGAGTTAAAATATCTTTGTAAGGAAACATAGCATTCAACATATTGTACAACGAATTCTACCTAGTTTCTATTGGTGATGGAAAAAGAAGATGCTTTAAACCATTAGATAAACATAATTGTTTCCAATCGCGCTTTACACGGCTCGTGCGTAACCATTTAGCGCAGTATTTCATTTTGTCAATACATGCTGAGTGATTGTCCTCATAACCAACTTTAATAGCCAAATTAATCAAATGACATGCACATCTAACATGAAAAAAAAACATCAAGCATTGGTTTCAGATAGGTCTTTAAATCACGCATCGCAGCATTGTTATTCGCAGCATTGTCTAATGTGATTGAAAATACCTTATCCTAAATTCCATAATGTCTACAAGTGTTGAATACATATTTAGCAATTACATAACCAGTATGTGCACAATCTAACTCATCTAAAGACAAAATCCATTTTTGCATACATCAATTATCATCAATCCAATGACAAGTGACAACAAGATATGAATCTGAATTTACATTTGTCCAAATATCGGTTGTTAAGCTAACCCTACAAGGCAAACTAGAAAGATGTTGAAACAATGTATTTCTATATTCAACAAATACGTCCATACAATTTCTTTTTAGTGTGTGCCTGAAAATATGTTTAAACATGGGTTTAGACGAAGCAAATTCAATAAAACCAGCATGTTCAGCTTGTATAAAAGGTAGTTCACATCTAATCACATATCTAACAAATGACCTACGGTTTTCAGCAGTTAAAATAAAATTCGTGCCAGTGAGAACATTAATTTGTGCTTGTGTTGCTTCTCGACCTAATGGTTGTAATGTTGTCTCATCAAAATTATGTTTTTTTTACTAAGTGTTTTTTAAATGTTCCAGTGCCTCAACTGGAACCACCAGCTTTATATGAATATTTCATTTTACATAATTTACATATTGCAACATATTCATTAGTACCTTCTTTTTGAGCGAGTTCAAAGTGATCTCATATCTTACTTCTTTTGGCACGAGTCGGTTGTCTACTTGCTGCTGTAGTGGCTCCGGATGACTCCACTTGTTGTCTCTCTTGGGCTTGGGCAGCATGAGGTTCGACAGGTTGTTCGGGTTGTTGCGGTTCGACATTCATAGAGGAACCACCAACATTGAGGTCAGCAAAAAAATCATAACTTTCATTTAACTCAGGTATTAGTACATGCAAATTCATTGCCGAAGATAAACTCAGTGATAGACGACCCGGGATGAGACCCCGGCTACGACCAGCGCCGCTGCTAGATGAAGATGCCATTATTATATAAGTAAATTGTAGATAGCACAATTGAGAGGAAAATATGAGATTGAAGTATAGAATTGTGAGAGTAATGAATTGTGAGAAGAATGAAAAAAATGCACACATATTTATAGATTTAAAAAAAAAAAATTTAAAAAATTAAAATAAAAGATCGTTGGCAACGGCTAAGTGCCGTTGCCAACGTTCAGCATGGCAACAGCTATAAAGGCGTTGCCATGCTGACAAAAATGCATTTTTTTATTTTATTATTTTTTTTTAAAAAAATTTAACCGGTTCCGATTCCGGAACCAGTGTCAACCCGGTAGCACCGAAACTGGCGGTGGTACCGGTTTGGCTTACGGGAACCGCCCCGGATCGGTTTGATATCGGTTCCGGGGCGAACCGGAACCGGTTAGTCCGGTTCCGATTTCGGATCGGACTAACCGGTACCCGGCCTGATAAGCACCCCTATATGAAGGTAATTTATGCAAAGATCCAGTGGTCTAATTTTAATCTGGTAAAGTGTGATTCGTTTGTTTTTATGTGGAACCTTCGTGGCCAAATGAAAATTGGGAACTCATGAATTATCCAAATAATTCATATATAAATTATAACATTATTATTTAATGAACGGTTAATTAATTCTAAAAATATTTAATAATAGTTTCTGTGAATTTATGAGATTTTATTATATCTTCTTTCCCAAATTATTACTAATAAATTGAATTATTATCATTTTTGTAAACTCTTCGATTTTTTTGTAATATATAAATTATTTTATTATAAATAAATTATATTAACTCGTAATATGTTTTTATGTGGGTTCTAAGTATGGCAAAAGTTTGCAAATTCTAATAAGGGAGTTAAAGTAATAACAAGCTATTAGAAGTTCAAATAGTATAGCAACTTCACACATTATTTTATTATTTATTATGATAAATTATTTGATTGTTATATTTCAAATATTATTATGAGAATTATATAATTAGTTATCAAAATTTATTAATAATTGCTAAGTTTATTTGAATTATATAATTAATTATGATTATATAATTTTAATTAATTAATTATATATAATCAAACAGATACTCACATACGTCACACATGCTTCGTACTAGTAATATTAAGTGTAACAATTTTGATGTCTTTCTTTATTTCCATAATAGGAGGTTGAATGAATTTGATTCTTGAAAATTGGGTTGTGCTCGAACCAAAAGCACAGCCATAATAAGGTGATTGTGAACTGAGAATCAGTAGTTAGCCGCGAGCCTTTTGGCCCAATGGGGCACCTGTGCTGGTATAGGTCTCGAGTTTGAGTCCCATCTAAAGACCTCAAATAAAATAAAAAAGTAAAAATTTCAGAATAAGTCATTTGGGCTCGTCTTTTGAAGTAATAAAATGATCCATGTCAATCAGTTAATTTTTATGAGGTACAGACAATGAACCAGGACAATAACAGAGCCCCATTTGACATTACCTTACAGACAACATAAATGACATGTCATATTTAGTTTGGGGGACCTTTGCTGACATACTCGTGAGCCTTAGGATGTGCTTTGTGTTCACAATTCTAATTTGCTTCACTCGACAAATCTCTTTGGAATGAATAACTCCAAAGGGCGGGGACCAGTGATAGCTAAACAACATCAGCTTTTCATTAAATGTACGTTTTGTTTTTTAAAATTCATAAAATCATATTGTAAATCAAAATTCTAGATTATGCCCATACGGAGAAGAAAAATGATATGCCAATATATACAGAAATTAGAACAATCTTGTCAAGACTCAAGAGAGAGTAAACTACCGATTCGTAATTGCACGAAATTCTTTCTAGGTATGTTGGGGTTGGGGTTGAGGGTTGAGGGTTGGGAGTAGAGACATTTGTTGTATTAATTCATGTGCTAGCTAAGCCCATTCACTGGTACTGCCACGAGCATGGTCGGTTTTGTTAGGAATCCGACCAGCAAAACGCAGCGGAATAAAATAAAATTTCGGATTCCAGCCATGGACATATACAAAGTAATCATATCGGGTGATTAGTGTGATGCCCGGGAATTATTGGTGCTAATCCCGGTGTGGTAATAATCCTTAATGGATTTTAATTGTGGCAATTGTCTATTAGTCGCGGTTTTGGGACTCCCGGGGATTTTTAAATCCGGTATTTGGAGTCGTTGGGTCCAGGGGATGAGATTGTATTCTCGTCGTGGTGATAACTTTGGAATTTGGTTTTTTGTGGAATCTGGGGTCCGGAGTACTTTGTACTGGGGCTGGTAATAGAAATAGAGTTTGGGAGGTAATTTTTGAAAACAGATGATTTTTAATGAATCATGATGTATTTGTGGAGGTAATGGTATTTTCGAGTTTTGGTACTATATATACCAAGAGGACTCTGTATTCCGTCATTTGGCACGGAACACCTCTCTCTCTCCCCTCTCTCTACGCCTCACATCTTCCCTTTCCCCTCTTCTTTCCTCTTGGAGGAAAGATGGTTGGTAGCTTGGCTCAGGAGCCGGTTTCTCGGAGATAATAAGGTATTGATCTTCCCCTCGTTCTTATCTTCGATTTGATAGTAGTATAGTGGGTTTTGGTTGTGTATTTTGTTTGGTTTTGAAATTTGGGGTTTTTGATAAAAATTTTCAAAGTTGAGTTTTTAGTGTTTTTATTGGCTTTAAATGGAGTATTGGTGGTGATATAAGTGTATGGGGTGTTGGTTTTGAGTTTGGGTGTGAAAAACCCCATTAAAGCTCGAGTTTTTCGAAATATTGTAGGTCCCGATCGATCGCGGATGGGCCCCGATCGATTGCGCCATCAATCTGGAAATTTGGGTGACGATGAATAGTACTCGCGATCGATCGCGAGACGTTACCGATCGATCGCGAGTAACAGAGAAGGTTGGCGATCGATCGGCAATTGTGGGCGATCGATCGCGGCTTTATTTTTTTCGGACAGTGGGTTATGGCGATCGATCGCGGCTTGGCACCGATCGATCGCGGCATTGTTCACCTTTGATTTTTCAAAAATTTTGGAAAATGTTGGGATTTTGGAATCGAGGTTTAAGGGGCCCATTTCTGGGGCAATGCCTACATTCCAATGGGAATGCCATACTTTTAAAATGGATTGGTTGGAGCCAAAGTTTATTGAAACAGAATTTTCGATTGAGTTTTTGGCTATCATTTTAACTCATCAAATGGTTTATTTTGGGTTTTATGCATGCTTAGCCGGGGGGTTTTTATTTTGGTAATCGTCATGAATGGACGATAGGTTTGGAAGTTGTGAACGCGGTTGTGCACGTGGATTGCATGCCTATGTTTAATTGGGAGTTATTTGCATGTTAGCACTTAACTCATCGGGTCGTGGGACTCAGGCAAGGTTGGACTCGAACTACGGAATCATAAGGTACGTATGTCGTACGAGCATAGCCCTTTAATATAATTGCAATTGTTGAGTGCTTGGTACACTGTATTGCAATGAATGTGTGTGGGAACACATGATACATGGTATTAGCAATAAACGGTTATTGAAATGCATGGTTTATGGTATTTGCTACAAATGTATATATATGCATTGGGATTTATATGGTGCCGCTTTTGAGCGAGCAATGTGTGATATCCCCGAAATGTTGGGCATTAATTGTGTTTATATGATTAATTATGGTGGTAATTAATTATGTGCTGGAATTATTTATCTTATTGAAGTGCTTAGTCGCATGATAGAGTGACCCGGGAGGGCATTTCAGGGTGCATGTTGTGCATGTAGGGAAAATTGTTATTAGCATGATTTATTTGCCATGGGTAGCAATTAATTGGAAATCATGCGTTTAATTGATATTTGGTGCATTTTGGATTAATGCCTTTTTAATATCATGTGGGGTGTTTTATACACCATGGATTTGTGAAATGCTTTTAATTAAAACCCAACCCCTTTTATATCCCAACCCCACCCTACCTTTACCTCACTTTCATCTTACTTTACCAAACCACCCAAACCCTTCCTTTTTCTCCCATTTTCGAGTTGGAGCTTAAAGGTGGAGAGAAACCTTTCCAAAAATCTTGTTTTGTGGAGTTTATTGGGAGATTTGAAGTCCCCAAGAGGTATGGATGCCTCATTGTTGATTTTGTAGTGTTTTATTTGATTTTGGAAATGGTTTAAATGGGTTTGTGTTGGGTTGTTGTGGTTTTGGTTTAATGTTGGATTTTTGAGGTGCTTTAAGTGTTTATGGAAGGATATATTGTATTTGTTGTTGTTGGTTTGTTGGTAGGGGAGTTGGAATGGGTTGGAATGAAGTTTTGGAGCATTAATGGCGATTTTTCGTGATACAGGGCTCGGCGATCGATCGCCCGTTTTTGGCGATCGATCGCGAAGAGGTAGTGCGCTCCAGAAGCATTTGGCGATCGATCGCCACATTTGGGCGATCGATCGGCGAGGGTGGCGATCGATCGCGCCAAATGTGGCGATCGATCGCCGAAGGAACAAAAATTCATGTTCGGACAATGCGATCTCGCGATCGATCGGCCCTTTTGCCGCGATCGATCGCGAGTCATGAAATATTGTGTTTTTGGATTTTATTGTAGGATTTTTGGTATCGGACTATTATTGGGTTCTAATATTGATTTGTGTGAATATGTAGAACCATCCCAGGTGGAGACACAGCCAAGGAATTGAAGTCCTACCACACCTACTTTTTGGAAAGGTACGTAGAGGACGTCGGGCACCCAACGGTACATGTATCTAATATACTCTTTGTTATGCATTGTGGATGCGAGTATATATGTGATTATGCATTGTGGATGCAAATACATGTTGCGTTATGCATGATGATTGTATATGCATATGATGGTTATTGGTGCACATCCCATGAGTCGTGGTCATCCCTTGATGATTTTAATGCTTGCCGTTATTTGTTTTTGGTTCCGCTAAATGTGAAGCGAGGGGTGGGAGCGCCGCATGTCACATTTGAGCGTGGTTATCATATAGGGCGAGGAAAGGATATTTGCCGCTCAATGTGAGGCGAGGAGTGGGAGTACCGCTTGTCCATTGAAGCGAGGTTATTCTATGCCGCCTATATGTAAATAAGCGAGGGGCATTAAAATACATTGTGATGGACAGACTAGGGAATGGTGACCGGTATTTGATATTGATGAGTCATGACATGTGTAGACCATTATAAATAATCTATTGATTATACTCATGAGTTATGGTACAGGGACAACCAAACGGGAAGCGTTTGAAATGCATGGGAAAAACAGTAAGTGTTTTATTATGATTATGCATTTACGCTTTATATTCATATTGTGTTGTATATGAATGATATCATTGCTCATGTTTGGGGGTTGTCCTTGTAGGTACTTTTGGCATGATATGAAGGGGACTAAGACGTGTTGAGACCGTGAGCTTGAAGAGCACTTTTGGTAGATGAAGGACAGGATTATTTTGTATAGTGTCTACTCTAGGAGTAGTGTAAAACTATAATTGATAACATTCTTTTGATGTGGAATGTAATTAATCCATTGATAGTCCTCATTTTTGGCATGTAACTTTTAGGCTCATAGCCTCAACATGATTAATTTACTCTGATCATTTATATTAGCTCTAATTATGCCTTTGATCCGCACTTAAGGATTAGGGTCCTTACATTAGTGGTATCAGAGCAGTGGTTAGAGAACCCGGGAACGAGTGAAGGGTAGCCTTAGTGTAAGGACCCCATATACTTAACCCTTGATTAGTGTATTAATCATTCTGTGTGGCACATGCTTTCAATAAAATCATTCGGGAAACTCAGATGATACTTTACCATTGAATGGTAATTACAAAATTTTCTTTAACATACGACGTTATAAGTTCATCATCCTAACAACAATGGACTCATAGAGTTCGCCCATTACACCACTTTTTACATTGTGGACTTTTATAAAAATTTGGGCAGAGTCTCCCCATAAATAGAGCTATCCCGAAATAAAAGCACAACACATAACATAATTCCCGGCCAGGGAAAACATAATACTCATCAGAATACAACAATATTAAGTAAATTCCCAGCCAGGGAAGACACCACACATATGGCAACAAAGTGGGTTTCAACACCCACAATACACCAATGACTCTCATAACCTTTAGCAATTCTACCTCTAATTGCATGCAACATAGAATGAAAGAGAGAAAGGCTCATGCCTTTATATACAACCCATATACAAGTATAATCGTGCTCACATGCGAGCATCATAAATATGTGTATAACCATCATGGGTATATATATATATAGGTACTCTATACGATACCGTGCTCCATCAAGCCCTGGTACCACGATCCTGGGAGTACATCCAATCAACAGCTCGAGCTCATCTCCAAAGCCATCGATGTACCTGTTCACCTGCCCCCAACAGAGACAGCCCCCAACGGGGTGAGCATACCAATTCCACAATTTCATAATCATAATGACATAATACATAATTTACGAAAATGTAAATATTGTGGAACATATGTGACACTCCCTGGATGGTATCATCCTCATCCTAGCGTACCCCTGTAATAACCCTGTTCTCAAAACAGATAAATCATCAAATCCTGAATATGCAGTTAATCATCATATTGGTTAATCCTAACCAGTTTCGAATTAACAACATTTCATAACATCTTTCTTTATCTAGCAATTATCATAATTCTAGATATCATATTGAGATTTCCTTAACTTCCGATACTAGTTAATCACTTCTCTGATTAACTACGTCTCTGTTCCTATTCATTACCAATAGGGAATAAAATACAGATATCCTAGATATCTAATCAATACCACATTTTCATTTCTTACTTCAAAGTAGCGTCATACTACTGGTGTTCGCTCCGTAGCGACCACACCCATCATTTGCTCGCTTCATAGCGGCACCAAGAATTTCATCATGTGAATCAAAATAACGTAACCAAGTCCCGGTGCCATCATAGTAAAACATTTCATGTATTTTAATTCATGCATCATACTTGTAAAACATCATTTAAGCTATGCTCGTACGCTAAACGTACCTTAAATCCTCGAAGTCTGAGCCAAACCTTGCTCGAGTTCCATGCCCCGAGGAATGATGTGCTAACACGATAAATAATTCACGATTATTTACGAACATGCAACCCATGCTCAAGCACACCCATAACCCTCAACATATCGTCAACACGCGACAATAAATCATTTAAAAGACCCAGGGCAGGGTACATGCAGGGAGGGAAAACGAATGCGACATATCGAAAAATCGCCCAAGAACACCTTCAATAATTCGAACCCTAGCATCACAATTCGAACCCAACCAAGCATCATAAATCATCTAAAACATGAATTGATCGATTAACAACAAGAATCATCAACCCATAGCCAAAACCCCCAAAATTCGAAATCACACCCTACAAAATTCGAAATAATTTTCGAACTAATCCAACACAAAATGGCAGGGAAATAACTTCACAAGCATGGAAAAGGGGTAAGGAAGGTTACCCAATCGAAAATCGGAAGTAAATTGGTCAAAAATCGATAAACCCTAGAAATTGGGGATCGACGCTTACCTGCAAAATCCGACTTCAAAACGCGACGAAACTCTCAATTGCCGGAGGGGTTAGCTGCGCCTCGACGAGACGAAGCCGGTGGCGGGTCGCACGGGCCGAACGGCGGCGGGCGAAGCGTTTTCGTGCGCGGGGCTGGGGGAAAGTCGGGAATCGGCGGGAGAGAGAGAGGGAGGCGGGTTGGAGGCTAAAATGGGATTTTTTTTAAAAATCTCGGGTTCAACTTGTATTTATAGCAAAATACCCCGAAATACTAATAACCCCACAAATACATCGTGATTCATTAAAAATCATCTGTTTTCAAAAACTCTCTCTCTAACCCCCCCAAAACCCCCTACCGGTGCTCACACAAGCACCCAAGATTCCGAGACACATTAAAAACCCAACTCTTAGGTTTTACACCGTAATGTGAATACAATCTCATCCTCGGGATCCAACGATCCCAACTACCCAAATAAACGAGTCCGGAAGGCCCAACACCTCGATTAAACTCCAATTGCTACGTAAAACAACTTTAGGGGTTATTAACACTCCGGGATTAACATCTCCAATCCCAGGTCATCACAATATCCCCCACTAAAAGAATTTCGTCCTCGAAATTAGCACCGGTGTATCACGTAACACCCGGGCTACACAACAACATGTAGCCATAACTTCCATTCTTGACCATATCAGGATCGTCTTAACAAACGCGAGGATACTTACGACTGTAGATCGGACAATCATCCTTCGTTCTAATACAACCAGTAAGAACGCATCCTGAATGACACCTCAACCGTGGGAACGTTGACCTCGTGTCAAACTCTGGAGTGGAATAGACTTCCAAATCCATCATAATGTCAAAGAGCGTCAGCGCAACTCAACGCTAACAATTCAAAAGCAGTTAGTCGACTGAAACTGCAAGGATTTGAATCGCTCCCGATTCCATCGTAGATATCATTCAATGACATCTCTAACATGACTCACGATGTCTAACATACATCGTTACGAGGGAAACACTAGTATTCCACGGTGTACACACACCAAACCTGGTTTCCACTTTCAAACCTCCTCTTTCGAAGGAGCAGTCGCATCATTGCAACTCAAATTGGGCAACTCACGGCCACAGATTCACACAAAAGATATCTCATAAGATGTCCACCTCTGGATATCCCAAGAATCACATCCTGGTCATAAACAAACAATCGAGACTCCTCAGAGTTTCAAACTTGAAAGGACATGCAATAAACCCATTGCATCCCAAATACATGGATTCCCAGATCGAATCAACGACGACTTGATGACTCTCTTGTTGGTACTCCAACATCATGAGCTGTCACAGACAAGTCTCACAAAGATTAAACATAACGTATACACGTTTCAGTGAGGCATGCACAACCTCAACCTCAACCTCGATGACATGGTGACTACTAGAGTCCACCACAATCCACATCGTATCACCTTACGATTTGCCACACTTGGTTCCTACGAGCAGTATAACGGCTCTAACAAGCCCCTCTTGGTGCTGCACACACACGGCAGACAAACTAGTCGCTGCCTCTCTAGGTTCACCTCAAACCTACCAATAAGATGGACGTTCCCGCACGGCATACCATACTGTGGGAAGAAAATCAATAGAGTAGTGAGTCTTTACCCAACATTCCTCTAATGCCTATACACCCTAGACACTCCAATGTCCCTGTTTCATAGCCATGCATATAGTCATTAATTCTTGACATGAATGATTAAAATCATCATCTTATAATTATCACCATCTTATAACATCTTCATCATATGAGCATCATCATTTCATAAATATCATCATCTTATAACATCATCATCACATAAGCATCGTCATCTTATAGCATCATCATCATATAAGCATCGTCATCTTATAGCATCATCATCTTATACATCATCATCTTATAGCATCATCATCTTATAGCATCATCATCTTATACATCATCATCTTATAAGCATCATCATCTCATAGCATCATCATCTTATACATCATCATCTTATAGCCATCATGATCTTATACATCATCATCTTATAAGCATCATCATCTCATAGCATCATCATCTTATACATCATCATCTTATACATCATCATCTTATAGCATCATCATCTTATACATCATCATCTTATACATCATCATCATATAAGCATCATCATCTTATACATCATCATCATCATATAAGCATCATCATCTTATACATCATCATCATATAAGCATCATCATCTTATACATCATCATCATATAAGCATCATCATCTTATAGCATCATCATCTTATACATCATCATCTTATAGCATCATCATCTTATACATCATCATCTTATAGCATCATCATCTTATACATCATCATCTTATAGCATCATCATCTTATACATCATCATCTTATACATCATCATCATATAAGCATCATCATCTTATACATCATCATCATATAAGCATCATCATCTTATACATCATCATCATATAAGCATCATCATCTTATAGCATCATCATCTTATACATCATCCGCTATCTCTCGTGCACCTTACAGGATGGTACCGGCGGAATTGAGAGAATTGAAGGAACAGTTGCAGGATCTTCTTGACAAGGGATATATACGCCCGAGCATATCGCCATGGGGCGCACCGGTTCTCTTTGTGAAGAAGAACGATGGCTCGATGAGGTTGTGCATCGATTACCGGCAACTGAATAAAGCCACAGTAAAGAACAAATATCCTCTCCCAAGGATTGATGATTTGTTTGATCAGTTGCAAGGTACCAGATTATATAGCAAGATTGATTTGAGGTCCGGGTACCACCAGATTCGAGTCAGGGAAGAAGATGTGCAGAAGACAGCATTCCGGACTCGATATGGACATTATGAGTTCTTAGTGATGCCGTTCGGTGTGACGAATGCTCCAGCGGTCTTTATGAGTCTGATGAACAGAGTGTTTCAGCCGTATCTTGATCAGTTCGTCATTGTATTTATTGACGACATTCTCATCTATTCCCGGAGTGAGGAAGAGCACGCAAAACACTTGAGGACAGTGCTCCAGATTCTTCGAGATCACCAGTTGTATGCCAAGCTCAGTAAGTGTGAGTTCTGGTTGAGCAGTGTAGTATTTCTGGGGCATGTCATTTCTAGCAGTGGGATATCAGTGGATCCCAGGAAGATCGAAGCCGTGATGGAGTGGGCTACCCCCACTTCTGTGCCTGAGATTCGGAGCTTCCTTGGTTTGGCCGGTTATTATCGACGCTTTGTCGAGGGTTTTTCGAAGATCGCCAAGCCGTTGACACAGTTGACCCAGAAGGGAGTACCTTTCTTTTGGTCAGAAGCTTGTGAGGAGAGCTTCCAGGAGTTGAAGCACCGTTTGACGACGGCGCCAGTGTTAGTGATCCCTACGGAGAACTCCAGATTTGTTTTGTATACCGATGCATCACTTCAGGTCCTTGGGTGTGTACTGATGCAGGATAAGCATGTGGTAGCTTATGCATCGAGGCAGTTGAAGCCGCACGAGACCAGATACCCAGTCCATGACTTGGAATTGGCGGCTATCATCTTCGCCCTGAAGATTTGGAGACATTATTTATATGGTACTTCGTTTACCATTTATACGGATCACAAGAGCCTCAAGTTTCTATTCACTCAGGCAGAGCTGAACATGAGGCAGAGGAGGTGGATGGACTTACTCAAGGACTATGATTGTGAGATTGAGTACCATCCCGGAAAAGCTAACAGCAGATGCTTTGAGCTGGAAAGTGAGGAGTTCTGCTGAGGACGTTATCCATTTGTCCGCCATGATGACCTCCTATTGCCATCTGGGCTATGATTTTGACATTGATGCATCACCTGTGTATGTATCGACCTTGTTAGCTGAGCCAGATATCTATGAGAACATCAGGAGAGCTCAGAGGTCAGATGATGAGCTTCAGAGGTGGTTATCTTTAGTACATCTTGGTCAGCCAACGAAATTCAGAGTGGCCGATGACGGATCTTTGAGATTGGGTGACCGTTGGGTGGTTCCGAGTACGTCGGAGTTGCGTAGAGGGATCTTGGAGCGAGCTCATAGTAGCAGACTTAGCATCCACCCAGGCGGGAAGAAGATGTATAAAGATCTACGTGGTCAGTTTTGGTGGAAAAGGATGAAATCTGATGTCGTCGCTTTTGTAAAGAGGTGCTTGATCTGCCAGCAGGTTAAGGCAGAGAGGCAGAGACCTGGCGGGGAGTTGAAAAGCTTGGAGATACCGAAGTGGAAGTGGGAACACATTTCCATGGACTTCGTGACTCACCTGCCGAGGAGTGCTTCAGGCTTTGATGCTATTTGGGTGATTGTGGATCGATTGACTAAGGTAGCTCATTTCATCCCCTATAGCATGACTTTCACCTTTTTGAGGATGGCACAATTGTATATTCGAGATGTGGTGAGATTGCATGGGATCCCCATTTCCATAGTGTCGGATCGAGATCCGCGATTCACATCTCACTTTTGGGAAGGTCTTCAGTCAGCCTTGGGAACTGAAGTTAGATTGAGCACTGCCTATCATCCTCAGACGGATGGCCAGACCGAGCGTACTCTGCAGACGCTCGAGGACATGTTGAGAGCTTGCGTTTTGGAGTTCGATGTTTCTTGGCAAGATTCAGTGCCTTTGGTAGAGTTCTCTTATAATAACAGCTACCAGGCGAGTATTCAGATGGCTCCTTTTGAAGCTCTTTATGGCAGACGGTGTAGATCACCCTTGTGTTGGGATGATTTGGACCGTAAATCGGTCGGAGGACCGGAATTGATTCGGGAGATGGAAGAGAAGATAAAGATGATAAGGCAGAAAATGAAAGCAGCCCAGGACAGACAGGCAGCTTATGCGAACAAACGGCGGAGACCGTTGGAATTTCAGTTGGGAGATAAGGTCTTTTTGAAGATCTCGCCTTTCAGAGGCGTTGTGCGATTTGGGATGCGCGGGAAACTGTCTCCGAGGTATGTTGGACCGTACGAGATTTTGCAGCGCATTGGCACCTTAGCTTACCGACTAGCTCTGCCGCCTTCTTTATCTGGTATACATGATGTGTTTCATGTATCGATGTTGCGGAAGTATGAGCCGGATCCATCTCATGTGTTACAGCCCTCCGAAGTTCAGTTAGAGTCCGATGTGTCTTATGTGGAACGGCCGATTAGAATTCTGGATCGAGCAGACCGCAGACTTCGGAACAAAGTGATACCTATGATCAAGGTTCAGTGGGATCGCAGGGGTGTCGAGGAGGCTACGTGGGAGACGGAGCGGCATATGGTGCAGCACTACCCGGAACTATTCTCTGGTATGTGTTTATGTTTAGTTTCTTTTGGGGGTAAGTGCATGTGATTTCGAGGACGAAATCTTATAAGTAGGGGAGTATTGTGATATCCCCAAAATGATTAATTGCAATTGGGCATTAATTGTGTTTATATGATTAATTATTGTGGTAATTAATTATGTGCTGGAATTATTTATCTTATTGAAGTGCTTAGTCACATGATAGAGTGACCCGGGAGGGCATTTCAGGGTGCATGTTGTGCATGTAGGGAAAATTGTTATTAGCATGATTTATTTGCCATGGGTAGCAATTAATTGGAAATCATGCGTTTAATTGATATTTGGTGCATTTTGGATTAATGCCTTTTAATATCATGTTGGGGTGTTTTATACACCATGGATTTGTGAAATGCTTTTAATTAAAACCCAACCCCTTTTATATCCCAACCCCACCCTACCTTTACCTCACTTTCATCTTACTTTACCAAACCACCCAAACCCTTCCTTTTTCTCCCATTTTCGAGTTGGAGCTTAAAGGTGGAGAGAAACCTTTCCAAAAATCTTGTTTTGTGGAGTTTATTGGGAGATTTGAAGTCCCCAAGAGGTATGGATGCCTCATTGTTGATTTTGTAGTGTTTTATTTGATTTTGGAAATGGTTTAAATGGGTTTGTGTTGGGTTGTTGTGGTTTTGGTTTAATGTTGGATTTTTGAGGTGCTTTAAGTGTTTATGGAAGGATATATTGTATTTGTTGTTGTTGGTTTGTTGGTAGGGGAGTTGGAATGGGTTGGAATGAAGTTTTGGAGCATTAATGGCGATTTTTCGTGATACAGGGCTCGGCGATCGATCGCCCGTTTTGGCGATCGATCGCGAAGAGGTAGTGCGCTCCAGAAGCATTTGGCGATCGATCGCCACATTTGGGCGATCGATCGGCGAGGGTGGCGATCGATCGCGCCAAATGTGGCGATCGATCGCCGAAGGAACAAAAATTCATGTTCGGACAGTGCGATCTCGCGATCGATCGGCCCTTTTGCCGCGATCGATCGCGAGTCATGAAATATTGTGTTTTTGGATTTTATTGTAGGATTTTTGGTATCGGACTATTATTGGGTTCTAATATTGATTTGTGTGAATATGTAGAACCATCCCAGGTGGCGACACAGCCAAGGAATTGAAGTCCTACCACACCTACTTTTTGGAAAGGTACGTAGAGGACGTACGGGCACCCAACGGTACATGTATCTAATATACTCTTTGTTATGCATTGTGGATGCGAGTATATATGTGATTATGCATTGTGGATGCAAATACATGTTGAGTTATGCATGATGATTGTATATGCATATGATGGTTATTGGTGCACATCCCATGAGTCGTGGTCATCCCTTGATGATTTTAATGCTTGCCGTTATTTGTTTTTGGTTCCGCTAAATGTGAAGCGAGGGGTGGGAGCGCCTCATGTCACATTTGAGCGTGGTTATCATATAGGGCGAGGAAAGGATATTTGCCGCTCAATGTGAGGCGAGGGGTGGGAGTACCGCTTGTCCATTGAAGCGAGGTTATTCTATGCCGCCTATATGTAAATAAGCGAGGGCATTAAAATACATTGTGATGGACAGACTAGGGAATGGTGACCGGTATTTGATATTGATGAGTCATGACATGTGTAGACCATTATAAATAATCTATTGATTATACTCATGAGTTATGGTACAGGGACAACCAAACGGGAAGCGTTTGAAATGCATGGGAAAAACAGGAAGTGTTTTATTATGATTATGCATTTACGCTTTATATTCATATTGTGTTGTATATGAATGATATCATTGCTCATGTTTGGGGATTGTCCTTGTAGGTACTTTTGGCATGATATGAAGGGGACTAAGACGGGTTGAGACCGTGAGCTTGAAGATCACTTTTGGTAGATGAAGGACAGGATTATTTTGTATAGTGTCTACTCTAGGAGTAGTGTAAAACTATAATTGATAACATTCTTTTGATGTGGAATGTAATTAATCCATTGATAGTCGTCATTTTTGGCATGTAACTTTTAGGCTCATAGCCTCAACACGATTAATTTACTCTGATCATTTATATTAGCTCTAATTATGCCTTTGATCCACACTTAAAGATTAGGGCCTTACACAATGATTGGATGTTGTTGCCTTTGAGCGAACATCGGTTATGACGCCACTGCTGTTGAGCATGCGTGAGAATGAAATGCCGCTATTGTAGAGCGAGTAATGGAATAGAACTATGGAACCATAAGTGAGGTATTTGGAATATCTGTAATCATTATTTAATGATTTGATATTATTGATTATGATATCGGTATATAGCAAATGGACTTGTTAATCAATGTAATGATTAACTGGCATTTGGGAATTTGATGGTTTCAGTTGTTTTGAAACAGGGACAGTACAGGGAATCCCGGATGAGGATGATACCATCCAGGGAGTATATTTTGTAGTTTATAGTATTTACATTGTTGTAAATTATGAATTGTATTATTGTGATTATTGGATTTGAGATATTGGTATGCTTACCCCATGTGGGGGCTGTCTCCGTTGGGACAGGTGATTAAGTACATCGATGGCTTTGGAGATGAGCTCGAGCTACGGATTGGAGGTGCTACCAAGGATCGAAATACCAGTGACGGTGTAGGGTCTCCCTACCTTAACAGAGTAATCAAGACATAAATAGGGCTAAACATGCATTAAAGACATCTTAGGGTTCCGGTTGTTACGTGAGCTCAATAAGGTTATAGGCCAAAATAAAACTTCAAAAGCTAATTAATTACATTCTCAATAATGAATGTTTGAGCGATAGAATTATACTACTCCTAGAGTAGAGACTATCCAAAAAGATTCATGTATCCTATCTCCTTTCATGCCTCTTTTGGCTCACAGCCTCAACCCGACCCTTAGCCCTTTGGTCCAAAAGTGTACCTACAGGAACAATTCACCATGAGCATATACATAACCATTTAACACAATCCATCATAATGAAATAATTAAGCGCATGAGACGATTAATAGATATGCTCCTTGGTTTACCACATTAGCACATTTCATGGTTGTTCCTGTTTCATAAACTCATGCACAAATCATTAATTCACAATATAATGATCGATACCACGTTCCAGTTATAATCACAATATTCCACATTAATCACTAGAATTGTGACTGTTCCGATCCCAATACAACAGCGGAATTTTAGGACCCCTCGCTTCGACATATAGCGGCATCATATGATATCCCTCGCTTCGACAATGACAGCGGCATGTTACCTCGCTTAGACATGACAGCGGCAAATATCATACTACCATCGCTTCATATGACAGCGGCAAGTACCTCCCTCGCTCGGAGATAAAGGCTACCGGAAATTCATCAATTCTACCACAATAATCAAACACAACAGTTGATTCCATTATCACAATATATCACTATCATTTCACATACCATCACACGTAAGGATTCACTATCCACGATATACATAATCAAAGGTATAACACGTTTTACCGTCCGATGCCCGTACGTCTCACTACGTACCTTAGTCTCAAAAGTGGAGAAGTTGTATAACTCTATCTCCTCGACGTTGTTGGTACCTGGGATGGTTCTACACAACCACACAAATCAATATTAGAAGCCAATTATAGTCCAATATCCAAAAATTCATCAAAATTCATCATTTTCCAACTTTTAAACAGTGGCGATCGATCGCTTAAAACATGGCGATCGATCGCCTTGTTGTTCGCTTCGCGGCTATCGATCGCTTCATTTGAGGCGATCGATCGCCTGCTGTACAAAATCGCTACTGGCCATCGCCGATCGATCGCACCTTTTTAGGCGATCGATCGCCCACACTCGTTTTGCCCATTGTCTTTCGGTGATCGATCGCTGCTTTTGTAGCGATCGATTGCCACAACCAGTGGCCGCGATTTTCACCATATTGGCACATTAAAACTTCCACCAACCTCAACAACACTTATACCAACAATTCAAAAACATGAAAACACTTTAAACCTTCAACAAACATCATTACACCACCATAAATCTAACATCTAACCAAAATCATACCAACCCAAACAAACCCATTTCAAAACCCTTCAAAACCATTCCAAACTCAATCCAAACACTACAAAACAACAAGGAGTGATATATATATACTTCCTAGGTCTTAAATCTTACCAAGAATCACAAGAGTAAAGCTTTTGCAAGACCTTCTCCTCCACTTTGAAGCCAAAAACGAAAATGAAGGGAAATGAGGGTTTGGGGAAATGATTTGGGGATTTTAGAGTGAAAAGGGGTAAAGTGAATAAAAGGTAGTGGGGTAAAGGGTTAAAAAGCTTTAATTAAACTTGTGCCCCAACAATTTGCATGATGTATAAAATACCCCAACATGGAATTTTAAAAGCATTTCACCAAATGCGCCAAAATCCCAATTAAATGCATGTTTCACCAAAATAATTTACCACCAATACATTTAAGCCATTAAAACACCCAATTCCCCAACATGCATAATATGCACCCTGAAATGCTCTACCAGGTCACACCCACATGTGACTAAGCATTTCCACATGGTAATTAAGTCTAACACATAAAGCAATTATCACCATAATTAATCATATGAACATAATTAATGCCTTAAATGCAATTAATCATTTCGGGGACATCACATACGGTATTGAGCACCGTATTTTATATATTTGATACACACAGACCTATTTGATGCTCGTATGTGAGCACTATTATGTGTATATGGCATGTATAAAAAGGCAATGGCCTTTCTCTCTTCATTTATGAGTAGCATACAATTATTTATTGAATTGCTAAATGAACTGAGAACATGTTAGTGTATTATATTGGTGCATGAGATGTATGTGGACTTGGTTGGGGAAAACTAGACATTATATGAAATAATGTAAAGAATTTTTATTACATGCATGATTGGCTATGATGATAAGTGGTTTTTCCCCTACATGTATGATTGTATGCACTAATGGCATGGATTAATACACTAATAATGGGTTAAGGGCACGGGGGTCCTTACATTAGTGGTATCAGAGCAGTGGTTGCTCTTTTGGGGCTGTTGAGGGCCTAGAATCATATTGATGGAAATGGGTAGCACATAATTATGCATGATGGTAATTAGTTCTGTGTGACACAACTATTTTGCTTATGTGCATTTATGATATCTGATCATAGTGGAACAATTATATGCCATGACATTTATGGAATCATAATATAATCTGTGAATTATGATTGTGAGTTGTGGCACAGGACGACCAAAAAGGAGCATTTTGAAATGCATTGGGATACAGGAAGTACTTTGTACTCATGATTTATGCATTTACTCATTATAATCATATTGTGGTGAATATGGATTATTATATGCTCATAGTTTGGGATTGTTCCTGTAGGGACGCTATGACATGAGGGCTAAGGCCAGGGTTGAAAGACACGAAACGGTAACCTGCATTTTATATACAACATGGAGTATGCATTGTAGTTGCATATATATATTGGAGTGATGATTTTAATGCTTTGCCGCCAAATGTTGAAGCGAAGGTATTGCCGCATGTCGCATTTGAGCGAGGTGCATTAAAATACACTCATTGTGGTTGTATATATTGGAGTGATGATTTTAATGCTTTGCCGCCAAATGTTGAAGCGAGGGCGTTGCCACATGTCACATTTGATTGAGGTGCATTAAAATACACTCACTGTGATGTATATTGGGATATGGAATATGCATTGTGTTGCAGGTATAGATGGAATGCTTGGTGAATATCCCATGAGTCATTGTTATGGATGAGTGATGATTTTAAATGCTTTGCCGATGTCACTTGATGCGATGATAGAATACTTGCCGCTGTCATATTGTAGCGAGGAAAGAATATTTGCCGCCAAATGTTGAAGCGAGGATGTTGCCGCATGTCGCATTTGAGCGAGGTTATTCTATGCCGCTGATATGTCGAAGCAAGGGGTATTAGTGCCGCGGTCATGACAAGCGAGGTGCATTAAAATACACTACTGTAACAAGACTAGGGATCGGCTATTCTATTGGCGATGGTTTATTCCGCTGGGTATTCATAGCGATGGTTCATTCCGCTATTCTATTGGCGATGGTTTATGCCGCCGGGTATTCATAGCGATGGTTCATTCCGCTATTCTATTGGCGATGGTTTATGCCGCCGGGTATTCATATCGATGGTACATTCCGCTACATCTATTGGCGATGGTTCATACCTCCGGGTATCTGTAGCGATGTCTTATGCTGCTGACTCTATGACGAGAGATCATGCCACAGATTCTATAGTGATGGGTTATACCGCTATGTGCGTAGCACTGGATTACGCCACCTACGAGGATGGGTGCTGATTATGTACCACTGTTGGATGACGGAGACAGGTATGCCTCTATCTTGTTAGCGATGAGGTATGACATATTACTATTTTATTAGCATTATTGTGGATGATATGCGTTGATGTACATAAACCGTCATGTGTTTGACGATGAGGCTATGGATGTCATGTTTCAACATGCACCGTCATGAGTTGACGATGTTATTTTGAATGTCATATGTTGACAGGTACCGTCACGAGATGACGATGACATAGTGGATGTCTATGTAGACGCAGCGTCGTTTCGATGGATAATACATTTATTTATATGTATTTACTCGTATGGTTTGAGTGCCATGGTGAGCACATAGTAGTGTCTCGGTCACTAGTTGACGAGACCATTATGCCGAGCAGGTCGCTCGATGAATTATTGGGTGCGCCGTACAGGGAGTGTACCGCATCATATATTTGAGGTAAATATTTTACTAGTAATGGTACCTTTGGGTATACTCGTTGGAATGACTATGGCCAAGTGACTGGTAACAGGAGTAGTTGTTGAGGAAACTACTTGCTTATGCCGAGGTGACATGTGGTAGACATGATCACACCCACCCCTGAGGGTGTGGAATAAATCCTACGGAATTAGGATTGCTTTGTGGTTGAGCAAGGACACCGGAACGTCCTTTGTGCTTTGGTATTAGAGAAATATTGGGTGATGACCCACTACTCTAATGGATATTATGGTATGGTGTACCGGGGTGGAACATATGATATGTTGGTAGGCTTGGTATAAGCCTATGGAGGCAGCGTTTTGCTAGCCAAGTATTGTAGCAGTGTTATAGTGTACTTGTTGTGGCAATTATACTGCACGTTGGGACCGAGTTCGGTGAATCGTGTGATGATACGATGAGGACTTATGGCAGACTCTTATAGTCTCTATGTGGCATGATGATTGAGGCAAGGAATACCTCACGGGAATGTTTATACTTCTATTGTTTTGAGGGACTTGTACTGGGACAACTCAATTTTGTTGGTAGCACCAACACGAGTGTCAACAAGTCGTTGTTAGCTCTAGTTGAACATCCTTGCATATGGAATGCAACGGGAGTCACAATTGGATTTGTGGGTTATAGCTAGTGGAGTAACACTACTATATTGATTTTATCTCTTGGAGAGATTTGGATTGTACTATCATGGAGACAGCTGGTATTGGTTGAGGGTTGATTAATAGTCAACTGGGGGAAGCCCTTCTAGTGTTGGACTAGGTGATGACTTCGTACTTTCGGTGAGACGTTCGAGGAGACGTCTCGGGGATAATGCTCGAGATCGTGGAGTACTATGGCATTAGTACAGAGCATCATTAGTTTGAGTATACATCGCGTATGTTGGGATATGCCCTAAGACAACTCATTAGATGATTGATTTTGGCATACAATGTAACATGATTTTAATAAAGTCAATTCATTATTATATATTATCCAAGTATCTGTGTAATATGAATATATATATGTTAATGTCCTTAGAATAATATTGCATTATTCTTAAAGATTGTCCCTAGTCAAGTATTATCATGAATAAGGATAATGATCATGCATTGAGGCTAGTATGTATTGATTGATGAATTGTTCATGGATATGAGATATCAAATCAACACATGGGTGCATGTTAGAGGATGATGTACTGGACAGGCCCACCATGAGAATGCTACATGGATAGTTATATGAACGTCATAAGCAATTCTCATAGTGATAATAATGTATGTAATCCTTACGACTTGAGATCACCAGAGATCCCAACATAAGGAGTCGTGTATCTTGATATTGTCAAACGTTATCTGTAACAGGGTAAACTATAAAGACAATCATTGGATACACCACGAATTATGTAGAGGGATGTTGAGTGATCAAGATAGGATTTGTCCCTCCTATATAACAGGAGAAGTGTTTGGGCCCTTGATCAAGTGAGACTAAAATGCATGGCCATGCTCGAATGAGTCGATATGTGATATCGAGCTTATTCGTTTATTCTAGTCAACTTGGGGATCAAGAAATAAAAGATTGAAATATACGAGTATAACTATTCCATGACTCGTGTTTAATCTAAACACATAGGACAAAGGGATTAAGTTACATGGTTAATATTATCACAGGCCATAGGTTATGTCGAGTCAATGACATTCTTGTAACTTGGGTAGCCTTGATGTGGTTCTAGATACCGCTCATTGCTTGTAACATAAAATTAGATTTTATGTCACTGCCAACGTTGCAAGATCCTAACGGGTCGCACAAAAGATTAAATCTATAAAGGGTAGATAAAATTCATTGGATGAATTAATTTGATTAAGAAGAGTCTTAATCATAAAATATTATATATACATACATATAATCTATCGGGCCAAATATATATATTTAATGATATATATATATATATATAATAGGCTATAGATATAATTAAGAAAGTGGTTTTGGGCTTTTCGAAAGCCTAAGGTTTAACAAGCCACCACCTTCCTGTATATATATACTTGGTCATTAGGTTAATATGCAAGACGTTAATTGTGAATTAACTAGCACCCTAAACCTAGCAGACAAAAAGTGTGACACGGCCGCCGTCATATTTTGGGTGGTTCGTCACTTTCTGGTTGAAGATCAAGTCCAGCAACTTGTTCTTCAACATCCCTTCATCGACATAATCGTGTGGATACCGTTGTAAGACCCCAACACTTAAACTCGTCATTAGTTCATTTATGACGTCGTATGTGTATAAATTTTTCATTTTCCTTTCATTCTTAAAAAGAATCATTACATGTTCCCATAATCCCTAGACATAACCAATGTTCAACATTATATGGTCATCTCGACCAACAAACAGACTCAAGGGTTTCACCCATTACCATCCCCATTACACCACTTTTACATTGTGGGTTTTTATAAAAATTTGGGCAGAGTCTCCCCACAAACTGAGCAATCCGGAAATAAAAACACATCACATAATATAACTCCCGACCCAGGACACACGATACTAAACAGAATACGGAAACATAAGTAAATTCCCAGCCAGGGAAGACACCACACTCATAAGACAACAAAAATTGGTTTCAACACCCTTATACAGTCCATATACAAATACAAGTGCTCACAGAAGAGCAACGAATAACGGATACACATCCGGATGCATAATTAGTATATATATACCAACCGCTCAACCTCGTATATCGGCTCAATCTCATACTATGCTTCTGGAAGCATCATCCAACAAGGTTCGAGCCTAGTACGCCAAAGTAGCATCGTACCTGTTGTACCTGTTTCAACAGAAACAGCCCCCACACAGGGTGAGCACACTCCAACTCAATATTCGATCACAAATCAACATACGAAATCATAATGCAACAATTTAGATTATTCAAACTCATAAAATATACTCCCTGTACAATTCCGAATCTGTATAGCTTCCACACACTGTTCCTGTTTCAAACTCACGCACTTCATAATGTCAAGTTTAGTATTGTCACTGAAAATGTAATACTCAACAACACTTATGAATTCAATACAATGACAATATATTATTTATGCTCAAACATAAATAGTCCAACATCAATGTGAACCTGGTTATCCCAATGTAACCCTGGTTATCCCACCATCTCATTCTCGATACTTTCTCATATCACTCATGCCCACGACATCAATACTCAACAAGTAAAATTGGACCACGTACCACTACGTGTCCCCCATAACTCGTATATTAAACTCAATTATTAAAGTCGAACACTTACCTGAATCATCATATTCAAATTTGCATGTATACATGAATGTATGGATACTAGATATACCTGCTTGTACGTCACCACGTACCTTATAGTAGACAACATGAACAAGCTATCATCAACGTCCGAAGCCTCCTGTAGAGTCTATATCGAATATCAATTCAACATTAGCTCATAATCCGAGCAATGAACATCCATCAAATAGTTCTTACTTTCATTTCCATATCACAAATCAATAATTCAATATTATGAATCAAATCATAATCAATACTTTGATGCACACATCCTCAAATGAATCATGATATATCATTGGTAATGCAACACCCCATTTTCTCCCATCATCCGCTACATCACACACATGATGCAGGATACATACACCCATACGTGCAAGATCACGCCAAACTCACATAGTAGTTCACTAGACACGCAAGTTCAACAGAGGGAAGAAAGTGCAAGGTGTATGTATAATAATATACAACTAGTGTCCAACTAAAACAATCCAATTAAGCCAATTAACATGTTCCAAACATTCGAACCCACACCGAGGTGATTCAAACCAAGACACGAAAGAAGGGATCCATGTAGATATAAGATTCTACCCTTTTAAATCTAATTCCCTTAATCCCATCATAGTCATTTATTGATTAAATTCAACTTTAACAATTTAAAGATGCATTGCATTCCAAAATTCTTGATTCAGTACTATTAAGATTTGAAACTCAATAAAGTGTCATAATTCATTAATACATGCTATGATGTCCATTTGAGCATAAATATCACCATAAATTCTATCCCAAGACAGCACATACTAGCATGTATCTAACCCACTTATTTACACACTACACATGCTTCCCATTGAACACATCCCATACCATAGCCCAACATCCACCAAATATCACAATGGCTACAAGCCATAAAGTTAGTCATTTTCATCCCACTAACAAAACTTAGACCCACACTTGAATCTCATTTAAGCCTATTAACAAACACATTCCAGGCATGATTTTAATCTTCATCTTTTAACCAATAATAATACTAAGTCAAGACTTATTCCACAATTTATTTTCAACAATTAACCATTCAATAAAGTGAGCCCCCATCAACTTCCAACAATCTAAACATTGCTCATGCTATCCCATTCCCAATCACAGTACTTCAATACATGAAGGAATACATACATACACACCATTTTCACCCACAAACACATGCTGGACACACACACACACGCAGAAACACACACACGCACACGCACTGCTGCACACACTTGCACACACTTGAACACACACATTGGAAACCCTACCAATATGTTAGCAAAATCGAACCAAAGCTCCATAAAAAATCGAGGGATTTCAGGGGAATAACGACTAAGGGACGACGAGGATTACCCACAAAACAATCGGAAGAAAATCGCTCCAAAATCGGACGAAATCGCGATTTTGAACCGCACGCTTCCTTGCAAGATCCGGACACGATCGGCGACGAAACTTCACGATCTTGGTATGGAAAGAAGCGCCTGGGAGAGACGAAGACGGCGGCGGTTCGGACGCGCCGGAAGAAGCTCTGACGGCGGCGGGCGCGCGCGTTTAGCGGCGAAGGGTCGAGCAGCAGCGAAGGAAAGAAGGGTTCGGGTCTTTGTGCGTGTTTTTACACGTTTTCAGTGTGTGTCCGAAAATTCCAACATGACATATTTATTTTTTGAATCCTAACCCGGTTTTGTACATCGAAGTGTCACCGGTGCACTGATAAATTAAATTTACAACTACCAATCGGGATTTATACACACTCCAAAAAAACCCAAAACTTAAATTCTTCATTTTATCTCCAAAATATTATCGGAGTATATTTTACAATCTCGAAATATTTTATGATCCGATTAACTTGCCAGTTGACCTCCACTTGGTCAATTCCACTTCTAATTAATTAATTAATTCTAAAATTAATTATCACTAAAATCCATATCATATTTAGTCCAACAAATGATTATAATAAATCTGGACATCACAATTCTCCCCAACATATAAAATTTCGTCCTCGAAATTTCAACGCATGCTTACCATAAAACCAACTGTAAACTTCACGTACCGTATATAGCTCAAGATAGTGACTTTACCATTCGTAGGATGACAGTCATCGGAATCATCGTGGCTCACACATGTGCCCCATTGCACCAATGATTGCAAGAAGTGTTTAACCGTCAAGCTTCTTTGTCATATCTCACTACCTGTGTACTTCCATTGACACAAATCCATTGCACAATCTTATTTCCCGTCATATACTTTCATCACAGTACCCATCATATAATCTCGTTAAATCATGCAATCCATGCTTTCATGTATATTCAAGAATATATGACAATACATCAACATTTATCTTAATTAACTTCATACCTGTGTCGTTGCAAATGTATGCAACTTATCCGCACATCATCACCATCGTCCGTATGAAGTAACAGTACTCTTGAGCCTTTATGCATCAATCTTTCATATATCATCTCCTGGCTATTATCTGGTGCAAGGTATTGACTAGAAAACCCATTAGTCATTCTCACATACGTATATACACATTATACACACCAATAGCCACAGACCATCAGTATCAAATCATGATAAATGGCTTAACACAATATTTTCATGTCACGATTATACTCATCTAACACAAGGCATCAACATCAATATCGAATAGTTCGTGACATACTTTTGTAGATGGAATCATCTACAATACACAATGGCATCATAATATCATGTTAATCACAGTACTCACATACTCTTAAGTATCAACATTTCCACATTACTTTACCCAATTATTATCTGTCATAGGACAAGTACAAAATAATCTCGTTAGTATTTCTCAAATACTAGTAACATAACACGTAGCTTGTCATTTACGCATTTCGATATTCATAATGTTTCTGTCATCAAACATTAATTCCCTGCCTCAGAAGTTTCTCGCAGTTCTATACACAACATGCTACTGCACACTATCACATAGGGTGATTGAATTTAACACAAGAATCAATTGCATGCTTCAATGACGTAATTTATATCAATCTTTATCTCATCCTCGAAACATAATAATTCATTAATCATGAATATTCACAATGAACACATGTCCACACACGACATTCGTAGTAATCACGCGTCATCCCGTGACATACTCATGCCATCCCGTGACACACTCATTAAACTCATGTCTATCTGATGGTATTCTATTCAACATAGTAGGTGATTAATCAATTATTAATCCTACCACATACAAAACTAGCATGCTTTCACAACAATAATTATCATCACTAGGTGATTAACATCTATTTTCAATATCTCATCACTACACACCGTAGATATGAGAGTGCTATCACAAAGGTTACACCCCTTCTTGCCTTATTACCGCAACAAAATATGAATGACACATCTAGGTTCCACTTCAATTCTATTATCAACTTTTCTACATGTACATGATTTCAAAATCAATATGAATTAACAAAATAACTCGAATCAACATATATCAATATGTTCAACCAACTGAAACGGTTTACCTCGATATTTTGTCCTCCTGGACCGATCCAATATCCTCTTGGGCCTAAATCACATATACCCAATGAGCAATAACATAACTGTACATAGCACAACTTCTATTGCCATCTGCAATCAAAGCATCATCAATACTCATTTCCAACACAATTGCGATACAACAACATTCATCGTTAATCACAATAGCGGTACTAAAAATATTCATTGCTAACACATAGCAATGCATCAATCTTCATCGCCCTACGGCGGTACATAATACTCATCGCCACCACTGGCATACATATAATATCCATAATCACAATGAATATACATTCTTAAAACAACAAATCGTAATAACACTTACTGTACACAGTTGATCCACACTTGATCTTTTAAATTGTCCCTGCTCTCAACATAATTATTCCACAAAATATGATCTCATATCAATACACAAATTAATATACTCACCATCAACAGAATAGCGAAATGAGACGTCGCAACATATATAATCGGCGGCAAGAACCATCGCCATGGAATCAGTGGAATGCACCATCGATAGACACATGTCTGGCGGCATGAGCCATCGCCATTGACATAGCGGAAAGAGGCATCACTACACATGTACCCGGCGGCATAAACCATCGCCAATCAATATAGCGGAATGAGACATCGTTATCAATATACCTGGCGGCATGAACCATCGCCAACCAATATAGCGGAATGAGACATTGCTATCAATATACCTGGCGGCATGAACCATCGCCAACCAATATAGCGGAATGAGACATCGCTATCAATATCGATAATGTGGTTGTTCCGGTCTTGTTATAGCAGCGGAATTTTAGGACCCCTCGCTTCGACATATAGCGGCATCATATGATATCCCTCGCTTCGACAATGACAGCGGCATGTTACCTCGCTTAGACATTACAGCGGCAAATATCATACTACCATCGCTTCATATGACAGCGGCAAGTACCTCCCTCGCTCGAATATAACAACTACCGGAACTTCCACTAGCTCCATGTACCTGCATCCAGGTTAATACAACAGTTCACAATATAATGATCGATATCACGTTTCAGTTATAACCACAATATTCCACATTAATCACTAGAATTGTGACTGTTCCGGTCCCAATACAACAGCGGAATTTTAGGACCCCTCGCTTCGACAATGACAGCGGCATGTTACCTCGCTTAGACATGACAGCGGCAAGTACCTCCCTCGCTCGGAGATAAAGGCTACCGGAACATTCATCAATTCTACCACAATAATCAAACACGACAATTGGTTCAATTATCACAATATATCACTATCATTTCACATATATCATCACATGTAAGGATCTACTATCCACGATATACATAATCAAAGGTGTAACACGTTTTACCGTCCGAAGCCCGTACGTCTCACCTTTCCTGATTTTCCTACAAAATCAGATCCCTTAACACATAATACATGAAGTGCTAGACATCACCATTAATGCCATCACATCGCATTCTACACGATTCCTGCAATTATAATGATTAGCACCACTTTTCATATCATAAAAGCACATAAACAACTAGTTGTGTCACACAACTTTAATGCCATCATGCATGAATATGTGCTATCAATAACTTCCTAGGCCCTTAACAGCCCCAAAGAGCAACCACTGCTCTGATACCACTAATGTAAGACCCCAACACTTAAACTCGTCATTAGTTCATTTATGACGTCGTATGTGTATAAATTTTTAATTTTCCTTTCATTCTTAAAAAGAATCATTACATGTTCCCATAATCCCTAGACATAACCAATGTTCAACATTATATGGTCATCTCGACCAACAAACAGACTCAAGGGTTTCACCCATTACCATCCCCATTACACCACTTTTACATTGTGGGTTTTTATAAAAATTTGGGCAGAGTCTCCCCACAAACTGAGCTATCCGGAAATAAAAACACATCACATAATATAACTCCCGACCAGGGACACACGATACTAAACAGAATACGGAAACATAAGTAAATTCCCAGCCAGGGAAGACACCACACTCATAAGACAACAAAAATGGGTTTCAACACCCTTATACAGTCCATATACAAATACAAGTGCTCACAGAAGAGCAACGAATAACGGATACACATCCGGATGCATAATTAGTATATATATACCAACCGCTCAACCTCGTATATCGGCTCAATCTCATACTATGCTTCTGGAAGCATCATCCAACAAGGTTCGAGCCTAGTACGCCAAAGCAGCATCGTACCTGTTGTACCTGTTTCAACAGAAACAACCCCCACACAGGGTGAGCACACTCCAACTCAATATTCGATCACAAATCAACATACGAAATCATAATGCAACAATTTAGATTATTCAAACTCATAAAATATACTCCCTGTACATTTCCGAATCTGTATAGCTTCCACACACTGTTCCTGTTTCAAACTCACGCACTTCATAATGTCAAGTTTAGTATTGTCACTGAAAATGTAATACTCAACAACATTATGAATTCAATACAATGACAATATATTATTTATGCTCAAACATAAATAGTCCAACATCAATGTGAACCTGGTTATCCCAATGTAACCCTGGTTATCCCACCATCTCATTCTCGATACTTTCTCATATCACTCATGCCCACGGCATCAACACTCAACAAGTAAAATTGGACCACGTACCACTACGTGTCCCCCATAACTCGTATATTAAACTCAATTATTAAAGTCAAACACTTACCTGAATCATCATATTCAAATTTGCATGTATACATGAATGTATGGATACTAGATATACCTGCTCGTACGTCACCACGTACCTTATAGTAGACAACATGAACAAGCTATCATCAACGTCCGAAGCCTCCTGTAGAGTCTATATCGAATATCAATTCAACATTAGCTCATAATCCGAGCAATGAACATCCATCAAATAGTTCTTACTTTCATTTCCATATCACAAATCAATAATTCAATATTATGAATCAAATCATAATCAATACGTTGATGCACACATCCTCACATGAATCATGATATATCATTGGTAATGCAACACCCCATTTTCTCCCATCATCCGCTACATCACACACATGATGCAGGATACATACACCCATACATGCAAGATCACGCCAAACTCACATAGTAGTTCACTAGACACGCAAATTCAACAGAGGGAAGAAAGTGCAAGGTGTATGTATAATAATATACAACTAGTGTCCAACTAAAACAATCCAATTAAGCCAATTAACATGTTCCAAACATTCGAACCCACACCGAGGTGATTCAAACCAAGACACGAAAGAAGGGATCCATGTAGATATAAGATTCTACCCTTTTAAATCTAATTCCCTTAATCCCATCATAAAGTCATTTATTGATTAAATTCAACTTTAACAATTTAAAGATGCATTACATTCCAAAATTCTTGATTCAGTACTATTAAGATTTGAAACTCAATAAAGTGTCATAATTCATTAGTACATGCTATGATGTCCATTTGAGTATAAATATCACCATAAATTCTATCCCAAGACAACACATACTAGCATGTATCTAACCCACATATTTACACACTACACATGCTTCCCATTGAACACATCCCATACCATATCCCAACATCCACCAAATATCACAATGGCTACGAGCCATAAAGTTAGTCATTTTCACCCCACTAACAAAACTTAGACCCACACTTGAATCTCATTTAAGCCTATTAACAAACACATTCCAGGCATGATTTTAATCTTCATCTTTTAACCAATAATAATACTAAGTCAAGAATTATTCCACAATTTATTTTCAACAATTAACCATTCAATAAAGTGAGCCCCCATCAACTTCCAACAATCTAAACATTGCTCATGCTATCCCATTCCCAATCACAATACTTCAATACATGAAGGAATACATACATACACACCATTTTCACCCACAAACACATGCTGGACACACACACACACGCATAAACACACATACGCACACACACTGCTGCACACACTTGCACACACTCGAACACACACATTGGAAACCCTACCAATATGTTAGCAAAATCGAACCAAAGCTCCATAAAAAAATCGAGGGATTTCAGGGGAATAACGACTAAGGGACGACGAGGATTACCCACAAAACAATCGGAAGAAAATCGCTCCAAAATCGGACGAAATCGCGATTTTGAACCGCGCGCTTCCTTGCAAGATCCGGACGCGATCGGCGACGAAACTTCACGATCTTGGTATGGAAAGAAGCGCCTGGGAGAGACGAAGACGGCGGCGGTTCGGACGTGCCGGAAGAAGCTCGGACGGCGGTGGGCGCGCGCGTTTAGCGGCGAAGGGTCGAGCAGCAGCGAAGGAAAGAAGGGTTCGGGTCTTTGTGCAGTGTTTTTACACGTTTTCAGTGTGTGTCCGAAAATGCCAACATGACATATTTATTTTTTTGAATCCTAACCCGGTTTTGTACATCGAAGTGTCACCGGTGCACTGATAAATTAAATTTACAACTACCAATCGAGATTTATACACACTCCAAAAAAACCCAAAACTTAAATTCTTCATTTTAATTAATTTATCTCCAAAATATTATCGGAGTATATTTTACAATCTCGAAATATTTTATGATCCGATTAACTTGCCAGTTGACCTCCACTTGGTCAATTCCACTTCTAATTAATTAATTAATTCTAAAATTAATTATCACTAAAATCCAAATCATATTTAGTCCAACAAATGATTATAATAAATCTGGACATCACAACCGTAGAGGCATAACTTGAAAAGTTTTGCTACTGACTCGAGGACGCGTTGGACGTGCCACTTCGTGGGATTCGGCTCAAACACGCTATGTAAGGACCCTAATCCTTAAGTGCGAAATCAAGGCATAATAGAGCTAATATAAAAGATCAGAGTGAAAAAGAACGTGTTGAGTCTATGAGCTTAAGCATTACATGCCAAAAATAAGGACTACCAAATGGATTAATTTCATTCCAATCAATGAATGTGTTCAACTATAGTTTTATACTACTCCTAGAGTAGATACTATCCAAAATAATCCTGTCCTTTCTGCCTCAAAAGAATTCTTCAAAAGGCTCACCACCTCAACCCGCTCAAGCCCTTCTATCATGCCAAAAAGGTACCTACAAGGACAACCCCCAAACATGAGCAATAATAATCATTCATATTCAACACAATATGAAGATAAAGCGTAAATGCATAATCATAGTAAAGCACTTCCTGTTTTCCCCATGCATTTCAAACGCTTCCCGTTTGGTTGTCCCTGTACCATAACTCATGAGTATAATCAATAGATTATTTTTAATGGTCTAAACATGTCATGACATATACCATCTCATCAATACCAAATACTGATCACCAATCCCTAGTCTGTCCATCACAATGTATTTTAATGCCCCTCGCTTATTTACATATAGGCGGCATAGGATAACCTCGCTTCAATGGACATGCGGGACTCCCACCCCTCGCCTCACATTGAGCGGCAAATACCCTTTCCTCGCCCTATATGATAACCACGCTCAAATGTGACATGCGGCGCTCCCACCCCTCGCTTCACATTTAGCGGAACCAAACAAATAGCGGCAAGCATTAAAATCATCAAGGGATGACCACGACTCATGGGATGTGCACCAATAATCATATGCATCTATAAACATCATGCATAACATGTATTTGCATCCACAATGCAATACCACATATATACTTGCATCCACAATGCATAAACAATGAGTATATAAGATACATGTACCGTTGGGTGCCCGTACGTCCACTACGTACCTTTCCAAAATGTAGGATATGGTAGGACTTCAATGCCTTGGCTGTGTTGCCACCTGGGATGGTTCTACACATTCACACAAATCAATATTAGAACCCAATAATAGTCCAATAAAAATCCTACAAAAAAATCCAAAAATACCATATTTTGACCTTCGCGATCGATCGCCCATCACGGCGATCGATCGCCAAACCTCACTGTCCGAGAACCAAAATTTTCACCCTTCGGCGATCGATCGCCACACTTGGCGCGATCGATCGCCAGCCCCGCCGATCGATCGCCCAAGAGTGGCGATCGATCGCCAAATGCTTGAAAAGCCTACTGCCTGGGCGCGATCGATCGCCTGGAATGGGCGATCGATCGCCAACCCCTGTTACCCCGAAAAACCTCCATTTTTGCACCTCAAAACCATTCCAACCCATTCCAATACTTAACCATCAAACCAACAACTCAAATAACAACATAAACCTCCAAAATACACCTTAAAACAACCATAAATCCAACCCCCAAACAAAACCACAATAACCCAACACAAACCCATTTCAAAACCTTTCAAAAATCATTTCAAACTCAATCTAAACACAATAAAAGCAATGGGGAGGTATCAATACCTCTTGGGGACTCCAAAACTCACACCAAATCCCACAAAGCAAGTTTTTTGAAGGTTTTCTCTTCAACCCTAAGCACCAACTCGAAAATGGGAAAAGAAAGGGTTTGGTGGTGGTTTTGGGGAAAGTAAGAGTGATGGTTGGAAGGGTGGGATTGGGGTATAAGTGGTTTATTTAAACCAATTGCATTCCATAAATTACCATGGTGTATAAAACACCCCAACGTGATATTTTTAAAAGCATTAATCCAAAATGCACCAAATATCAATTAAACACATGATTTCCAATTAATTGCTACCCATGGCAAATAAATCATGCTTCCAACCATAATTCCCAACATGCTCAACATGCACCCGGAAATGCAACCCGATCACATCTACCATGTGACTAAACATTTCAACAAAATAATTCCAACTCATTATTAATTACCACATAATTAATCATATAAACTTAATTAATGCACCAGATTGCAATTAATCATTTCAGGGATATCACAATACTCCCCTACTTATAAGATTTCGTCCTCGAAATCACATGCACTTACCCCAAAAGGAAACTAAACATAAACACATACCAGAGAATAGTTCCGGGTAGTGCTGCACCATATGCCGCTCCGTCTCCCACGTAGCCTCCTCGACACCCCTGCGATCCCACTGAACCTTGATCATAGGTATCACTTTGTTCCGAAGTCTGCGGTCTGCTCGATCCACAATTCTAACAGGCCGTTCCACATAAGACACATCGGATTCTAACTGAACTTCGGAAGGCTGTAATACATGCGATGGATCCGGCTCATACTTCCGCAGCATCGATACATGAAACACATCATGTATACCAGATAAAGAAGGCGGCAAGGCCAGTCGGTAAGCTAAGGTGCCAATGCGCTGCAAAATCTCGTACGGTCCAACATACCTCGGAGACAGTTTCCCGCGCATCCCAAATCGCACAACGCCTCTGAAAGGCGAGATCTTCAAAAAGACCTTATCTCCCAACTGAAATTCCAACGGTCTCCGCCGTTTATTTGCATAAGCTGCCTGTCTGTCCTGGGCCGCTTTCATTTTCTGCCTTATCGTCTTTATCTTTTCTTCCATCTCCCGAATCAACTCCGGTCCTCCGACCGATTTGCGGTCCAAATCATCCCAACACAAGGGTGATCTACACCGTCTGCCATAAAGAGCATCAAACGGAGCCATCTGGATACTCGCCTGGTAGCTATTGTTATAAGAAAACTCTACCAAAGGCACTGAATCCTGCCAAGAGGCATCGAACTCCAAAACACAAGCTCTCAGCATGTCTCGAGCGTCTGAATAGTGCGCTCGGTCTGGCCATCCGTCTGAGGATGATAAGCAGTGCTCAATCTGACTTCAGTTCCCAAGGCTGACTGAAGGCCTTCCCAGAAATGAGATGTGAATCGCGGATCTCGATCTGACACTATGGAAACGGGGATCCCATGCAATCTCACCACATCTCTAATATACAACTGCGCCATCCTCAAAAAGGTGAATGTCATGCTATAGGGGATAAAGTGGGCTACCTTAGTCAATCTGTCCACAATCACCCAAATAGCATCAAAGCCTGAAGTACTCCTCGGCAAATGAGTCACGAAGTCCATGGAAATGTGCTCCCACTTCCACTTCGGTATCTCCAAGCTTCTCAACTCGCCGCCAGGTCTCTGTCTCTCTGCCTTAACCTGCTGGCAGATCAAACACCTCTTCACAAAAGCGACGACATCAGATTTCATCCTCTTCCACCAAAACTGACCACGCAGATCTTTATACATCTTTTTCCCGCCTGGGTGGATGCTCAGTCTGCTACTATGAGCTCGCTCCAAGATCCCTTTACGCAGCTCCGGCGTACTCAGAACCACCCAACGGTTACCCAATCTCAAGGATCCATCGTCGGCCACTCTGAACTTCGTTGGCTGACCAAGGTGTACTAAAGATAACCACCTCTGAACCTCATCATCTGACCTCTGAGCTCTCCTGATGTTCTCATAGATATCTGGCTCAGCTAACAAAGTCGATACATACACAGGTGATGCATCGATGTCAAAATCATAGCCCAGATGGCAATAGGAGGTCATCATGGCTGACAAATGGATGACGTCCTCAGCAGAACTCCTCACTTTCCGGCTCAAAGCGTCTGCTGTCAAATTGGCCTTCCCAGGATGGTACTCTATCTCGCAATCATAGTCCTTGAGTAGGTCCATCCACCTCCTCTGCCTCATGTTCAGCTCTGCCTGAGTGAATAAAAACTTGAGGCTCTTGTGATCCGTGTAAATGGTAAACGAAGTACCATACAAGTAATGCCTCCAAATCTTCAGGGCGAAGATGATAGCCGCCAGTTCCAAGTCATGGACTGGGTATCTGGTCTCATGCGGCTTCAACTGCCTCGATGCATAAGCTACCACATGCTTATCTTGCATCAGAACACACCCAAGGCCCTGAAGTGATGCGTCAGTATACAGAACAAATCTGGAGTTCTCCGTAGGGATCACTAACACTGGCGCCGTCGTCAACCGGTGCTTTAATTCCTGGAAGCTTTCCTCACAAACTTCTGACCAAAAGAAAGGCACTCCCTTCTGAGTCAACTGCGTCAGCGGCTTGGCAATCTTCGAAAAGCCCTCGACAAAGCGTCGATAATACCCGGCCAAACCAAGGAAGCTCCGAATTTCAGGCACAGAAGTGGGGGCAGCCCACTCCATCACAACCTCAATCTTCTTGGGATCTACAGATATCCCGCTGCTCGATATGACATGCCCCAGAAACACTACACTGCTCAGCCAAAATTCACACTTACTGAGCTTAGCATACAACTGATGCTCTCTGAGAATCTGAAGCACTGTCCTCAAGTGTTTCACATGCTCTTCCTCACTCCGGGAGTAGATGAGAATGTCGTCAATAAACACAATGACGAACTGATCAAGATACGGCTGAAACACTCTGTTCATCAGACTCATAAAGACTGCTGGAGCATTCGTCACGCCGAACGGCATCACTAGGAACTCATAATGTCCATATCGGGTCCGGAATGCTGTCTTCTGCACATCTTCCTCTCTGACTCGAATCTGATGATACCCGGATCTCAAATCAATCTTGCTATACACCCTGGTACCTTGCAACTGATCAAACAGATCGTCGATCCTTGGAAGAGGATACTTGTTCTTCACTGTAACCTTATTCAGTTGCCGGTAATCGATGCACAACCGCATCGAGTCGTCCTTCTTCTTCACAAAGAGAACTGGTGCGCCCCATGGCGACACGCTCGGGCGTATATACCCTTGTCCAGGAGATCCTGCAACTGTTCTTTCAACTCTCTCAACTCAGCCGGTGCCATCCTATAAGGTGCACGAGAGATAGCGGATGTCCCTGGCAACAGCTCGATCCCAAACTCAACTTCCCTAGCCGGTGGGAATCCTGGGATCTCTTCTGGGAATACATCAGCAAACTCTGCTACCACTGGTACATCCTCAACTCTTAGTTCTTTACTCTTCCCAGACGTGTCCACGGCATAAATGAGATAGCCCGTGTGGCCACGTTCCAACAACTGAGTCATCTTGATCGCTGAAATCAACGAAATCTTCGCACGAGAACCGTTGCCATAGAAGGTCCACTGACTGCCCAACTCAGGTCTGAACTTCACTGTCCTCTGCCGGCAATCTACCACTGCCTGATATCTGTTCAGAACATCAATACCCAAGATGCAGTCGAAGTCTGACATGCCCAACACAATCAAGTCCGACCTCAATTCGTTGCCCTCAAAATAAATGAGGCAGTCTGCCATAAACTGATCAGCAACGACATTTCTTCCAGTGGGTGTCGAGACCAAAAGAGGCGTGGGTAAGGAAGACGTGCGCATATGGTGTCTTTCCACAAAACCCACCGATACAAAAGAGTGGGAGGCACCTGTATCGATCAAAATAAAAGCAGGGTACATAAATAAATGACACGTACCGGCGATCACCTCCTCTGGGGCTGCCTGGGCCTGCTCTCTAGTCAGCGCATACACCTGTCCCTGGGGCGGTCCCACTGTCTGACCTCCCGACGGTCGAGGCCCAAACTGCTGCCTCTGCTGCACAGTCCTATCATCAAACCTCGGCCTGTTGCCCTGAAACTCTGACTGTCCTCCCCGGGTGGGGCAATACCGAGCAATGTGGCCCATCTTGCCACAGATATAACAGGCAGAACACTTTTTTGAAGAATGTGGCCCTCCACAATTGTCGCATCTAGGCTCTCCCGGCCTATTTCCTTGCGTGGATCCTCGGTTGGCGGACCAATTGCCCTTCTTGCCATCCTGTTTCTGACCAAAGTACTTCTTTCCACCAAACCGTGAAGATGAAGAGGCACCACGGGGTTTAAATGGCTCACCCCGGGGCCTCAAGCTGTCACTAGTCTGCCTCTGCTGCGGTACTGGTGGTGGCATAGCACTAGGATAAGCTCCCACTCCAAGCTCGGCAAGCTCCGCCCTTGTGAGAGCATCATCAAAAGAAGTTGGGTTATTGGTAATAACCCGGTCATAGAGCTCCGGTCGCAACCCCTTCATAAAGTTCCTCATCTTTGCGTGCCCATTGGTGGCAATGTGGGGAACATACCTCAGCAACGAAGAGTACCGCGTGGCATAGTCTGACACCGTCATGTTCCCCTGTTTCAGACTTGTAAACTCGTCCTCCTTTGTCTGTCTCGCCGCTGCGGAGAAATACCGGTTCAGAAACCTAGTCCTGAAGAGTGTCCAATCAATCTGTAAGGACCCCAAGCCCTTAAACCTTGATTAGTGTATTAACCACTATGTGTGGTACATGCTTTCTATAAAATGTCAATCGGGAAGCTCTGATGATACTTAATCATTGCCTGTCAATGAAAGACTCATATGTTTGCCCTTTACCAACCCCTTGGTGCCACTTTTCACATTGTAAACTTTTATAAAAATTTGGGCAGAGTCTCCCCATAAATAGAGCTATCCCAAAAAAAAGAGTACAACACATAACAAATTCCCGGCCAGGGAACACATAATACTCAACAGAAAGCAGTAATACAAGTAGATTCCCAGCCAGGGAAGACACCACACATATGTCAACAAAAGTGGGTTCCAACACCCACATAATACACCAATGACTCTCATATCATTCTAGCAATTCAACCTAATTGCATGCAACCTTAAATGAAAGAGAGAAAGGCTCATGCCTTTATATACAATCCATATACAAGTATAATCGTGCTCACATGCGAGCATCATGAATATGTATAAATCCTCAGGTGTATATATAGGTACTCTATACGATACCGTGCTCCATCAAGCCCTGGTACCACGATCCTGGGAGTACCTCAAATCAACAGCTCGAGCTCAGCTCCATAGCCATCGATGTACCTGTCCACCTGTCCCAACAGAGACAGCCCCCAACGGGGTGAGCATACCAATACACAAAATCCCATAATCATAATAATGAAATTCATAATTTACAACAAAGGTAAATGCTAATGAATTTAAATGATACTCCCTGGATGGCAACCTCATCCGGGATTCCGTGTACTGTCCCTGTCCTCACAATCATCAAACTCATCAAACCTCATAAATCAGTAAACCAACACATTGATTTACACATCGCATGCCTGATTTACAATATCAATAATGAATGATTCTAAGTTCATATACATGCAAAAATAGATATATCAATATCTAATATTGATTTCATAACCTTGCTTTCCATTATACTTAGACATCTCATATGTCTTATAATGAAAACATGAGTCTATGAACCTAGACATCTCAAATGTCTCATAATGAATACATGATTCTACGAACCTAGACATCTCAAATGTCTTACGAAGAATGCATGATTCTACAAACCTAGACATCTCAAATGTCTCATAATGAATACATGATTCTACAAACCTAGACATCTCAAATGTCTCATAATATAGTCATATAAACCCAGTACCCCTTATATCATGTAAGAGTCATCCTACTCTAGTGTCACGCACGCTACAAGCGGCGATATCAAGATTTGGGTCATTCCTTGGCTATATCAACATATATGTATAACCATACGCAAAACATTCAATGCAATCAAAAATACCTTATGCATTTCACATATATATAGTAATGCTCGTACGTCGCACGTACCTTAAATCTCCGAAGTCCGAGCCAAGCCCTGCTCGAGTTCCATGCCCCGAGGAATGATGTGCTAACACGATAAATAATTCACAATTATTTACGAACATGTAACCTATGCTCAAGCACACCCATATCCCTCACAACATTGTCAATACACGACAATTATCCTCTTAAAAGACCCGGGGCAGGGTACATGCAGGGAAGGAAATAAATGAGACAATCGAAATTTGTTCAAGAATGCCCTATAAAAATCGAACCTTAATCTCACAATTTCGAACCCAATAAAATACCATAATTCATCTAAAATGTCAATTAAGCTATCCAAGCAAGAATCAACATCCCTTGACAAAAACTCCCCATTTTTCGAATTCAACCCCCTTAAAATCGAACCCAAACAAGCCTTTAAATCCCAACTCTTAAAATTCTTCAAATTCGAACCAAAGCTTCTCAATTCGATCTCAATCAAGCATCATAATACTCTTAAAACATGCAATAATCGATCAATTGCATGAAATAATACCCCTGCCAAAAACCCCCAAAATTCGAACCAAACCCTACCAATTTTCGAAAATAATTTCGAACCATAATCACCAATTTAAGCAGGGAAATGCACGAAAAAGACGAACAAGGGTTAAGGGTGATTACCCAACGAAATCGGAAGCAAATCAAACGAAAATCGAAGAACCCTAGAAATTGGGGATCGACGCTTACCAGCGAAATCCGACTTCCACACGCGACGAAACTTTCAATTGGCAGAGGGGAAAGGAGCGCCTCGTCGAGACGAAGCCGTGGGTAGGTCGCACGCGCCGATCGGCGGCCGGACGGCGGCGGGCGCACCGCTTGAAGCGGCGGGGGTGCTGTAGCAGACGGGAATCGCGCGGGAGAGAGGGAGGAGAAATAAATTGGGCTGAAATGATAATTTTCTTAAAATTTCGGGTTCAACTGCTATTTATAGCAAAAAATACTCCGAAAAAATAATAGCCCCACAAATACATCGTGATTCCTTAAAAATCATCTGTTTTCAAAAACTCTCTCTCTAACTCCAAAACCCTCTACCGGTGCTCACATAGCACCCGAGATTCCGAGACACATCAAAAACCCAACTCTTAGGTTTTACACTGTAATGTGAATACAATCTCAACCTCTGGGTCCAACGATCCCAACTGCCCAAATAAACGAGCCCAGAAGGCCCAACACCTCTCTTAAATTCCAAATCGCCACGTAAAACCACTTTAGGGATTATTAATACTCCGGGATTAACACCTATAATCCCTGGTCATCACAATATCCCCCACTAAAAGAATTTCGTCCTCGAAATTAGCACTGGTGTATCACGTAACACCCAGGCTACACAACAACATGAAGCCATAACCTCGATTCCTGACCATATCAGAATCGTATTAATAAACGCGAGGATACTTACCTCTCATCTAACTCTGAAACAGAGCGACATACCAAAACCAACATATCACCCAAGAGGTAAAACGTACCTCGATGCGGGTCATCCCAAAAGTCAGTCCCTCATGACTGCGAAACAACTGATACTTACGACTGTAGATCAGACAGTCATCCTTCGTTCTAATACAACAGTACGAACACATCCTGAATGACACCTCAACCGTAAGAACGTTGACCTCATGTCAAACTCTGGAGTGGAATAGACTTCCAAATCCATCATAACGTCAAAGAGCGTCGGTACAACTCAACGCTAATAATCCAAAAGCAGTTAGTCAACTGAAACTGCGAGGATTCGAATCGCTCCTGATTCTATCGTAGATATCATCCAATGACATCTCTATCAAGACTCACGATGTCTAACATACATCGTTACGAGGGAAACACTAGTACAACCACGGTGTACCCATACCAAACCTGGTTTCCACTTTCAACTTCCTCCATCGAAGGAGTAGTCGCCTCATTGCAACTTAATTTGGGCAACTCACGGCCACAAATTAAAACAAAAGACATCTCACAAGATGTCCACCTACGGATGTTCCAAGAATCACGTCCTGATCATAAATAACAACCGAGACTCCGCAGAGTTTAAAATTCTTAAGGGGCATGCAATAAACCCATTGCATCCTCAACGCTTGTGTCGTCAGCGACACTCAACCAATCCGAAATCCTGCCACCCCTTGAAAATCCTCGGATTTAACAATCCAAACTTGGGAAGGCTGTCGCATAACTCGAAGGAAAACACCAACAAGGGAAATACCTTAACCCTCACAAGAAAATCCCTCTTCAAGGGAGTCAACTAACTTCACGATTATCCCTCATAATCATCGTGCCATGGAGATTCCCAATCTCAAGGTGTTCCATATCTCTCATCAGAGATTTAACCATCCAAAAATAGCATAACTCTATGCTTAACAGAGAGGAAATCAATAACTGGCATCCGTATACTCACCGGTATACCTGCCTAAGCACTGATATCACATGCATACTCAATGCACTCGGCTCGGGTATCTACCACATATCCCTAAGCCCCAAACACAACCGTCAATTCTGAGTCATTCCTTACTCAGTGGAGGATGAAAATCGACGATTAACAATACACGGTGTGATTCCCAAAATCAACACCACTTGCACCAACTTACCGAATCTTTCAAGATTCCCAAATAGGTATAATACTACCTCCTTCCTCGCAAGGGAAGTGCCATCGAACTCGAGATCCACAAGTCTCGAACCATCTTTCGGAAAAACTGGATACAATAACACCCATTGTATCCCAATACACGGGTTCCTTTAGATTGAGTCAATAACAACCTGATGACTCTCTTGTTGGTACTCCAACATCCTGAGCTGTCCCAGACAAGTCTCCAAGATTAAACATAAACGTATACACGTTTCAGCGAGGCACGCACAACCTCAAATGATGTGGTGATTACTAGAGTCCACCACGATCCACATCGCATCACCTTACGATTGCCAAACTTGGTTCCAACGAGCAGTATAACGGCTCTAGCAAGACCATCATGGTACTACACACACGTGGCAGACAACCTAGTCTCTGCCTCTTTAGGTTTACCTCAAACCTACTAACAAGACGGACGTTTCCACATGGTATAACATACTATGGGAAGAAAACTCAATAGAGTAGTGGGTCTTTATCCAACACTCCTCAATGCCGATACACCCTGGACACTCCAATGTCCCTATGTACTTAACATAACCTGATCCTACTCCCTTAGGACCCATCCTACACCCTCAAGGGTGGTGTGACCATGTCCACCACATGTCACATCGACAGAAAGCGAGTACTTTCCTCCATGATTACTCCTGTCGTCAAATCACATGGCCAAAAGCCATTCCAACGAGCATACCTCAAGGGTATCACCACTCGTAAAATGATCCCCCAATCGTAAGCTGCGGTACAATCACATGTACAGCGCATCCAACCATTCCTCGAGCAACCCGCTCGGTATAAGGGTCACGTCCATCGGTGTCGCACACACCACCTTGTGCTCGGTACTGGCACCCAAGGCATACCACTGAATACGTATACTCAACGCATCGATCATCGTAACGATGATGCATGTCTAATAAGACATCTTCTACACCATCGTCATCGTCATCCCGTGACGACACATGCCAACTCATGGCATCTAAAACATTGCCCACTAGTGACGATACATGTACATCAGCGTATGTCATCTACTATCATGCTAGTAAAATAGGCATAATAAAACATGTATATCAATGCATGCCAGCTACAATAAAGCTAATAAAATAGCAATATCTCATACCTCATCGCTAGTGATATAGCGTCATACCTGTCTCCGTCGCTCAATAATAGTGCGTAATCAGCACCCATCGCTCGAAGGCGGCAAAAATCCTGTGCTGAGTACATAGCGGCAAGATCCCTCGCTATAGAATCGACGGTATGACACCTCGTCAGATAATAAGTGGCATGAAACCTCGCTATACCCTGAGCATGAATCATCGTCCACATAGTAGCGGAAAGAGGCATCGCTATCAATACACCTGGCGGAATGAACCATCGCCAATAGATATAGCGGAATGAACCATCGCTATAAATACACCTGGCGGAATGAACCATCGCCAATCAATATAGCGGAATGAACCATCGCTATCAATACACCTGGCGGAATGAACCATCGCCAATAGATATAGCGGAATGAACCATCGCTATCAATACACCTGGCGGAATGAACCATCGCCAATAGATATAGCGGAATGAACCATCGCTATCAATAAACCTCGAATTGAGTCACTTATCAGTAGTGTATTTCAATGCTTCTCACTACTCCATATAAGCGGAATCCTTCCTCGCTTCATATGGACCTTAGCGCAAGCATTGAAATCCTCACTAGGATAACCTGGACTCGTGAAATATCAATAGTGCATTTCAATGCTTCTCACCACTCCATATAAGCGGAATCCTTCCTCGCTTCATATGGACTTTAGTGTAAGCATTGAAATCCTCACTTTATATTTCACAATATACATATGCAAAACAATGCGTATCAACATGTATCATATCATAATGCACTATCTTATGCATACCTTGATTTACCTTGTGTTAAATGACTAACCACATAATACATGTTGCCCTTGGGATGCCCGTACATATGTATAATCATCATTCCTTTTCGTATTCCTTATTTCCTGTAACCTGCAACCATCAGGTTAACAACAATAGCCATATACGCTATGCATCAACATTCAATACATAATAAAAACGCATTATTTGAATGTATGGATATGCAATGTCATGACATTCTTTTTCCTTAAATCCTTATTTCATCCTGAGCCCTTATCATTAGTACATTTTAATGCTTCTTGCTACTCCAGGAAAGCGGAATTCTTCCTCGCTTCCACTGGACTTTAGCGTTGCTACTCCATGTAAGCGGGACTCTTCATCGCTTCCAATGGACTTTAGCGTTGCTACTCCATATAAGCGGGACTCTTCATCGCTTCATATGGACTTTAGCATAAGCCATTAAAATCCTTACTAAGATAACTTTGACTCGTGAAATACACCTCTTATATTTCACAACATACATATGCAAAAACAATGCACAATAACATATATCATAACCTCAATGCACCACTTTGCATTCATCATGTGTCAACAAGACAACGTAAAATACATGTTACCTCGGAAATATCCCTTTATCTGATTTTCTTAAAACCAGCTTCCTTGGCACATAACACACGGAGTGCCAGACATCCCCATAAATGTCATCCTATCGTGTTCCACACGATTCCTGCAACCACAATGGTTAGCAATACCACTTTTCATATCATAAGAGCACATAAACAATTTGCTATGTCATACAACATTAATGCCATCATGCATAAATATGTGCTATCAATAACTTCCTAGGCCCTTAACAGCCCCAATGAGCAACCACTGCTCTGATACCACTAATGTAAGGACCCCAAGCCCTTAAACCTTGATTAGTGTATTAACCACTATGTGTGGTACATGCTTTCTATAAAATGTCAATCGGGAAGCTCTGATGATACTTAATCATTGCCTGTCAATGAAAGACTCATATGTTTGCCCTTTACCAACCCCTTGGTGCCACTTTTCACATTGTAAACTTTTATAAAAATTTGGGCAGAGTCTCCCCATAAATAGAGCTATCCCAAAAAAAAGAGTACAACACATAACAAAATTCCCGGCCAGGGAACACATAATACTCAACAGAAAGCAGTAATACAATTAGATTCCCAGCCAGGGAAGACACCACACATATGTCAACAAAAGTGGGTTCCAACACCCACATAATACACCAATGACTCTCATATCATTCTAGCAATTCAACCTAATTGCATGCAACCTTAAATGAAAGAGAGAAAGGCTCATGCCTTTATATACAATCCATATACAAGTATAATCGTGCTCACATGCGAGCATCATGAATATGTATAAATCCTCAGGTGTATATATAGGTACTCTATACGATACCGTGCTCCATCAAGCCCTGGTACCACGATCCTGGGAGTACCTCAAATCAACAGCTCGAGCTCAGCTCCATAGCCATCGATGTACCTGTCCACCTGTCCCAACAGAGACAGCCCCCAACGGGGTGAGCATACCAATACACAAAATCCCATAATCATAATAATGAAATTCATAATTTACAACAAAGGTAAATGCTAATGAATTTAAATGATACTCCCTGGATGGCAACCTCATCCGGGATTCCGTGTACTGTCCCTGTCCTCACAATCATCAAACTCATCAAACCTCATAAATCAGTAAACCAACACATTGATTTACACATCGCATGCCTGATTTACAATATCAATAATGAATGATTCCAAGTTCATATACATGCAAAAATAGATATATCAATATCTAATATTGATTTCATAACCTTGCTTTCCATTATACTTAGACATCTCATATGTCTTATAATGAAAACATGAGTCTATGAACCTAGACATCTCAAATGTCTCATAATGAATACATGATTCTACGAACCTAGACATCTCAAATGTCTTACGAAGAATGCATGATTCTACAAACCTAGACATCTCAAATGTCTCATAATGAATACATGATTCTACAAACCTAGACATCTCAAATGTCTCATAATATAGTCATATAAACCCAGTACCCCTTATATCATGTAAGAGTCATCCTACTCTAGTGTCACGCACGCTACAAGCGGCGATATCAAGATTTGGGTCATTCCTTGGCTATATCAACATATATGTATAACCATACGCAAAACATTCAATGCAATCAAAAATACCTTATGCATTTCACATATATATAGTAATGCTCGTACGTCGCACGTACCTTAAATCTCCGAAGTCCGAGCCAAGCCCTGCTCGAGTTCCATGCCCCGAGGAATGATGTGCTAACACGATAAATAATTCACAATTATTTACGAACATGTAACCTATGCTCAAGCACACCCATATCCCTCACAACATTGTCAATACACGACAATTATCCTCTTAAAAGACCCGGGGCAGGGTACATGCAGGGAAGGAAATAAATGAGACAATCGAAATTTGTTCAAGAATGCCCTACAAAAATCGAACCTTAATCTCACAATTTCGAACCCAATAAAATACCATAATTCATCTAAAATGTCAATTAAGCTATCCAAGCAAGAATCAACATCCCTTGACAAAAACTCCCCATTTTTCGAATTCAACCCCCTTAAAATCGAACCCAAACAAGCCTTTAAATCCCAACTCTTAAAATTCTTCAAATTCGAACCAAAGCTTCTCAATTCGATCTCAATCAAGCATCATAATACTCTTAAAACATGCAATAATCGATCAATTGCACGAAATAATACCCCTGCCAAAAACCCCCAAAATTCGAACCAAACCCTACCAATTTTCGAAAATAATTTCGAACCATAATCACCAATTTAAGCAGGGAAATGCACGAAAAAGACGAACAAGGGTTAAGGGAGATTACCCAACGAAATCGGAAGCAAAATCAAACGAAAATCGAAGAACCCTAGAAATTGGGGATCGACGCTTACCAGCGAAATCCGACTTCCACACGCGACGAAACTTTCAATTGGCAGAGGGGAAAGGAGCGCCTCGTCGAGACGAAGCCGTGGGTAGGTCGCACGCGCCGATCGGCGGCCGGACGGCGGCGGGCGCACCGCTTGAAGCGGCGGGGGTGCTGTAGCAGACGGGAATCGCGCGGGAGAGAGGGAGGAGAAATAAATTGGGCTGAAATGATAATTTTCTTAAAATTTCGGGTTCAACTGCTATTTATAGCAAAAAATACTCCGAAAAAATAATAGCCCCACAAATACATCGTGATTCCTTAAAAATCATCTGTTTTCAAAAACTCTCTCTCTAACTCCAAAACCCTCTACCGGTGCTCACATAGCACCCGAGATTCCGAGACACATCAAAAACCCAACTCTTAGGTTTTACACCGTAATGTGAATACAATCTCAACCTCTGGGTCCAACGATCCCAACTGCCCAAATAAACGAGCCCAGAAGGCCCAACACCTCTCTTAAATTCCAAATCGCCACGTAAAACCACTTTAGGGATTATTAATACTCCGGGATTAACACCTATAATCCCTGGTCATCACACAATCACAGCACCTAGTGCTCTTAGCTCCATCACCGTGCTCCTCCACCACATGAGTGGTTTCTTTGCTAACTGAAACTCCGCCAGCCTCAGCCAAGCTGTAACAGCACAAGGAGCCGATACAAAGATCTGTTCAAGTCTTTCCAGCCACTCTTCAGCCTCTTCTCCGGACTCTGTCCCCTCAAACCGGGGCGGATGGTAAGACAGAAAATTGCGTCAAACTGATCTCACCCGGTAGTAATAACTGAGCTACGGGTTCCATGCCTACGGCCGGTGGAGGTAGAGGGTTCACTTGTCCAACGCTTGCGTTCACACTACCAACATCTCCAACCTCCTCATTAGCAGCCATGCTGTAACACAAATGTTAACAACAATTCCAAAGCAATATATATGTTATGCCGTTAGATAACAGGAATGAGAATAAGCACGTTAGTATAACAGGATATACATTAATATGCACCACATGCATAAACATGCTTCAAATGTAAGCACCTAGCCAATCATGCTAAGGCTACCCTTCACTCGTTCCCGGGTTCTCTAACCACTGCTCTGATACCACTAATGTAAGGACCCTAATCCTTAAGTGCGAAATCAAGGCATAATAGAGCTAATATAAAAGATCAGAGTGAAAAAGAACGTGTTGAGTCTATGAGCTTAAGCATTACATGCCAAAAATAAGGACTACCAAATGGATTAATTTCATTCCAATCAATGAATGTGTTCAACTATAGTTTTATACTACTCCTAGAGTAGATACTATCCAAAATAATCCTGTCATTTCTGCCTCAAAAGAATTCTTCAAAAGGCTCACCACCTCAACCCGCTCAAGCCCTTCTATCATGCCAAAAAGGTACCTACAAGGACAACCCCCAAACATGAGCAATAATAATCATTCATATTCAACACAATATGAAGATAAAGCGTAAATGCATAATCATAGTAAAGCACTTCCTGTTTTCCCCATGCATTTCAAACGCTTCCCGTTTGGTTGTCCCTGTACCATAACTCATGAGTATAATCAATAGATTATTTTTAATGGTCTAAACATGTCATGACATATACCATCTCATCAATACCAAATACTGATCATCAATCCCTAGTCTGTCCATCACAATGTATTTTAATGCCCCTCGCTTATTTACATATAGGCGGCATAGGATAACCTCGCTTCAATGGACATGCGGGACTCCCACCCCTCGCCTCACATTGAGCGGCAAATACCCTTTCCTCACCCTATATGATAACCACGCTCAAATGTGACATGCGGCGCTCCCACCCCTCGCTTCACATTTAACGGAACCAAACAAATAGCGGCAAGCATTAAAATCATCAAGGGATGACCACGACTCATGGGATGTGCACCAATAATCATATGCATCTATAAACATCATGCATAACATGTATTTGCATCCACAATGCAATACCACATATATACTTGCATCCACAATGCATAAACAATGAGTATATAAGATACATGTACCGTTGGGTGCCCGTACGTCCACTACGTACCTTTCCAAAATGTAGGATATGGTAGGACTTCAATGCCTTGGCTGTGTTGCCACCTGGGATGGTTCTACACATTCACACAAATCAATATTAGAACCCAATAATAGTCCAATACCAAAAATCCTACAAAAAAATCCAAAAATACCATATTTTGACCTTCGCGATCGATCGCCCATCACGGCGATCGATCGCCAAACCTCACTGTCCGAGAACCAAAAATTTTCACCCTTCGGCGATCGATCGCCACACTTGGCGCGATCGATCGCCAGCCCCACCGATCGATCGCCCAAGAGTGGCGATCGATCGCCAAATGCTTGAAAAGCCTACTGCCTGGGCGCGATCGATCGCCTGGAATGGGCGATCGATCGCCAACCCCTGTTACCCGAAAAACCTCCATTTTTTCACCTCAAAACCATTCCAACCCATTCCAACACTTAACCATCAAACCAACAACTCAAATAACAACATAAACCTCCAAAATACACCTTAAAACAACCATAAATCCAACCCCCAAACAAAACCACAATAACCCAACACAAACCCATTTCAAAACCTTTCAAAAATCATTTCAAACTCAATCTAAACACAATAAAAGCAATGGGGAGGTATCAATACCTCTTGGGGACTCCAAAACTCACACCAAATCCCACAAAGCAAGTTTTTTGAAGGTTTTCTCTTCAACCCTAAGCACCAACTCGAAAATGGGAAAAGAAAGGGTTTGGTGGTGGTTTTTGGGGAAAGTAAGAGTGATGGTTGGAAGGGTGGGATTGGGGTATAAGTGGTTTATTTAAACCAATTGCATTCCATAAATTACCATGGTGTATAAAACACCCCAACGTGATATTTTTAAAAGCATTAATCCAAAATGCACCAAATATCAATTAAACACATGATTTCCAATTAATTGCTACCCATGGCAAATAAATCATGCTTCCAACCATAATTCCCAACATGCTCAACATGCATCCGGAAATGCAACCCGATCACATCTACCATGTGACTAAACATTTCAACAAAATAATTCCAACACATAATTAATTACCACATAATTAATCATATAAACTTAATTAATGCACCAGATTGCAATTAATCATTTCAGGGATATCACACGCTACAAGGGTATGATTCTCTTTACACCCCAATATGATTAACTCCGTATAGGTCGCTGGTTGGGAATCCAAAATTATTTTATTTCCGCTGCGTATTTGCTTGTTGGATTCCTTACAGTGGTATCAGAGTCAGGTTCGAAGCTCATATCGGGGCTATGTGATTAATTGTTTAATCATGTTTTGAGTCATTTGTGCATGCTAATTAAAATTGTAAGATCAACATATATGATATGTTATAATCAAGTTTGCAAAAATTATCGTAAAAATTATATATGATATAATTAACGAATTATATGTATAAGATACATGCGTGCGCGCGACTGAACGCTTGAGGCGGGCGACCACATAGCCGCAAGGCGCGCGACCGAGCTCACCATGACGCGCGACCAAGCCACCATGGCGCGCGACCGAGCCTCTTTTGAAGGGCGACTGGTTTGGCGTCATGAAGGGCGACCGCATAGCGCAAGGGCGCGCGACCAACCCAACCTTCATCTTCAAGGCGCGCGACCGGTCCTCTTGTGAAGGGCGACCGGTTATGGCTTGTGAAGGGCGACTGATGGCTTGTGATGGGCGACTGGTTTTGGCTTGTGAAGGGCAACCGGTTCGGCTTAAAGGACGACCGACGTGCATGGGTGGGAAACCAACGTGCACGGGCGGGTGTTCGAGGCATATGATGCCCCGAGCGTACGATAAGTTTTCCAAATTTTATTTTACAGTTTATGTACATAGAATTAAATTTTAAAATGTTTAGAATTTAATTCATTAATTATGGTAGCATGTTTTATGTGTTGTTTGAGCATGGTGCATGGTTATAGCCCTATGACCTGTTAGATAGGAATTTTGTGAATGATTGTAATTTAATACGGCCTGCGAGTCGTGCCTTCTCTATTTTTCTGAATGTATTCCCTCCCCTATGCTCCCCCTCGGATGTAACTCGAGGAATTCTCTAAATCATGTAATTGTTATATAGTTTAGTTAGAGTTTTATTGATGGAGATCAATGAAGATGGACCATGGTGCCGGGACGAGGGGGCCATTCACAAAAGGACCAAAGAGGTGCTTGGAGAAGTTACCCTTAGGTTGACCTTTTAGATTTTCTCATTGGCTTGAGAAATCTTTAGTTGGGGCTATAACCATGTCACGTTTATTTTATGTTGATGTATGTGATGCATGTTTATCGTTTTATTTAATATTGATGCTTGATATACATATATGTAGATATGTATATATTTATATATGTACCAGACATATTTTCAATATTAATAAAATCATGAGATCTTTAAATCCCTCTTATAATATTAAGTCAATGCCTTCCAGTTAAAAATACTCGTCAAGACTTCGATTGAACATGTGTGGGTTTGCCAAAGCAAAGCACCGTGACAATCTTAGTAAAGCGCGAAAGGATAAAAGTGATATCCGTGTTATTTTAAAATTGGGTTCGACTTAACTAGTGTTATCTCAATAGGATTAGGAACCTAGATGCATGAGGTTGAGAAATAATTCATTAGATGAATTAGAACAAAGTGTTGTTCGCCAACCATCCAAGAGTTACATGAGATGTAATTGACAAAGCGTTGTCTACCTAAATAACTAAGTCTTGGGTGATAGCCAAAGCTAACTCAAGGTTAGGTGAAATATGGATCTTGGCCCACTAATGGTTTTGGGGGTTGATGGTTTTTAACTAAATAGTGGGAGTATCATTTAATATAAGACCTTATTAAATGATTAAAATCATAAACTTATTTTGCATATTTATATTGTAGATATCCATGGCATCAAACAATGTTACAAGCACACTTTCATTACGATCGGTCCTTGAGAAGGACAAATTAAATGGGACAAACTTCCTAGACTGGTATAGGCATCTGAGGATTGTCCTCAAACAAGAGAAAAAATAATATATCCTTGAGGAACCCTTACCTGCTGAGGAACCTCCCGTTACGGCCGCGAGAGCCGATAAGGATGCTTACAAGAAGCATCAAAATGACGCACTTGATGTTGGTTGTTTAATGCTTGCAACCATGAACTCTGAGCTTCAGAAGCAACATGAGGAAATGGATGCGTTCAATATGATTGAACATCTAAAGCAACTTTACCAACAACAAGCTAGACAAGAGAGGTATGACGTCTCTAAAGCGTTGTTTCAGTGCAGAATGGTAGAAGGAACCCTTGTTGGATCTCATGTACTCAAGATGATTGGATACATAGAGAATGTTGAGAAACTAGGTTTTCCGTTGGACCAAGAGTTGTCCACAGACGTGATCTTGCAATCGTTGCCTGATAGCTACAGTCAATTTGTTCTGAATCACAATATGATTGAAATTGAGAAGACTCTACCATAGTTTCTTGGTATGTTGAGAACGTACGAAGCAAATTCAAAGAAGTCTAAGCCCACAAACGTACTTATTGTGAATAAGGGCAAGGGAAAGGCTAAAGCAAAAGGCATCAAAAGGAACAAGAAAGTCTTTGTCAAACCTAAGCCTCATGCTACTGCACTTAAGCCAAAGGGAGGAGTGGCTAAGGAAGGAAACTGCTTCCATTGCGGTGAGACCGGTCATTGAAGAGAAACTGCAAGTTATACCTGGAAGATCTTAAGAAGACGAAGGGAAGTGTGACTTCTACTTCAGGTATTTTTGTTATAGAATTCAATTTATCTACTTCATCATCATGGGTATTAGATACTGGATGTCGTTCTCACATTTGTGTTAATGTGTAGGATCTCAAAAAGAGTAGAGTTTTGGCTAAAGGCAAAGTTGACCTCCGAGTGGGAAATCGAGCAAGAGTTGCTGCATTAGCTATTGGAGATTATTCATTAACTTTGCCTTCTGGTTTAATATTAGATTTAAAAGACTGTTATTTTGTGCCGTCGATTACTAGAAACATAATTTCAATTTCTTGTTTGGACAAGGTTGGTTTTTCATTTATTATCAAGGACAAATGTTGCTCCATTTATTTGAATGAGATGTTTTATGCTAGTGCACAATTAATTATTGGTCTTTATGTTTTAAATCTTGATATGCCTGTCTATAACATAAATACTAAAAGGATTAAGAATAATGATTCTAATCCAACTTATCTCTGGCATTGTCGCTTGGGTCATATAAACGAGAATCGCATATCAAAACTTCATAAGGATGGAGCTTTAGATTCATTTGATTTTGAATCATATGAAACATGTGAATCTTGTTTAATAGGCAAGATGACTAAAGCCCCTTTCAAGGGACATGTTGAAAGGGCAAGTGGTTTATTGAGTCTCATTGTGATATCCCCGAAATGGTTAATTGCATTTGGGCATTAATTACGATTATTATGATTAATTATGTGGTAATTAATTATGTGTTGGAATTTATTTACCTTATGGAAATGCATGGTCATGTGGATAGGGTGACCCGGGGTTGCATTTCAGGGTGCATGTGGTGCATGTTGGGTAAATATTATTGGAAGCATGATTTATTTGCCATTGGTAGCAATTGATTAGAAATCATGTGTTTAATTGGTATTTGGTGCATTTTGAGTAAATGCTTTGAAAAATATCATGTTGGGGTGTTTTATACACCATGGAATTATTTTGGTATGCTTTTAATTAATTAAACCAACACCTTTTATAACCCCACACCTCATCCATCCATCACTTTTTAACTTTACCAAAACAACACCCAAACCCTTCCTTTCCCTTCCCATTTTCGAGCTTGAGCTCAAGGGTGAAGAGAAGTTCTTGCAAAATCTTGTTTTGTGGAGATTGTTGGGTGATTTGAGATCCCCAAGAGGTATGGATACCTCATGGTTAATTTTGCAAGGTTTTGTTTGAGTTTGGGTTGGTTTTGAATGATTTTGAAATGGGTTTTGTTGGGTTGTTGTGGGTTTGGTTATATGTTGGATTTATCCTTGTTTTGAAGTATACTTTGGTTGGATGTTGTATACATGGGTATTTAATGATGTTTATTGTTGGTTTTGAGTAGTTGGGTATGGATGTTGTTGAGTTATTTAAGGTTGTTTGAGTTTGGGAAGGAGAAGGGTGAATAGTGCCCGATTCTCGCTTACCCAGAGCTCGGCGATCGATCGGCGTTTTTCTCGCGATCGATCGCGAGCCACAGAGCTGAGGCAGAGAGCTTCAGCGATCGATCGCGAGATGGGCGCGATCGATCGGCGAGGCCGCGATCGATCGGCGCAAGCTTCGCGATCGATCGCGGATTGTTTATTTTTGTTGCTCGAGACAGTGAGGTCTCGCGATCGATCGGGGCTTTATGGCGATCGATCGCGAGACACCAAAAATGATGTTTTTGGTTATTTTTGTGGGATTTTTGGTATTGGACTATTATTGGATTCTAATATTGGTATTTGTGAATATGTAGAACCAACCCAGGTGGCAACACAGCCAAGGCATTGAAGTCCTACCATATCCTACATTTTGGAAAGGTACGTAGTGGACGTACGGGCACCCCAACGGTACATGTATCTTATATACTTATTGTTTATGCATTGTGGATGCAAGTATATATGTGGTATTGCATAGTGGATGCAAATACATGTTATGCATGATGTTTATAGATGCATGTGATTATTGGTGCATATCCCATGAGTCGTGGTCATCCCTTGATGATTTTAATGCTTGCCGCTATTTGGTTTGGTTCCGCTAAATGTGAAGCGAGGGGTGGGAGCGCCGCATGTCACATTTGAGCGTGGTTATCATATAGGACGAGGAAAGGGTATTTGCCGCTCAATGAGAGGCGAGGGGTGGGAGTCCCGCAGTCCATTGAAGCGAGGTTATCCTATGCCGTCTATATGTAAATAAGCGAGGGGCATTAAAATACATTGTGATGGACAGACTAGGGATTGGTGATCAGTATTTGGTATTGATGAAATGGTATATGTTCATGACATGTTTAGACCATTAAAAATAATCTATTGATTATACTCATGAGTTATGGTACAGGGACAACCAAACGGGAAGCGTTTGAAATGCATGGGGAAAACAGGAAGTGTTTTATTATGATTATGCATTTACGCTTTATCTTCATATTGTGTTGAATATGAATGATTATTATTGCTCATGTTTGGGGGTTGTCCTTGTAGGTACACGTTTGGCATGATAGGAGGGCTAGACGGGTTGAGACAGTGAGCTTGAAGAGCATCTTTGGTAGATGAAGGACATGATTATTTTGCCTAGTGTCTACTCTAGGAGTAGTGTAAAACTAGTTGATAGCATTCATTTGATGGGGAATGTAATTAATCAATTTTTGGTAGTCCTTATTTTTGGCATGTAATGCTTAAGCTCATAAACTCAACACGTTATTTCTCACTCTGATCATTTATATTAGCTCTATTATGCCTTGATTCCGCACTTAAGGATTAGGGTCCTTACATTAGTGGTATCAGAGCAGTGGTTAGAGAACCCGGGAACGAGTGAAGGGTAGCCTTAGCATGATAGGCTAGGTGCTTACATTTGAAGCATGTTTATGCATGTGGTGCATATTAATGTATATTCTGTTATACTAACGTGCTTATTCTCATTCATGTTATCTAACGGCATAACATATATACTGCTTTGGAATTGTTGTTAACATTTGTATTACAGCATGGCTGCTAATGAGGAAGTTGGAGATGTTGGCAGTGTGAATGCAAGTATTGGACAGACAAACCCTCTACCTCCACCGGCTGTGGGAATGGAACCAGTGGTTCAGTTATTGCTACCGGGTGAGATTAGCTTGACGCAATTTCTGTCTTATCATCCGCCCCGGTTTGAGGGGACAGAGTCCGGAGAAGAGGCTGAAGAGTGGTTGGAAAGACTTGAGCAGATCTTTGTATCGGCTCCTTGTGCTGTGACGGCTTGGCTGAGGCTAGCGGAGTTTCAGTTGGCAAAGAAACCTCTGATGTGGTGGAGGAGCACAGTAATGGAAATGAGAGCACTGGGTGCTGTGATCGACTGGACACTCTTCAGGACTATGTTTTTGAATCGGTACTTCTCCGCAGCAGCAAGACAGACAAAGGAGGATGAATTTACAAGTCTGAGGCAAGGAAACATGACAGTGGCAGACTATGTCACACGGTACTCTTCATTGTTGAGGTACGTTCCCCACATTGCCACCAGTGGACACGCTAAGATGAGGAACTTTATGAAAGGGTTGCGACCGGAGCTCTATGACCGGGTTATCACTAATAACCCAACTTCTTTTGATGATGCTCTCACAAGAGCGGAGCTTGCTGAACTAGGAGTGGGAGCTTATGCTAGTACTATGCCACCACCGGTACCGCAACAGAGGCAGACCAATGATAGTTTGAGGCCTCGGGGTGAGCCATTTAAACCCCGTGGTGCCTCTTCATCTTCGCGGTATGGTGGAAAGAAACACTTTGGTCAGAAACAGGATGGCAAGAAGGGTAATTGGTCGGCCAATAGAGGATCTTCACAAGGGGATAGGCCGGGAGAGCCGAGGTGCAACAATTGTGGAGGGCCACATTCTTCAAACAAGTGTCCTGCATGTTATGTCTGTGGCAAGATGGGCCACATTGCTCGGTATTGCCCCACTCGGGGAGGACAGTCGGAGTATCAGGGCAACAGGCCGAGGTTTGAGGATAGGACAGTGCAGCAGAGGCAGTAGTTTGGGCCTCGACCATCGGGAGGTCAGACAGTAGGACCACCCCAGGGGCAGGTGTATGCACTGACCAGGGAGCGGGCCCAGGCAGCCCCAGAGGAGGTGATCGCCGGTACGTGTCATTTATTTACGTACCCTGCTTTTATTTTGATCGATGCAGGTGCCTCCCATTCTTTTGTATCGGTGGGTTTTGTGGAAAGACACCATATGCGCACGTCTTCTTTACCCACGCCTCTCCTTGTCTCGACACCCACTGGAAGAAATGTCGTTGCTGATCAGTTTATGGCAGACTGCCTCATTTATTTTGAGGGCAACGAATTGAGGTCAGACTTGATTGTGCTGGGTATGTCAGACTTCGACTGCATCTTGGGTATTGATATTCTGAACAGATATCAGGCAGTGGTAGATTGCCGACAGAGGACAGTGAAGTTCAGACCTGAGTTGGGCAGTCAGTGGACTTTCTATGGCAACGGTTCTCGTGCGAAGATTCCGTTGATTTCGGCGATCAAGATGACTCAGTTGTTGGAACGTGGCCACACGGGCTATCTTATCTATGACGTGGACACGTCTGGAAAGGATAAGGAACTAAGAGTTGAGGATGTGCCAGTGGTAGCAGAGTTTGCTGATGTATTCCCCGAAGAGATCCCAGGATTCCCACCGGCTAGGGAAGTTGAGTTTGGGATCGAGTTGCTGCCAGGGACATCCGCTATCTCTCGTGCACCTTATAGGATGGCACCGGCTGAGTTGAGAGAGTTGAAAGAACAGTTGCAGGATCTCCTGGACAAGGGATATATACGCCCGAGCGTGTCGCCATGGGGCGCACCAGTTCTCTTTGTGAAAAAGAAGGACGGTTCGATGCGGTTGTGCATCGATTACCGGCAGCTGAATAAGGCTACAGTGAAAAACAAGTATCCTCTTCCAAGGATCGACGATCTGTTTGATCAGTTGCAAGGTACCAGGGTGTATAGCAAGATTGATTTGAGATCCGGGTATCATCAGATTCGGGTCAGAGAGGAAGATGTGCAGAAGACAGCGTTCCGGACCCGATATGGACATTATGAGTTCCTAGTGATGCCGTTCGGCGTGAAGAATGCTCCAGCAGTCTTCATGAGTCTGATGAACAGAGTGTTTCAGCAGTATCTCGATCAGTTCGTCATTGTGTTTATTGACGATATTCTTATCTACTCCCGGAGCGAGGAGGAGCATGTGAAACACTTGAGGACAGTGCTTCAGATTCTCAGAGAGCATCAGTTATATGCTAAGCTCAGTAAGTGTGAATTTTGGCTGAGCAGTGTAGTGTTTCTGGGGCATGTCATATCGAGCAGCGGGATATCGGTGGACCCCAAGAAGATTGAGGCTGTGATGGAGTGGGCTGCCCCCACTTCTGTGCCTGAGATCCGGAGTTTTCTTGGTTTGGCCGGATATTATCGACGCTTCGTCGAGGGTTTTTCGAAGATTGCCAAGCCGCTGACGCAGTTGACCCAGAAGGGAGTACCTTTCTTTTGGTCAGAAGCTTGTGAGGAGAGCTTCCAGGAGTTGAAGCACCGGTTGACGACGGCGCCAGTGTTAGTGATCCCGACGGAGAACTCCAGATTTGTTCTGTATACTGATGCATCACTGCAGGGACTTGGGTGTGTTCTGATGCAAGATAAGCATGTGGTAGGCAGTTGAAGCCGCACGAGACCAGATATCCAGTTCATGACTTGGAATTGGCGGCTATCATCTTCGCCCTGAAGATTTGGAGGCATTATTTGTATGGTACTTCATTTACCATATACACGGATCACAAGAGCCTCAAGTTTTTATTCACTCAGGCAGAGCTGAACATGAGGCAGAGGAGATGGATGGACCTACTCAAGGACTATGATTGCGAGATAGAGTACCATCCGGGAAAAGCTAATTTGACAGCAGACACTTTGAGCCGGAAAGTGAGGAGTTCTGCCGAGGACGTCATCCAGTTGTCGGCTATGATGACCTCCTATTGCCATCTGGGCTATGACTTTGACATTGATGCATCGCCTGTGTATGTATCGACCTTGTTAGCTGAGCCAGACATCTATGAGAAAATCAGGAGAGCTCAGAGGTTAGATGATGAGGTTCAGAGGTGGTTATCTTTAGTACATCTTGGTCAAGCAACGAAGTTCAGGGTGGCAGATGACGGATCCTTGAGATTGGGGAACCGTTGGGTGGTTCCGAGTACGCCAGAGTTGCGTAAAGGGATCTTGGAGCGAGCTCACAGTAGCAGACTTAGCATCCACCCAGGCGGGAAGAAGATGTACAGAGATCTGCGTGGTCAGTTTTGGTGGAAAAGGATGAAGTCTGATGCCGTCGCTTTTGTAAAGAGATGTTTGATCTGCCAGCAGGTTAAGGCAGAGAGGCAGAGACCTGGCGGCGAGTTGAGAAGCTTGGAGATACCGAAGTGGAAGTGGGAACACATTTTCATGGACTTCGTGACTCATTTGCCGAGGAGTGCTTCAGGCTTTGATGCTATTTGGGTGATTGTGGATCGATTGACTAAGGTAGCCCACTTTATTCCCTATAGCATGACTTTCACATTTGTGAGGATGGCGCAGTTGTATATTAGAGATGTGGTGAGATTGCATGGGATCCCCGTTTCCATAGTGTCAGATCGAGATCCGCGATTCACATCTCATTTCTGGGAAGGCCTTCAGTCAGCCTTGGGAACTGAAGTCAGATTGAGTACTGCTTATCATCCTCAGACGGATGGCCAGACCGAGCGCACTATTCAGACGCTCGAGGACATGTTGAGAGCTTGTGTTTTGGAGTTCGATGCCTCTTGGCAGGATTCAGTGCCTTTGGTAGAGTTTTCTTATAACAATAGCTACCAGGCGAGTATTCAGATGGCTCCGTTTGAAGCTCTTTATGGCAGACGGTGTAGATCACCCTTGTGTTGGGATGATTTGGACTGAAAATCGGTCGGAGGACCGGAGTTGATTCGGGAGATGGAAGAAAAGATAAAGACGATAAGGCAGAAAATGAAAGCGGCCCATGACAGACAGGCAGCTTATGCAAATAAACGGCGGAGACCGTTGGAATTTCAGTTGGGAGATAAGGTCTTTTTGAAGATCTCGCCTTTCAGAGGCGTTGTGCGATTTGGGATGCGCGGGAAACTGTCTCCGAGGTATGTTGGACCGTACGAGATTTTGCAGCGCATTGGCACCTTAGCTTACCGACTGGCTTTGCCGCCTTCTTTATCTGGTATACATGATGTGTTTCATGTATCGATGCTGCGGAAGTATGAGCCGGATCCGTCGCATGTGTTACAGCCTTCCGAAGTTCAGTTAGAGTCCGATGTATCTTATGTGGAACGGCCTGTCAGGATTCTGGATCGGGCAGACCGTAGACTTCGGAACAAAGTGATACCTTTGATCAAGGTTCAGTGGGATCGCAGGGGTGTCGAGGAGGCTACGTGGGAGACGGAGCGGCATATGGTGCAGCACTACCCGGAACTATTCTCTGGTATGTGTTTATGTTTAGTTTCCTTTTGGGGTAAGTGCATGTGATTTCGAGGACGAAATCTTATAAGTAGGGGAGTATTGTGATATCCCCGAAATGGTTAATTGCATTTGGGCATTAATTACGATTATTATGATTAATTATGTGGTAATTAATTATGTGTTGGAATTTATTTACCTTATGGAAATGCATGGTCATGTGGATAGGGTGACCCGGGGTTGCATTTCAGGGTGCATGTGGTGCATGTTGGGTAAATATTATTGGAAGCATGATTTATTTGCCATTGGTAGCAATTGATTAGAAATCATGTGTTTAATTGGTATTTGGTGCATTTTGAGTAAATGCTTTGAAAAATATCATGTTGGGGTGTTTTATACACCATGGAATTATTTTGGTATGCTTTTAATTAATTAAACCAACACCTTTTATAACCCCACACCTCATCCATCCATCACTTTTTAACTTTACCAAAACAACACCCAAACCCTTCCTTTCCCTTCCCATTTTCGAGCTTGAGCTCAAGGGTGAAGAGAAGTTCTTGCAAAATCTTGTTTTGTGGAGATTGTTGGGTGATTTGAGATCCCCAAGAGGTATGGATACCTCATGGTTAATTTTGCAAGGTTTTGTTTGAGTTTGGGTTGGTTTTGAATGATTTTGAAATGGGTTTTGTTGGGTTGTTGTGGGTTTGGTTATATGTTGGATTTATCCTTGTTTTGAAGTATACTTTGGTTGGATGTTGTATACATGGGTATTTAATGATGTTTATTGTTGGTTTTGAGTAGTTGGGTATGGATGTTGTTGAGTTATTTAAGGTTGTTTGAGTTTGGGAATGAGAAGGGTGAATAGTGCCCGATTCTCGCTTACCCAGAGCTCGGCGATCGATCGGCGTTTTTCTCGCGATCGATCGCGAGCCACAGAGCTGAGACAGAGAGCTTCAGCGATCGATCGCGAGATGGGCGCGATCGATCGGCGAGGCCGCGATCGATCGGCGCAAGCTTCGCGATCGATCGCGGATTGTTTATTTTTGTTGCTCGAGACAGTGAGGTCTCGCGATCGATCGGGGCTTTATGGCGATCGATCGCGAGACACCAAAAATGATGTTTTTGGTTATTTTTGTGGGATTTTTGGTATTGGACTATTATTGGATTCTAATATTGGTATTTGTGAATATGTAGAACCAACCCAGGTGGCAACACAACCAAGGCATTGAAGTCCTACCATATCCTACATTTTGGAAAGGTACGTAGTGGACGTACGGGCACCCCAACGGTACATGTATCTTATATACTTATTGTTTATGCATTGTGGATGCAAGTATATATGTGGTATTGCATAGTGGATGCAAATACATGTTATGCATGATGTTTATAGATGCATGTGATTATTGGTGCATATCCCATGAGTCGTGGTCATCCCTTGATGATTTTAATGCTTGCCGCTATTTGGTTTGGTTCCGCTAAATGTGAAGCGAGGGGTGGGAGCGCCGCATGTCACATTTGAGCGTGGTTATCATATAGGACGAGGAAAGGGTATTTGCCGCTCAATGAGAGGCGAGGGGTGGGAGTCCCGCAGTCCATTGAAGCGAGGTTATCCTATGCCGTCTATATGTAAATAAGCGAGGGGCATTAAAATACATTGTGATGGACAGACTAGGGATTGGTGATCAGTATTTGGTATTGATGAAATGGTATATGTTCATGACATGTTTAGACCATTAAAAATAATCTATTGATTATACTCATGAGTTATGGTACAGGGACAACCAAACGGGAAGCGTTTGAAATGCATGGGGAAAACAGGAAGTGTTTTATTATGATTATGCATTTACGCTTTATCTTCATATTGTGTTGAATATGAATGATTATTATTGCTCATGTTTGGGGGTTGTCCTTGTAGGTACACGTTTGGCATGATAGGAGGGCTAGACGGGTTGAGACAGTGAGCTTGAAGAGCATCTTTGGTAGATGAAGGACATGATTATTTTGCCTAGTGTCTACTCTAGGAGTAGTGTAAAACTAGTTGATAGCATTCATTTGATGGGGAATGTAATTAATCAATTTTTGGTAGTCCTTATTTTTGGCATGTAATGCTTAAGCTCATAAACTCAACACGTTATTTCTCACTCTGATCATTTATATTAGCTCTATTATGCCTTGATTCCGCACTTAAGGATTAGGGTCCTTACACTCATACATATTGATGTATGTGGCCCAATATGCACACAAGCTAGAGGTGGTTTTCAATACTTCGTTACATTTACTGATGACTTCAGTAGATATGGGTATGTGTACCTAATGAAACACAAACATGAAACCTTTGAAAAGTTCAAGGATTTCAAGAATGAAGTACAAAACCAGCTTAGCAAAAGTATCAAAATCCTTCGATCAGATCGAGGAGGTGAATACTTAAACCAAGAGTTTCATGACTATCTAAAAGAGTGTGGGATAGTCCCACAACTCACACCTCCATATACTCCACAATGGAATGGCGTATCCGAAAGGAGGAATCGAACTTTGTTGGACATGGTTCGATCTATGATGAGTCATGCAGATCTTCCGATTTCCTTTTGGGGACATGCTTTAGAAACAACAATATTTATACTGAACCGTGTTCCATCTAAATCAGTTGAAAAGACACCATATGAGATATGGACTAAGAAGCGTCCTAGTATGTCTTTTATGAAGATTTGGGGTTGTGAGGCTTACGTGAGACGTCACGCCTCCAATAAACTTGGACCCAAATCTGATAAGTGTTTATTTGCGGGGTATCCTAAGGAAACGAAAGGATACTATTTCTATTATCCCACTGAGAACAAAGTGGTTGTTGCTCGGACAAGTGTCTTTCTTGAAAGAGAATTTATTTCTAGAAGAGCCAGTGGGAGACAAATAGAACTTACTGAAGTACAACCACGAGAAAACACTGAGCATGATATTGAGATAGAAACAGAGCAGTCACCACAAGCTGTTGTGGATGAAATGCCTGCTCAAGAGACACAAGCCCAGCGTAGGTCTGTAAGAGTACACCGGGAGCCACAGAGATATGGATTTCTTGTGACTCAACAAGGTGACTTACTACTCATTGATGAGGATGAGCCGTCATCCTATCAAGAAGCTATAATGGGCCCTGATTATGAGAAATGGCAAGAGGCCATGAAATCTGAGATGGAATCCATGTATGTAAACCAAGTATGGACTTTGGTTAATCCACCTGAAGGGGTAAGACCCATAGGGTGCAAATGGATTTTCAAGAAAAAGACAGATATGGATGGTAATGTACAAACCTTTAAAGGACGACTGGTTGCTAAAGGTTTCAAACAAATTCATGGTATTGACTATGATGAAACTTTTTCCCCAGTTGCCATGGTTAAATCCATTAGGATCTTACTTGCAATAGCTGCATTTCATGATTATGAAATATGGCAGATGGATGTCAAAACTGCTTTCCTTAATGGAAATTTACTTGAGGATGTGTACATGACACAACCCGAGGGTTTTGTCAATCCAAAGGATGCTGGAAAGATATGCAAGCTACAACGATCCATTTATGGATTAAAGCAAGCTTCTCGGAGTTGGAATCTTCGTTTTGATGATGCAATCAAAGAGTTTGGTTTCATCAAGAACGTAGATGAACCTTGTGTCTACAAGAAGGTCAGTGGGAGCATAATTATCTTTCTAGTGTTGTATGTAGATGACATACTTCTCATTGGAAATGATATCCCTGCCCTGCAATCTGTAAAGATTTGGCTAGGGAATTGCTTTTCTATAAAATACTTGGGTGAAGCCACCTACGTGTTAGGTATCAAGATCTATAGAGATAGATCAAGAAGATTACTTGGCCTAAATCAAAGTACATATATAGATAAAGTGCTAAAACGGTTTAGCATGCAAGAATCAAAGAAAGGATTCGTGCCTATGACACATGGAATATATCTCTCGAAGGATCAGTATCCTTCAACACAAGATGAGAGACAACGCATGAGTAAGATTCCATATGCGTCAGCTATTGGATCTATCATGTATGCCATGATATGTATTCGTCCCGATGTCTCGTATGCTTTGAGCATGACGAGGAGATATCAAAAGTTGATCCAGGTGAAGGTCTGGATCGCTGTCAAGAATATCCTGAAGTACTTGAGAAGAACTAAGGATACATTCTTGATTTATGGAGGTGAGGAAGAGCTCAATGTAATAGGTTACACTGATGCAAGCTTCCAAACCGACAAGGATGATTTCTGATCGCAATCAGGATATGTGTTTTGCCTAAATGGAGGTGCTGTGAGCTGGAAGAGTTCAAAGCAAGAGACAGTAGCCGATTCTACAACTGAAGCTGAGTATATTGCTGCCTCAGATGCAGCAAAGGAAGCCGTTTGGATCAAGAAGTTCATTTCTGAGCTTGGGGTTATGCCTAGCATACTAGATCCGATTAAACTCTATTGTGACAACAATGGAGCCATCGCATTGGCTAAGAAATCCAGATCTCACCAGCGATCCAAACACATACTTCGGCGCTTTCATTTAATTCAAGAAATTGTTGAAAGAGGAGATGTGAAAATATGCAAAGTACCAACTGATGATAATGTATCTGACCCACTGACGAAACCTCTGTCACAGCAGAAACATGATCGTCATACTAGATCTTTAGGCATTAAGTACATGTTTGATTGGTCTTAGTGCAAGTGGGAGATTTGTTGGGATATGCCCTAAGACAACTCATTAGATGATTGATTTTGGCATACAATGTAATATGATTTTAATAAAGGCAATTCATTATTATATATTATTTCAGTATCTTTGTAATATGAATATATATATGTTAATGTCCTTAGAATAATATTGTATTATTCTTAAAGATTGTCCCTAGTCAAATATTATCATGAATAAGGATAATGATAATGCATTGAGGCTAGTATGTATTGATTGAAGAATTGTTCATGGATATGAGATATCAAATCAACACATGGGTGCATGTTAGAGGATGATGTACTGGACAGACCCACCATGAGAATGCTACATGGATAGTTATATGAACGTCATAAGCAATTCTCATAGTGATAATAATGCATGTAATCCTTACGACTTGAGATCACCAGAGATCCCAACATAAGGAGTCGTGTATCTTGATATTGTCAAACGTTATTTGTAACAGGGTAAACTATAAAGACAATCATTGGATACACCACGAATTATGTAGAGGGATGTTTAGTGATCAAGATAGGATTTGTCCCTCCTATATAACAGGAGAAGTGTTTGGGCCCTTGATCAAGTGAGACTAAAATGCATGGCCATGCTCGAATGAGTCGATATGTGATATCGAGCTTATTCGTTTATTCTAGTCAACTTGGGGATCAAGAAATAAAAGATTGAACTATACGAGTATGATTCCATGACTCGTGTTTAATCTAAACACATAGGACAAAGGGATTAAGTTACATGGTTAATATTATCACATGCCATAGTTTATGTCGAGTCAATGACATTCTTGTAACTTGGGTAGCCTTGATGTGTTGCTAGATACCGCTCATTGCTTGTGACATAAAATTAGATTTTATGTCACTGCCAACGTTGCAAGATCCTAACGGGTCGCACAAAAGATTAAATCGATAAAGGGTAGATAAAATTCATTGGATGAATTAATTTGATTAAGAAGAGTCTTAATCATAAAATATTATATATACATGCATATAATCTATCGGGCCAAATATATATATATATACTGAATAATTAAGAAAGTGGTTTTGGGCTTTTCGAAAGCCTAAGGTTTAACAAGCCACCACCTTCCTGTATATATATACTTGGCCATTATGTTAATATGTAAGAAGTTAATTGTGAATTAACTAGCACCCTAAACCTAGCAGACAAAAAGTGAGACACGGCCGCCGTCATCTTTTGGGTGGTTCGTCACTTTCTAGTTGAAGATCAAGTCTAGCAACTTGTTCTTCAACATCCCTTCATCGACATAATCGTGTGGATACCGTAGAGGCATAACTTGAAAAGTTTTGCTACTGACTCGAGGACGCGTTGGACGTGCCACTTTGTGGGATTCGGCTCAAACACGCTACAAGGGTATGATTCTCTTTACACCCCGATATGATTAACTCCGTATAGGTCGCTGGTTGGGAATCCAAAATTATTTTATTTTCGCTGCGTATTTGCTTGTTGGATTCCTTACAGCGTATACGGGTTTCGATTTGGTAATAGTGGTTTGATGCACTATTCTGAACCAGTTGCATATTTTTGGTTCTGGGATGTGTTTTGGGCATCAATATATCCAAGTTTTCCGAACGACGGTTCGAGGTTGGAGGGTCATGAGTCCATGACGTTTTTCCTTGTGAGGAAGGTAGTAACAGAACACGGGCATTAGATGGGTTTACAAAATTCATATACAAAATGATTACATCTTCAATACAAGAACATGATAATCTCGTAGTTCATCCTACTAGTTTCAAAAGGGTCTAGTCAAACTATCATCGCTCTTCTATATTGACGCAGTCTTTACCCTCTGTGCCCATCAGAATCTATTCTTGCCTCAAGTCTTCCTTGCCAAAAGTTCCTACAGGAATAAACACCGTCCATGAGCACATACATCGTTCATTAACAAAACTCAAAAGCAATAATATAAATAATTGCATAAGACATTTATCATGCATACTTCCTGAAATGATGCATCAACATATTCTCGTCGGTCATTCCTGTTCCATAACTCATGTACATAATCATTAGCTCGCAATATAAGTGTTCAACTCTATAGTTCACTCACATGTAACGATACATATCTATATCCATACATCTCACGCAACTATTCCGGTCTTGTTATAACAGCGGTAATTTAGTACCCCTCGCTTTGACATATAGCGGCATTATATACAATACCCCTCGCTTCGACAAGAAAGGGGCATGATCATCGCTTCGTCATGACAGCGGCAAGTATCATATTTTCATCGCTTCATATGACAGCGGCAAGTACCCTATTTCTCGCTCGAATATAACAACCACACGGAACATCCAAACATACTCAAACACATATCAATGCACATTGCATGACTACAATAGCTCATTGCTCGTACGTCATTCTACGTTTCTGTTTGTCGTTTTCACAAATATGAGACAATTGAGATTATCCCTTCGTTGTCCCTGTGCTTGGGAAGGTTCTACACCAACAATAACATATTAGAATCCAAATAATTGTCAAATACCAAAAATCTTATCAATTTAAACACAATCCAACAATTCCACCATACAATGCCTCGCGATCGATCCGCCCTAGTGCTCGATCGATCGCGAGGTGATCAAACTAGCACCAAATTTCTGTCTTCCTCGATCGATCGAGAAGACTCTCAGATCGATCGATAAGTCTCCTCGATCGATCGAAAGTTACGTTCGATCGATCGAGGAAGTGTTTTCCTCGCGTACATAATCTCTGCTGCTCGAGATCGATCGAGGAGTTTTGCTCGATCAATCCTCAAGCTCTGTTCTTCCGAGAAATACCTATTTTCCTGCACATCTTACCAAACCATGCTCATATACATGTATAACTCAAGTATTTCAACTACAATGCACCAATACATCATATAATACTTCAATTCTCAACATCCATATTCATTTTCACAAGAGCTTCATCTAAGTTCAAATTTAAAAGTGGGGAGGGAAAGTGCTAAGCAAGCATACTAACAACACTAAACATATAATCTCATACCTCTACACTTCTTCAAATCCATGTCCTTGGGGAAGGAAGTTCAAAATCTTAGCTAGCAATAAGGGAGGAGGAAGATGGAGTGTAGAGATTTTTAGATGAAAGTGGTGTGGTGTGTGTGAGAGTGCAGATTTGAGTGGATATAAAGGTGTTTTCAAGTCAAATCCATTGCCATCAACTTTAATACACTAATGCTAGTCAATTAGGATTAAATTCAAGTGTTTAGCAACATGTTTATATCAAGGATATGATTAGACTTTAATTCATGTGATCATGTAGAATAAATTCCATCCCTTCCATTTCCAACACACTTCAAAATCATCAAGATTTGATTCATCTATTTCTCAAGTTCTCATTTGATTAATACTAGCCAATCCATACCCGGTTTACCTCCATATCGAGTGTACTTACAATACGTAACGATTTTCATAATTAATAAAATCAAGTCATAGTTCATTTAGTTATTTTCGAGTATCACAATTAACGATTTTGTATCAATCATTACTTCCAATTTACTACATAACAACATATCATTCATCATTATTTACTTGTTTTAAATTTTTAGGCATAGTTCTTGCATTCTTGCTTAAACTCCTATACCCCATATATATATCCCTTCGATACACTCAGTAGCAAGATATGGAATTTGATGATTCAGTTATTTCCACTATGTCACAAAACAATACATCATTTCATAACAATTCATGACAGAAATATGTGTATTCTCCATTTAATAATCATCATTCAATGGTATTAAACATATATGTATGATGTTAATCATTTACATCTTGATGTAATCTATATTGCACCATTACTTTCAACATTCGCTAACAATACATTGTTCTATTCTAGTTCACCAAGTTTCAATGTTAAACATAGTGCATAAAAAGTCATTTAAACTCGTATATCAATATATTTGTCCATCCACCTTCCACTATAGGGCATTTCACCTTACTTGTTTTTTTTTAAACTTAGGAGAGGGGAGAGACTCGAACCCGAGACCTCTTACATTGAGAAATGGATGACAATCACTAGGTCAAGACCTTGTTGTCGACATTTCACCTTACTTGTTGCTGCTTTTAGTATTAAAGATTTTCTGGCTTTTAACATATTCTTAGTATGTCAACAATCATATCATATCATCTAGTACAACCTTATTCAATGACATTGTGAAACTCTGATACAAGAGACCACCATTCACTTATTAGCATTCAGTTGTTATTCATTATCTAAGATCAGGATCTTCACACCATCTATTATCACGTGTCATTTCTGTATATTCTATTATCCCACTAGTATACATGTTATTACTTATCCATCAAAATTTCGTTTATGCTTCAATGTTAGGTAGTTTCTTTATCATGTGTACACAGTTATCTCAACAATAATCGATATTACGACAACATTATTTCACTAAAAGATCTCAATTTGAATTAGCATAATCTAATCTCATCTATTATAAACAATAAATATATATTCAATATCTTTCAATTTCACAATATTGCATAATCATCTAATAGAATTTCAATCATAACTGCACATCATCAAGTACTAATTCTTATTTGTTCTCATTGTCACCCTTACTATTTACTTCATCCCATTAATAGTATTATCATCCTTCATGTAGATCATATACCATAACAATATCCACAATTACTTCATTCAGTGTGATTTATGTTCTCATATTCCAATATTATTTTTCACGCAAATACCATATTATTCGTTCCTCAAGTTTCATCTCATTGACCGTCTTTTATTCTTCTTAACTTGGATAAGAAGAATAAATCTTTATATTCTTCTTAAGAACATCAATATTCTATAATTAATCTTATACATGTGGAATTGCATTACTTTGCAATGTACCTTAGTATCATTATATTGTACTTATCAATTATTCTCCATAGTATATCACAATCTCACATTAGAACTCTTCATGTATTACGCCTCCGTATATGTCAATATACTACATACTACCACATACTTATATAATCATATTCAACACAAGAATGGTTTCTATATTTAAACAATAAAGTTGTTCGTTTCAATCATTATCTCATTAGAATTTACATGACTGTACTATTGCATAATTAGGCACTGTCCCTAGCATAATTCGTGAGATCTCAAACATCAATCACCTCACATATCATTGTTTGGCTAAAATCCGGTGTCAAGTGATTACTAGAAAATCTATTGGTAATTCGCATATGCATATTTCGTCATGTATATATATCTCAGTCACTAATTTAATATTATTAAATCGTGAATATTAATGTATCACAAGTTACACACAATAACATCATTGTATTGTTCATCATGTTATGTCTATTCGTCATTAATCATCACATGTTATTTATTATCATTGTCGTTGTGCATCAGGAAGCAATATTATAACCTCGTAAACTTTCATACACCATTTCATTATATGTCTCATCATGCCCACATGATTATACTCTACTCGACATAACATGAGATATATTACTCACTAATCCGGCAATATGCAACGTGACAATAGTAATTGTAACATCTCTCATTACCAATTACATTTCTAATCGTTTCACATGTATGACTTATTACTATAACTTGATATAAATCGATAGAGATAATTTCATTTAACATATACTGGTATGTTAAAACGAATGAAATTATTTACCTCAACTCATCGATCTCTTTCCACATTCATTATCTTCTTGGGCCTAAATTTCAAGTACCTGGTAGTGTTTATTGCGTACGCTCAAATTAACCCTCTCAAGTTAATAACGGTTATGAAAGTATTAGCGTGAGTAGGGATCGATCCCATGAGGAAGGTTATATCTTTGTGTTAACTTATGCAAACTAAAATAAAAAGGGTTTTGAAATCAAAGTAATAATACTATGATGCAAAATTAAACTAATATGCAAAACTATCTAGATGAACTAACTTATGAGAAAAGTTCGACTCTCGGTTTTCGGTTAACTTTACAATTGATGTTTACTATCTCACAAACTATTATGTGAAGATTCACCGTGGACGTTAAATCCAATAATCAAAGTCCATCTCACCTTAAGTTTAGCTAAGTAGCCCAAGCATTCTAGTTTAACCCTATCAAACAATTAATCAAAATACAAGCGATTAAGATTTAAATCGATGATAGCATATGAACTAGTGAAATCGATGAAGCTAAACAACATAATCCAAGCGTCTATGTTTAATTTAGTGAATTGTTTTTCCTAAGAATTTAACAAACTCAAAAGCGAAATTTAATTAATCTTAGTTGCTTCGTAAATTAGAGATATCAAACGATTCCGTATTTGATATCTAATTTAGCAATAAATTGTATGAACAAAAGCTAGGTGATCAATCTAACAATCAAGCATAACAATCATGGTAATAAAATCAGAAAAACAATTGATACTCAATGAAAATCAACAATCAAAACTTATCTCACAAGAATCGTAAACATCCAATCTATCGTTTTCCTCAACCGAGAATCACAAAAGTATTTAGCTACTCATAACTAGATTAAAAACAATCAAAATTAATCTAAAAAGCATTAAACTAATAGAAAAAGAAAAAGTTACTAAAAGGAATCACGATTCCGGAGAGTCGCTTCCGTCTTCGTTCTTCAAGTTGTACTTCAAAAATTAAGAGTAAAATTATTCTAATGTCTAAACTATGTTGGTATATCAATTATGGTCCCTAATAGTATGATTTAAAGGGTACAATTCAAGTTTATGTAGGTGGGAATATGATATTGTGGGTTCTATCCAAGATGGTAAAAAATCAAGTTTCCAAAATTTCCAAAATTCGTTCACCAATCGATCGCTAACTCCAGAAAGTTGTGGCGATCGATCGCCATAATCCACCGATCGATCGCTGCAGCGTATAAACTGTTGCTCGGATTTTTCTGCCTTGCTCGATTGATCGAGCTATTTTGGGCGATCGATCAAGCATTTTTTTCAACTTTTATGCATTTTCATGGTCTACTTTGATCCCTTGTCAACTCCAATGTATTTCTTGATCCTTATTCATCTTCGTTAGCTCGATTTCTTCAACCACCTACAATTACACAACATACGATTAGGTAGCATATGTATCAATATATCCATCAAAACATACCAAATCGTAGACAATTAATCGCAATAGATGTGTCTATTTCTAGTCACATCAGTACCCAATGAAACAACAATATAAATGTTTATAGCATAGCATCCACTTGTATATGCAATTAACATATCATCAATATTCATTGCCCATAAATAGGTTGTTTATCATAATGACACAAATACACATTGACAACTCACGGCACACATAATCTCATTACTAACACAATAACGGTACCACAACACTCATCGCCTTACGGCGGTACATAATACTCATAATACGCCTCGCTTCGACAATCACCTGCATTTCCAGCTCTTCGATATGACAGCAGCAAGCATTCTATTTCCATATCTCACCAAAACAATACTAATATCAATGCATGTGTATAAAGTAACATATACATGCATGATCATGTCCATAATATAACCATACCCGATCATCACACCATCCATTGTCACTTATTAACAGTATTGTACCTTCCACCATTTACTGTGATCAAATATTACATCCAATTCTCATTTCTTGATTCCCTACAAAATCATAATTCTCAGCATAATATATAACATGTATACAAACACAATAGAATAATAAAAAAAAATCATTTATCTCATTTCTAGCAACAACATCAAATTGTCATTGACGCTAAATACTGTTAACAACTAGTATACCTCATTATCATAGTCCTCATATTTCATCTACGGTCCTGCATCCATATTTGTTAGCAATAACAAAAATTTCCCATCACCTCATATTTTATCATACTCATAAGCACATACCTATCTTATTTCATAAACATAAAAAAATCGCAAATATGTATAAATCATATGTTATCAAACTCGCACACCCCCCACCCACTAGGCCCTTAAACGATCCAGGCAACTAACCACAGCTCTGATACCACTAATGTAGAGCCTACACATCTAATCTCAGTGATAATTCATTTGTGACGTCATAAGCATATGTAAAAATTCATCTACTTAAACTCTTGTTTTATACTTCATAATTACAGTATAACTCTTCTAGAAATTTGACAGAGTTTCCCCGCAATTTGGTCTACCAAGGAAACAATTATAAAATACTGATTCATCAATATCACCATTCCTCAATAAATAACTAAATACAATATAATTTTCCCCAATTCATTCAGTTCCTAATGCACACTTTTCCTTTGATATCCAGAAATTTATTGTTTTAATCATAGGGTGATTCTAATCCTTAAGGGATTTTAATTGTGGTAATTATGAGATAATTACAGTGTTGAGACTTCCGTGGATTTAATCCGATATCGGAGATGTTGGATCCAAGGATTGAGATGTTATTCTCATTGAAAGGTTAAACCTTAGAATTGTATTGGTAGTGAGATTTAGAGTCTGGGGAACTTTGGACTGAGATTTGAGGTGTACTTGTAGGAGTGTAAGATTTTATTGAAAACTATGGTTATTAAAGAGTTTTCGTGCGAGTATTTGAAACTCGGATTTTTGGAGCCTTGGTACTCTTCAATCATTTTCCTCCCGGCTCACTCTCTCTCGTCTCTCTCTCGCCTCTCTCCTCCCTCATCTCCCCCATTTTCCCCCTTGATGAAGACATCGACGGAAGGCTCGATTCTTGTGGGATTTTTGAGTGAATACTTGGGTATTGAGGGGTTTTTGAGTGAATAATTGGGTAATCTTCTTCCCCTCGCTATTATCTACACGATTTGATAGTAGTTTTGTAGAGTATGGTATGTGTTGAGTTGGGTTTGAGTTTTGGGGAATTTGCAGAAGTTTGATTAATTGATGTATGTAATGTTTGTATGTGTTTTGTTGGAGTTTTTGAGGTATTGTGGGTGTTGGGGGTGTTGGTTTTGAGTTTGGGTTCGAAAATCACCATTAAAATGAAGTTTTGGCAAAACTCAGGGCTATCGATCGATCTCTAGGTTGCAACGATTGATCGCTAGGAGAAAAATCGAAATTGGTGAAGATGAACAGTATCAGCGACCGATGGCCGGTTAGGTAGCGACCGATCCCTGGGGCTGTAGCGATCGATCGCCGAAAGTGAATTTTTGGCAAAAATGTTTTTGCCTGCAGATATCGATCGCTACAATGATAGAGATCAATCTCTGCCCTGAAAATTGTGGAAATTTATTATTTTTGGGCATTTTGAGATATGAGCTTGTATAGTCGATGTTTGACGATGATTATTAGAGTTCAAAGTGTTCCAAGGTTAACAATTCACCTATGTTAAAAAACATGCATGCCATTAATTAGGTTTAATCATGGGCTAGTGATTTTAAGCATGCATTCATTACTAACTATGAGCTCAAAAATTTTCAAATTTTTCGATTTTTTTAAGAAAAGCAATAACACACCACTAATCCCTCCCCCATACTTAAATCTTACATCGTCCCCAATGTAAGGCAAAAATACAAGAAAAGAGAAAAGTCTAACTACTAAAGCAATAAAAATAAAAAGGAAAAGGGAAATTAACTCTCATTGGGTTGCCTCCCAAGCAGCGCCTCTGTTTAACATCGGTGGCCTGATGCCAGTCCTTCATCATGGTGGGTTATGCGGTGTCGCTTCATCCTTCTTCTTCCACCTCAAGATCTTCTTGATTCCCTTAAACTTTGGTTTGTTTGCCTTGCTCTTCTTGGAGAGGTCATCAGCAGTCCTTGTTCCTCCTCCATCATTAGTCGGTCGAACCGGAGGGTGTGTCTTTTCAACGGTATGATCCTGTAAGTGAGAAGAGAGAGGGTCATCAGTATCATGAGTAGATAAGGAAGCAATAGTATGAAAAGTATGCATAGGATACCTCATTTTTCATCAATGCCATCAGTAGCCTTCGCCAATTCACACAAAATATTATCATCAAAGTTATCAATATTGTCAATAGTGCAACTAGTGCAAATTCTTTGAGTTTAATTTGTTGTGTCATGCTTTCAATGGATTAATATCCCTGATTGATTATTTATTGCAATTGAATTGACCATAGGAGATTGTGATACGATATAGTAAGTTAAACCGTGGATTTCAGACTGATATCGAGAAATGAAGTCAAATACACGTGTGATAGCTATAGATATCTAGTAATCGAAAGCTAGAAGTTTTCATAAATCGGCATACAATATTGAGTGTTAAATAAGTGCATGATCATTGCCTTGTTGCATCTTAGTATTAAACTTGTTGTAACCGGACCAAAGTATAATAAGTGCTTTAGGAAAACTCGTCACTTTAGAACGTTTGAATTTAATTCTTATCTAGAGGCGAATTATGGGGGATTGCATGAGTGAACCGAAAGTCTTGATAATTGTCTCTATTGATTCTAATTTTCTTTGTTCTTGCTTGTTGGGTTGATTATCGAGTTAATTAGTCACTTTAGTTAATTAATCATAACTAGTTATCGTATGCTAAACATAGTTAAACTAGTGGAGTTTAGTAATTATTTCCTAGTCCTCGTGGGATCGACAATCCGTACTTTTCAAATCATTATACTAAAACTTGACACCGTGCACTTGCGGTACGCAATCGCTACACTTGAAAATGCTGTTTAAAATAATAGCGACCACTCACCACACAAGGTGAGCATAATCTAACACAAGTATCAAGATCATAACAATATATAAATCTAAAGCAGTAAATTAAGACTATTGAGTATCTATAAGATGTACTCCATGTATTCCTTCCAAATCAGTATAGCCTTCACTTGTTGTTCCTGTTTCAATCTTACACAACCATAATATCAGTCTAACGTTTATCAATACGATATATTCGATACTATTCATTCAAAAATATAGTCATTAACTACGGTACTTTGTCCCTGCTTTATAACAGTAATGACATTCCACCAATAACGACACTTTGTCCCCGCTTAATTATAATAACTATACTATACCAACGTCGGCACTTTGACATTGATTCTAAATTACAAGCAGCGGCACTTTGACTCCTCTTCTATATTACAAACAGTGGCACTTTGGCTCCACTGTGATTATGCTAAAACAGTGGCACTTTGACCCCACTGCCAGCGGCACTTTGACCCCGCTTCTAAATTACAAACAGTGGCACTTTGACCCCACTGTGATTATACTAAAACAGTGGCACTTTTAGCCCACTGACAGTGGTACCTTGCCCCGCTTCTTTTATATTATAATTACTCAACCACAACTACCATATTGTTTCAACCAAACACATGATTCAAACTCAACCACAATCATTATATTACTTAAATTGAATACATAATTCAATTCCATGTGTTGACGTTTCATAGACCGGCATTTCATAAGTACATAATCAGTAAATTATCTCATAGCATACATGCTCCTACGTCACTACATACATTATTGTCCAAGTTACTAACGAATCACCTTCATCGACGTCCTTAGGCTTGCAAATGTTCTACAACACCAAATTAGTTTATTTAACATCTATGAGTTCGAGTCTCACGTTCAAATACATACTCAATATCATGATAAAATCATCAATTCATGATAAAACGTTTCTTAAAATATTCGGATAACGAATTCATTGGCATCAAAATTCAAAATAAAAGTTTCAATATTTTCGGGCTACCGGTCGATCGATAGGGGGTGCCGATCGATCTGTAAATTTCAACATTTGAACTTTAAGCTACGGCCTTGCACCGATCGATCGGGAAGCTCTACCGATCGATCGCTAAGATCCCCCCGATCGATCGTTCAATGCTAAAATTTATATCTTTTGCTATGTCCTTCGACCGATCGAACGCTACACAACTACCGATCGATCGGTAGGCCCTGAACTTCGAAAAAACACCATTTTTGCTACTTCAAAACTTCCCTTTTTCACAAACATCAACAAAATGACATCCTCCAACTCAAATTCTTCACCAATTCAACTACATATATTAACTAATACATCAACACAAATGTTTTATCGATCCCAACAATTATTAGATTTCCCCAACAATCATACAATAACCAAATCACTTTAAATTCAAACAAAAACAACAATAAACTTGAGTAATCTTACCACAAGCAACAACACCCCAAAATAGAGTTCCAAAAGCAAGAACAAAATCCTTGAAGCTTAGAAGGGAAAAAATCCACTTTGGGGAAAAGAGAAGAGGCGATAATTGTAGAGAAATTGGTATGGGAATTGTGGTGTAGAGTGTGAAGAGAAAGTACGGTATATAAATTACATTTTGCACTTTGGACCCTCAACTTTATATACACAACAAAATACTCCCCCACAAACCCAACTCAAACACACTACTAAAATTACAAGATTCAACTCTTACCATTTATCAAATGTCTCAATCAAAATAACCAAACACACTCGACTTATCTCACAAATCGAGTCCAAATACAAAAAGATACTCATTCTTCATCATCCCTTAATTATCACATCATACTGAATTTAATTATGTAATTAAATTTCAGGTATCACAGTCAATGGCTAAAAACAAATAAATGTGTAAGGATTGTATACGAGAATGTAATAAATATAAAATGAGAATAAATGAAGTGAATTGAACGTGAACCACCATTGTATTGCAAAGTAAAGGAAAAGAATTTATTGCATTGTACGTGCACTGCCAATTGAAGCACTCTTCGTGCACCGCAAATTGAAGCAGGGACATGCACAACTGCAAGAAGAGGTGCATGCACATCGTTGCAGGAGAGGTGCACGTGCATCGATGCAGGGAGGTGCACGTTCATCGATGAGAGGTGCATGTGAACCACCACTCGATCTGTAGGTTTACATGCATTGGTGTACAAGTGAGATAAGTGCACCGGTGCAAGAGGTGCACATGTACTTTAGATTATAATATGTGGTTTATCGGCCAAATTTCAAATGGCCATAACTTTTGATCCAGGAGGAATTTTGCCTATTATGACCTATGCACGAAAACGTCTTTTGGAGCCTAATCTAACCCCATAGACAACATCATTTTGGCACCATCGACGAACCCGAATTTCCTTGTTTTACATAGGTTTCGCTCAATTTTAATTTTTTTTTTTCCATTTTTGAGCCAACTTTGATGAATTTTAATTTTCCAACTTCTTGACGCATTAAGCTCAAATTTTGTGCGATTCACGTTCTTATTTGGGAGAATTTTTACATAAATTTTCACTCAATTCCGAGACAATTAAATTTTTTGTGAATTCTAATTACGTGGTAGACAAAATGTATGACATTGTTAAAATTAAGTGCACCAACTTGTCAAATTTATGTGCACCAACTTAATATAAGTATGTCACCATCATGTTAAAATCATAATTTTGCTTAAAATTACGTGAACCAACTTGTCAAATTTAGGTGCACCAACTTAATAATAAGCACGTGCACCATCATCTTACTATAGAAAAGTGTGTTTTTCATCATTGTTTAACAGTTTGTGACTACAGGTGCACGTGTAAAAACGTGCACCGATAGAAAAATTCCGTGATTTTGTTAAAAATTAAATGCACTACCATGTTAAAATTATCATTTTGCTTAAAATTACGTGCACAAACTTATCAAATTTAGGTCCACCAACTTAATAATAAGCAAATTCACCATCACCTTAATATAAAAAGTGTGTTTTCATAATTTATTAACAGTTTGTGTCTACGGGTGCATGTGTAAAAACGTGCACCGGTAGACAAAATCCATGATTTTATTAAAATTAGTGGACTTGTACAAACGTGCACCGCAACCAAAAAAACGTGCACTTGCTTATTATTAATTTGGTGCACCTAAATTTGACAAGTTGTGTCTATGGGTGCACTTGTACAAACGTGCAACGCATCCAAAAGAACAATTGAACCAGCAAGGAACGTGCACCGCATCCAAAATAACAAATGAAAGGCGTCGGTGCACGTCAAACCCTGCGTGCACCGTTTCACCGGTGCACGTAGGGTTTCGCTTTATTCGACTTTTTTCATCGTTTAACACCATAGGCCGATAGAGGAGCCTGCCGGCTCTTTCATCGTCATTAAACTGAAATTATGCAGTAGCAATCTTCATATGCAACTTAGCTATTATCTTAAAACAAAGCCAAAGTTTATACACCATTAATATACTGAATGAAAGTGAACATCTTGCAGAACTTTAGATCCAATGGTTCTTCCCATTATCAAGTTGTTTATGTTAATGTTGGTTTTCATGTTTGACACGACGTGAGAAATAATGGAGAAGTTGGTGACTGAATTTTTGAGGTGGTGAAGGATGCCTTACACGTGGCTGATAACTTCTACATTATTTTCGTTTGAGAGCCTCCAGGCGGTGAAGGATGTCTATTTTGGTCATTTAGATATAAAATGGACTTAAGCGATTCCTTGTTTTTTTTATGGACTGGTTCAAAAAAAAGTTCTACCTAATGGTACCGACCCAAATTTTTCCCTATTTAAATTTAACAATATGAATCTAGATCAATGTTGCTACTATCTAGACCCGACCACGGTTCAGAACCGTCGGTTAACGGTTCTGAACCGCCGGTTAGACGGTTCAAAAAACATCTACCCTTAACCTTAACCTTTCTTAACGGTTCCGGTTACGATTCATGAACCGCCGGTTATGGTTCCGGTTCCGGTTACGGTTTGACCCTTATTTTTTTAAAAAAATTAAAATATTATTAAAATTTGAAATAAAGTGTAAAAAGTGTTTGAATGTGTTTTCATCCATGGATTAAATATAAAATCACTTGAAATAAATTCAAGCTCATATAATCAAAATGTGTAAGATATTTGTTTGGTTAATGTATATAAATTATAATATTATATTTAGATCAACAAGGCTCTTATAGCTTAGTAGTTGAAGCTATTTATTCAAGTTGGAGATCATGAGCTCAAATCTACACCATAACATATATTTTAAATTTAAAAATATAAAAAAATTAAAATAAACCTTTGAACCGACGGTTCACGGGTTAGCAAAATTATGACCCTTAACCGGCCCTTCTGTAGACGGACCGGTTATGGGTCCGACCCTTCGAACCGTTGACCCGGTTAACCTGCCCGTTGACCACGGGCTGGTTCCGGGCCAGTTCAGGATCGATGATGACCCTTGGTCTGGTCTACTACAATCTAAAGAAGCTGGAGAGCTTTAGTTCTATGATATAAAATACACAAAGGTTAGTCATAAAACATAATAGTCTATTACTGATACTGCAAAGGATCATCACAAAAAATACATATCCAAATGCAATACTTTTACTCTTTAGTAAATCATATATTCAGCATTTCATATTTCAGCAGTTTCCCAACTCACTGGCTTGAGGTAGTTGAGCGTCTGTTGTCCACGGAAACACTATCCTCCGTCTCACTCCCATCAAGAAAACGCGAGTTGAAATAAATGCCGGACTTGGAACTGTCACTGCTCGATGTTAGAGGCGATTCTGTAACACCACCTGCAGCGTATTTAGCAGGGGCGGAAGACAAAACACGAGTTGCTATGGTGCACAAGTCATCAGGAATGGTTCGTCTAATATCCTATCCAAGAAAAGCGGTCAATAGCAAACCAATCAAAAGAAGTAAACCATCGTATGAGGTGTAATTTTTAGTGCCAAAAGATTCAGATTTCCTAGTGGATTGGTTATAATATGAAATAAACATACCATGTGCCTTATAGCCATGTCTAAAGACTTTTTCGAGAGTGATCTTCCGAAGCCCAAATTTTCTTGGGAGGATTTCTTGAAGTTATATTGAGATGAGTGTTCATCTTGTTTGGGTGGAGCTAGTTTCCTCATGTTTACGACTCTTTTGACCATTTTCGAACCTATCAACACAGGATTCACATCATCTTCCCCAATGCTACGTCCACTTCTTGATTGTATCATGCTCCCATTTTTATGAGCAATATTAATAATTGGAGCCCGATCTTTCACAGGAGAGCATGACTTTTGTCTCCACTTTCCATTACAAGAAGACAAATTAGGAGTATGTCCACTCGGCCTTCCTCTAGATGCTGAAACAGTCCGTTTAGGCATCACGATTTCCAGATTTTCAGAGGCATCGTGTGGCAAAGAGAGAATTTCTGAGGGGTTAGATGGCCTAGATACTTGATATTTCGTAGTTGTGGAGCCCATTTTTCTCACAGAACCGGATACACCAGAAGTTGATAATGGAGTGGCTGGTTTACCTGTAGGTGTAGTATACCTCGAAGAAGACTTTGAACTGACCCGTATTGATGGCCTGCCAACCGGTGTTGAAGAACGTGGCGCTGCTCTTACGGGAGTAGAGGATCTCGAATGAGCAGATGTTGGCTTGGAAGAAAGTAGTAAAGGTTTGGAAGTAGGTGTGGAAGCATGAGAGGACTTCGATTTCGCAAGCAGAGGTGATGCTCCTCCAGTCAGTGTTGCTGCTCTAGGTGTCCTTTTTCGATCTCCAGTTGATAAAGGCTTTTTATTCGCTGAAGGGACACAGTCGGTACCGTTGGAAGTAGACCACTACCATGAACAGAAAACAATATAGCACCATAATCATAAAAAAAAATCGATACAAAATCTGAGAATCATGCCAAAGTAACCGTATTTGCAATATGGAAACGCTAAAAAAGTTCACACTCAACACTTGCCTCAGATTTCAGAGAAATGCCTCCACCATTTGAATTTTCGGTTAAACTCGACTCAGAATCTTTTACTTCCAACTCTACCGAAGGATGTAAGGAGTAATCGGGTTGGGCGTAAAGCCTGAAAGAGAATCAGTTTTAGCATCAGACACAAGAAACAGTACACTATAACGGTTAATATGAGCAATATATCAATGAATATCTCAGATTCATTTTCGAAATAATGCAAAGATTTCATTGTGTAAGATGCAAAACAGCGACTTAAAAACATAATTTGAGTAATTTATGCTTCATAAATCCGGAAAAAAAAAAGTAAAGAATAGATATTCAAAGAAGATTCAAGAAGATAAGCATCCCAAGAAAGGAGCTGAAAAGCCTGAGAGGTGAATCGAAAATTGAATGAAGAGTTGTGCTATAATGTGACTAGCCGAGCAAAAGCATTCAAATGGCGTATATGCTCACTAAGAAAGATGTAACACGAAACAAAAACATAATTAGAAAGTAAAAGTTTTACCAATCATAATCATTCCTATCAATCTCCAAATTGAGGGAACTATAATCAGCTGCACTCTGAACAATCTCGAGCTCTAACCCGTTTGACTCTAGAACGCCATCTGACTTTCGCTCTGCACGCAAGTTAGTTCAGACCACATGAACACAAATTCAAGCACAAATTCTTGACCTCAAATCATAGTAATATACACAAAAGAGATATCATTAACTTATAATGCTGAGCCAAAATCACAGAGAATATCGACGAATTATGGTAAACATATAAAGATCAAACCGAGGTCGGAATACCAGTTGAGTCCTCGAGTTCATCATGTCCAATAATAAGATGTCCAGTCCTCTCCTGTTCGATATTCCGCATTCCCAGAAAAATAGCCAGATCTTCATCTACTTCCCTCGTAACCATCCCAAGATTTCTGTTCTGTGGCCTAAACTGTACGGAGGCCTACAATTTCCAAAGAAATTAAATGAAAATACATGCAAATCATCCCAAAGCCAATCTTTTGATCAAATTCATTCTCTTATGCATACAGCAACATAAAAAGGGTTCAAAAGTTGTCATTTAACATAGATAGAAGTGCAAATACCAATATACATGAATATGAGTATAACATGAGCTGCGCTAGTGTGTGAGTCATTTGATTCGAGCTCGTGCCCAAATTTCACATGATCGTTTGAAAGCTAGTTAGCCAACTCATGAATGTTTCATACTTTCATTTCTACATAATGTGTATTGATTAAATCTAAGAATATTCAAAATCTAATAGAATTAAGTCTCATTTCTAATTGATTGTCATTGAAAAAATTGATTTCTCCATTTCTTGATACAATGCGTCAGATCACTAGTATATCTTTCTCGATGGGCGGCTTGAGTTCGATTTAAAAATCGGCGAGCCTTGATATAAGCTAACAAATTATAAAAAAGTTCCATTTTTTTCCACGCACCAATGCATAAATGGAGCAAAAAATCGAAAGGAAAAAAAAAAATTCAAAGTCCAAAGGCTAAAGTCATATACAAAAAAATTCGAGATTTTCTTATCATTCTTACAAGAAACCCAAACCATGCCAATCACAATAAACACGTCAATGCTGAAAACCCATCTCAAATTTTGATCTAAACTATCCAAAGTTTCGATTTTTACCACTTTTGGTCACCTCAGGAAGTTCCCACAAACCAAGAAAATTGTTATCGAGAATGAAAGTTGAAAAAAAAAAGACAGACATTGTTAAGTACTTACAGCCATTGCCACTGAAACAGAGAGATTATGGATTGAAAAAATGTAGAGAGATTGAAAGAATAGAATAAGTGCTGTTCAATTTGTAGTTTCACATTATATATTGGCTAGAATACTGGAGATTTTCAGCTGATATAGATTTTTTTTTTTTGACGGGGACGGGGAATTGGAACACGAGAAATGTAAGGAAAAAAGGAAAAAGGAAGTTCATGAATCATGTCGTGGAGTTTCAGAAAAAATAAATGGGTAAAATGCGTAAAAACCAACTTTGTTATAGTAAATATACACAAAACTTCCATATATTAATAAAATAGACAAAAAATCTATGTGTTTTTTTAAACTTGGCATGAATCCCTCTCTGTTGTGGTAAATATGCACAAAACACTCATATATTCACAAAATATGCAAAAAAAACTCTTAAGTTTTCTCAAACTCGGATGAAACTCCATATATTATAAAAAAGGTAAAAAGACCTTTTTTTTTAAAAAAACCTTGCACGAAACACACCATGTTAAACAAAATTGACAAAAAAAAACCCTCTACTTTTATAAATCCTGCACAAATCCCCCTTAATTGTCTAATATACTCTCCAAATTTTCTGCATCTATATCATTTCCTTCTTTTCTATACTGATTTGATCTTTTAGTTTTAAAAAAAATATATTCAAAATTTTAAAGTAAATATATTTTATTCATAATCTATTGTAAAATTACACCACAAAATGTATTCACTTTTTCTGAATATTTTAACAAATCATTACAGAAAAGAAAAAAATAATGTAGATGTAGAAAAATTGGAGAGCATATTAGACAATCGAGAAGGTTTTGTGCAGGATTTACGAAAATAAAGGGGATTTTTTTGTCAGTAGGGATTCGTACAAGTTTTCAAAAAAAATGATGTTTTTTTTTTTTGCATTTTTGTAATACATGGGGGTTTCATGTCGAGTTGAAGAAAAAATATGGGGTTTTCTGTCTATTTTTGTTAACACATGGGAGTTTCGTGCATATTTACAATAACACAGGGGGAGTTCAAGAAAACACATTGGTTTTTTGCCTATTTTATTAACACATGGGAGTTTCGTGCATATTTACTATAATACATTGGGTTTTTACGTTTTTTACCCAAAATAAATTTACAATTATCTCCTATATATAAAATATTTATTTATAAATTTGTAGCTCAAATTTGAACGATAATAAATGAACTCCATGTAATATAATTGTATAATAATATCACCCCCTTCAATTTATAATAAATATAGAAAACTTACAATTATCTTCCCTATTATTTGATATAAAAATACGTAGTAGGAGAAATAGATATTATTGTTTAAATTAGAGTGATAAAATTCATGTTATTAAATTATATTACCATAAAAAAGTATTTGGGGAGCATGCTTTACATTATTTATTTTATGGTTTACATGATGCAAAAATTATGGTTTAAATCGATGTTAGATCATTGTCAGTAGGGATGACAACGGGACGGGTTTGGCCAGGACCCACCCCGCTACACATAATATCCGGACCCACCCCGCCCCGCTTAGACCCTCGAACCCGGTGGGTTTATCCGTCCCGCCCCGGTTTCATTTTTTTTTAAAAGAAAAAAATAGCTAGAAATCAATTTGAAACACAAATGTTGAGTTTTGTGATTAAATTTCATGGTTGTTCTAGTAAATATGTATAATAAGCATTGTAGAACTATCTTTAAACTACTAAATATTTATTAATTTGCACTCATTTCTTTAACATGAACACATGAATTTTGATATAAAATTAAATAATGACATTTTATTGTTCAATCAAAGAAGTAAATGTATATTCAATATCATTTTTTTAAAAAAAAATAAAAATGAATGGCTACGTTTGTCCGGGCGGCTTCGGTCAATCCCAGGACCCACTTCGCCCTGCTTCCAAACACGGTTGAAGCGGGTTCATACCCGCCCCGACGGGGCGGGTTCAATGTTGGTCCTGGTCTAGACCCGTCCCATTATCATCCCTAATTGTCAGTATGTATTCAAAAATAAAAATTATTTGATATGTATGGTGTTTCATTTTCAAAATAGTAGTAGTTTCCTTTAATTTTTTTGTCATAATTGAATATCTAATATATATTATTATTACAACAGTTAAAAAATATTACTAACAAAGAAATAATTTTGTTGATTAAAAATACAATGTACACACACTTAACACATCTTTCTAAATCAATAGATTCCTTAAATCACATAATAAAATTTGAATAACTTGAACCTTTAAAATTGAAATTAAATTTGAATACATTGCAAGACGGGACCAGGAACATTTCAAATCATAGTCTTTATGGTTGCAATTGAATATGATAATTTCAAATTCAGGATTTAAATTGATTCAGATAGTTTGGATACTCTTGAAATCTATGGGTTTAAACTTTTTTTTTATATTTTTAACTTGTTTATTAACTTATATGACTTTAAGATTTATTCCCGTGAGTTAAATGAAAACTATGAAAAATTAAAAATTGGAATCAAACATGATTAATAGCATAAGCTTGGATAAAGAATTCTTAGTTTCAAAAATTACTTTAAGAGAGAGAAAAAGGTTGAAAAGCATACCCTTTTGTTTCAAGGTGTACGTTTTTTTTTTTTTTTTAAAAAAAAATCTCCATTATTATTTTTTTTTTTAAATGACACGATATTAAAACCAATTGATATGAAAATTTGTGTTCATAATATTTTTAAAATTTGACAACACGTATTCATCATCAATGTTGCTAACTGGAATCCCACATGGGGAAATTTATTTGGGAGAGAGAATAAAGGTTTGAAATTGAAAATAAATGCATGTGAGGGGAAGTAGGAGATGTTGGGGGAGGTGTTTCAACTTTCAACATAAAGTTTTTAATGTGTGTTAGGTTCAAGAATTTGTAAACATAAATGGGTTCATGTTCGTTTTTCAACCACTTTTCTATTATGTTCATTTTATAGTCGGTGCTAGAGAATTTTATTGTGAAATTCATGTCAATCATTTATTGGCAAAAATATTCTAAGATGTTATTTACCTTCATTTAAAAATCAAGAAAAATATGAAAAACACGATCAAGTGTTTATTGTTTTATCAAAAGTTCTAAGTTATAACTAGTGGTAATACAAATTCAAATTCTTTAAATCGTACAATAGCTCAAGAATGCTAATCTGGGAAACTTCTCTTCCAAACTTACCTCCCCCACTCAGATATCTTTCCAGAATTTTGTGCCTAGGCCATTACCTACTCTTCGAAACAAGCCCCCCAGAAACCATCCCGAATGATCCATGAAAGTGTATTTTAGAAGATCTCTCCACACACCGACTACAAACCCCTCACCCCCCCTCTCCCTGACACAATCTCTTGGCAGCTAAGATTATCATATTTAGATGACTAAACCTGTAACCACAAAAATACCGCCCCCCCCCCCCCCCCTTCCCTTAATAATATCCCACCCCCATTTTCCTAACAAAGCTTTATTAAAAAAATCAGATCGGTAGCGAAGACAGCACATCATTCAGTAGAATCATCTGCCCCCCAAAGGACAAACTCTTATCATCCCAGGTTGCCAGTCGTTTCCTAAATTTTTCCAAGATCGGTTCCCAAGTCGCACATTTCCTCGGATTTAATCCCATCGGGATACCCAGATACTTAAATGGCACGATCCCCACTTTGCAATTCAGCACACCCGCCATGGCAGCCAGTTGTACCGGATCTACATTGACGCCGATTAAACTGCTCTTAATGAAATTAATCTTCAAACCCGATATCAATTCAAATAGTCGCAGCACACCTTTGAAGGTTCTTACATTTCCATCGTGACCTCTCCAGACAGAACCGTATCATCAGCGTACTGAAGATGGGAAATCGGTATGTGATTCCTGCCCACTTTGCACTCATCCCAGGCATTAGTCTCCACCGCCTTGTCTACCAATTTAGACAGCGTCTGGGCCACTAAGATAAACAGAAAAGGGGATAAAGGATCCCCTTGCCTCAGTCCCTGCTTCAGATCAAATTCCAATGAAGGGCTCCCATTAATAAGAACTGGAGCTTTCACACTGGTAACACATTCCATAATCCAAGTCCTCCATTTTTTCGAGAAATTCATCAACTGCATAACCTCGTCAAGAAAAGCCCATCGGACTAAATCGTACGCTTTCTCAAAATCCACCTTGAAGAGTATATCTGTCCTTTTGGTCCGCTTTCGCTCGTCTAGCATCTCATTTATAATAATAACACCATCTAGTATATGTCTCTTCCCCACAAAAGCCGATTGAGTGGCAGAGATCACCCTATCCAAAACGTGGCTTAACCTATTTGCTAGGACCTTCGCAAAGACTTTATAAACGCAACCAATTAGAGCTATCAGTCGATACTCGCCAATCTTCACGGGGTTTTCCGATTTAGGCACCAAGACGATAAAAGAAGGGTTGCCACCCTTAACAATTTTGCCGTTCCTATGGAATTCAGACAAGAACCGAATGAAATCGTCTTTGACAACGTGCCGAAACTCTTTGATAAACCTGAAGTTGAATACATCCGGACACGGACTTTTGGAACTCTCGCAACCCCACACAGCCTTTTTTACCTCCTCTTCTCCGAATTCAGAAGTAAGAATCCCATTTTCCAGAGCACTTAACTGATTGAAACTTATGTCTGAAAGACAAGGTCTGATCCATTCCTCCTGCTGGAACCGCTGAGCGAAATATCGTTGTATCCCGCTCTTTACCCCTGAAACGGCATCCACCCACTGCCCCTCGATCTCGATTCCCACTAATTCGTTTTTTTTCCTTCTCCTATTCACTAATTTATGGAAAAATCTTGAGTTTACATCTCCGTGTTGGATCCACCTGATCCTAGACTTCTGGAATAGAAGTGAGTCCTTACTCCTGATTTGTCCTAGTAGACTCGCCATATCATTTCTTCTTAATTCCACCTCATGAGATTGCAAATCTCTTCGATCGGCGATTGCATCCCATTCCAGAATCTTCGCTCGAGTCTCTTGAATTCTGACATCCACAAAACCGATCACATCCTTATTCCAACATCTCAACTTATCCTTAAGCATTTTAAATTTTTCTTTCAAGATGAAGCCCCCCCAACCTTGAACTCTGAAATTGCTCCAACTTCTTTCGAAAAATACCTTAAATTTCGGGTGTTGCCTCCACGAATCAAATACCCTGAATGGTTTGGGTCCCCAGCCCTCGACGAGCGATTTCAACACAATAGCGCAATGATCTGACAGAGTCCTATCAACGCCCTGTTGAATTTGGTTTGGTCATTCTTCAACCCACCTATCAGATAGGAGGAATCTGTCCAATCTACTAACACAATATCCATCCGCTCGGTACCATGTGAACTTTCGACCTACCAGCGGTAAGTCTATTAAACCCAACCCACTTATGAAGTCATCAATTTCCCGAATATCTCTGTCATTACTAGACATAGTTCGTCCCCTTCTCTCTGATCTGCGTCGTATCGCATTGAAATCCCCATATACGCACCATCGATCTTCTGGGAGATCGGATATTTTAGCTCCAAAATCCTCCATAGCTCTTTTTTCGACCTCAGATCGCACGGGGAATAGACGTTCACGATATGGCATTTGAGCCGATCAATTCCCCAATGTCCTTCTACTCCCAAAATTACATCTTCTCCCTAACATTTATCCATAGAGAAGCATCCTTTTTTCCAAATACACAGTAGTCCCCCAGGCCCACCAAATAATTTGTGTTGTGAAACTCAACCAACAGGAAAATAAGTATCTCTATCCAATGCTTAGCTAATCATGAACCTTGATATATGATGAAGACATCAAATCACATGTATACGACGAACAATGTGGTGAAAAAGACAGGATTCAATGGTTTAAGACTATGTTGCACCGATACTCCAAAAAATTTTGCGGTCAAGTATCGGATACTTCTGGGATACGGATACGCGAGGATACGGCACCGATACATATCGGATACACCACGTGGCGTATCCGACTGTGATGACCAGAGATTATAGATGTTAATTCCGGAGTGTTAATAACCCCTAAAGTTGTTTTACGTGGCGATTTGGAGTTTAATCGAAGTGTTGTGCCTTCCGGGCTCGTCTATTTGAGTAGTTGGGATTGTTGGATCCCGAGGTTGAGATCGTATTCTCATTTCAGTGAAAAATCTAAGAGTTGAGTTGTTGAAGTGTCTCGGAATCTCGGGTGCTTGTGTGAGCACCGGTAGGGGGTTTTGGAGTTAGAGAGAGAGTTTTTGAAAACAGATGATTTTTAATGAATCATGATGTATTTGTGAGGCTATTAGTATTTCGGGGTATTTTTGCTATAAATACCAGTTGAACCGAGATTTTAATAAAAATTTCATTTCATCACCTTATCTCTCTCTCCCTCCCGCGTCGCCCTTCCTGATTTCCCCAACCCCCGCGGCTTCAGGCCGTGCGCCCGCCGCCGTCCGGCCGCCGTTCGGCGCGTGCGACCCACCACCGGCTTCGTCTCGTCGAGGCGCAGCTATCCCCTCTGGCAATTGAGAGTTTCGTCGCGTTTTGAAGTCGGATTTTGCAGGAAAGCACCGATCCCCAATTCCTAGGGTTCATTGATTTCGAACGATTTACTTCCGATTTTCGATTGGGTAACCTCCTTACCCCTTTTTCGTCAATATCGTGTATTTCCCTGCTATTTTTGGGTGGATTTGGTTCGAATTTCTTGCTGTTGGGCGTGAGGTTTTGGTTTGAAAATTTGTTGCTTTAATGGTTCGAATTTGTATGCTGTTTGAGGGGTTTATGTTCGAAAATTTGGGGGTTTTTGGCAGGGGATGATGATTCTTGTTGTTGATCGATTAATTCATGTTTAGATGAATTATGGTGTTTAGTTTGGGTTCGATTTGTGTTGTGAAGGTTCGAAAATTTGTGGGGAGTTATTGAGCAATTTTCGATAATGGTTAATTGTCGTGTGTTGACAATATTTTTAAGGGTTATGGGTGTGCTTGAGCATGGGTTGCATGTTCATAAATAATTGTGAATTATTTATCGTGTTAGCACATCGTTCCTCGGGGCATGGAACTCGAGCAAGGTCTGGCTCAGACTTCGGAAATTTAAGGTACGTACGACGTACGAGCATTACTTTATATAAGAGCATTTGTGAAATGCATAATGTGTTTTAATTGCATTAGATGGATGTGGGTATGGCTATATATATATGTGTTGAAATGACTAAGGAACGACCTAGTCTTGACATCGCTGCCACAAGTGTGCGTAATACTAGAGTAGTATAACCTTACATGAGATATGGGGTACTGGGTTTATATGACTATTGTGGGGCATTTGAGATGCCTGAGAATGATCGTGGAATCATGTATTCATTATAAGACATGTGAGATGTCTAAGTATAATGGAGAATTGGTAAAATAAATGCTAGGCATTTGAGCTATCTGTGATTGGTAGCAAAGTTGAAAATCAGTATTAGATATCGAGATATCTATATTTGTATGTATAATGAATTTGGAATCATTAATTATTGATACTTGAGAACCAGGCATGCTATGAGTTAAATCAATGTGTTGATTTACTGATTTTTGAGATTTGATGAGTTTGATGATTGTGAGAACAGGGACAGTACACGGAATCCCGGATGAGGACGTTGCCATCCAGGGAGTATCATTTAAAATTCATTAATATTTACTTGTGTTGTAAATTATGAATTTCATTATTGTGATTATGAGATTTTGTGTATTGGTATGCTCACCCCGTTGGGGGCTGTCTCTGTTGGGGCAGGTGAACAGGTACATCGATGGCTGTGGAGCTGAGCTCGAGCTGTTGATTGGATGTACTCCCAGGATCGTGGTACCAGGGCTTGATGGAGCACGGTATCGTATAGAGTACTTATATACACCCGAAGGTTATATACATATTTATGATGCTCGCATATGAGCACGGTTATGCTTGTATATGGGTTGTATATAAAGGCATGAGCCTTTCTCTCTTTCATTCTATGTTGCATGCAATTAAGAGTAGAATTGCTAATGATATGAGAGTCATGGGTGTCTTATGTGGGTGTTGAAACCCAATTATGTCGTCTTATGTGTGGTGTCTTCCCTGGCTGGGAATTTACTTAGCGTTGCTGTGTTCTGTTGAGTATTGTGTATTCCCTGGCCGGGAATTATATTATGTGATGTGCTTTCGTTTTGGGATAGCTCTATTTATGGGGAGACTCTGCCCAAATTTTTATAAAAGTCCACAATGTGAAAAGTGGCACAAAGGGGTTGGTAATGGGCGAACTTGATGAGTCTATATGTTGTTAGGATGATGATCTTATAACATTGAGTATTAAAGAAATTTTGTAGTTGCCATTCAATGGTAAAGTATCATCTGAGTTTCCCGATTGTATATATTGAAAGCATGTGCCACACATAATGATTAATACACTAATTAAGGGTTAAGGGCTTGGGGTCCTTACATTAGTGGTATCAGAGCAGTGGTTGCTCTTTGGGGCTGTTAAGGGCCTAGGAAGTTATGGATAGCACATACTTATGCATGATGGCATTAATGTTGTATGACACAACTAGTTGTTTATGTGCTTTTTATGATATGAAAAGTGGTGTTGCTAATCAGTGTGATTGCAGGAATCGTGTAGCATGAGATGGGATGGCATTAATGGTGATGTCTGGCCCTTCATGTATTATGTGCTAAGGGATCTGATTTGTAGGAAAATCAGGAAAGGTGAGACGTACGGGCTTCGGACGGTAAAACGTGTTACACCTTTGATTATGTATATCGTGGGTAGTGAACCCTTACATGTGATGGTATATGTGAAATGATAGTGATATATATTGTGATAATGGAATCAACTTTTGTGCTTGATTATTGTGGTAGAATTGATGAATGTTCCGGTAGCCTTTATCTCCGAGCGAGGGAGGTACTTGCCGCTGTCATGACTAAGCGAGGTAACATGCCGCTGTTATTGTCGAAGCGAGGGGTCCTAAAATTCCGCTGTTGCATTGGGACCGGAACAGTCACAATTCTAGTGATTAATGTGGAATATTGTGATTAAAGTGGAATATTGTGATTATTGTGGAATATTGTGGTTATAACTGAAAAGTGATATCGATCATTATATTGTGAACTGTGGTATTAACCTGGATGCAGGTACATGGAGCTAGTGGAAGTTCCGGTAGTTGTTATATTCGAGCGAGGGAGGTACTTGCCGCTGTCATATGAAGCGATGGTAATATGATATTTGCCGCTGTCATGTCTAAGCGAGGTAACATGCCGCTGTCATTGTCGAAGCGAGGGATATCATATGATGCCGCTATATGTCGAAGCGAGGGGTCCTAAAATTCCGCTGCTATAACAAGACCGGAACAACCACATTATCGATATTGATAGCGATGTCTCATTCCGCTATGTTGGTTGGCGATTGTTCATGCCGCCAAGTGTATTAATAGCGATGTCTTATTCCGCTATATTGATTGGCGATGGTTCTTGCCGCCGGATATATTGATAGCGATGTCTTATTCCGCTATATTGATTGGCGATGGTTCTTGCCGCCGGATATATTGATAGCGATGTCTCATTCCGCTACATTGATTGGCGATGGTTCTTGCCGCCGGATATATTGATAGCGATGGTTCATTCCGCTATATTGATTGGCGATGATTCTTGCCGCCGGGTATATTCATAACGATGGTTCGTTCCGCTATTCCATTGGGCGATGACTTATGCCGACGGGTGTTCATAGCGATGGTATACTCCGCTACATCTATGGCTATAGTTCATGCCGCCAGATGTCTATAGCGATGTTTTATGCCGCTGACTCTATGACGATGGATTATGCCCCTGATTCTATAGCGACGGGTTATGCCGCTATGTACATGACGCTGGATTACGCCACCTACGAGCAATGGGTGCTGATTGCGTACCACTGTTGGATGACGGAGACAGGTATGCCGCTATATTGTTAGCGATGAGGTATGGCATATTACTGTTTATTTAGCACTATTGTGGATATCATGTGTTGATTTACTTATGCTGTCATGTGTTTGACGATGAGATTATAGACGTCGTGTATCGACATATACTGTCACGATTCGACAATATTATTATATTATTTCAAAGTCATATGTTGACAGGTACCGTCACGGGATGACAATGACATAGTGGATGTTCTATGTAGACGTGTAGCGTCGTTTTGATGATTAATACATTTGTGTTATGTATTAGGTTGTATGGTTGAGTGCCGATGATGAGCACATGGTAGAGTCTGGGTCACTAGTTGACGAGACCTTTTGCCGAGCAGGTTTGCTCGGTGGAGTATTGAATGTATTGTACCGGTAAATGTACCACATCATGTTATAGAGTTAAATAATTGTCGAGCGATGATACCCTTGGGTATGCTCGTTGGTTTGGCTAGGGCCAAGTGATTGGTGGTAAGAGTAGTCGTTGAGGAAACTACTCGCTTGTGTTGTGACGTAGGGTAGACATGGTTACACCCACCCTGAGGGTGTGGGATAAGTCTTAACGGATTATGATTGCATCATAAGTGAGCAAGGACACCGGGTTGTCCATAGTGCTTGGTATTTTAGAGATATGTTGGGCAATGACCCATTACTCTAACGGTTTGTACGGTATGGCATACCGAGATGGAACATATGGTTTGTTGGTGGGCTTGATATGAGCCTATGGAGACAGCGCTTTGCTAGCCAGATATTGGGGGAATGATATAGTGTGCTTGTTGGAGCCATGATACTACACGTTGGAACCGAGTTTGGTGAATCGTATGATGATACGATGAAGACTTTTGGCAGGCTTTTGATTGCCCCTCTGTAGCATGATATTTGAGGCATGTAACACCCCATGAGAACGTTTATACGTCTATTGTTTTGAGGGACTTGTCTGGGACAGCTCATAATGTTGGTGTACCAACAAGAGAGTCATCAAGTCGTCGTTGACTCGACCTGGGGAATCCGTGTACTTGGGATGCAATGGGTGTTATTGTATCCAGTTTTTCCAAACGGTGGTTCGAGACTAGTGGATCTCGAGTTCGATAGCACTTCCCTTGTGGGGAAGGAGGTGGTATTATACCTATTTGGGAATCTTTGAAAGATTCGGTAAGTTGGTACGGGTGGTGTTGATTTTGGGAATCACGCCGTGTTGTTGATCGTCGATTATCATCCTCCTCTGGATGGGAATGACTCAGAATTGACAGTTGTGTTTGGGGCTTAGGGGTATGTTGTAGATACCCGAGCCAAGTGCATTGAGTATGCATGTGATGTCAGTGCTTAGGCAGGTATACCGGTGAGTGTACGGATACCAGTTATCGATTTCCTTTTGACAAGCATAGAGTTATGCTATTTTGGATGGCTAAATCTCTGAAGAGAGATATGGAACACCTTGAGATTGGGAATCTCCATGGCACGATAATTATGAGAAACAATCGTGAAGTTAGTTGACACCCTTTGAGGAGGGATTATCTTGTGTGGGTTGAGGTGTTTCATTGTTGGTGTTTTCCTTCGAGTTAAGCGATAGCCTTCCCAAGTTTGGATTGTTAAATCCTAGGATTATCAAGGGATGGCAGGAATTCGGATTTATTGGGTGTCGCTGTCGACACAAGCGTTGAGGAGGCAATGGGTTTATTGCATGTCCTTTCAGAATTTGAACTCTGTGGAGTCTCGATGGTTTATTTATGATCAGGATGTGATCCTTGGAATATCCGGAGGTGGACATCTTGTGAGATGTCTTTTGTGTGAATCTGTGGCCGTGAGTTGCCCAAATTGAGTTGCAATGATGCGACTGCTCATTTGGAAGAGGTTTGAAAGTGGAGACCAGGTTTGGTATGTGTACGTCGTGGTATACTAGTGTCTTCCTCGTAATGATGTGTATTAGACATCGTGTGTCAAAATAAAGATGTCATTGGATGATATACGATAGAATCGGGAGCGATTCGAATCCTTGCAGTTTCAGTTGAATAACTGCTTTTGGATTGTTAGCGTTGAGTTGTGCTGACGCTCTTTGACGTTATGATGGATTTGGGAGTCTATTCCACTCCAGAGTTTGACACGAGGTCAACGTTCTCACGGTTGAGGTGTCATTCAGGATGTGTTCTTACTAGTTGTATTAGAACTAAGGATGACTGTCCGATCTACGGTCGTAAGTATTGGTTGTTTTGCAGTCATGAGGGACTGACTTTTGGGATGAACCGCATCGAGGTACGTTTTACCTCTTGGGTGATATGTTGGTTTTGGTATGTCGCTCTGTTTCAGAGTTTGATGTGAGGTAAGCATCCTCGCGTGTATTAAGACGATTCTGATATGGTCAAGGATCGAGGTTATGGCTTCATGTTGTTGTGTAGCCTGGGTGTTATGTGATACACCGGTGCTAATTTCGAGGATGAAATTCTTTTAGTGGGGGATATTGTGATGACCAGAGATTATAGATGTTAATTCCGGAGTGTTAATAACCCCTAAAGTTGTTTTACGTGGCGATTTGGAGTTTAATCGAAGTGTTGGGCCTTCCGGGCTCGTCTATTTGAGTAGTTGGGATCGTTGGATCCCGAGGTTGAGATCGTAGTCTCATTTCGGTGAAAAATCTAAGAGTTGAGTTGTTGAAGTGTCTCGGAATCTCGGGTGCTTGTGTGAGCACCGGTATGGGGTTTTGGAGTTAGAGAGAGAGTTTTTGAAAACAGATGATTTTTAATGAATCATGATGTATTTGTGAGGCTATTAGTATTTCGGGGTATTTTTGCTATAAATACCAGTTGAACCGAGATTTTAATAAAAATTTCATTTCATCACCTTATCTCTCTCTCCCTCCCGCGTCGCCCTTCCCGATTTCCCCAACCCCCGCGGCTTCAGGCCGTGCGCCCGCCGCCGTCCGGCCGCCGTTCGGCGCGTGCGACCCGCCACCGGCTTCGTCTGGTCGAGGCGCAGCTATCCCCTCCGGCAATTGAGAGTTTCGTCGCGTTTTGAAGTCGGATTTTGCAGGAAAGCGCCGATCCCCAATTCCTAGGGTTCATTGATTTCGAACGATTTACTTCCGATTTTCGATTGGGTAACCTCCCTTACCCCTTTTTCGTCAATATCGTGTATTTCCCTGCTATTTTTGGGTGGATTTGGTTCGAATTTCTTGCTGTTGGGCGTGAGGTTTTGGTTCGAAAATTTGTTGCTTTAATGGTTCGAATTTGTATGCTGTTTGAGGGGTTTATGTTCGAAAATTTGGGGGGTTTTTGGCAGGGGATGTTGATTCTTGTAGTTGATCGATTAATTCATGTTTAGATGAATTATGGTGTTTAGTTTGGGTTCGATTTGTGTTGTGAAGGTTCGAAAATTTGTGGGGAGTTATTGAGCAATTTTCGATAATGGTTAATTGTCGTGTGTTGACAATATTTTTAAGGGTTATGGGTGTGCTTGAGCATGAGTTGCATGTTCATAAATAATTGTGAATTATTTATCGTGTTAGCACATCGTTCCTCGGGGCATGGAACTCGAGCAAGGTTTGGCTCGGACTTCGGAAATTTAAGGTACGTGCGACGTACGAGCATTACTTTATATAAGAGCATTTGTGAAATGCATAATGTGTTTTAATTGCATTAGATGGATGTGGGTATGGCTATATATATATGTGTTGAAATGACTATGGAACGACCTAGTCTTGACATCGCTGCCACAAGTGTGCGTAATACTAGAGTAGTATAACCTTACATGAGATATGTGGTACTGGGTTTATATGACTATTGTGGGGCATTTGAGATGCCTGAGAATGATCGTGGAATCATGTATTCATTATAAGACATGTGAGATGTCTAAGTATAATGGAGAATTGGTAAAATAAATGCTAGGCATTTGAGCTATCTGTGATTGGTAGCAAAGTTGAAAATCAGTATTAGATATCGAGATATCTATATTTGTATGTATAATGAATTTGGAATCATTAATTATTGATACTTGAGAACCAGGCATGCTATGAGTTAAATCAATGTGTTGATTTACTGATTTCTGAGATTTGATGAGTTTGATGATTGTGAGAACAGGGACAGTACACGGAATCCCGGATGAGGACGTTGCCATCCAGGGAGTATCATTTAAAATTTAATATTTACTTGTGTTGTAAATTATGAATTTCATTATTGTGATTATGAGATTTTGTGTATTGGTATGCTCACCCCGTTGGGGGCTGTCTCTGTTGGGGCAGGTGAACAGGTACATCGATGGCTGTGGAGCTGAGCTCGAGCTGTTGATTGGATGTACTCCCAGGATCGTGGTACCAGGGCTTGATGGAGCACGGTATCGTATAGAGTACTTATATACACCCGAAGGTTATATACATATTTATGATGCTCGCATGTGAGCACGGTTATGCTTGTATATGGGTTGTATATAAAGGCATGAGCCTTTCTCTCTTTCATTCTATGTTGCATGCAATTAAGAGTAGAATTGCTAATGATATGAGAGTCATGGGTGTATTATGTGGGTGTTGAAACCCAATATGTCGTCTTATGTGTGGTGTCTTCCCTGGCTGGGAATTTACTTAGCGTTGCTGTGTTCTGTTGAGTATTGTGTATTCCCTGGCCGGGAATTATATTATGTGATGTGCTTTCGTTTTGGGATAGCTCTATTTATGGGGAGACTCTGCCCAAATTTTTATAAAAGTCCACAATGTGAAAAGTGGCACAAAGGGGTTGGTAATGGGCGAACTTGATGAGTCTATATGTTGTTAGGATGATGATCTTATAACATTGAGTATTAAAGAAATTTTGTAGTTGCCATTCAATGGTAAAGTATCATCTGAGTTTCCCGATTGTATATATTGAAAGCATGTGCCACACATAATGATTAATACACTAATTAAGGGTTAAGGGCTTCGGGGTCCTTACACCGACGATAGAAAATAAGTTTTTATTTCGGATAAGTTTCGGATACGGTCAAGATACGCCGTTGACCGTATCCGATACAGGTAGGATACGGGAATTTTTGAATTTTTTTTAAAAAATAGGATTGAAACTGTAATTAAAATTAAATTATTTAACTAAATCCCTATTTTCTAACCACTTTAATATGTTTATGTCGATTATATGCTTGAAATTTTTAGATGTCCTGGATTAATATTTTACCATTTGTCGTGAAGTTGGTGAGTTTGCAACTTTATTCTGATTTCTAATGTGTTTAATGTTGATTATATGCTTGAAACTTGATTTATTATAAATATTATTAATTATATATTTATATATATATAAATAAATTATATATATATATAAATTAATTAATAAAATTTGCCGTATCCGGACGTATCGTATCCTACAAATTTTGAAAATCCCGTGCAGTCGTACCCGTATCTGCGTATCCACGTATCCGCGTATCCGTATCCGTGCAATATAGGTTTAAGGTTTTATTTTCAAGAGAAAATAATAATGCCTTGAGGTTTTGACATTGATAAGTTATTTTATTCAATAAACCATCGATTTTTTGCATGCTTGAATACTAAATTTTATATAAAATATTTTTTTATATAAAGTATATTGTGTTGGTGTAAGTTTTTTCTATATTCAAACTTTTGTTAAGTTTTTTATCATGTATATTATTAATTATATGAAATAAGTATTTTAGAAAATTAGAGAAAAATAATATTGAAGATAGTTATATATATAAGATTTTTTTAGGAAGAACACATAAATACACCAATAGACCAAGATAATTTTATAGCGTCGGGCACTCCAATACCTTCCTACCTTGTTTATGAAATAGATAACGACCCACAAAGTTTGTTCAATGGCTTGTTCAAGCATAGTCTGATCACCCGGATTCGAATTGTTCATCGATTACCTAGATTCGACTATTGGCTGACCCTCCGGTTCCCCTCAAGTCAAGTAATATTACTTCTGGGCTGCCTCACAAACATATTAACTCCAATGTACATCTCGCTGATTGCCAAAAGAAGATAAAAGAAAAATGGAAAAATTCAGGCCGGTACCCTTTAGAGAAAGATAGTTCAACCTAGTCCCGTGAAAATTAGTTCACTTAGGTCTATGCATAGGCAAAATGACAATAATATCCATTGTGTTTTAAGAATTTTGAAAATAACTCCACAACCTCATTTTCAACTAATGAACCTTCATAATTCGTACGATTCAGGCACATCATGCTTACGTATTACAATAAAATTTTGACAAACTGATATATACCTCTTTGACCAAACAACTGTAGGGTATCCTCCCAGGTTTTACGATGGCTCCTCACCATCAACTACACGTTCGACCGATGGTTCTTGAATGGGCCTTCAACCGTAGGCAGCACAACCCTAATTCGTTTCCTGTCTTACGACGTATAGTATAACCAGATATATAAAAGATTTAAAGAAATCTGGGAGATAGATGGGCAACAACCTTTCTTTTATTCTGGAAATATTTATAATATTTAATACATTAATATATCTCCTTATGGGAGGAGACGAACTTGTTTAGCCTCTCATATAATGAGGCTTGACTCGAAATACATAATGAACTGAATTTTGAAATAACAGAAACAAAGATAGAAATTATTACCAAGTCTGGAAAGTTGATAATATTACAGCTTGGATAATACAAGATTTATTTGTAAGAAAACAGAGGGAATGATCGATGCCCTCAAGTTCCTCAATGACTGGCCTTATATAGGCATGAATCCAGACTTCAAACGTGGATTCCAAATCTTGAATCATGTTGAATGCGCCCGTGAGTGCGCCTTAACTTTCACGTGGTCTGGCACCTTTGTCTGAGTGCGCCATAGCTTTCTCGTGAGTTCTTGTACCTTTTGTCCTTTTGTACCTAACTTTTCTCGTGAGCGCGCCATTATTCTGTCTGAGTGCATTCAATAGTATATGCATTAACTTTAATGGTACACGCACCTTCTTTTGTGGGGGAATCCTTACATTATTTATTTGTGTGGTCCCCGAGTTCAGGAAAACCTGCTCTCTTGTCAGCAGGTCATTTGTCTTTTCCTGCCTTTGCTCTGTCGGGTTTGGATCGGAATCTTTTCCCGAATTCTGGTTCTTTTTGCTCCAGTGCACCCATGGTAGATCCGATCTTTCCATCAAATAATATGCGCCATGTTGCAAAATTTCCAATATGTCTTTACTTTACGGAATCTTGTTTTCCCAAAGAATCCCCCTTTTTCTTTTTGAAGAGTTCTTCAGCAAGTCCTATTGTTGTTCCTGGCATGGAATTCATCAATAATGTCTCATTGACTTAATTCTGAAAGAACTTAAATGAGTATTTGACTTTGCCCATTTCAGTTAGACAAGCCCAAAGTCCTCATACTCGTCTGGTTGAAGCTTCATCTTCCGTGATTACCCTAACTAATATTGGAGCGTCCTCTTGAAATGCTGTTTTGATATTTTCCAAAGCGTTTCGGTATGGCTGTCTGAGCTATAGATGAAATGAAAAGCTTCCATGAAGCCTTTCTTTGCTGGTTCAGGAGCCGCACTAATGAAATACAACTCCATAATATCGCCTATGGACAAATGTGGATTATTCGCCCAAGTCTTGTGACTTCTCTGATCCACTTGAATAGTTTTGAAATTTCAGAGAAAGCTGGTGCATTAATATAAACCAAAGCAGCAACTCAATTATGACCATTCTTGTACATCGTTTGGATGGCTTCCTGGTTTCATCCAAACCCTTGGATATTTTTTCGGAGATATCAACAATTATTTTTTCTGGGTTGATGCCCCATCTAGTTATTAGTTTCTCCCAAGTGTGTTGATTTTCTTAGGAGAAGAAACTAAATCATCATTAGTTTGAACCCTAGAATTGCTTGTCATTGACCTAAGGTTCAACTCCCCCTCTTTTACCCCCGAGGTGCTAGGTTGACTTGAAGATTTAATTTCACCTGGCCTTCAACATTCGCTACAACGTGTACATCCTCAAGGAATGCATCATCTGCAACACTCATGACAGGGGTATGCGAATCCATTGCCTTTGGGTTAGATGAGCCCCGTTCTCTAAACAATCTTTTTTGCACCGTTGGAGATGCGGCCTGGAGGATAGCCCCTTCAGGACATCGAAAAAACGTTCTTTGTCCTGAAAGCAAGCTCGTATATGACCAAAAACTGATTCTCGATCTACTCGTTGAAGCCGTCCTGCGACTTCTGCATTGAGTCAAAGAGTCCCAAATTCTCTATCAAGAATCTCCAGGTTCTCCCTGAGATGTCTCAGCCTCTTGAATGTATCATCAGCAACATGTCCCTCCTATCTCGTGTTAAGAAATTTGCAAGAACATTTTTATCAGATTTCACAATGACAATATCATAATCATAATATTGTCATTCTGCTTGTCATCTTAAAAGTCTAGCCAATTCTGGTTTAGATTAACTTTTATTTTTTTAGAAAAGACTTGACACTCGTATTATCAATTTTAAGGACAAATTTCTCTGCATGTAAGAACAATGGCCATGAAAGCCTTTATGAATGCAAAGAATTCGTTCTCATTGCTATGTCACCGGATTGCTTCGCTGTCCGCAAATAAACCACTACAATATCTACAGAGCACTTCTCCGTCTGGTGTGACTTTCATAAGAACTGCTGCCCACCAATGATAACTTGCATCTGTGTATAATACCAGTTCTTCCTCGTCGTTTGGGATTGCAAGATTTGGTATTTTCCTGCAAACCTAGTTTAGCTTTTTGAAAGTTTGTCGGTGATATTAGTTCCAATCAAATTTAACATCTTTTTTGAGCATTGGACTTAACACCTTCTTGTGCATTGCCAGATTGTTAATGAAGATTCCAGCCAAATTAACAACCCCAAGAAACTCTGAAGTTGTTTCCAATCCTTGAGATTATCAAGATATCCTTGCACTTTCTCAACAATATGATTCCAAATTCGTCGATTTCAATCCCAAGAGACTCAATCTGTCTTGTGGTTATTACCGATTTCTTTTGGGAGAGCATTAATCCTTCCTTGCGGCAAACATCTGAAAATATCTCCAAATGTTTTAGATGTTCTTTCATATTTTTTGACGGAATGAGGATGTAATGTACACGAACATGAAACCGAAATAATCCTTGAAAGGATTATCCATTTTCCTCTGATAGATCTGGGGAGCATTTGTCAATCCATTGACATAACATTCCATACCCTCTTAATCTGGTAGAACCCAGATTTACAATCGAACATAGAAAACACATTGGCATTCTGGATGCAATTAACCAAATGTTCTCTGATTGGGATAGAGTATCCATCGAACTCCAAGATGTTGTTGATCTATTTGTAGTTGATCACCAATCTTGGTTTTCCTCTTTCTCCATGATTCCGAACAAGAAATCATGGGCTACAATATGGAGAAACACCTTCTGAGATTAGCTTAAGGTCAAGATGTCTTTAAGTATCATCTCCATGTCCTTTCGATCTTCCTGGTTCATGAGGATTGGTCTGTATCTAACGAACTCATTTTATTTTCAGGATTTTACCTTCAAAGCATCTTTGAGCTCATTTTTGTTCCACCATGCAAGAGGATCCTCGTACCTCTGGATCTTCCTTTTCACATCCTCTATAGTGATTTGCTATTCAAGGGTAGCTTAAGGTTGTGGAAACTTGTCTTGTAATGCCTTATTTAGTAACAGCAGGATTTCTGGGTCAACTTATTCTTCATCCTGTTATCTGAAAACATCCAATTCTCACCGTCAAGAGTTTGCTTTCGCTTTTGATTGGGACCTTGTTGTCGTATTTGAAGAATCGCTTCACCGAATTTCCGCTGATCTTTCATCTTTGGGTGTCGAAGTTTCCTTCATCACCACGCTTATGCAAAAACTAATGGGGAAGTTTCTGTGAAATGCCTCTCGTAGTCTCTGGACAATGAACTTATGATCACAAAGGGTTGTGAAGATAAGCCATCGTGTCTCATTTTCTTTTTTAAACCGCTTGAATGTTTGTTGAAAATTATTTCCTAGCAACATATCAGCTCATGTATCAAGTAAATATAAAGGTGGAGTTTTGGCTTTGTACCAAGGGATACCTTATGCTCCTCTGATGATTATCTCTGTGGTTAGGATTCCTTCATTAAGAATAGGAATTCGCTTGTAAAAGTCTTCTCCAGCAATGGCTGGTAATTTCTCACCAATTTTTTTGGGAAGATGTCTAATCTGGCAGTGCATATTACAGCTCCAATATAAGCTGCAAAATATTATGCCCGATATTTCTCGCATAACATCCCGACCGAGATGTATATTGAGAATGTATAGTGTTGGGATATGCCCTAAGACAAGTCATTAGATGATTGTTTATGACATACAATGTATTATGATTTTATTAATGGCAAATCATTATTATATCTAATTCGAATATCTGTGCAATATGAATTGGTATATAAGTTAATGTCCTTAGAATAATATTGTATTGTTCTTAAAGATTGTCCCTAGTCAAGTATTATCATGAATCGGGATAATGATAATGCATTGAGACTAGTATGTTTTGATTGATGAATTGTTCATAGATATGAGATATCAAATCAACACATGGGTACATGTTAGAGAACGATGTAGACAGACCCACCATGAGAATGCAACATGGATAGTTATATGAGTGTCATAAGCAATTCTCATAGTGATAATAATGTATGTAATCCTTACGACTTGAGATCATCAGAGATCCCAACATAAGGAGTTATGTATCTTGATATTGTCAAACGTTACTTGTAACAGGGTAAACTATAAAGGCAAATATTGGATACACTACGAATTATGTAGAGGGATGTTGATTAATCAAGAAAGGATTTGTCCCTCCCATATAACAGGAGAAGTGTTTGGGCCCTTGATCAAGTATGACTTGTAAGTAATCCAACAAGCATGGTACGCAGCGGAATAAAAATTTTGGATTACCAATACACCGGATCTATACGAAGGTTATCATATCGGATTAGGGATTACAAAAGTCTCACCCTTGTAGCGTGTTTGAGCAGATTCCACGAAGCAGCACCACGTCCAACGCCTCCTTCGAGTCACTAGCAAAACTTATCAAGTTTTGCCTCAAAGGTATCCACACGATCAAATCGGTAAGGGATAGTTTAAGAACAAAGTGCTAGATTTGTTCTTAAACCAATACACGAAGCACACTCGATTCACAATCGAAAGGATGGCACGAGATTCACTCCACTTCACTTCGACTATGAAGAAGTCGAGAGAAGCAAGAGAGATGGCAGCCGTGTGTCTTGTGCTAGGTTGGAATGAATTGTGTTAATCAATTAATCACATTGTAATCAAATTATATATGATTTAATTAAAGGCTTTCACAAAGCCTCATGGGCCCAAACCCATGATTTAATTAAATCTTTATATTCATTTAATTAAGACTCTTCTTAATTAATTAATTCATCCAATTAATTTAATTCCCTTTATCGATTTAATCTTTTGTGTGACCCGATAGGATCTTGTAATGTTGGCAGTGACATAAAATCTCATTTTACGTTACAAGTAAAGAGCGGTGTCTAGCAACACATCAAGGCTACCCAAATATCAAGAATGTCTTTGACTCGACATAACCTTTAGAACTTGTGATAATATTAACCATGTAACTTAATCCCTTTGTCCTTTGTGTTTAGATTGAACACGAGTCATGGAATAGTCATACTCGTATATTCAATCTCTATTTCTTGATCCCCAAGTAGAACTAGAATAAACGAATAAGCTCGATATCTCATATCGACTCATTCGAGCATGGCCATGCATTTTAGTCTTACTTGATCAAGGGCCCAAACACTTCTCCTGTTATATAGGAGGGACAAATCCTATCTCGATCAATCAACATCCCTCTACATAATTCGTAGTGTATCCAATAGCCGCCTTTATAGTTTACCCTGTTACGGGTAACGTTTGACAATATCAAGATACATAACTCCTTATGTTGGGATCTCTGATGATCACAAGTCGTAAGGATTACATACATTATTATCACTATGAGAATTGCATATGACAATCATATAACTATCCATGTTGCATTCTCATGGTGGGTCTGTCCAGTACATCGTTCTCTAACATGTACCCATGTGTTGATTTGATATCTCATATCAATGAACAATTCATCAATCAACACATACTAGTCTCTATGTATTATCATTATCCTGATTCATGATAATACTTGACTAGGGACAATGTTTAAGAATAATACAATATTATTCTAAGGACATTAACATATATATTAATTCACATTGCACAGTTAAACGAATAATATGTAATAATGAATTGTCATTCATAAAATCATAAACATTGTATGTCAAAACAATCACCAAATGACGTGTCTTAGGGCCTATCCCAACAAATCTCCCACTTTCACTAAGACCACTCAGACATATACCTAATGCCTAGAGATCTAGTATGACGATCATGCTTCTGCTGTGACAGTGGCTTCGTCAATGGGTCAGATACGTTATCATCTGTTGGTACTTTGCATATTTTAACATCTCCCCTTTCAACGATTTCTCGAATGAAATGAAAGCGCCAAAGTATGTGCTTGGATCTTTGGTGAGATCTAGGTTCCTTAGCCAATGCGATCGCTCCATTGTTGTCACAATAGAGTTCTATCGGATCTTTAATGCTAGGCACCACTCCAAGTTCAGAAATGAATTTCTGATCCAAATAGCTTCTTTTGCTGCATCCGAGGCAGCAATATACTCAGCTTCCGTTGTAGAATCGGCTACTGTCTCTTGCTTTGAACTCTTCCAGCTCACATCACCTCCATTTAGGCAATACACATATCCAGATTGCGATCGAAAATCATCTTTGTCGGTTTGGAAGCTTGCATCAGTGTAACCCATTACATTGAGCTCTTCCTCACCTCCATAAATCAAGAATGTGTCCTTAGTCCTTCTCAAGTACTTCAGGATGTTCTTGACTGCAATCCAGTGACCATCACCTAGATCAACTTGATATCTGCTCGTCATGCTCAAAGCATATGATACATCGGGACGAGTACATATCATGGCATACATGATAGATCCAATAGCTGACGCATATGGAATCTTACTCATGCGTTGTCTCTCATCTGGTGTTGAAGGACACTGTTCCTTCGAGAGATATATACCATGTGTCATAGGCACGAATCCTTTCTTTGATTCTTGCATGCTAAACCTTTTAAGCACTTTGTCTATGTATGTACTTTGACTTAGGCCAAGTAATCTTCTCGATCTATCTCTATAGATCTTGATTCCTAATGCATAGGTGGCTTCACCCAAGTCTTTCATAGAAAGCAATTCCCTAGCCAAATCTTTACAGATTGTAAGGCAGGGATATCATTCCCAATGAGAAGTATGTCATCTACATACAATATTAGGAAGATAATTATGCTCCAACTGACCTTCTTGTAGACACAAGGTTCATCTACGTTTTTGATGAAACCAAACTCTTTGACTGCATCATCAAAACGAAGATTCCAACTCCGAGAAGCTTGTTCAATCCATAAATGGATCGTTGTAGCTTGCATATCTTTCCAGCATCCTTTGGATCGACAAAACCCTCGGGCTGTGTCATGTACACATCCTCAAGCTGATTTCCATTAAGGAAAGCTGTTTTGACATCCATCTGCCAGATTTCATAATCATGAAATGCAGCTATTGCAAGTAAGATCCTTATGGATTTAACCATGGCCACTGGTGAAAAGGTTTCATCCTAGTCAATACCATGAATTTGTTTGAATCCTTTTGCAACCAGTCGACCTTTATAGGTTTGTACATTACCATCCATATCGGTCTTTTTCTTGAAAATCCATTTGCACCCTATGGGTCGTACCCCTTCAGGTGGATCAACCAAAGTCCATACTTGGTTTGCATACATGGATTCCATCTCAGATTTCATGGCCTCTTGCCATTTCTCAGAATCAATGCCCATTATAGCGTGTTGATAAGATGACGGCTCATCCTCATCAATAAGTAGTAAGTCACCTTGTTGAGTCACAAGAAATCCATATCTCTATGGCTCCCGGTGTTCTCTTACAGACCTACGCTGTGCTTGTGTCTCTTGAGCAGGTACTTCTTCCACAACAGCTTGCGGTGTCTGCTCAGTTTCCATCTCAATATCATGTTCAATGTTTTCTCGTGGTTGAACTTCACTAAAGTTCTATTTGTCTCCCACTGGTTTTTCTAGAAATAAATTCTCTTTCAAGAAAGACACCAGTCCGAGCAACAACCACTTTGTTCTCGGTGGGATAATAGAAATAGTATCCTTTAGTTTCCTTAGGATACCCCACAAATAAACACTTATCAGATTTGGGTCCAAGTTTGTTAGTGGCATGACGTCTAACGTAAGCCTCACAACCCCAAATCTTCATAAAAGACATACTACGACGCTTCCCAGTCCATATCTCATATGGTGTCTTTTCCACTGATTTAGATGGAACACGGTTCAGTATGAATATTGCTGTTTCTAAAGCATGTCCCCAAAAGGATATCGGAAGATCTGCATGACTCATCATTGATCTAACCATGTCCAACAAGGTTCGATTTCTCCTCTCGGATACACCATTCCATTGTGGAGTATACGGAGGAGTAAGTTGTGGGACTATCCCACACTCCTTTAGATAGTCATGAAACTCTTGGCTTAAGTATTCACCTCCTCGATCTGATCGAAGGATTTTGATATTTTGCCAAGTTGGTTTTGTACTTCATTCTTGAAATCTTTGAACTTTTCAAAGGTTTCATGCTTATGCTTCATTAGGTACACATACCCATATCTACTGAGGTCATCAGTAAATGTAACGAAGTATTGAAAACCACCTCTAGCTTGTGTACTTATTGGTCCACATACATCACTATGTATTAGTCCCAATAACACATTTGCCCTTTCAACATGTCCCTTGAAAGGGGCTTTAGTCATCTTGCCCATTAAACAAGATTCGCATGTTTCATATGATTCAAAATCAAATGAATCTAATACTCCATCCTTATGAAGTTTAGATATGCGGTTCTCGTTTATGTGGCCCAAGCGACAATGCCAGAGATAAGTCGGATTACAATCATTATTTTTAATCCTTTTAGTATTTATGTTATAGACATGCATATCAAGATTTAATAAATAAAGACCATTCACCATTTGTGCACTAGCATAAAACATATCATTTAAATAAATAGAACAACAGTTGTCCTTTATCATAAATGAAAATCCATACTTGTCCAAACAAGAAATAGAAATAATGTTTTTCGTAATTGAAGGCACAAAATAACAGTCTTTTAAAATCAACGATAAACCAGAGGGCAAAGATAAATGATAATCCCCTACAGCTAATGCAGCAACTCTTGCTCCATTTCTAACTCGGAGATCAACTTCGCTTTCACCAACAATCTACTCTTTTTGAGGTCCTGCACATTTACACAAATGTGAGATCCACATCCAGTATCTAATACCCATGATGAAGAAGTAGATAAATTGACTTCTATAACAAAAATACCTGAAGTGGAAGTCACACTTCCTTTCTTGAGATCCTCCAGATATACTTTGCAGTTCCTTTTCCAATGACCGGTCTCACCGTAATGGAAACAGTTTCCTTCCTTTGATATCCCTCCCTTTGGCTTAAGTGCAGAAGCTTTTGGCTTAGATTTAACGAAGACCTTCTTGTTCTTCTTGAAGCTCTTAGCCTTAGTCTTTCCTTTGCTCTTGTTCACAATAAGAACATTTGTAGGCTTAGACCTCTTGCTATTTGCTTCAAAAGTTCTAAGCATGCCAAGTAATTGTGGTAGAGTCTTTTCAATTTCAATCATATTGTAATTCAAGACAAATTGACTGAAGCTTTCAGGCAACGATTGCAAGATCACGTCAGTGGCCAACTCTTGGTCCAAAGGAAAACCCAGCTTCTCCAAATTCTCAATATACCCAATCATCTTGAGTACATGAGCTCCAACTAGACTTCCTTCTACCATTCTACACTGGAACGACGCTTTAGAGACGTCATACCTCTCTTGCCTTGCTTGTTGTTGGTACAGTTGCTTAAGGTGCTCGATCATATCGAACGCCTCCATTTCCTCATGTTGCTTCTGAAGCTCAGAGTTCATGGTGGCAAGCATAAGGCACCCAACATCAAGTGCATCACTTTGATGCTTCTTGTAAGCATCTTTATCGGCTCTTGTAGCCGTCAGGGGAGGTTCCTCAGCAGGTAAGGGTTCCTCTAGGACATATTGCTTCTTTTCTTGTTTGATGACTATCCTCAAGTTCCTATACCAGTCTAGGAAATTTGTCCCATTTAATTTGTCATTCTCAAGGACCGATCGCAGTGATAATGTGTTTGATACGTTGTTAGTTGCCATGGATATCTACAATATAAATATGCAAAATAAGTTTATGATTTAATCATTTAACATGGTCTTATATTAAATGATACTCCCACTATTTTGTTTAAAAATATCAACCCTCGAAACCTTTAGTGGGCCAAGATCCATATTTCACCTAATCTTGAGTTAGCTTTGGCTAATCGCCCAAGACTCGGTTATTTAGGTAGACAACACTTTGTCAATTTCATCACATGTAATTCTTGGATAGTTGGACGAACAACGCTTTGTTCAATTCATCAAATGAATTATTATCCAACCCATGCCTCTAGGTCCCCAATCTTATTGATATAACCTAGTTAAGTCGTACCCAATTTAAAGTATAACGGATATCACTATTATCCTTTCGCGCCTTACCAAGATTGCCACAGTGCTTTGCTTTGGCAAACCCACACATGTACAATCGAAGTTTTTGACGAGTACTTTTAATTTTGGAAGGCATCTAAAACTTAATATTTTAGAGGGATTTATTGATCTCATGATTAGTTTGATAATTTAAAATATGTCCACTACATGTAAGCATATAAATATCTACATATATGTGTAATACAATTATCAATCTAAAACATAAGATAAATCATGCATCAACATACATAATTAAACGTTGTAAGGACCCCAAGTCCTTAACCCTTGATTAGTGTATTAACCACTATGTGTGGTACATGCTTTCTATAAAAAGTCAATCGGGAAGCTCAGATGATACTTTACCATTGAATGTCAATTACAAAATTTGCTTTAACATACAGTGTTATAAGATCATCATCCTAACAATAAAAGACTCATATGATTGCCCTTTACCAACCTCTTGGTGCCATTTTTCACATTGTGAACTGTTATAAAAATTTGGGCAGAGTCTCCCAATAAATAGAGCTATCCCAAAAAAAGAGCACAGCACATAACATAATTCCCGGCCAGGGAACACATAATACTCATCAGAAAGCAGTAATACAAGTAAATTCCCAGCCAGGGAAGACACCACACATATGCGACAATAGTGGGTTTCAACACCCACATAATACACCGATGACTCTCTTAACATTTAGCAATTCTACCTCCAATTGCATGCAACATAGAATGAAAGAGAGAAAGGCTCATGCCTTTACATACAACCCATATACAAGCATAATCGTGCTCACATGCGAGCATCATGAATATGTATATAACCCTCATGGGCGTATGAGTACTTTATACGATACCGTGCTTCATCGAGCCCTGGTACCACGATCCTGGGAGTACATCCAATCAACAGCTTGAGCTCATATCCAAAGCCATCGATGTACCTGTTCACCTGCCCCAACAGAGACAGCCCCCAACGGGGTGAGCATACCAATTCCACAATTTCATAATCATAATGACATAATACATAATTTACGAAAATGTAAATATTGTGGAACATATGTGATACTTCCTGGATGGTATCATCCTCATCATAGCGTACCCCTGTAATAACCCTGTTCTCAAAACAGATAAATCATCAAATCCTGAATATGCAGTGAATCATCACATTGGTTAACCCTAGCCAGTTTCAAATTAACAACATTTCATAACATCTTACTTTAACTAGCAATGATTAGCAACATTCCATAACATCTTACTTTACCTAGCAATGATTAGCAACATTTCATAACATCATTTCATAACATCGTTTCATAACATCTTTTCATAACATCGTTTCATAACATCTTTTAATAACATCTTTTCATAACATCGTTTCATAACATCTTTTCATAACATCTTACTTAATCTAGCAATGATCATAATTCTAGATATCGTATTGAGATTTCCTTAACTTCCGATATTGGTTAATCACTTCTCTGATTAACTACGTCTCTGTTCCTATTATTACCCATAGGGAATAAAATACAGATATCCTAGATATCGAATCAAATACCACATTTTCATTTCTTACTTCAAGGTAACGTCATACTATGGGTGTTTGCTCCGTAGCAACCACACCTCATCATTGGCTCGCTTCATAGCAGCACTGAACATTCCACTATGTGAATCAACATATCGTAACCGAGTCCCGATACCATCATAGTAAAACAATTCATATATCTTAAATCATGCATCATACTTGTAAAACATCATTTAAACTATGCTCGTACGCTAAACGTACCTTAAATCCTCGAAGTCCGAGCCAAACCTTGCTCGAGTTCCATGCCCCGAGGAACGATGTGCTAAAACGATAAATAATTCACAATTATTTACGAACATGTAACCCATGCTCAAGCACATTCATAGCCCTCAAAATATTGTCAACACACGACAATAAATCATTTAAAAGACCCGGGGCAGGGTACATGCAGGGAGGGAAAACGAATGCGACATATCGAAAAAATTGCCCAAGAACACCTTCAATAATTCGAACCCTAGCATCACCATTCGAACCCAACCAAGCATCATAAATCATCTAAAACATGTAATAAATGATCCCTAACATGAATCATCAACCCATAGCCAAAATCCCCAAAATTCAAAATCAAACCCTCACCAAATTAGGGCAAATTCGAACCATAACATCTTAATTCGATCCCACTTAAGCATCATAATTCATTTAAACATGAATAAATCGAATCCTAACAAGCATTATCATCCTCATGCCAAAAATCCCCAAAATCGAATTCCAAGCCCTAAAATTCGAACATAATACCTCCAAATTTAGCAGGGAATAACATGAGAGGGACGAAAAAGGGGTAAAGAACGTTACCCAATCGAAAATCGGAAGCAAAATCGACGAAAATCGATAACCCTAGAATTTGGGGATCGGCGCACTTCTGTAAAATTCGACTTCAAATCGCGATGAAACTTCAAATTGACGGAGGGGAAATGAGCGCCTGGACGAGACGAAGCCGTGGGTAGGTCGGACGCGCCGAACGGCGGCCGGACGGCGGCGGGCGAAGCGCTGGAAGTCGCGGGGTGCAGGGCTGACGGGAAGAGGGGCGCGCGGGAGAGAAGAGAGGAAATGAAGGGGTTGAAATGAAATTTTCTTTAAAATTTTGGGTTCAATTGGTATTTATAGCAAAAATACCCCGAAAAATTAATAGCCCCACAAATACATCATGATTCCTTAAAAATCATCTGCTTTCAAAAACTCTCTCTCTAACTCCAAAACCTCCTACCGGTGCTCACACAGCACCCGAGATTCCGAGACACATCAAAAACCCAACTCTTAGGTTTTACACCGTAATGTGAATACAATCTCAACCTCTGGATCCAACGATCCCAACTACCCAAATAAACGAGCCCAGAAGGCTCAATACCTCGATTAAACCCACATTGCCACGTAAAACCACTTTAGGGATTATTAATACTCCGGGCTTAACATCTATAGTCCCTGGTCATCACAATATCCCCCACTAAAAGAATTTCGTCCTTGAAATTAGCACTGGTGTATCGCGTCACACCCGGGCTACACAACAACATGAAGCCACAACCTCGATTCTTAACCATAACAGAATCGTATTAATAAACGTGAGGATACTTACTTCTCTTCAAACTCTGAAACAGAGCGACATACCAAAACCAACATATCACCTAAGAGGCAAAACGTACCTCGATGCGGGTCATCCCAAAAGTCATCCTCTCATGACTGCAAAACAACCAATACTTACGGCTGTAGACCGGTGTGACATCCCTGAAATGGTTAATTGCTAATTGGTGCATTAATTGTGATTACATGATTAATTATGTGGTAATTGATTATGTGTTGGGATTTATTTATCTTATGTGGAAATGCATGGTCATGTGGATAGGGTGACCCGGGATTGCATTTTAGGGTGCATGTGGTGCATGTTGGATTAAATATTATTGGAAGCATGATTTATTTGCCTTGGTGAGCAATTTATTGGAAATCATGTGTTTATTTGATATTTAGTGCATTTTGAGTAAATGCTTTGAAAAATATCATGTTGGGGTGTTTTATACACCATGGAATTATTTTGGGTATACCTTTAATTAAATTAACCCAATCCCCCTTTTATCCCCAACCCCACTCTTTTAACCTCATTCTTACTTTACCAAATCAAAACCACAAACCCTTCCCTTCTCCAAATTTCGAGCTCAAGCCTTGGGTGGAAGAGGAACCTTGCAAAAATCTTGATTTGTGGAGCATATTGGGTGATTTGAGATCCCCAAGAGGTATGGGTACCTCATGCTTTAATTTTGTGAAGTTTTGTTTGAGTTTGGTTTGATTTTGAAGGGTTTTAAAATGGGTTTTGTTGGGTTGTTGTGGTTTTGGTTAAAGGTTGGATTTATGGTTGTTTTAAGGTGTATTTTGATGGTTTATGTTGTTATTTGAGTTGTTGGTTTGTTGGTTAAGAGTTGGAATGGGTTGGAATGGTTTTGAGATGCAAAAATGGTGGATTTTCGGGTTACAGGGGATGGCGATCGATCGCCCATTCCAGGCGATCGATCGCGCCCAGGCAGTAGGCTTTTCAAGCCTTTGGCGATCGATCGCCACTCTTGGGCGATCGATCGGCGGGTCTGGCGATCGATCGCGCCAGGGGTGGCGATCGATCGCCGAAGGGTGCAATTTTTATTTTTCGGACAGTGGGTATTGGCGATCGATCGCCGTGAGGGGCGATCGATCGCGAAAGCCAAAATATGGTTTTTTTGGATATTTTTGTGGGATTTTTGGTATTGGACTATTATTGGGTTCTAATATTGGTATTTGTGAATATGTAGAACCAACCCAGGTGGCAACACAGCCGAGGAATTGAAGTCCTACCATATTCCACTTTTGGAAAGGTACGTAGTGGACGTACGGGCACCCAACGGTAACATGTATTTTATATACTCATTGTTTATGCATTGTGGATGCGGGTATATATGTGGTATTGCATAGTGGATGCATGTACATGTTGATTTATGCCATATGAGGTATTGCATAGTGGATGCATATACATGGTAATTTATGCATATTGATGTTAGATGCATATTATGATTATTGGATGCACATCCCATGAGTCGTGGTCATCCTTTGATGATTTTAATGCTTGCCGCTTTTTGTATTGGTTCCGCCAAATGTGAAGCGAGGGGTGGGAGCGCCGCATGTCACATTTGAGCGTGGTTGTCATATGGGGCGAGGAAAGGGTATTTGCCGCTCTCTGTGAAGCGAGGGGTGGGAGCGCCGCATGTCCATTGTAGCGAGGTTATCCTATGCCGCCCATATGAATATAAGCGAGGGGCATTAAAATACACTGTGATGGACAGACTAGGGAATGGTGACCAATATGTGGTACAGTTGAGATGGTATATGATGTCATGACATGTTTTGGCCATTAAAAATAATCTGTTGATTATACTCATGAGTTATGGTACAGGGACAACCAAACGGGAAGCGTTTGAAATGCATGGGAAAACAGGAAGTGTTTTATATTGATTATGCATTTACGCTTTATCTTCATATTGTGTTGAATATGAATGATTATTATTGCTCATGTTTGGGGGTTGTCCTTGTAGGTACCTTTTTGGCATGATAGATGGGCTTGAACGGGTTGAGACAGTGAGCTTCTCGAGCATCTTTGGTAGATGAAAGGACAGGATTCTTTTGTATAGTTCCTACTCTAGGAGTAGCGTAAAACTATAGTGGACACATTCATTTGTTGGAATGTAATTAATCCTTTTTGGTAGTCCTTTATTTTGGCATGTAAATGCTTAAGCTCACAAACTCAACTTGTTTATTCTACTCTGATCATTTGTCTAGCTCTATTATGCCTTTATTCCGCACTTAAGGATTAGGGTCCTTACAACCGGACAGTCATCCTTAGTTCTAATACAACTAATAAGAACGCATCCTGACTTACACCTCAACCGTGAGAACGTTGACCTCGTGTCAAACTCTGGAGTGGAATAGACTTCCAAATCCATCATAACGTCAAAGAGCGTCAGCACAGCCCAACGCTAATAATCCAAAAGCAGTTAGTCAACTGAAACTGTAAGGATTCGAATCGCTCCTGATTCCATCGTAGATTTCATTCCTTGACATCTCTTATCATGACTCACGATGTCCAACATACATCGTTACGAGGGAAACACTAGTATTCCACGGTGTACACATAACAAACCTGGTTTCCACTTTCAAACCTCCTCTATCGAAGGAGCAGTCGCATCATTGCAACTCAAATACATGGATTCTCAGATCGAATCAACGACGACTTGACGACTCTCTCGTTGGTACTTCACATCATGAGCTGTCCCAGACAAGTCTCCCCAAGATTAAACATAAACATATATACGTTTCAGTGAGGCATACTCAACCTCAACTTCAAATGACGTGGTGACTACCAGAGTCCACCACAATCCACCTCGTATCACCTTACGATTTGCCAAACTTGGTTCCAACGAGCAGTATAACGGCTCTAGCAAGCCCATCATGGTGCTGCACACACGCGGGAGACAAACTAGTCGCTGCCTCACTAGGTTCACCTCAAACCTACCAATCAGATGGACGCTTCCGCACGGCATACCATACCATGGGAAGAAAATCAATAGAGTAGTGGGTCTTTACCCAACATTCCTCCAATGCTGATATACCCTGGACACTCCAATGTCCCCATGTACTTAACATAACCTGATCCTACTCCCTTAGGACCCATCTTACATCCTCATGGGTGGTGTGACCATGTCTACCACATGTCATATCAATAGAAAGCGAGTAATTCCTCCACGATTACTCCTATCGTCAAAAACATGGCCAAAAAGCCAATCCAACGAGCATACCTCAAGGGTATCACCACTCGAAATATGATTACCTCAAACAATTTCTGCGGTACAATCACATGTACAGCGCGTCCATCCATTCTTCGAGCAACCCGCTCGGTATAAGGGTCACGTCAATTGATGACGCACACACCTCCTTGTGCCCGACACTGGCACCGAAGGCATACAACTGAAAACGTATACTCAACGCATTGTTCATCGTAACGATGATGCATGTCTAATAAGACATCTCCTGTACTATCGTCATCGCCATCCCGTGACGACACATGCCCACTTATGGCATCTAAGGTATCGTCAACTAGTGACGATACAAGTCAACAATGACATCTAAATGACCTAGTCAACTCGTGACGGTCCATGTACATCAACATATGTCATCCATCATCATGCTAGTAAATAGTCATAATAAAACATGCATATCAACGCATACCAGCAATAATAATGCTAATAAAATAGCAATATCTCATACCTTATCGCTAACAAGATAGCGGCATACCTATCTCCGTCGCTCCATAATAATACGTAATCAGCACCCATCGCTCGAAGGCGGCCAAAATCCTGTGCTGAGTATATAGCGGTACAGTCCATCGCTATAGAATCGACGGCATGATACCTCGTCATATAATAGATGGCATGAAACCTCGCTATACACCTGAGTATGAATCATCGTCCACATAATAGCGGAAAGAGGCATCGTCATCAATACATCTGGCGGAAAGAACCATCGCCAATCAATATAGCGGAATGAGCCATCGCTATCATACATCTGGCGGAAAGAACCATCGCCCATCAATATAGCGGAATGAGGCATCGCTATCATACATCTGGCGGAAAGAACCATCGCCAATCAATATAGCGGAATGAGCCATCGCTATCATACATCTGGCGGAAAGAACCATCGCCCATCAATATAGCGGAATGAGGCATCGCTATCATACATCTGGCGGAAAGAACCATCGCCAATCAATATAGCGGAATGAGGCATCGCTATCATACATCTGGCGGAAAGAACCATCGCCAATCAATATAGCGGAATGAGGCATCGCTATCATACATCTGGCAGAAAGAACCATCGCCAATCATCATAAAAGAATGAGTCATCGTAAATCCACATAATAATATCGTATGGCCTCTTACCATATGGGCATCTTACCCCGTGGCACCTTACCACAATATCATCGCATGGCTACTTACCATGTGGGGCACCTTACCCCGTGGCACCTTACCACAATAACATCGCATGGTTACTTACCATGTGGGGCACCTTACCCCGTGGCACCTTACCACAATATCATCGCATGGCTACTTACCATGTGGGGCACCTTACCCCGTGGCACCTTACCACAATATCATCGCATGGCTACTTACCATGTGGGGCACCTTACCCCGTGGCACCTTACCACAATAACATCGCATGGCTACTTACCATGTGGGGCACCTTACCCCGTGGCACCTTACCACAATATCATCGCATGGCTACTTACCATGTGGGGCACCTTACCCCGTGGCACCTTACCACAATATCATCATGTAAACATTATCATATAAGCATCGTATAATAATCATCATAAAAACGTCGTATAAACATCATCATTGTAAACTTATTCCCCATAATCATCATCATAAACATCATATCATATTTACTCATCGTAAACATCATCATAAACTTACTTATCATTATCATCATCATAAACATCTTATCGTCTTTACTCATCGTAAACATCATCATAAACTTACTTATCATTATCATCATCATAAACATCATATCGTCTTTACTTATCGTAAACATCATCATAAACTTACTTATCATAATCATCATCATATAAACATCGTATAAGCCTCATCGTATAAACATCGTATAACATCATCGTATACACATCATCATATAAACATCATCATTTCATCGTGAATACTCATGCAATAAAAGCACAGTTGTAGTATAAGGATGTGTGTTACCGTCCGATGCCCGTACGCATCTTACGTACCTTCCTCGCTTGAACATTACATGAACAAACGCATTAGTATATTCAATAATAATTGAGACCATACCGAAGTATTCCACTGTCGGTTGTCTACCCAGTCTGTCCTCAGACAATACATCATATCTTTCTTTTCCCTGATTTTCTTCCAAAATCAGATTCCTTGGCACGTAGCATATAGAGTGTTAGACATCGCTATTAATGCCATCCTATCGTGTTCCACACGATTCCTGCAACCACAATGGTTAGCAATACCACTTTTCATATCATATAAGCACATAAACAATTAGTCATGTCGTATAACATTAATGCCATCATGCATAAATATGTGCTATCAATAACTTCCTAGGCCCTTAACAGCCCCAATGAGCAACCACTGCTCTGATACCACTAATGTAAGGACCCCAAGTCCTTAACCCTTGATTAGTGTATTAACCACTATGTGTGGTACATGCTTTCTATAAAAAGTCAATCGGGAAGCTCAGATGATACTTTACCATTGAATGTCAATTACAAAATTTGCTTTAACATACAGTGTTATAAGATCATCATCCTAACAATAAAAGACTCATATGATTGCCCTTTACCAACCTCTTGGTGCCATTTTTCACATTGTGAACTTTTATAAAAATTTGGGCAGAGTCTCCCCATAAATAGAGCTATCCCAAAAAAAGAGCACAACACATAACATAATTCCCGGCCAGGGAACACATAATACTCATCAGAAAGCAGTAATACAAGTAAATTCCCAGCCAGGGAAGACACCACACATATGACGACAAAAGTGGGTTTCAACACCCACATAATACACCGATGACTCTCTTAACATTTAGCAATTCTACCTCCAATTGCATGCAACATAGAATGAAAGAGAGAAAGGCTCATGCCTTTACATACAACCCATATACAAGCATAATCGTGCTCACATGCGAGCATCATGAATATGTATATAACCCTCATGGGCGTATGAGTACTTTATACGATACCGTGCTTCATCGAGCCCTGGTACCACGATCCTGGGAGTACATCCAATCAACAGCTTGAGCTCATATCCAAAGCCATCGATGTACCTGTTCACCTGCCCCAACAGAGACAGCCCCCAACGGGGTGAGCATACCAATTCCACAATTTCATAATCATAATGACATAATACATAATTTACGAAAATGTAAATATTGTGGAACATATGTGATACTTCCTGGATGGTATCATCCTCATCATAGCGTACCCCTGTAATAACCCTGTTCTCAAAACAGATAAATCATCAAATCCTGAATATGCAGTTAATCATCACATTGGTTAACCCTAGCCAGTTTCAAATTAACAACATTTCATAACATCTTACTTTAACTAGCAATGATTAGCAACATTCCATAACATCTTACTTTACCTAGCAATGATTAGCAACATTTCATGACATCATTTCATAACATCGTTTCATAACATCTTTTCATAACATCGTTTCATAACATCTTTTTATAACATCTTTTCATAACATCGTTTCATAACATCTTTTCATAACATCTTACTTAATCTAGCAATGATCATAATTCTAGATATCGTATTGAGATTTCCTTAACTTCCGATATTGGTTAATCACTTCTCTGATTAACTACGTCTCTGTTCCTATTATTACCCATAGGGAATAAAATACAGATATCCTAGATATCTAATCAAATACCACATTTTCATTTCTTACTTCAAGGTAACGTCATACTATGGGTGTTTGCTCCGTAGCAACCACACCTCATCATTGGCTCGCTTCATAGCAGCACTGAACATTCCACTATGTGAATCAACATATCGTAACCGAGTCCCGATACCATCATAGTAAAACATTTCATATCTTAAATCATGCATCATACTTGTAAAACATCATTTAAACTATGCTCGTACGCTAAACGTACCTTAAATCCTCGAAGTCCGAGCCAAACCTTGCTCGAGTTCCATGCCCCGATGTGCTAAAACGATAAATAATTCACAATTATTTACGAACATGTAACCCATGCTCAAGCACATTCATAGCCCTCAAAATATTGTCAACACACGACAATAAATCATTTAAAAGACCCGGGGCAGGGTACATGCAGGGAGGGAAAACGAAGGCGACATATCGAAAAAATTGCCCAAGAACACCTTCAATAATTCGAACCCTAGCATCACCATTCGAACCCAACCAAGCATCATAAATCATCTAAAACATGTAATAAATGATCCCTAACATGAATCATCAACCCATAGCCAAAATCCCCAAAATTCGAAATCAAACCCTCACCAAATTAGGGCAAATTCGAACCATAACATCTTAATTCGATCCCACTTAAGCATCATAATTCATTTAAACATGAATAAATCGAATCCTAACAAGCATTATCATCCTCATGCCAAAAATCCCCAAAATCGAATTCCAAGCCCTAAAATTCGAACATAATACCTCCAAATTTAGCAGGGAATAACATGAGAGGGACGAAAAAGGGGTAAAGAACGTTACCCAATCGAAAATCGGAAGCAAAATCGACCAAAATCGATAACCCTAGAATTTGGGGATCGGCGCACTTCTGTAAAATTCGACTTCAAATCGCGATGAAACTTCAAATTGACGGAGGGGAAATGAGCGCCTGGACGAGACGAAGCCGTGGGTAGGTCGGACGCGCCGAACGGCGGCCGGACGGCGGCGGGCGAAGCGCTGGAAGTCGCGGGGTGCAGGGCTGACGGGAAGAGGGGCGCGCGGGAGAGAAGAGAGGAAATGAAGGGGTTGAAATGAAATTTTCTTTAAAATTTTGGGTTCAATTGGTATTTATAGCAAAAATACCACGAAAAATTAATAGCCCCACAAATACATCATGATTCCTTAAAAATCATCTGCTTTCAAAAACTCTCTCTCTAACTCCAAAACCCCCTACCGGTGCTCACACAGCACCCGAGATTCCGAGACACATCAAAAACCCAACTCTTAGGTTTTACACCGTAATGTGAATACAATCTCAACCTCTGGATCCAACGATCCCAACTACCCAAATAAACGAGCCCAGAAGGCTCAATACCTCGATTAAACCCACATTGCCACGTAAAACCACTTTAGGGATTATTAATACTCCGGGCTTAACATCTATAATCCCTGGTCATCACAAACGTGACATGGTTATAGCCCCTACTAGCGATTTTCTCAAGCCAATGAGAAAATCCTAAGAGTCAACCTAAGGTAACTTCACAAGCACCTTCCTTTGGCTCCAATTTGTGAATGGCCTCCTCATCCCGGCACCATGCTCCATCTTCATTGATCACCATCAATAAATAAACTATACTATATAACATTTACAAATATAGAGAATTCATCGATTCACATTCGAGGGGGAACATATGGGAGGGATAACATTTAGAATAAAATAGAGAAGGCACGACACGCAGGTCGTATTATAAACTACAAACATTCACAAATCCTATCTAATAGGTCAAAGAGCTATAACCATGCACCATGCTCAAACAACACATAAAACATGCTATATCGTTTAATTAATTAAACTCTAAACATTTTAAAATTTAATTCTAATTAAAACTGTAAAATAAAATTTTGAAAAATTATCGTACGGTCAGGACATCGCATGTCACGAACTAAAAATGACTAAATCACGAACCACCATGGTTCGAACCAACAAGCATCACGGATGGATCAATCATGGGCCTAGGGTTCGAAACCCTAGCCCACGACTTGGTCCGAGCCATTGGCTTGGTTGCGGCGTCGCTAGGGTTCCAAACCCTAGCCGCCTCGCACCATCTTGTGATTCCATCGAGCCATTTCGTCCGAACCGCTTGAAAATAATTAGCCACGAGTCACGGTCAGGCCATGCACGGTGGTGGCTCAACCATCTCGAGCCAAGGGTTCGAAAACCCTAGCTCTCATGTGGTGTAGCCGCTTTCTCCATGCATGCGAGAACCATGATCGAGCCATTTCGTCCGAACCGCTTGAAAATAATTAGCCACGAGTCACGGTCAGGCCATGCACGGTGGTGGCTCAACCATCTCGAGCCAAGGGTTCGAAAAACCCTAGCTCTCACGTGGTGTAGCCACTTTCTCCATGCATGCGAGAACCATGATCGAGCCATCAATATTATCGAGCCTAAGAGTTCAAAACTCTAGCCACTTCTCGACACTTCCATGCACAATTATTAGCCACAACTGCTAAACCATCTCGAGCCAAGGGTTCGAAAACCCTAGCCCTCATGCGGCAGTAGCCGTGTGTCATTTGTGATGGTGGTGGTTGAAAACATCTTTGTTATGGGTTCGATTATTCACTTTCATGTATCATATACAATAAACTTTCAATTATATCAAATATAATTTTATGATAATTTCACAAATTCAATTTAATCATATCATATATGATTATATACAGTTATTATAGCATGCAATATAATTCTAATATGATTAAAACAATTTAACCACATAAATCCGATATGAGCCTTGTACACGGCTCTGATACCACTGTAAGTAATCCAACAAGCATGGTACGCAGCGGAAATTTGGGATTACCAATACACCGGATCTATACGAAGGTTATCATATCGGATTAGGGATTACAAAAGTCTCACCCTTGTAGCGTGTTTGAGCAGATTCCACGAAGCAGCACCACGTCCAATGCCTCCTTCGAGTCACTAGCAAAACTTATCAAGTTTTGCCTCAACGGTATCCACACGATCAAATCGGTAAGGGATAGTTTAAGAACAAAGTGCTAGATTTGTTCTTAAACCAATACACGAAGCACACTCGATTCACAATCGAAAGGATGGCACGAGATTCACTCGACTTCACTTCGACTATGAAGAAGTCGAGAGAAGCAAGAGAGATGGCGGCCGTGTGTCTTGTGCTAGGTTGGAATGAATTGTGTTAATCAATTAATCACATTGTAATCAAATTATATATGATTTAATTAAAGGCTTTCACAAAGCCTCATGGGCCCAAACCCATGATTTAATTAAATCTTTATATTCATTTAATTAAGACTCTTCTTAATTAATTAATTCATCCAATGAATTTAATTCCCTTTATCGATTTAATCTTTTGTGCCACCCGATAGGATCTTGTAATGTTGGCAGTGACATAAAATCTCATTTTACGTTACAAGCAAAGAGCGGTGTCTAGCAACACATCAAGGCTACCCAAATTACAAGAATGTCTTTGACTCGACATAACCTTTAGAACTTGTGATAATATTAACCATGTAACTTAATCCCTTTGTCCTTTGTGTTTAGATTGAACACGAGTCACGGAATAGTCATACTCGTATATTCAATCTCTATTTCTTGATCCCGAAGTAGAACTAGAATAAACGAATAAGCTCGATATCTCATATCGACTCATTCGAGCATGGCCATGCATTTTAGTCTTACTTGATCAAGGGCCCAAACACTTCTCCTGTTATATAGGAGGGACAAATCATATCTCGATCAATCAACATCCCTCTACATAATTCGTAGTGTATCCAATAGTCGCCTTTATAGTTTACCCTGTTACGGGTAACGTTTGACAATATCAAGATACATAATTCTTATGTTGGGATCTCTGAAGATCACAAGTCGTAAGGATTACATACATTATTATCACAATGAGAATTGCATATGACAATCATATAACTATCCATGTTGCATTCTCATGGTGGGTCTGTCCAGTACATCGTTCTCTAACATGTACCCATGTGTTGATTTGATATCTCATATCAATGAACAATTCATCAATCAACACATACTAGTATCTGTGTATTATCATTATCCTGATTCATGATAATACTTGACTAGGGACAATGTTTAAGAATAATACAATATTATTCTAAGGACATTAACATATATATTAATTCACATTGCACAGTTCAACGAATAATATATAATAATGAATTGCCATTCATAAAATCATAAACATTGTATTTCAAAACAATCATCAAATGACGTGTCTTAAGGCATATCCCAACATGACTAAAATGCATGGCCATGCTTGAATGAGTCGATATGTGATGTCGAGCTTATTCGTTTATTCTAATTCTACTTGGGGATCAAGAAATAAAGATTGAATATACGAGTATGACTATTCCATGACTCGTGTTCAATCTAAACACATTGGACAAAGGGATTAAGTTACAAGATTAATATTATCACAAGTTCTTAGGTTATGTCGAGTCAATGACATTCTTGTAATTTGGGTATCCTTGATGTGTTGCTAGATACCGCTCATCGCTTGGGACATAAAGTGAGATTTTATGTCACTGCCAACATTGCAAGATCCTATCGGGTCGCACAAAAGATTAAATCGATAAAGGGAATTAAATTCATTGGATGAATTAATTAATTAAGAAGAGTCTTAATTACATGATTATAAGGATTTAATTAAATCATGGGTTTGGGCCCATGACACTTTAAGAAAGTCTTGAACCTTAATTAAATCTTATAATATATTAACAAGGTTATAATTAATTGTGAATTAATCATTCAATTGATAACCTAGTCTAATAACATAGCCACCTTAGAGCATTCGGCCGCCTCTTGTTCGAAGGATCACCGCCGCCGCCGCCGCCGCCGTGATCTTCAACAATTCCGGCCACCGTCTAGCGGTTTAGAACCGTGTGACTTTGGTTCGTTTATAAACAAGTCTAGCAACTTGTTATTAAACGATCCCTTTCGATTTGATCATGTGGATACTGTAGAGACAAATGTGAAAAACTTTTGTTCGTGACTCGTGGTACTACATCGCGGAGCTTCTGCATTAAACACGCTACAAGGGTGAGACTCTTTTAATCATTCTGATATGAATACTCTGTATAGGTCCTCAGTTAGGAATCCATTGTTTTATTTCCGCTGCGCACTTGTGTGTTGGATTTCTTTCAGTGGTATCAGAGCCAGGTTCAAAGCTCATATCGGAATTATGTTGTTAATCGTTTAATCATATTTAGAATTATATTGCATTCTTTAAAACTGTATAATTCATATATGATATGGAATAAATCGAGTTTGTGACAATCATCGTATAATTGTATTTGATATAATTGGCGAATTATTGTATATGATACAAGAATGCGCAAAATCGAACCCTTGGCACATTATGGTTCGACCACCATCATACTTGACCCACGGCTGCCACTTGAGGGCTAGGGTTTTCGAACCCTTGGCTCGAGATGGTCTAGCCGTTGTGGCTCATGGTTGTGCATGGAGGTGTCGATACATGGCTAGGGTTTAGAACCTTTTGGCTCAATTAAAAGGTTGGCGGCTACCTCCACGTGAGAGCTAGGGTTTTTCGAACCCCTTGGCTCGAGATGGTCGAGCCGCCACCATCATGAATCGTGCAATAAAAGGCCGAGCGTTATGACAAGTTTTCGAACCTTGTGGCTCGAGACGGCTAGGGTTTTGAACCCTAGCGGCCGCCGCATGACACACGGGCTTGGACCGTGTCTTGGACTAGGGTTTCGAACCATAGGCTCATGCATGGTCCAACCGTGTGGTTATGGTCATAGAGCCCTTATGGTCCATGGCTTGTGACGCGCCAAGTATTCGTGGCATGTGATGTCCCGAGCGTACGATAATTTTTATGAAATTTTATTTTACAGTTTTAATTAGAATTAAATTTTAAAATGTTTAGAATTTAATTAATTAAATGTTATAGCATGTTTTATGTATTGTTTGAGCATGGTGCATTGTTATAGCCCTATGACCTATTAGATAGGATTTTGTGAATGTTTGTAATTTATTACGGCCTGCGAGTCGTACCTTCTCTATTTTTCCTAAATGTTATCCCTCCCTTATGTTCCCCTAGAATGTGACTCGAGGAATTCTCTATATCTTGTAAATGTTATATAGTATAGTATATTTTGTTGATGGAGATCAATGGAGATGGACCAAGGTGCCGGGAAGAGGAGGCCATTCACAAAAGGGAGCCATAGAGGTGCTTGGAGAAGTTACCTTAGGTTGACCTTATAGTGTTTTCTCATTGGCTTGAGAAAATCATTAGTTGGGCCTATAACCATGTCACGTTTATTTTATGTTGATGTATGAGATGCATTGTGATGACCTGAGATTATGGATGTTAATCCAGGAGTGTTAATAACCCGTAAAGTTGTTTTACGTGGCAATTGGAATTTAATCGAGGTGTTGGACCTTCTGGGCTCGTCAATTTGAGTAATTGGGATCGTTGGATCCCGAGGTTGAGATCGTATTCTCATTTCGGTGAAAACCTGTGAGTTGGGTTTTTAGTATGACTCGGAATCTCGGGTGCTTGGTGTGGGCGGTAGGGGGTTTTTGAGTTAGAGAGAGAATTTTTGAAAACAGATGATTTTTAATGAATCATGATGTATTTGTGGGGCTATTAGTATTTCGGGGTATTTTTGCTATAAATACCAGTTGAACCCGAGATTTTAATTATCGGAACCATTTTTCCCGCTTTCTTCCCTCTCTCCTCCCGCGCGCACACCCGATCCCCTTTGACCCCCGCGCACAAAAGTGCTTCGGCCGCCGCCGTCCGGCCGCCGTTCGGCGCGTGCCACCCGCCGTTGGAATCGTCTCTTCCAGGCGCTTCTATACATACCAACAATTTGAAGTTTGGTCGAGAATCGAGCTCGGATTTGCCAGAAAAGCGTAGGGTTCGAAAACTGGATTTCATCCGATTTTTGGGACGCGATTTTGGTATGTTTTTGGTACGATTTTTCTGATGATTTTGGGGCGTTTTTAAGCTGGTTTTGAGTCGATTATTTCAGACTTTTTGGTTCGAAAATATTGGTTAAATTTGGTTCGAATTTCAGCTCGATTTCGTGAGTTAGGGTTCGAATTTTGGGGATTTTTGACAAGGAGTGATGATTCTTGTTATGGATTGATTAATTCATGTTGTTGATGCATTATGATGCTTGATTGTGTTCGAATTTGAGGAATTGGATTCGAATTTAGGGCTTGGAATTCGAATTTTGGGGGTTTGGCATGTGAGGCGATTATTGTTGTTGTTAATTGATTAATTCATGTGTTAGATGAATTATGGTGATTATTTGGGTTTGATTTGTGTTGGTTGGGTTCGAATTATTGAAGGTGTTCTTGAGCAATTTTTCGATATGTTGCATTCGTTTTCCCTCCCTGCATGTACCCTGCCCCGGGTCTTTTAGATGTTTAATTGTCGTGTGTCGACAATATTTTGAGGGTTATGGATGTGCTTGAGCATGGGTTGCATGTTCGTAAATAATTGTGAATTATTTATCGTGTTAGCACATCGTTCCTCAGGGCATGGAACTCGAGCAAGGTTTGGCTCGGACTTCGAGGATTTAAGGTACGTTTAGCGTACGAGCATAGTTTAAATGATATTTTACAAGTATGATGCATGATCTAAAATACATGAAATGCTTTACTATGATGGTACCGGGACTTGGTTACGTTATGTTGATTCACATGGTGGAATGCTTAGTGCCGCTATGAAGCGAGCAAATGATGAGGTGTGGTTGCTACGGAGCAAACACCGATAGTATGACGTTACCTTGAAGTAAGAAATGAAAATGTGGTATTTGATTAGATATCTAGGATATCTGTATTTTATTCCCTATTGGTAATAAATAGGAACAGAGACGTAGTTAATCAGAGAAGTGACTAACTAGTATCGAAGTTAAGGAAATCTCAATATAATATCTAGAATTATGATGATTGCTAGATAAAGAAAGATGTTATGAAATGTTGTCAATTTGAAACTGGCTAGGGTTAACCAATGTGATGATTAACTGCATATTCAGGATTTGATGATTTATCTGTTTTGAGAACAGGGTTATTACAGGGGTACGCTATGATGAGGATGATACCATCCAGGAAGTATCACATATGTTCCGCAATATTTACATTTTCGTAAATTATGTATTATGTCATTATGATTATGAAATTGTGGAATTGGTATGCTCACCCCGTTGGGGGCTGTCTCTGTTGGGGCAGGTGAACAGGTACATCGATGGCTTTGGAGATGAGCTCGAGCTGTTGATTGGATGTACTCCCAGGATCGTGGTACCAGGGCTTGATGGAGCACGGTATCGTATAGAGTACATATATATACACCTGAGGATTATATACATATTCATGATGCTCGCCTGTGAGCACGATTATACTTGTATATGGATTGTATATAAAGGCATGAGCCTTCCTCTCTTTCATTATATGTTGTATGCAATTGTGGTAGAATTGCTAATGATATGAGAGTCGTTAGTGTGTTATGTGGGGGTTGAAACCCACTTTTGTCGTCTTATGTGTGGTGTCTTCCCTGGCTGGGAATTTACTTTGTGTTCAGTATTCTGTTGAGTATTGTGTATTCCCTGGCCGGGAATTATATTATGTGATGTACTTTTATTTTTGGGATAGCTCAATTTATGGGGAGACTCTGCCCAAATTTTATAAAAAAACCCACAATGCAAAAGTGATGTAATGGGGATGGTATTGGGCGAACTCGATTAGTCTATATGCTGTTAGGATGATGATCTTATAACATTGAGTATTAAAGAAATTTTGTAGTTACCATTCAATGGTAAAGTATCATCTGAGCTTCCCGATTGACTTTTTATTGAAAGCAGGTGCCACACATAGTGGTTAATACACTAATTAAGGGTTAAGGGCATGGGGTCCTTACATTAGTGGTATCAGAGCAGTGGTTGCTCATTGGGGCTGTTGAGGGCCTAGGAAGTTATTGATAGCACATATTTATGCATGATGGCATTAATGTTATACGACATGACTAATTGTTTATGTGCTTTTATGTTATGAAAAGTGGTATTGCTAACCATTGTGGTTGCAGGAATCGTGTGGAACACGATAGGATGGCATTAATAGTAATGTCTAACACTCTAGATGTTACGTGCCAAGGAATCTGATTGGTAAGAAAATCAGGGAAAAGAAAGATATGATGTATTGTCTGAGGACAGACTGGGTGGACAACCGACAGTGGAATACTTCGGTATGGTCTCAATTATTATTGAATATACTAATGCGTTTGTTCATGTAATGTTCAAGCAAGGAAGGTACGTAAGACGCGTACGGGCATCGGACGGTAACACACTCCTAACTCTGACTATGCATTGAATGCATAAGTATTTATGATGTTTATGATGATGATGATTATGATGATTTTGATAAGTAAGTTTATGACGAATATGTTATGATGACGACGTTTATGACAAGTAAGTTTATGATGATGTGATACGATGTTATGATGTGGTAAGATGCCACGGGGTAAGATGCCCATATGGTAAGAGGCCATACTCCTATATTATGATCATACTATGATTGCATAAGAATTTACGATGCCATGATGATGTGTATAATGAATAAAAATGATAGGATGTTTAAAATGATGTTATGATAAGTAAGTCCACGATGAAGATGATTTTATAATGAATAAAGATGACAAGATACTTACGATGATGTTATGATAAATGAAGATGATATGACGTTTACGATGACGACTATGATAAGTAATGATGATGTTCATATGATGTTTATAGAATGATATGATGTTTATAAGGTGGTAAGATGACACAGGGTAAGATGCCCATATGCATGAATATGAACCAGGGAAAATGAAAAGAAGTTAATGAATAACCAGCAGGCTTACTCAACTATGATTTCGTATATTTACTGTTTTATCTCTAAGATAATGATGCTATAAGATGATGATGTTTATATGATGATAATGTATGTTTAACTATGTTACTTAGAATGGTTGAATGTCCGGTGGTCATTATGGGCAAGCGAGGAAGGTCTTGCCGCTCACATAGCTGATGAGCGATGGGGTACATCCGCTATCAAGGTGTAGCGATGGGTATCATCCGCTGATGAGCGATGGGGTACATCCGCTATCAAGGTGTAGCGATGGGTATCATCCGCTGAGCGATGGGGTACATCCGCTATCAAGGCGTAGCGATGGGTATCATCCGCTGAATAAGAGATACATCCGCTATCAAGGCGTAGCGATGGGTATGATACGATGTGTTATGTCGAGCGAGGGGGCCAATTGTGCCGCTGTCATAATGGAACCCGGACAGTCCCATTTCTAATTAACATAGTTTGTTGTGAGTATATATGTGAATATGATGTTTATGATGATGTTTATGATGAGTAAAGATGATATGATGATTATGATGATGTTTATGATGATAGGATGCCCCATTCCGCTATTATGTGGATTTACGATGACTCATTCTTTTATGAGGATTGGCGATGATTTATGCCGCCGGATATGATGATAGCGATGCCTCATTCCGCTATTTTACGATGACTCACTCTTTTATGAGGATTGGCGATGGTTTATGCCGCCGGATATGTTAATAGCGATGCCCCATTCCGCTATTATGTGGATTTACAATGACTTATTCTTCTATGAGGATTGGCGATGATTAGTGCCACCAGATATGTTGATAGCGATGCCTCTTTCCGCTATTATGTGGACGATGATTCATGCTCAGGTGTATAGCGAGGTTTTATGCCACCTATTATATGACGAGGTATTATGCCGTCGATTCTATAGCGATGGACTGTGCCGCTATATATTCAGCACAGGATTTTGCCGCCTTCGAGCGATGGGTGCTGATTACGTATTATTATTGAGCGACGGAGATAGGTATGCCGCTATCTTGTTAGCGATGAGGTATGAGATATTGCTATTCTATTTAGCATTGTTATAGCTAGCATGCGTTGTTATACATGTTTTATTATGACTATTTTACTAGCATGATGATGGATGACATATGTTGATGTACATGGACCGTCACGAGTTGACTGGGTCGTTTAGATGTCATTATTGACATGTATCGTCACTAGTCGACGATACCTTAGATGCCATGAGTGGGCATGTCGTCACGGGATGGCGATGACGATGGTGTAGGAGATGTCTTATTAGACATGCATCATCGTTACGATGAACAATGCGTTGAGTATACGTTTTCAGTTGTATGCCTTGGGTGCCAGTGTCGGGCACAAGGTGGTGTGTGCGTCACCGATTAACGTGGCCCTTATACCGAGCGGGTTGCTCGAGGAATGGATGGACGCACTGTACATGTGATCGTACCGCAGAAATTGTTTGAGGGATCTTATCACGAGTGGTGATACCGTTGGAATGGCTTTTTGGCCATGTAATTTGACGACAGGAGTAATCATGGAGGAATTACTCGCTTTCTATTGATATGACATGTGGTAGACATGGTCACACCACCCATGAGAGTGTAAGATGGGTCCTAAGGAAGTAGGATCAGGTTATGTTAAGTACATGGGGACATTGGAGTGTCCAGGGTATGTCAGCATAGGAGGAATGTTGGGTAAAGACCCACTACTCTATTGATTTTCTTCCCATGGTATGGTATGCCGTGCGGAAACGTCCATCTGATTGGTAGGTTTGAGGTGAACCTAGTGAGGCAGCGACTAGTTTGTCTGCCGCGTGTGTGCAGCACCATGATGGGCTTGCTAGAGCCGTTATACTGCTCATTGGAACCAAGTTTGGCAAATCGTAAGGTGATACGAGGTGGATTGTGGTGGACTCTGGTAGTCACCACGTCATTTGAAGTTGAAGTTGAGTATGCCTCACTGAAACATATATATGTTTATGTTTAATATTGGTGAGACTTTTCTGGGACAGCTCATGATGTTGAAGTACCAACGAGAGAGTCATCAATTCGTCGTTGATTTGGTCTGGGAATCCATGTATTTGGGATGCATTGGGTTTATTGCATGTCCTTTCAAATTTGAAACTCTGAGGAGTCTCGATTGTTTATTTATGATCAGGATGTGATTCTTAGGATATCCAGAGGTGGACATCTTGTGAGATGTCTTTTGTGTGAATCTGTGGCCGTGAGTTGCCCAAATTGAGTTGCAATAATGCGACTGCTCATTCGATGGAGGAAGTATGAAAGAGGAGACCAGGTTTGGTATGTGTACATCGTGGTATACTAGTGTTTTCCCTCGTAACGATGTATGTTAGACATCGTGAGTCATGATAGAGATGTCATTGGATGATATCTACGATAGAATCGGGAGCGATTCGAATCATTGCAGTTTCAGTTAACTAACTGCTTTTGGGTTGTTAGCGTTGAGTGGTGCTGACGCTCTTTGACGTTATGATGGATTTGGAAGTCTATTCCACTCCAGAGATTGACACGAGGTCAACGTTCTCACGGTTGAGGTGTCATCCAGGATGCGTTCTTACTAAGTGGTATTAGAACTGAGGATGACTGTCTGATTTACGGTCGTAAGTATTGGTTGTTTTGCAGTCATGCGGGACTGACTTTTGGGATGAACCGCATCGAGGTACGTTTTGCCTCTTGGGTGATATGTTGGTTTTGGTAAGTCGCTCTGTTTCAGAGTTTGAAGAGAGGTAAGTTCCTCGCGGTTTTTAAGACGATTCTGATATGGCCAGGAATCGAGGTTATGGCTTCATGTTGTTGTGTAGCCCGGGTGTTACGTGATACACCGGTGCTAATTTCGAGGATGAAATTCTTTTAGTGGGGGATATTGTGATGACCTGAGATTATTGATGTTAATCCAGGAGTGTTAATAACCCGTAAAGTTGTTTTACGTGGCAATTGGAATTTAATCGAGGTGTTGGACCTTCTGGGCTCGTCAATTTGAGTAATTGGGATCGTTGGATCCCGAGGTTGAGATCGTATTCTCATTTCGGTGAAAACCTGTGAGTTGGGTTTTTAGTATGACTCGGAATCTCGGGTGCTTGGTGTGGGCACCGGTAGGGGGTTTTTGAGTTAGAGAGAGAATTTTTGAAAACAGATGATTTTTAATGAATCATGATGTATTTGTGGGGCTATTAGTATTTCGGGGTATTTTTGCTATAAATACCAGTTGAACCCGAGATTTTAATTATCGGAACCATTTTTCCCCCTTTCTTCCCTCTCTCCTCCCGCGCGCACACCCGATCCCCTTTGACCCCCGCGCACAAAAGTGCTTCGGCCGCCGTCGTCCGGCCGCCGTTCGGCGCGTGCCACCCGCCGTTGGAATCGTCTCTTCCAGGCGCTTCTATACATACCAACAATTTGAAGTTTGGTCGAGAATCGAGCTCGGATTTGCCAGAAAAGCGTAGGGTTCGAAAACTGGATTTCATCCGATTTTTGGGACGCGATTTTGGTATGTTTTTGGTACGATTTTTCTGATGATTTTGCGGCGTTTTTAAGCTGGTTTTGAGTCGATTATTTCAGACTTTTTGGTTCGAAAATATTGGTTAAATTTGGTTCGAATTTCAGCTCGATTTCGTGAGTTAGGGTTCGAATTTTGGGGATTTTTGACAAGGAGTGATGATTCTTGTTATGGATTGATTAATTCATGTTGTTGATGCATTATGATGCTTGATTGTGTTCGAATTTGAGGAATTGGATTCGAATTTAGGGCTTGGAATTCGAATTTTGGGGGTTTGGCATGTGAGGCGATTATTGTTGTTGTTAATTGATTAATTCATGTGTTAGATGAATTATGGTGATTATTTGGGTTTGATTTGTGTTGGTTGGGTTCGAATTATTGAAGGTGTTCTTGAGCAATTTTTCGATATGTTGCATTCGTTTTCCCTCCCTGCATGTACCCTGCCCCGGGTCTTTTAGATGTTTAATTGTCGTGTGTCGACAATATTTTGAGGGTTATGGATGTGCTTGAGCATGGGTTGCATGTTCGTAAATAATTGTGAATTATTTATCGTGTTAGCACATCGTTCCTCAGGGCATGGAACTCGAGCAAGGTTTGGCTCGGACTTCGAGGATTTAAGGTACGTTTAGCGTACGAGCATAGTTTAAATGATGTTTTACAAGTATGATGCATGATCTAAAATACATGAAATGCTTTACTATGATGGTACCGGGACTTGGTTACGTTATGTTGATTCACATGGTGGAATGCTTAGTGCCGCTATGAAGCGAGCAAATGATGAGGTGTGGTTGCTACGGAGCAAACACCGATAGTATGACGTTACCTTGAAGTAAGAAATGAAAATGTGGTATTTGATTAGATATCTAGGATATCTGTATTTTATTCCCTATTGGTAATAAATAGGAACAGAGACGTAGTTAATCAGAGAAGTGACTAACTAGTATCGAAGTTAAGGAAATCTCAATATAATATCTAGAATTATGATGATTGCTAGATAAAGAAAGATGTTATGAAATGTTGTCAATTTGAAACTGGCTAGGGTTAACCAATGTGATGATTAACTGCATATTCAGGATTTGATGATTTATCTGTTTTGAGAACAGGGTTATTACAGGGGTACGCTATGATGAGGATGATACCATCCAGGAAGTATCACATATGTTCCGCAATATTTACATTTTCGTAAATTATGTATTATGTCATTATGATTATGAAATTGTGGAATTGGTATGCTCACCCCGTTGGGGGCTGTCTCTGTTGGGGCAGGTGAACAGGTACATCGATGGCGGCTTTGGAGATGAGCTCGAGCTGTTGATTGGATGTACTCCCAGGATCGTGGTACCAGGGCTTGATGGAGCACGGTATCGTATAGAGTACATATATATACACCTGAGGATTATATACATATTCATGATGCTCGCCTGTGAGCACGATTATACTTGTATATGGATTGTATATAAAGGCATGAGCCTTCCTCTCTTTCATTATATGTTGCATGCAATTGTGGTAGAATTGCTAATGATATGAGAGTCGTTAGTGTGTTATGTGGGGGTTGAAACCCACTTTTGTCGTCTTATGTGTGGTGTCTTCCCTGGCTGGGAATTTACTTTGTGTTCAGTATTCTGTTGAGTATTGTGTATTCCCTGGCCGAGAATTATATTATGTGATGTGCTTTTATTTTTGGGATAGCTCAATTTATGGGGAGACTCTGCCCAAATTTTTATAAAAAAACCCACAATGCAAAAGTGATGTAATGGGGATGGTATTGGGCGAACTCGATTAGTCTATATGCTGTTAGGATGATGATCTTATAACATTGAGTATTAAAGAAATTTTGTAGTTACCATTCAATGGTAAAGTATCATCTGAGCTTCCCGATTGACTTTTTATTGAAAGCAGGTGCCACACATAGTGGTTAATACACTAATTAAGGGTTAAGGGCATGGGGTCCTTACATGCATGTTTAATGTTTTATTTAATATTGATGCTTGATATACATATATGTAGATATGTATATATTCATATATGTACCAGACATATTTTCAATATTAATAAAATCATGAGATCGATAAATCCCTCTTATTAAGTTTCAAGATGCCTCCAATTAAAAATACTCGTCAAGACTTCGATTGAACATGTGTGGGTTTGCCAAAGTAAAGCACCGTGACAATCTTAGTAAGGCGCGAAAGGATAAAAGTGATATCCGTGTTATTTTAAATTGGGTTCGACTTAACTAACGTTATCTCAATAGGATTGGGAACCTAGAGACATGGGGTTGGAAAATAATTCATTAGATGAATTTGAACAAAGCGTTGTTCGTCCAACCATCCAACAATTGCATGTGATTGTAATTGACAAAGAGTTGTCTACCTAAATAACCGAGTCTTGGGCGATTAGCCAAAGCTAACTCAAGATTAAGTGAAATATGGATCTTGGCCCACTAAAGTTTTCGAGGGTTGATATATTTTTTAAACAAAATAGTGGGAGTGTCATTTAATATAAGACCATATTAAATGATTAAAAATCATAAACTTATTTTGCATATTTATATTGTAGATATCCATGGCAACCAACAACGTTACAAGCACACTATCATTGCGATCGGTCCTTGAGAAGGACAAACTTAATGGGACTTATTTCCTAGACTGGTATAGGAATTTGAGGATTGTCCTCAAACAAGAGAAAAAGCAATATGTCCGAGAGGAACCCTTACCTGCTGAGGAACCTCCCTTGACGGCTGCTAAAGCCGATAGAGATGCTTACAAGAAGCATCAAAATGACGCACTTGATGTTGGGTGCCTTATGCTTGCCACCATGAACTCTGAGCTTCAGAAGCAACATGAGCAAATGGAGGCGTTCGATATGATCGAGCACCTAAAGCAACTGTACCAACAACAAGCAAGACAAGAGAGGTATGACGTCTCTAAAGCGTTATTCCAGTGTAGAATGGTAGAAGGAAGCCTAGTTGGAACTCATGTGCTCAAGATGATTGTGTACATTGAGAATCTGGAGAAGCTGGGTTTTCATTGGACCAAGAGTTGGCCACTGACGTGATCTTGCAATCGTTGCCTGAAATCTTCAGTCAATTTGTCTTGAATTACAATATGATTGAAATTGAAAAGACTCTACCACAGTTGCTTGGCATGCTGAGAACTTTTGAAGCTAACAGCAAGAAGTCTAAGCCTACAAATGTTCTTATTGTGAATAAGAGCAAAGGAAAGACTAAAGCTAAAGGCTACAAGAAGAACAAGAAAATCCTTGTTAAGTCTAGGCCACATGCTTCTGCACTAAAGCCAAAGGGAGGAGTGGCAAAAGAGGGGAACTGTTTCCATTGCGGTGAGACTGGACATTGAAAAAGAAATTGCAAAGTTTATCTGGAGGATCTTAAGAAGACGAAGGGAAGTGTGACTTCTACTTCAGGTATTTTTGTTATAGAAGTCAATTTATCTACTTCTTCATCATGGGTATTAGATACTGGATGTGGTTCTCACATTTGTGTTAATGTGCAGGATCTCAAAAGGAATAGGTTGTTGGTGAAAGGCGAGGTTGATCTCCGAGTTGGAAATGGAGCAAGAGTTGCTGCATTAGCAATATGAGATTATTCATTATCTTTGCCTTCTGGCTTAATTTTAGATTTAAAAGATTGTTATTATGTGTCGTCGATTACTAAAAACATTATTTCTATTTCTTGTTTGGACAAGTGTGGATTTTCATTTATTATAAAGGACAATTGTTGCTCCATTTATTTAAATGATATGTTTTATGCTAATGCACAAATGATTAATGGTCTTTATATATTAAATCTTGATATGCCTGTCTATAACATAAATACTAAAAGAATTAAGAATAATGATTCTAATCCAACTTATCTCTGGCATTGTCGCTTGGGCCATATAAACGAGAATCGCATATCAAAACTTCGTAAGGATGGAGTATTGAATTCATTTGATTTTGAATCATATGAAACATGTGAATCTTGTTTAATGGGCAAGATGACTAAAGCTCCTTTCAAGCGACATGTTGAAAGGACAAATGATTTATTGAGTCTCATACATAGTGATGTATGTGGGCCAATAAGCACACATGCTAGAGGTGGTTTTCAATACTTCGTTACATTTACTGATGACTTCAGTAGATATGGGTATGTGTATCTTATAAACATGAAACTTTTGAAAAGTTCAAGGATTTCAAGAATGAAGTACATAACCAACTTGGTAAAGTATCAAAAACCTTCGATCAGATCGAGGAGGTGAATACCTAATCCAAGAGTTTCATGACTATCTAAAGGAGTGTGGGATAGTCCCACAACTCACTCCTCCTTATACTCCACAATGGAATGGTGTATCCGAAAGGAGGAATCGAACCTTGTTGGACATGGTTCGATCAATGATGGGTCATGCAGATCTTCCGATATCCTTTTGGGGACATGCTTTAGAAACAACAATATTCATACTGAACCGTGTTCCATCAAAATCAGTGGAAAAGATACCATATGAGATATGGACTGGGAAACGTCCTAGTATGTCTTTTATGAAGATTTGGGGTTGTGAGGCTTTCGTGAGACGTCACGCCTCTAACAAACTTGGACCCAAATCTGATAAGTGTTTATTTGTGGGGTATCCTAAGGAAACGAAAGGATACTATTTCTATTATCCCACCGAGAACAAAGTGGTTGTTGCTCGGACTGGTGTCTTTCTTGAAAGAGAATTTATTTCTAGAAAAACCAGTGGGAGACATATAAACCACAAGAAAACACTGAACATGATATTGAGATGGAAACAGAGCAGTCACCACAAGTTGTTGTGGATGAACTGCCTGTTCAAGAGACACAAGCCCAGCGCAGGTCTGTAAGAGAACACCGGGAGCCACAGAGATATGGATTTCTTGTGACTCAACAAGGTGACTTACTACTTATTGATGAGGATGAGCCGTCATCTTATCAAGAAGCTATAATGGGCACTGATTCTGAGAAATGGCAAGAGGCTATGAAATCTGGCAGATGGATGTCAAAACAACTTTCCTTAATGGAAATCTTCTTGAGGATGTGTACATGACACAGCCCGAGGGTTTTGTCGATCCAAAGGTTGTTGGCAAGATATGCAAGCTATAACGATCCATTTATGGATTGAAGCAAGCTTCTCGGAGTTGGAATCTTTGTTTTGATGATGCAGTCAAAGAGTTTGGTTTCATCAAAAACGTAGATGAACCTTGTGTCTACAAGAAGGTCAGTGGGAGCATAATTATCTTCCTAATATTGTATGTAGATGACATACTTCTAATTGGGAATGATATCCCTGCCTTACAATCTGTAAAGATTTGGCTTGGGAATTGTTTTTCTGTGAAAGACTTGGGTGAAGCCACCTATGTATTAGGAATCAAGATCTATAGAGATAGATCGAGAAGATTACTTGGCCCAAGTCAAAGTACATACATAGACAAAGTGCTAAAACGGTTTAGCATGCAAGAATCAAAGAAAGGATTCATGCCTATGACACATGGGATACATCTCACGAAGGATCAGTGTCCTTCAACACCAGATGAGAGACAACGCATGAGTAAGATTCCATATGCGTCAGCTATTGGATCTATCATGTATGCCATGATATGTACTCGTCCCGATGTCTCGTATGCTTTGAGCATGACGAGCAGATATCAAGTTGATCCAGGTGAATGTCACTGGATTGCAGTCAAGAATATCCTGAAGTGCTTGAGAAGAACTAAGGATACATTCTTGATTTATGGAGGTGAGGAAGAGCTCAATGTAATAGGTTACACTGATGCAAGCTTCCAAACCGACAAAAATGATTTCCGATCGCAATCAGGATATGTGTTTTGCCTAAATGGAGGTGCTGCGAGCTGGAAGAGTTCAAAGCAAGAGATAGTAGCCGATTCTACAACTGAAGCTGAGTATATTGCTGCCTCAGATGCAGCAAAGGAAGCTGTTTGGATCAATAAGTTCATTTCTGAACTTGGGGTGATGCCTAGCATAATAGATCCGATAGAACATTATTGTGACAACAATGGAGCCATCGCATTGGCTAAGGAACCTAGATCTCACCAAAGATCCAAGCACATACTTCGGCGCTTTCATTTCATTCGAGAAATCGTTGAAAGAGGAGATGTTAAAATATGCAAAGTACCAACAGATGATAATGTATCTGACCCATTGAAGAAGCCACTGTCACAGTAGAAGCATGATCGGCATACTAGATCTCTAGGCATTAAGTATATGTCTGATTGGTCTTAGTGCAAGTGGGAGATTTGTTGGGATATGCCCTAAGACAAGTCATTAGATGATTGTTTATGACATACAATGTGTTATGATTTTATTAATGGCAAATCATTATTATATCTTATTCGAATATCTGTACAATATGAATTGATATATAAGTTAATGTCCTTAGAATAATATTGTATTTTAAGTATTATCATGAATCTGGATAATGATAATGCTTTGAGACTAGTATGTTTTGATTGATGAATTGTTCATAGATATGAGATATCAAATCAACACATGGGTACATGTTAGAGAACGATGTACTGGACAGACCCACCATGAGAATGCTACATGGATAGTTATATGAGTGTCATAAGCAATTCTCATAGTGTTAATAATGTATGTAATCCTTGCGACTTGAGATCATCAAAGATCCCAACATAAGGAGTTATGTATCTTGATATCGTCAAACGTTACCTGTAACAGGGTAAACTATAAAGGCAAATATTGGATACACTACGAATTATGTAGAGGGATGTTGATTGATCAAGAAAGGATTTGTCCCTCCCATATAACAGGAGAAGTGTTTGGGCTCTTGATCAAGTATGACTAAAACGCATGGCCATGCTCGAATGAGTCGATATGTGATATCAAGCTTATTCGTTTATTCTAGTTCTACTTGGGGATCAAGAAATAAAGATTGAATATACGAGTATGACTATTCCATGACTCGTGTTCAATCTAAACACATTGGACAAAGGGATTAAGTTACAAGATTAATATTATCACAAGTTCTTAGGTTATGTCGAGTCAATGACATTCTTGTAATTTGGGTAGCCTTGATGTGTTGCTAGATACCACTCATCGCTTGTGACATAAAATGAGATTTTATGTCACTGCCAACATTGCAAGATCCTATCGGGTCGCACAAAAGATTAAATCGTTAAAGGGAATTAAATTCATTGGATGAATTAATTAATTAAGAAGAGTCTTAATTACATGATTATAAGGATTTAATTAAATCATGGGTTTGGGCCCATGAAACTTTAAGAAAGTCTTGAACCTTAATTAAATCTTATAATATATTAACAAGGTTATAATTAATTGTGAATTAATCATTCAATTGATAACCTAGTCTAATAACCTAGCCACCTTAGAGCATTCGGCCGCCTCTTGTTCGAAGGATCACCGCCGCCGCCGCCGTGATCTTCAACAATTCCGGCCACCGTCTAGCGGTTTAGAACCGTGTGACTTTGCTTCGTTTATAAACAAGTCTAGCAACTTGCTATTAAACGATCCCTTTCGATTTGATCGTGTGGATACCGTAGAGACAAAGGTGAAAAACTTTTGTTCGTGACTCGTGGTGCTACATCACGGAGCTTCTGCATCAAACACGCTACAAGGGTGAGACTCTTTTAATCATTCCGATATGAATACTCTGCATAGGTCCTCGGTTAGGAATCCATTGTTTTATTTCCGCTGCGCACTTGTGTGTTGGATTTCTTTCATATAGGTGGTCATCAGATTCTGCATCTTTTGCTATCTGTGATGCCCAAAATCTAATTATCTTGATTAATTAAGTCAATGGGATGGTTAATGGATAATTATGATTAACTATCATTTTGCAATTGATCTGGATTTCGAGATAAATAAAGCATCGTGAAATATTATGATTGATTCATAATTTTTGAATTGATAAATTGTCATGATAAATTATGTGATTTTGACTCGATTTTGGGCATAAACCAAATATAGTCAGATTATGTGATAATCATGAAATTGCTATATGAAATTGAATGTTATATTGGGAAATTGATAAATGAATTAAGATAGCATGGATTGGAAGATGAATATACATGTTAGTGTATTGTGATGTTAATAAATTGGTTAAGTGGTGTATAGTGTGTTAAATTATAAAAGGCATTCACATGCCCAAAATCCTACAAAAACACATACTAACACCACTTTACACCTACAAACCTCCACTCTTCTCCTCCAAAACCCTCTATTCTTCCCTATCCATTTTCTTTCATTTGATGAGAATCAAAGCTTCAATCTTGATGAATTCTTGATAGGATGATCAATTGAGCTTGGGTAAGCTAATTCTTACCTTGAACTTGGTTTTATTTGAGTTTTGAATTGGACATGGTAAATAGTTGAATGTATTTTGTGGTAGAGATTTGGGGGTTTGTGTTTTTATAATGAAGTTTAATGATGTTTATTATGTGTTTTGGTGAAGTGTTGAAAGAAAAAATATGGTGTTGGTGTTAGTATTGGGATTTGGTGCTTGAAAATGGCATTTTCTCGCAAAACCAGAGCCTCGCGATTGATCGCGAGGGAGTGCCCGATCGATCACGCACGTGTGTACCCAAGATTGGTGATGCAGGGTTCTCGCGATCGATCGTCATCCAGTGCACGATCGATCGCGAGAGGGCGAAACTTGAACAATTTATTGTTTGAGCTCGCGATCGATCACGGGCGATGGCCGATCGATCGCTAGTTGTGAAATGTTGAAAAAGTGTTATTTCTTGCGAATTTTGAAATGCAATAATTATGCTAGATTTTCATGATGATTCCCACATTCTAAGGAAAGTATTATGCATTGAAATAAGGTGGCATAAATTGAACCTTAGGAAATTATGTACTACTTGATCGAACTAATTGATAACTCAAATGAATATAGAATATAATGTGATGGTTCGAGTAGTTTATGGAGTGCGATAAATTGTAAATGAGTACGATAAGAGGCATGGCAACTTTTTGTGATATGATGAGATTGTTGAGGGTTATTGTTAAGATACTGATATTGAATTGATATTCAATATAGATATTGAGCGAGCCTCCAGTTATCGGGGATGTCTTTATCATGTCGTCAACCTTAAGGTACGTAGTGACATATGAGCAGGTATATACTATGAAGTAATTACATATTCATATATTCATGTATTGTTAAATGTAATGATTGAATGTGTGTGTGATGTATGACATATGTGTAATGGTGGATACATAATTGTACGTGATCCGAGTATATGAGTAAAGAAATGAATATGTGTGGAAATGTGGTATAATGGATACGTAGTTGTATGTGATCTGAGCAGACAAATTAATTATTGATGCCTTGAGCATGATCAACGTGAGGTGTTGCTGAGAATGAGATTGACTGATAGGCAGGGCTGCCTGCGTTATGAAATTGTTTATGTTTAAGCATAAATAATATATTTGAGTGTATTGTATATATCACACTCATGAGTATCATGTTTTGATTAACAATACTGAATTTTGTTTTATGAAAGTGTGTGAGATCTAAACAGGAACAGTTCGCGAAAGTTATATGGATTCGTAATTTGTACAGTAAAGCAGGTACAACATTGGTTTTAGAAGTGAGCTCAAACTAATGCAGAAGGATGCTCTTAGGAGTGAGGCACCAGTATTGGTATTGGTAGCGTTATTTATACACGTAGATACACTTTTTTTATTTATTTAATGCTCATCTATGAGCATATATATGTGTATATGAGTTGTATAAATGTCATTGGTATTTCTTTTTTCAATTGGGCATTGCATGCAGTTGATTTAAGAGTAAAAGTGCATGATGAATTTGAGAATGTAATTAGTGCATTACAAAGTGTATACATATGTGAAATGAGTTGTGTTGGGAATGGGGTTTACAATGGATTATGTAGAAAATTTATATGGAACTCATGCCATATTTAAGAAGCTTGTAATGAAAATCTTGGAATGTGAATAATGTATACACAATTAAACGTAATAAATGAACTAATGACGAGATTAGGAGTTGGGGTCTTACATTAGTGGTGTCAGAGAAGTGGTTAGCTGCAGGGGCTGTCTAAGGACCTAGGGGTATGTTGAGTGTGTTGAATAACGCATTGTTTGTACATGATTGTGAAATCGTGTTCATGTTGTACGATAAATATGTGCTTCTATGTACATGTTATGACGTGAAACGATGGAAATTCGTGTTATTGCTAATATTATTGTTTCAGGATCGAATATGGATAAGGAGAAACAGGTTAGTAAAGAATAATTGTTGATACCAGTGAATAGAAGTATTGTTGAAATGCATATAAGTCCGGTAACTCGGATTATGATTTCTCATTGATTTGACCTTGTGAAATTTGATAAAATATTGTTAAGGGAAGGAAGGGTGTCAGGATTGATTTCAGGGGTGGGTTGCCATTCCACACCCGGGTTCAACCAACTTGAGCTTCAATAGCTAATGTTCTTGAAATAATTACACTGAGAGATTATATCGAGTTCGGTTACAAAACCGAGCGGAAGACACTCGACATAACCCGCTCTAAAACCGATTAATCATTTGAAAGGCATTTTAAAGATATGCAAGAAAGTATGTAAAAACAGTTAGGTCAATAAATGCAGTAAAGTAAATAACACAAGCATTTGTTTATGGAAGTTCGAAGGTGGTGTAATCCTTCTACGTCTCCCCTTATTCCACCTCATGGAAGGATTCTACTAGAAGACTTTGATTTATACAATCCCGTTGTACAAACCCAATACAGTTGGGAATGCCCCATCCAACTATAACTCCTAGCAACTCAACTATGTATGTTCTTTAATGTCTCACATACAAAGACTTGTCAATCGGTTGTGATGAATCATCAACTGTTACAATGATATTCACTCATCTATTAAGCTCTCAAATACAATGAATATAGTGAATATATATAGCACAAATGATCTCTAACTAGATTTGATATAGCAAGGTAAGTGGTGCCTAAAATCTGGGCTTGCTCTCTTTCAAGATGTTCTCTTCTTTAAGCTGCCCATTTTGAATCCCAAGTGGGTTTGCTTTGATCTTGCTTGGATTGATCTTCAATCTCCTTATTTGAGCTTCCAAGACTTGTATATATAGCCCCAAACAATGATATATACGTTAGACACAAGAATATGCCCGTTGGAAAAGGTTATGCATCATTCCCGAGCTTGCAACAGTCATATTCTGGTTTCTGGGCTCTTTGTATTTCGGACCGGGCTGGCCGGATCAGTCTGGCCGGATCAGGTTGGGCAGATCAGTCTGACCGGATCACTCTGGACAATCAGCTTGATACAAAACAGATTGATAAACTTGCTCTTCCGATCTGTTGCTTGTAGCTCTTGATTCTTTGATTTCTCGGCAAAGTGATCTACGTGAAAGTTGTATCCCTTTCTCTTAGCTTTCCACAGAATCAAGAATTGCTCGATTTCGAGTTCATATGAGAGAGTAATGCTTGAAATACGAGGAGATGGTCCTGCTGTATGTTTGCTGGATGCAGCAGCACATGGCGTGACTTGCAGAAGCGTTTTGGCCATCTTAGCATCCGATTCAGTCTTTGACTTCCAAAGATAACTTGTAGATCTTTGTCTTAGCTTTTCAACCCATACTGAATCGTTCGTTCCGATAAGCGAGCTAATAGTTATGCCCAACAGACTGACAATTGCTTGCTGTAACAGCTTGCTGTTTCTTCGTGGTACAACTCGATCTTGCAGGTGTCTTTTATCCTTGATAACATTCGAACTAGCCTATCTGTTGTGAAATATGACTTTTAGTAGTTTGAGTTGGTTGTTCAACCTCTTTAGAAGCACGCCATTTCGATATCTGAGCGATGAGATATGATCGAAACAATCCGCTCTGCCAGGATTTCAGTCTTGGTCCAGCTTGATATTTTCAAGCTACTTCTTTATAATTCATCAAGCTCTTAATTATGATCTATGAACTGCACACTTGATGAAATATGTTAGCAACACAATAACAAGTTTTGTTAACATCAAAACCAAGATTATTCAGGTTTCCAAACCCCAACAAAGGGTAAATGGATTTTATTGATTTTGTACCCATGGTATATATGTTTATTCAATGATGAGAAGCCTGATTTTGTAGGAGAACAAAAAAAAAAAAAAAAAGGGGAACATAACAGGAAGTGGTGGACAGTACAGTGTTGTTGATAATGTAAGGAATCCAACACACAAGTGCGCAGCGGAAATAAAAATTTGGATTCCTAACCGAGGACCTATACAGAGTATTCATATCGGAATGATTAAAAGAGTCTCACCCTTGTAGCGTGTTTGATGCAGAAACGATGCCAATGTCACGAGTCACGAGCAACACCTCCAAGATCTTGCCTCTACGGTATCCACACGATCAAATCGAACAAGGGACGTTCAAGAACAAGTTGCTAGACTTATTCTTGAACCAAAGCTGAACTCACGGTTCAAAACCGATCAACGGCGGTCGTTCCTTCCACCACTATTCACGGCGGTGGCGCGAAGATGGAGGAGGAGAGGAGGCGGTGGCCGAGAGCTCAAAAGGAGTAGGATTAGGTTTTTGTGAATTGTATATCAAACAATTAATTATAACCTTGTTTATATATTATAAGATTTAATTAAGGTTCAAGACTTTCTTAAAGTCTCATGGGCCCAAACCCATGATTTAATTAAATCCTTATAATCAAGTAATTAAGACTCTTCTTAATTATTTAATTCATCCAATGAATTTAATTCCATTTATCGATTTAATCTTTTGTGCGACCCGATAGGATCTTGTAATGTTGGCAGTAACATAAAATCTCATTTTATGTCACAAGAAATGAGCGGTATCTAGCAACACATCAAGGCTACCCAAATTACAAGAATGTCATTGGCTCGACATAACCTTAGAACTTGTGATAATATTAACCATGTAACTTAATCCCTTTATCCATGTGTTTAGATTGAACACGAGTCATGGAATAGTCATACTCGTATATTCAATCTCTATTTCTTGATCTCCAAGTATAACTAGAATAAACGAATGAGCTCTATATCACATATCGACTCATTCGAGCACGGCCTTGCATTTTAGTCTTACTTGATCAAGGGCCCAAACACTTCTCCTGTTATATAGGAGGGACAAATCCTATCTTGATCAATCAACATCCCTCTACATAATTCGTAGTGTATCCAATAGTTGTCTTTATAGTTTACCCTGTTACAGGTAACGTTTGACAATATCAAGATACATAACTCCTTATGTTGGGATCTCTGATGATCTCAAGTCGTAAGGATTACATACATTATTATCACTATGAGAATTGCTTATGACACTCTTATAACTATCCATGTAGCATTCTCATGGTTGGTCTGTCCAGTACATTGTTCTCTAACATGTACCCATGTGTTGATTTGATATCTCAGATCCATGAATTAATTCATCAATCAAAACATACTAGTCTCAATGCATTATCATTATCCTTATTCATGATAATACTTGACTAGGGACAATCTTTAAGAACAGTACAATATTATTCTAAGGACATTAACTTATATATCAATTCATATTGCACAGATATTCGAATAAGATATAATAATGATTTGCCATTAATAAAATCATAATACATTGTATATCATAAACAATCATCTAATGACTTGTCTTAGGGCATATCACAACAAATCTCCCACTTGCACTAAGACCAATCAGACATATACTTAATGCCTAGAGATCTAGTATGACGATCATGCTTCTGCTGTGACAGTGGCTTCGTCAATGGGTCAGATACATTATCATATGTTGGTACTTTGCATATTTTTACATCTCCTCTCTCAACGATTTCTCAAATGAAATGAAAGCGCCGAAGTATGTTGACCGCTTTATTTTTAAACAGAAAATTCTTTGTGAAGCGATTCTTTACCGCAAGTGCACGGTGTCAAGTTTTAGTATAGTTAAATGAAAGTAAGGGTTGTCGAATCCACAGGGACTAACGTATAAATACCAAATAAAACTAGTAAAATTATATTTAGCCTACGATTAAAAAGAGGGTATATTAACTACTGCAAATTTATAACTAAAGGACTTAAATAAAATAAGAATAAATAAAATGAATGGTTTCCGGATATGCAAAGGAATGTCGCTCGAGAAATTTATTTCGCTCTTCGTTCAACTATGTTATCTTTAAAGATTCGTTTGAATATGCAATTACCAAACAATTGATTCTTAAGGTGAAAGGTTTTCGTTATTATTCAATACACTCTCTTGAGCTGTAAAGAAACTAATATCAAATTAGAACAAGTAACTCTCGTTCACTTATTTACCAATTTGATATTGCATAAATCTTCAAAACCTCGTTACTCTAAATCTCTCGATTCAAAGTGCTCACGTATGTGATTTTATCTCTCGATCTCAATCTTAAAGATACATCATGAATTAATGTAGCGTATTATAACGTTATCTCTCGATCTCGGTTATAACTCACAAGATTAAATCAAAGTTAGCTAGGCTTTGATCTTAATAAGCATTTAATTCATGAACAATAAGATATCAATACACTCAAACACATTCGAATCAATAAATCAAACACAATTAAAATCAAACTCAATAAAATAAACTTGATTCAATTCAAAACAAATCAATTAGATGTTTTATTGTTTCTCAACCTCAAAAACATCCAAAGAAAATGTAAATCAAATAAACCGAGTTTAGAAATACAATAAATGCTGGAACGAATCTGTGTGTTGCACCGTAATCTCTTCTCTTGCTCCTTCCTTGCACTCCGAAAATGGCTCGCTCAAGCTTGGATGAAGAACGGAGGAAGATGGCTTCTCCTCCTTCTTGTCGGTGGCGGCTCTAGGGTTTGTGGGTGATGATTTTCGGCTCTCAACCCTCTCTAATCTGATATGGAATGATATGGAAGAGATAACCTTTTAAATCCACCAAAAATCACGTAAAAAATGGAAAATAAGATCTTCAGCAAATCGCGTCTCGATCGATCGAAAATATGTTTCGATCGATCGGTGCACTGTTCACTTCAGCCTTTAAAAGTTTCTGCCTCGCTCGATCGATCGAGATTTTTGTTCCGATCGATCGGCCCTTCGATAAAAATGGTGCTGAACGCTCTGCCCGGCTCGATCGATCGATAGATAATCTCGATCGATCGAAACTCTGAAAATCTGAGTTCTTCATTTTTTTCTCTTTTTCGCCTCGATTTCACCCGTTTCCTTCATTTTAGCTCATTTCTTCCATTTCCGACCTATTTTCCTGAAATAAGAAAATAACTACCAAGAAGCGTAATTTCATCCAGGAAAAAGTATGAAAAACGGAGAGAAATTACAGCTAAAAACACTTAAAATCTAAGCCTATCAACTCCCCCAAACTTAGACTTGATCGTCCTCGAGCAAGCAATAAGCTCAAAAAGTAGAGTCAAACTTAATACTTTGAATGAACAATTTTTACAACTTAACGTAAAAGCTCAGCAATCCTACTTATACATCAATAAGAGTCATTCAAAGTTCAACATGAAGCATTTTCTCCTAAGCTAAACAATACATCGCAACATCGGAACGTGTGTGTGTGCTATTGCCAAACATGAGTTCTATACATATCTTTTAAGATCAAAATGTGCCATAAAAACTCAAAGTCAAGATTACTTTGGATTACTCTACAAATTTACTATCCAGCACTTCTCCACTAATGTAATTATTTCCTAGACTTGGATCAGAAGTGTTAGTTCCGGACCTTATCGATGAGATTTTAAAGATGACAAAACAGTTCAGACCGGATCGATAGAAATCAGATTGACCAGATCAATCGAACTCAACAGAGCAAGATGGCAAAGCATTTCAGACCGGATCGATGGAAATTAGGCATACAAGATCGATCGGACATATCAGGGCAAACTGATAAAGAATAGTACATATCAGACCGGATCGATGGATTCCAGAATGACAAGATCGATGCTTCAGATCGATCTCAATCTTTATCAGATCAGAGCAGTCAAGGATACATAAAGGATGGCTTCTCAGTCCGAATCATCAACGGATATTTATTGCAGCATTTAATGCTGCAATTAATGCTACAAAGGACCAAAGACTGAAGATTGCCATAATAGGTAAGAAGACAAAGAAGAGCTTACCTGACAGTCGCCGAAAGCATATACCAGAACGGCAAGTATCCTGAAGAAGAAGACTGTAGCTTTCTCAGAGTCTAAAAAGAGTCATAGCTGCACATTAAGGGAAACAATGACGTTGCCACCTTCAACTATAAAAGGATGCAACAAACAGATGCAAAAGACTCTGGACTCTACAATTCACGCTGATCAATTGAAAAATATACAAGAAAGCTAAACAGCACACGCTCACAAAGTACAGAAGCTTTCGAGCTGAAGTTATTCATTTAAGCGCAATTACTTTGTAACATTTGATCATTGTAGGATCACTGTGCGCATTGTGTATTGAAAAATAGAAGTGAGCAACATTTTGTAACTGTCAGACAGAGTGTGTCTGAGCAGGTTGAGTGACTAGGAGTTTCAGACTGGTAGTGAGGTAAATCCAGCCTGAATCGGGTTTGTACAACAGGATTGTATAAATCAAAGTCTTCTAGTATAAACCTTCCTTAATTGGAAGAAGGGGAGACGTAGAAGGATTACACCACCTTCGAACTTCCAGAAACATATCCTGTGTCTTATCATTCTGCACTTAGCCATCGAGCTGTTCTTACTTATACAAGAGCAGACCGTTTCCGTACTTACTTATTAGTGGTCTGTTCTGTTCAAAGAGTTGATTAAGTAACAGATTTCTTTCACTAATCAGAAAGAAATCACAAGGGAAAAAATTTGTAAGGAGTGTTCATTCACCCCCCCCCCCCTCTAAACACTCCGGACCGATCCTAACAAGTGGTATCAGAGCAGGTCATCTTAATCAGCACAAAGAATATTAAGCTGATGGCATCATTCAACAAAATCCCCATGTTCTCAAAAGAAGATTATGATGACTGGAGAATCAGAATGCAAGCTCACCTGGCAGCTCAGGATGACGACATGTGGTTCGTCATCACCGATGGACCAATGAAGATCCTAAAAATAAATACAGCAGTCGCCACTACCAGTGGAGAACCACAAATGGTAGAAAAAGACAGATCCCTCTGGACGAATGAGGATAGAAAGAAAGCAAACCTCGACAATGTGGCCAAAGACATCTTGTTCAAAACTTTGGACAAGAACATGTTCAGCAAAATCAAAATGTGCTCTACTGCCAAAGAAATTTGGGAGAAGATAGCACAGCTATGTGAAGGCAACGACCAGACCAAAGAAAACAAGTTAACTGTGGCTCTTCAAAGATTTGAGAGCATAAAGATGAAAAGTGGTGAAACTCTAAATGAGTTTGATGAAAGAGTCACCAGCATCATAAATGAACTGAATGGTCTGGGGAAGGAATATTCTAACAGAGAGATCGCTCTGAAAATAATGAGAGCTCTGCCAAAGGAATGGGATGTAAAGACCATTGCCATGAGGGAATCAAAAGACCTTAACAAGGTTGAACTTCATGATCTGTTTGCAGACCTCAAGGCCTATGAGTTTGAACTAATAAGCAGAGGTGAAGCAGAGCCATTCATCTCTCAACCCAACAAGGCCCTGGCAGCCATCCCAGACCAGATCGCTTCAACATCAGACCGATCTGCTGAACAGATGAGTAACGATGCTATGTCATTATTTATAAAGAAATTCGGTAAATTTATGTCTAAAAATAAGACGAACTTCAAACCCTCTCATCATTATAAATCAAGAAAAGATGATACTGTTAACGATCAGGCTTGCTACAATTGTGGTAAGACCGGACACTTTATTGCAGATTGCACCAGACCGAAGAAAGGAGAAAGGAAAGAGAAGCATCGTGATGATAGAAAGAAGAAGCACCACAAAGACCGCAAGAATCATGGAAAATCCCAAAAAGTCTTAGTTGCTGAGGAAGGAAACAGCAAATGGGCTCAGACTGATTCCGATTCAGACAGCTCTGAATATTCTTCCAGCGAAAGCGAAGAAGAGGTTCAATGTCTGATGGCAGATGAAGAAATGAGTCAGACAGATGAGGTATTTGAATTTGAATCAAATGATTTTACACGAGAAGAGCTCATGTCCGCACTGCAAGACATGGCAAATGATTATAGGATCTTAGCTGAATCATTTGAGAAGAATAAAGCCAAAATCAGTACTCAAATGGATGAGCACAACAAACCAAGCTGCTCTGAGCAGGGTGAGTGCAAAAATCTCCAGATCGAGATGAATAAGCTGAAAATCTCTTATGATCAGCTCCATGAAGAAAATAAGAGAATTAGCACACAAAATGCTAAGCTCTCACATATATTCAAAACATGGACAAAATCCAGAACATCATTGGAAGAATTACAAGAAGCTCAAAGAAATGTCGGTGATTTCACCGGCATAGGCTTTGACACCAAAGAATGCACCAAAGATGAGTCTGAGCTGTTGCTGGTAAAGAATCAAGTCAAACAAATGACATTTGTTAAATCCAGCACAGTATATGAAACTGAAGCACCTAAGATTCAAACAGGAGTCTCTTACGTAAATCAAAATTTGAGAAAAGGGATTGGTTATGTCAACCAAGCCAACGATAAGGCACCAGCAAGATTTGTGTCTGTGAGACCAAATTCAAAAATGCAAGATCGAAGGCAAGGAAGACAATACAATTACTATAACTCAAAACCGATTCAACGAAGATATAGACTACCTTATGAAAATCAAAGGTTTTCACAGCGCACACATTATCACACACAACATCGAAACAGACCAGCACATAGCACACCCTACACACACAAGCCACTAAAGCTGATACAGGTGTGGGTTCCCAAAGGGCTAATCCGTTCTGGACCCAAATAGGATTGGGTACCAACAATAAATATGTGTGATGACAGGTACAGAAGAATCTCGCATCAGATTGGTACTTGGACAGCGGGTGCTCTCGTCACATGACTGGAAACATCAAGCTGCTGTCTGAAGTCACAGAATGCACTGGACCCAAAATCATCTTCGGAGATAACTCAAAGGGTAAGACCGTGGGCAAGGGTAAGATTGTCCATGGTAACATTATTATCAATGATGTGCTGTTAGTTGAAAATCTGTGCTATAATCTGATTAGTATCAGTCAACTCTGTGATAATGGTTATGCTGTAGAATTTCATAAACACACTTGCACTGTTAAATCATCAGACGGTATAACCATGCTCGTAGGAATCAGGAATGGAAACACATATAAGATTAACTGGAATCATGCTCAACCTGATAATCCTACTTGCTTCATCGCTAACAATGATAATAAACACTGGCTATGGCATAAGCGCTTGAATCATATCAACTTTAAGACCATTGCTAGCCTGTGTAAACATGATTTAGTTATCGGTCTGCCCAAGATCGACTTTGCTAAGGATAAGATCTGCGAAGCTTGCCAAATGGGCAAACAGATCAGATCATCCTTCAAAAACAAGAATGCCAAATCCTCCTCCCGCTGTTTAAAATTACTGCATATGGACTTGTTTGGTCCTATACCAATAACAAGTTTAGGGGGAATGCGGTATACTCTTGTTGTTATTGATGATTATTCCCGCTTTACATGGACTATATTTCTGAGCAGTAAAGATCAGACCGGTCCGAAGTTGATCAAGCTGCTGAAACGCACTCAGAACGAGAAATCATCCAGCATAGACAGGATTCGAAGCGACAAAGGCACTGAGTTTTCAAATCAGAATCTTGAATCCTTTCTAGAAGATCATGGAATCAAGCATGAGTTTTCAGCCGTCAGAACTCCTCAACAGAATGGAGTTGCAGAACGAAGAAACAGAACGCTCAAGGAAGCAGCAAGAACAATGCTTGCTGATTCTGGAATCTCTCAAAAGTTCTGGGCAGAAGCTGTAAATACTGCTTGCTACACTCAAAACCGATCTATGATTAACAAGAAGCTGAATCTCACTCCATATGAAATATGGACTGGTAACAGACCATCTGTTTCTCACTTTCATGTATTTGGTTGTAAATGCTTCGTTCACAACAATGGTAAGAGTCATCTTACAGCATTTGAAGCTAAGTCAGATAATGGTATATTCTTAGGATATTCATCAATTAACAAAGCTTATCGAGTGTTTAATAATCGAACTTTAACTGTAGAAGAATCTGTTCATATAGTTTTTGATGAATCATTATGTGTTGAGGGCAACAAAGATTCAATTCAAAATCAGATGGAAAGTATCCATCTCGAAGCTAACAGTGATGATGAGATTGTAGCTAACAGGTCAAGAGACAATCCACCAGAACCAGAAGTGCCAGACAGACCGGATCAGGCCATTGAAGCTTCTTCAGATCGAGCTGATCCAGATGCTCCTGACTCCAATATTAAAGTAGATGCAGATCATGCTGATACTATTATTCCGACCGAACCAGACAATCCAGAGTCAAGCTATCGATGGACTAAGAAGCATCCACCTAATCTAGTGATTGGTCGTCCTTCTGCACCGATTAGAACCAGAGGACAGATGATGGATGAGTTCACTCATGCTGCTTTCATCTCAACTCTGGAACCCAAGAAGATCGATGAAGCTCTGACTGATTTCAACTGGATTAAAGCAATGCAAGAAGAGCTTAATCAATTCGAACAAAATCAAGTTTGGAGTCTAACTCCCAGACCAAGCGATCTGCCTGTTATTGGAACCAGATGGGTTTTCAGAAAGAAGCTAGACGCCGATGGAACTGTGGTTAGAAACAAAGCCAGACTGGTGGCACAGGGATTCAGACAAGAAGAAGGAATCGACTTCGATGAATCATTTGCACCAGTCGCCAGACTTGAAGCAATCCGAATCTTTCTTGCATATGCTGCCTTTAAAGACTTCAAAGTATATCAGATGGACGTCAAGAGCGCCTTTCTTAATGGAAAGCTTCAGGAAGAAGTCTACATTGAGCAACCACCTGGATTTCAGAACCATTCGTATCCTAATCATGTATACCTACTGAATAAAGCAGTGTATGGTCTGAAACAAGCTCCAAGAGCCTGGTATGACACTCTATCTCAATTTCTGCTGAACCATGATTTTCAGATCGGTTCAGTAGATAAAACTCTCTTTAAATTCATTAAGGGGGAACATACCCTATTAGTTCAGATTTATGTTGATGACATAATCTTTGGGTCAACTAACCCCAAATTGTGCGAGAAATTTTCTAAGTTAATGTAGGGACAGTTCGAGATGAGCATGATGGGAGAATTGTCATTCTTTCTGGGTCTTCAAGTAAAACAGCTCAACAATGGCATTTTCATCAATCAGACCAAGTATACCAAGAGCTCCTCAAGAGATTTGGAATGGAAACATGCTCAACTGCATCAACTCCAATGAGTCCAACAATCAAGTTAGACAAGGACGAAGGGGGAACGGCAGTTGAAGTAACCATGTATAGAGGACTCATCGGATCGCTATTGTATCTTACAGCGAGCCGGCCCGATATTATGTTTTCAGTCTGTATGTGCGCCAGATTTCAGACAGAACCAAAGCAATCACATTTCATTGCTGCCAAGCGTATTCTGAAATACTTAAAAGGATCTCAGAACGTTGGTCTTTGGTACTCCAAAGATTCAAACTTCAGCTTGATCGGATATTCAGACGCAGACTACGCTGGGTGTAAGATCGATCGTAAAAGCACCAGTGGAACATGTCAATTTCTAGGTGAAAGATTGATCTCTTGGTTTAGTAAGAAGCAGACATCTATTGCCACATCCACAGCTGAGGCAGAATACCTAGCCGCTGGAAGCTGTTGCGCTCAAATGCTCTTGATTCAACACCAGCTCAAAGACTACGACATTCAAGCTGTTGACTCTCCGATATTTTGCGACAACACAAGTGCAATCGCTATAACGTATAATCCAGTTTTGCACTCTCGAACAAAGCACATTGATATTCGACACCATTTTATTCGAGATCATGTTGGCAAAAAGGAAATTCGGATCGAACACATTTCAACAGAGCAGCAAGCAGCAGACATCTTCACCAAACCACTTCCTGAGGCTAAGTTTAATCATTTCCGTCAAATTCTTGGTTTAATTGACTTATCTTAATTAGTTTAGATGTTTTTATTCTTTTCGCTCTTAAAAGATTTTTGTCACTACAGATCGATAATACAATGTTCAGAAAGACACAGACCGGTCCGAACTTTCAGACCGATACTTGTCAGTCTGATTTTATCCTATGATCTGTTTGGACAATTATTTGTTTTTTTTAAAAAAAAAAAAACAAAACAGCCCGGACTGATTAACCTTTTTAACTAGTTGTACTTTAACCGCCTTATCTTTCTTCATCCTGACCGTTTATTTTGAATAATTTATTTCTCAGTCTTGGAGATAAAGACACGTGTCTTCTCTCTCCTATTTAGCGGGCTGAACATTTCATACTTTTTCACTTTTTACAGTTTACCGCTTTCTACCCTCTTACTCTCCTACTCTCTTACTCTTCGCACCTTCTTTAAACTTCTTTCATATGGCTACCATCACTCATAACTCACTCTCCGTTGAGTTTGATGACATCTACAGGGGAGAAGATGCTGCGATGGTGTCCATTTTTAGAGCCCTGGAATCCTCTGGTTTACGGAATTTTTTGGAGTGCGGATCCGTTGTTTATGAACCAGAAATCCGCGAGCTGTTCGCCAACGCTTTCTCCCGGAAGTCATCCATCTCTACAACTGTCCAGGGCAAATCTTTCGAGATCTCGCCAACAACAATGGCCAAGACCTTTGGCCTCCCCAGTTCCGGCCTGACAGAGTTCGGACAGACTCCTCCAGCATCTCTCTTAGATCTTCAGGGGAAGATTTCTATTTCTGGCCACCGATTGCAACCCTCATTTAAGAAGAAGGAAATGCTCTTCCATTTCCAGGTGTTGTGCGAAGTGGTAGCCAAGCCACTTTTGGGTAAAGCAGGAAGCTTCGATGCTGTAACCGCCGAGAAGTTCAGGGCTATGGCAGCTATTGTATCTGGACAGAAGATAAACTGGTCCATGATTTTGTTTGGAGTACTGCTGGAAACGGTGATTACATCCAAGCACGCCGTATGCTTTGCTGTTCCTCTCAGCAAGCTCTTGGAGTCCTTAGGCCTCGAGCTGAGCAAGCCGTCTGCTCTCCGCCCCTTTAAGGTCCTTAACTCCAAAGGGCTTGCACTGCTGAAGTCCAAGAGTGCTCCGCCTACTCCTACAACTCTGGTCTCAGTCAAGATTGAGAAGGACGAGGAACAAGCTGATGTGCGCAAACCTCGGGTCAAGCGGAAGCTGACCATTCAGACTGACTCAGAAGAAACCCAGTCTGCTCACTCATCCCCAACCAAGCCACTTCCCAAAAAACCCCGAACCCAGATTACCAAACCAACCAGACATCTACCTCCACCCATACTGCCACCCACTAAAGCAACCCCTGCACTTCAACCCCCCACTCAGCCTTCACAGGCCTCAACCCCTGCACCCAAAGTCACCCTTAGAATTCCCTCTGCCAATCCCGTGGTCAAGGGATAGTTATCACTGAGTTGGGTGACTATACCCAATCAGGGATTAAGTCCCCTTCCTCCACCGGCAAGGGAAAAGCCATTCTCACAGAACCCATCTCTTCTAAACCCAAATCTGCTGCACAGACTGCCATCGACATCGCTATGGAGGATGTTGATGAGAAGCTCGCTGAACTCCTTGTGGTCTTTGATGAATATGTCCAGTACCGGACTGTCAACCACATTGATATGTTCTACGGAAAGTTGCACAGACTGAAAAAGATGGAAGACGAGGTTCTGAGAGGCACAGAAACTGATGATGTTCGACTTGCGGTGCAGCGCAGAGCGTTATTTACGGCAAAACACAGATTCAGACTGGCCAATCTGCTTTTCACTGCCAAAAAGAAGAACTTCGATCCGCTTGCTCCTACTGCCAGAGATGATGGGGCTGTGATTGCTCAACTTGAGATGGATATTCATGCTCTATCCCTAGCTGTCCGCTTTCAACGACAGATGCTAGGTATCTCCACTCCAGCCACAAGCCCGGATCATCCTTCTATCAGCAAGACTCTGGCAGAACCTTTTATCGAGGTTATTCCTTCTGCTGAAGCAAAACAGACAGAAGATCAGCCTGCAGAACTCGTACCAGAACAGACAGCGGAGCAGCCATTGCCTAATGCTCCGTCTGCAACAGCTGATGAATCAATGAATGTTCTGTTGGATTCTCCGACAACATCTATTCCATTGAAGTCATCAGCATCCCTTGCTCAAAACAGTCCAGCTGAAGCATGTGCAACAACTGAAGTACCAGACCTCCTCGATCCAGATTTGGTGGTATCTACAGTGGTTGCGGCTCTCCAAGATGAGGAACCTTCCAGTCCCCACTCTCCTCCGGGACCATCAGATGAAGATTTGGCATTCATTCATAGTTTTTCTTCGGATCTGGTCACTCTGATCCGATCCAAAATTCATCAAGCTGCCATTTCTTCCATCGTGCCGATTGCTGAAGCAGATGCTCCTGCTATGTCATCATCAGATCACTCTCCCAGCCAGCTATCTGATGCACCTCCATCCCTGGCACGGACTATCCAGCACTTTTCTGATAACTGTCTGTCATTAACTCAACGAATTCTCGAAGTTCATCAAAGTCAAAGAGTCACAACTTTGGACTTTAATTCTTTCAAAGAGAAAATGACTGCCAGTATCGGAAGCCTCCAGCGCGGCATCAACGATCTGTTTTCTCAACAAGCCTCCTACAAGAACAGTCTGAGGAAAGAGCAGGTCGAGTTAGCCACTGAAGTCAGAGCATCTGTTTCTAACTCCCTCCGCGCTCAAGACGTTCGTCTTGACGCTATCAGCGCGCAGCTAGCCCAAGTTGTTGAATTCCTTCAAGAGATTGCTGCTGACAAAAAGGGGGAAAAGAAGACAGACTTCAAGCCGCCACCAAGCTCAAGAAAATAGCAGTCTTAGTCATTTAACTTGTCAGACTGTCTGTATTTAGGATTTCTTGATGATCAATAAAATCCTTCTTTTGATTAAGTCCTTGTTCATTTATTTTGAACTTTAATAAAGGCTTAATAATAAAAGATTGAATCGATCAAACTTAATGATGTTCATTTATTTTGAACAAAGAAGTAATCGATCCAAAAGCATTCGCTTCAGAGCTCTTATCAAGACTGGTTATAAAGACTTAGAAGCTAGGTTTTGTCATCATCAAAAAGGGGGAATTTGTTAGTTCCGGACCTTATCGATGAGATTTTAAAGATGACAAAACAGTTCAGACCGGATCGATAGAAATCAGATTGACCAGATCAATCGGACTCAACAGAGCAAGATGGCAAAGCATTTCAGACCGGATCGATGGAAATTAGGCATACCAGATCGATCGGACATATCAGGGCAAACTGATAAAGAATAGTACATATCAGACCGGATCGATGGATTCCAGAATGACAAGATCGATGCTTCAGATCGATCTCAATCTTTATCAGATCAGAGCAGTCAAGGATACATAAAGGATGGCTTCTCAGTCCGAATCATCAACGGATATTTATTGCAGCATTTAATGCTGTAATTAATGCTACAAAGGACCAAAGACTGAAGATTGCCATAATAGGTAAGAAGACAAAGAAGAGCTTACCTGACAGTCGCCGAAAGCATATACCAGAACGGCAAGTATCCTGAAGAAGAAGACTGTAGCTTTCTCAGAGTCTAAAAAGAGTCATAGTTGCACATTAAGGGAAACAATGCCGTTGCCACCTTCAACTATAAAAGGATGCAACAAACAGATGCAAAAGACTCTGGACTCTACAATTCACGCTGATCAATTGAAAAATATACAAGAAAGCTAAACAGCACACGCTCACAAAGTACAGAAGCTTTCGAGCTGAAGTTATTCATTTAAGCGCAATTACTTTGTAACATTTGATCATTGTAGGATCACTGTGCGCATTGTGTATTGAAAAATAGAAGTGAGCAACATTTTGTAACTGTCAGACAGAGTGTGTCTGAGCAGGTTGAGTGACTAGGAGTTTCAGACTGGTAGTGAGGTAAATCCAGCCTGAATCGGGTTTGTACAACAGGATTGTATAAATCAAAGTCTTCTAGTATAAACCTTCCTTAATTGGAATAAGGGGAGACGTAGAAGGATTACACCACCTTCGAACTTCCAGAAACATATCCTGTGTCTTATCATTCTGCACTTAGCCATCGAGCTGTTCTTACTTATACAAGAGCAGACCGTTTCCGTACTTACTTATTAGTGGTCTGTTCTGTTCAAAGAGTTGATTAAGTAACAGATTTCTTTCACTAATCAGAAAGAAATCACAAGGGAAAAAATTTGTAAGGAGTGTTCATTCACCCCCCCCCCCCCCCCTCTAAACACTCCGGACCGATCCTAACAAGAAGGTCTTTAAAAGCTTATAGTGTTAGGCCTTTTGGTGTCGGCTCCAAAGAAAAGGTAGGATAAATGCAAAGAAGAGAGTATAATAGAATCAATTCAAAAAAATTTGTTCGCACAATATTGAGCTTCTCTTCAACTTTTTCTAGCCTTGGCCACTTTGGGTCTTATTTGAATGTTTTCATTTTTTCAAGGCTTTTCTCTACATCTTTTCTTATTGCTCATTCTTTTGTTCATTTTTGTTTTTCACAATGAACTTATCTACATATAACAATTCAGTGCAATGAATGAGATTCATTATACTCTCTTAGGGACGGATAAAATTTTTCATTTAGGCTCAATCCAAGGTAGGTATAATGAGTTAGCCAAAAATGTCGAATGGGGGTCTAATTATATGCAATGCATATACCATTCTTTTTCAATAAGGCTCAAGAGGGGACACGAAGGAATGATGTAAACAAGGTAAGCTTGAAAGGCACAAACGGTCCAAAGATCGCTTAAATCATCTCCAAGTCAAGTTCCGAATTATACAATTTCGCCTCAAAGTGCTTTCAAATAAATTGTAGAGTTTTCTAAGATGCTCAAGACTAATCATAGTTAACACAAGTTTTCACTTTATTGAATACATACTTCACTCAGTCATGACTCAAAACGTGCTTAAACTGTTCCTCAATTTTGACATAATGCTCAACAAAGGATATATACAAACAAGTTAAACATTTTCATGACTCCTATCTAGATGGGGATTAATTTCATCATGTATTACCGTTGCAAATCCAACTCATCATTTCTCAAGTACTGACTCATTTTCTAAAAAAAAAAATTTGTTGATAGTGCTCAAGGACGAATTAGTCTCAAAAAGTGCAGTCATGCAGGAAAAGAAACAAGACAAGTAGCACAAAACGTAAAAACTACAAATATAAACAAACCCCACCCCCCCCCCCCCCAAAAAACTTAATATGTGCATTGCCCTCAATGAACAAGAAAAAATAAATAAATGCAAAGGCAAAACACATACCATGACAACGATCGTCACTGATCGTCGTCCTCATCATGCTCCGGAGGGGGGACTGGGTAGTGATGCTGCTCACCCTGGTATGGTGGAAATGGTGGGTAATCAGCAGGTGGGGGAGCATGCGGCTGGTATGGTGGGAAGTATGGTTCCGGCGGGAACTGGAATCCTGGGAAGCCCTGGGCCATGGCAGTGTTCCATGCACTCTGGTACTGCATGAATTCCATCTGACGCTGAGCTACCTGCTCATGGTCCAACTGCAATGCTCTCTGCATGCCGTGTATGTCCCGCTGCATGCTATGGATGCTCTACTGCTCCAGGCGAATGTCTTGGAGATCCCGGTGAAGGGAGTCCAAAGTGATGCGTGTACGCTCTGCAGCAGAGGATAATGATGCTCCAGCATGTCTAGTGTCCGAGGGTCGTGGCTCAGCCCTTCTTCGGCCTGTAGGAGGTGGTGGACCGTCAACAACAATCAGGGTCTTCGGTGGAAGTAACTCCTCGTCTTTCCCCCATTGCACTCCGCATCTCTGGCATAAAGCAGTGATGGTAGATGGAAACGGTAGTGCGGAGGTAGGTGGGCTGCTACCAATATCATGGATATGATCACTTATAATCTCGCCCAGATCCACATCCTGCTCTGTGAGAATGGCAACTACCAGGGCCGCTCTGTCTTTTGTCGCCTCAGAAGTGTGGGTCAAAGGCATGACCCGTGAGGCGACAAATGAGAACCATGCTTGGGCCTCTGGTGTCAAATGCTTCTTGAGAACCACCTGTGGCTCTCCCTTATCATTCCGCTGCCAATCTCTTCCCGGCATGCCAATAACTGCAAGTACCTCATCATAATTGATCGTACTCTTTCGGAAGGATTGGTACGCACAGTGATGTATGAATGGCATCCGGTAAATATTATTGATTGCTGCCTGATCAACAAGCACATCCTTCCCTCGGACAAAAACATTCGCTCTATGGCCTGGTGGGATAACTCGGAGATCCGTGTAGAATTCCCTCACTAGCGGAACTACATCATCTATTGGTGTTTGAATAAATTGAAACCACCCTCGTCGCCAAACTGCCCTTATGACGGGACATTCAATCTTATCCAAACTCATGCCCCTTTCACGGCTGAGTGGTTTCTTGTGATAACTGGGAAATAACTCAGCTGCTGTGGCATTTTCAAACTTCTGTTGTCATACTCTGGCTCAAAAGTGGTGGCCTCCGTCTGTTTTTGCTTCTGCGAGGCCTCTGCCTGCTTTGCCTTCTTTCTTGGAGCCATAGTCTTGCTAAGTTATTCTCAATTAATTCGATTCACTGCACACAGACACCACACCCAAAATACAGCAATACCAACACCCCCGCAATACAACAACAATTCCCCCAAACTTTGATTATTCTTTTCAACCCAATTCAACTACCACAAAGAAATTGCACCAAAGGATGAAAATATATGAAATTGAAAACCAATTACCAAGAAAAATATGATCTTTGATGAATTTGGCACTTGGCTTGGAATTCTCTTTTTGGATGCAAATTACCCAATTCAGTATGCAATTCTTCAGATCTGCAGTTAAAATCTCATCAGAACAATTCTTACTTCAAAGATTTGAAGTAATTTGAAAATTGGAGAGAATATGGATGAGAAATTGGATAAGGCGATTTGGGTCTGCGTTGGAGAGGAGAAGAAAAATGTCTGTGTTGTGCAGAATGCTCTTCGGTGCCCTATTTTTTTTTCAAAACTTTCTCTCGATCGATTGATCGAGAAAATTTTTCGATCGATCGATCGAGGCCGTGTACTCCCTATGCTTTTAAAATTTCTGGGCGATCGATCGAGATTTTTTTTTCTCGATAGATCGCCAGCACCAGAAGACAAAAATCGAATTTTTCAAAAAAATTTCCTCTCGGGTTGCCTCGCCTACATCTTTCTTGCTTTTACATCTGCAACAAAATTGCACGGACTCATTCACAAAACATCTACAACCAAATTAAAAACAACTAAACTAAAATGAAGAACTAAAAACAAAAACTCGAGGAAGGAAAAGAAAGTTCTTAATTTATAGTCCCAAGCTGGACTGTCACCTCCTCGTCTGTTAACTTGATTGCTCCTTTGGATTCTTCACAGAATCACTCGGGAGCGTACCTTGCGTCCTTCCAGAAATCAACGTGGCCAGCTGCCCTATATGCACTTCCAGGTTCTTAATCGATGCATCCTGATTCTGTATCCTCACCTCAGTCGACGAAATCAGTTTGGCCATCAGCTCTCCCATACTCGGTTTTTGTGTGAACCCCGACTGTGGTTGTGGATTCAACACATTCTCTTGATTTGACCACCTCAGATTTGGGTGGTTCCTCCATCCCGGGTTGTATGAGTTCGAATATGGATTGTTCTGCTGCCTGTTCCCTACGAAATTCACAGCTTCAGTAGATTGGTTAAATTGGTTACCTGCTTGGCACTCAATGCTCGGATGACCGCCTCCACATAAATCACAGAAAATAGTTTGAGCTTGCATTGTTGCTGCACCCATGCTATCTATCTTCCGGTTCATAGCTTCCAACTGAGCCGAAATAGCCGTAATCTCATCCACTTGATGGACTCTCATTGGTTTCTGTGGCGTGTTCCTTTCTGATTGCCACTGATAGCTATTGGACGCCATTTCCTCCAATAAGTTATACGTGTCATATCCCCGAAATGATTATGTGATTTTAATCATTTAATTTAAATTATGATGATTTGGGTGTTAATTCATGGGATTGAATTAATATTATTGGGGAGATTCATTTCAGGGTGCATGTGATATATGTTGGGATTTTGGGGTCGTGGCATGTTTATTTGGGGTGTGTGTTGTTTGTTTTGGTAAAGCATGTTAATGGGAATTGAAGTATTTTATTGAGAAAATACTATAAATATCGCGTGAGGATATTCTAATACATCGTGCTAAATACCGGGACCAAAACATAACACATCAAACCACACAACACCCAACCACCCCCCCCCCCCCCAACCCATGCCAATCAGCCTGTACACATGCTGACTTTACTCACCACTTGGCTCAATCATTTCACCACTCTCAACCATTCCAATTGTCGAGCCTTCTCTCCCATTTCTTCACCAGCACCTGCTAAGCAAAATTCTGTGGAGCTTTCCCTTTTTCATCGCCTGGAAATCCTTCAAAAATCGGAGCAAAGTAGGGTGAGAAACCATGCTCTGTTTTTGCTTTAAACTTGTTTAAGTACATGTTTTTAGGTGGCATGAAAACGGCATGTTAGATTAGGTTTCTTAAAACCTTCGATTTAAATGCTTACATGGTGTTGTTTTGAAGCTCTCAGTATTTTTCCTTATGTATATTACATGTTTTATGTAGAGGAAATAAGCATGTAAAGTATGGTGTTCAAAAATCTGGGTAAGGTTGTGCCCTGTTTTCTGGAAAAATATGAGTTGGGAGTGTTTTTATGAAGGCGTTATCATGCACGTTAGCTTAGGTTTTGGTAAACCTTTGATGTGAAAATATGCATGGTAGTTATGTGAAGCCCTTGGCATGTTTGTTCGAGCATGCTTTATGTTATATGTTATAGTTTTAATAGCATGAAATGAGGTGCTCAAGAAATCTGGAAATGAATATGTTGCCCTATTTCCAGAAAAGTTGATCGAGTACTTGTGTAAATGGTCGACATTTTTGCATGTGGGCTTATGTTTGGGGTGTAAATTTGATATGAATACACTCAGGGTAGTGTGTTATAACTGCTAGCATGTTGTTCTTGGCATGTTGTATGTCTTACATGTTAGATTGAAGGGTATGAAAATCGGTGTTAGAGAATTCTGGAAAATCTGGGTTGAATATGATCGACCGATCGATCGGTGAAGAACACCGATCGATCGGCAAAAGCTGTAGCTTTTTTGTTTAATTCAAACAGTTCACCGATCGATCGGTGATGAGGTCCGATCGATTGGTAGTGCTTTTTTAAAAATGTAGAATTTGTTTTAAATTTTGATATTGGATTGTAATGAGACATCTAATATTGTATTGTACACTGGTGTAGAGCCTTCACAGACAGCTACACAGCGCAGGGGATAGAGTCCCACAACACACTACATTTTGAAAAGGTACGTAAGCGACGTACGGGCATCCCAACGGTAACATGTACTTTATGTTTGTCTTTTTGACACATGATGAATGCAATGTGATGCATTAAGAGTTTGATACATGTTATTATGCATTGTTGTTGCATATTATGCATTGTTGTTGCATATTGTGAGGTGGAATAAAGATGTGTATTCCACGTGTCAAGAGAGATCACAGTGTATGTTTAATGCTTATGCTTGTTCTATAGTAATGATGCGGGGAGGATTGTACCGCTCATTATGAGGGTCTGTAGTACTGATGCGGGGAGGATTGTACCGCTCATTATGAGTTTATGTAGTAATGAAGCGGGGAGGATTGTACCGCTCATTATGAGTTGTGAAACATGAAACATTAACATAACTGTTGATATATGACTCAAAAGATATGTAAAGAAAGAGGTGATATGTCATGACATTATTAAAGGATCCATAATTTCATATAATGTGTTTTATTATGAGTTATGGTACAGGGACAACCAATGGGCGTTGTAAATGCTTGGAAATACAGGAAGTGCTTTGTATTTATGATTTGTGCATTTACGCTTTACATTCATATTATGTTGAATATGAATTATGATATGCTCATGTGTTGGGAGTTGTCTTTGTAGGTGCTTTTGTTGACGAGAACCAGGGTCGGGGTTGATATGCTGAGCTGTAAGGAGTGCTACAGGATTAGCATGTTAGAGAAAAAATTTGTATAGCTTCTACTGAGTAGAGTAAGACTATAATGTAGTACCTTGTAGGAATTCGTGTTATTCCTTTTGAAACATTTTGGTACTGTAATCTCTAAAGCTCAGGTTAATCAACACGGCACGTTACTCTGATATATTCACATGAATGTTTAGTTCTCTAAATTGCACCTTAGTACCTGATAAGATAACGGGGTCTTACAATACGCCTCTTCCGGTGTCTTCCGCATGATCGATCCGCCAGATGCTGCATCTATCATAGATTGGTTAGCAGAAAACAAACCATTGTAAAAAGTCTGTACCTGCAGCCAGATGGGTAGACCGTGATGTGGGCATCTCCTCAATAAATCTTTGAAACGATCCCACGCCTCGTATGAACTCTCGGGATCGAATTACCCGAACGTAGTGATATCGTTCCGCATCTTTGCCGTCTTGGAGGGAGGAAAGTACTTCGATAATAAAGCTTTTGTCATCCCTTCCCATGTTGTATCGATCCTGCAGGTAAGGAATTTAACCAAGATTTAGCTTCGTCTCTTAATGTAAAAGGGAAGAGCCTTAACCTGATGGCGTCGTCGGAGACGCCATTATGTTTAAACGTGTCACAGATCTCCAAGAAGTTGGAGATGTGAGTGTTCGGATCGTCCGTGGCTGCTCCCCCAAACATTATAGAGTGCTGTATCATCTGGATAATTTCAGGCTTGATCTCGAAGTTATTCGCCTGGATTGTCGGCCTAGTAATGCTGGATAAAGATCCATGAAGTGTTGGCTGTGAAAAGTCCATCATAGACCTCGGGTTCTGTGCTTCGTTATTGTCTGCCATTGCTCGAGCTTCTCGTAGTCTTCTAAATATAGTCCTCTCTATTTCAGGATCAAATGGCTCGAGAATGGGCTCCTCTCTTCTGAGCATGCACTAGAAAAATGGTTCATGTACTGAATCAAACAAAAGGAGACAACAACAAAAATACAAAATCAAAACAAGAAAAACTAACTAAAAAGAAAAAGACAAATAAAAACGAAATAATACAAATTGGCTAAATTACAATTAACGAATCTCGTATGATATTATACAAATTAGTCCCCGGCAACGGCGCCAAAAACTTGACCGCTTTATTTTTAAACAGAAAATTCTCAGTGAAGCGATTCTTTACCGCAAGTGCACGGTGTCAAGTTTTAGTATAGTTAAATTAAAGTAAGGGTTGTCGAATCCACAAGGACTAACGTATAAGTACCAAATAAAACAAGTAAAATTATATTTCGCCTACGATTAAAAAGAGGGTATATTAACTACTGCAAATTTATAACTAAAGGACTTAAATAAAATAAGAATAAATAAAATGAATGGTTTCCGGATATGCAAAGGAATGTCGCTCGAGAAATTTCGCTCTTCGTTCAACTATGTTATCTTTAAAGATTCGTTTGAATATGCAATTACCGAACAATTGATTCTTAAGTTGAAAGGTTTTCGTTATTATTCATTACACTCTCTTGAGCTGTAAAGAAACTAATATCAAATTAGAACAAGTAACTCTCGTTCACTTATTTACCAATCTGATATTGCATAAATCTTGAAAACCTCGTTACTCTAAATCTCTCGATTCAAAGTGCTCACGTATGTGATTTTATCTCTCGATCTCGATCTCAATCTTAAACATACATCATGAATTAATGTAGCGTATTATAACGTTATCTCTCGATCTCGGTTATAACTCACAAGATTAAATCAAAGTTAGCTAGGCTTTGATCTTAATAAGCATTTAATTCATGAACAATAAGATATCAATACACTCAAGCACATTCGAATCAATAAATCAAACACAATTAAAATCAAACTCAATAAAATAAACTTGATTCAATTCAAAACAAATCAATTAGATGTTTTATTGTTTCTCAACCTCAAAAACATCCAAAGAAAATGTAAATCAAATAAACCGAGTTTAGAAATACGATAAATGCTGGAACGAATCCGTGCGTTGCACCGTAATCTCTTCTCTTGCTCCTTCCTTGCACTCCGGAAATGGCTCGCTCAAGCTTGGATGAAGAACGGAGGAAGATGGCTTCTCCTTCTTCTTGTCGGCGGCGGCTCTAGGGTTTGTGGGTGATGATTTTCGGCTCTCAACCCTCTCTAATCTGATATGGAATGATATGGAAGAGATAACCTTTTAAATCCACCGAAAATCACGTTAAAAATGGAAAATAAGATCTTCAGCAAATCGCGTCTCGATCGACCCGAAAATATGTTTCGATCGATCGGTGCACTGTTCACTTCAGCCTTTAAAAGTTTCTGCCTCGCTTGATCGATCGAGATTTTCATTCCGATCGATCGGCCCTTCGATAAAAAAGGTGCTGAACTCTCTGCCCGGCTCGATCGATCGAGAAATAATCTTGATCGATCGAAACTCTGAAAATCTGAATTCTTCATTTTTTTCTCTTTTTCGCCTCGATTTCACCCGTTTCCTTCATTTTAGCTCATTTCTTCCATTTCCGACCTATTTTCCTGAAACAGGCAAATAACTACCAAAAAGCGTAATTTCATCCAGGAAAAAATACGAAAAACGGAGAGAAATTACAGCTAAAAACACTTAAAATCTAAGCCTATCAACTCCCCCAAACTTATACTTGATCATCCTCGAGCAAGCAATAAGCTCAAAAAGTAGAGTCAAACTTAATACTTTGAATGAACAATTTTTACAACTTAACGTAAAAGCTCAGCAATCCTACTTATACATCAATAAGAGTCATTCAAAGTTCAACAGGAAGCATTTTCTCCTAAGCTAAACAATACATCGCAACATCGGAACGTGTGTGTGCTATTGTCAAACATGAGTTCTATACATATCTTTTAAGATCAAAATGTGCCAAAAAAACTCAAAGTCAAGATTACTTTGGATTACTCTACAAATTTACTATCCAGCACTTCTCCACTAATGTAATTATTCCCTAGACTTGGATCAGAAGGTCTTTAAAAGCTTATAGTGTTAGGCCTTTTGGTGTCGGCTCCAAAGAAAATGTAGGATAAATGCAAAGAAGAGAGTATAATAGAATCAATTCAAAAAAATTTGTTCGCACAATATTGAGCTTCTCTTCAACTTTTTCTAACCTTGGCCACTTTGGGTCTTATTTGAATGTTTTCATTTTTTCAAGGCTTTTCTCTACATCTTTTCTTATTGCTCATTCTTTTGTTTATTTTTGTTTTTCACAATGAACTTATCTACATATAACAATTCAGTGCAATGAATGAGATTCATTATACTCTCTTAGGGACGGATAAAATTTTTCATTTAGGCTCAATCCAAGGTAGGTATATTGAGTTAGCCAAAAATGAATGGGGGTCTAATTATATGCAATGCATATACCATTCTTTTTCAATAAGGCTCAAGAGGGGACACTAAGGAATGATGTAAACAAGGTAAGCTTGAAAGGCACAAACGGTCCAAAGATCGCTTAAATCATCTCCAAGTCAAGTTCCTAATTATAAAATTTCGCCTCAAAGTGCTTTCAAATAAATTGTAGAGTTTTCTAAGATGCTCAAGACTAATCATAGTTAACACAAGTTTTCACTTTATTGAATACATACTTCACTAAATCATGACTCAAAACGTGCTTAAACTGTTCCTCAATTTTGACATAATGCTCAACAAAGGATATATACAAACAAGTTAAACATTTTCATGACTCCTATCTAGATGGGGATTAAATTCATCATGTATTACCGTTGCAAATCCAACTCATCATTTCTCAAGTATTGACTCATTTTCTAAAAAAAAAATTTGTTGATAGTGCTCAAGGACGAATTAGTCTCAAAAAGTGCAGTCATGCAGGAAAGAAACAAGACAAGTAGCACAAAACGTAAAAACTACAAATATAAACAACCCCCCCCCCCCCCAAACTTAATATGTGCATTGCCCTCAATGAACAAGAAAAAAATAAATAAATGCAAAGGCAAAACACATACCATGACAACGATCGTCATTGATCGTCGTCCTCATCATGCTCCGGAGGGGGGACTGGGTAGTGATGCTGCTCACCCTGGTATGGTGGAAATGGTGGGTAATCAGCAGGTGGGGGTGCATGCGGCTGGTATGGTGGGAAGTATGGTTCCGGCGAGAACTGGAATCCTGGGAAGCCCTGGGCCATGGCAGTGTTCCATGCACTCTGGTACTGCATGAATTCCATCTGACGCTGAGCTACCTGCTCATGGTCCAACTGCAATGCTCTCTGCATGCCGTGTATGTCCCGCTGCATGCAATGGATGCTCTGCTGCTCCAGGCGAATGTCTTGGAGATCCCGGTGAAGGGAGTCCAAAGTGATGCGTGTACGCTCTGCAGCAGAGGATGATGATGCTCCGGCATGTCTAGTGTCCGAGGGTCGTGGCTCAGCCCTTCTTCGGCCTGTAGGAGGTGGTGGACCGTCAACAACAATCGGGGTCTTTGGTGGAAGTAACTCCTCGTCTTCCCCCCATTGCACTCCGCATCTATGGCATAAAGTAGTGATGGTAGATGGAAACGGTAGTGCGGAGGTAGGTGGGCTGCTACCAATATCATGGATATGATCACTTATAATCTCGCCCAGATCCACATCCTGCCCTGTGAGAAAGGCAAATACCAGGGCCGCTCTGTCTTTTGTCGCCTCAGAAGTGTGGGTCGAAGGCATGACCCGTGAGGCGACAAATGAGAACCATGCTTGGGCCTCTGGTGTCAAATGCTTCTTGAGAACCACCTGTGGCTCTCCCTTATCACTCCGCTGCCAATCTCTTCCCGGCATGCCAATAACTGCAAGTACCTCATCATAATTGATCGTACTCTTTCGGAAGGATTGGTACACACAGTTATGTATGAATGGCATCCGGTAAATATTATTGATTGCTGCCTGATCAACAAGCACATCCTTCCCTCGGACAAAAACATTCGCTCTGTGGCCTGGTGGGATAACTCGGAGATTCGTGTAGAATTCCCTCACCAGCGAAACTACAGCATCTATTGGTGTTTGAATAAACTGAAACCACCCCCGTCGCCGAACTGCCCTTATGACGGGACATTCAATCTTATCCAAACTCATGCCCCTTTCACGGCTGAGCGGTTTCTTGTGATAACTTGGAAATAACTCAGCTGCTGTGGCATTTTCAAACTTCTGTTTGTCATACTCTTGCTCAGAAGTGGTGGCCTTCGTCTGTTTTTGCTTCTACGAGGCCTCTGCCTGCTTTGCCTTCTTTATTGGAGCCATAGTCTTCCTAAGTTATTCTCAATTAATTCGATTCACTGCACACAGACACCACACCCAAAATACAGCAATACCAACACCCCCGCAATACAACAACAATTCCCCCAAACTTTGATTATTCTTTTCACCCCAATTCAACTACCACAAAGAAATTGCACCAAAGGATGAAAATATATGAAATTGAACCAATTACCAAGAAAAAATATGATCTTTGATGAATTTGGCACTTGGCTTGGAATTCTCTTTTTGGATGCAAATCTACCCAATTCAGCATGCAATTCTTCAGATCTGCAGTTAAAATCTCATCAGAACAATTCTTACTTCAAAGATTTGAAGTAATTTGAAAATTGGAGAGAATATGAATGAGAAATTGGATGAGGCGATTTGGGTCTGCGTTGGAGAGGAGAAGAAAAATGTCTGTGTTGTGCAGAATGCTCTTCGGTGCCCTATTTTTTTTTCAAAATTTTCTCTCGATCGATCGATCGAGAAAATTTTTCGATCGATCGATCGAGGCCGTGTACCCCTTATGCTTTTAAAATTTCTGGGCGATCGATCGAGATTTTTTTTTCTCGATCGATCGCCAGCACCAGAAGACAAAAATCGAATTTTTCAAAAAATTTTCCTCTCGGTTGCCTCGCCTACATCTTTCTTGCTTTTACATCTGCAACAAAATTGCACGGACTCATTCACAAAACATCTACAACCAAATTAAAAACAACTAAACTAAAATGAAGAACTAAAAACAAAAACTCGAGGAAGGAAAAGAAAGTTCTTAATTTATAGTCCCAAGCTGGACTGTCACCGCCTCGTCGGTTAACTTGATTGCTCCTTTGGATTCTTCACAGAATTACTCGGGAGCGTACCTTGCGTCCTTCCAGAAATCAACATGGCCAGCTGCCCTATCTGCACTTCCAGGTTCTTAATCGATGCATCCTGATTCTGCATCCTCACCTCAGTCGACGAAATCAGTTTGGCCATCAGCTCCCCCATACTCGGTTTTTGTGTGAACCCCGACTGTGGTTGTTGATTCAACACATTCTCTTGATTTGACCACCTCAGATTAGGGTGGTTCCTCCATCCCGGGTTGTATGAGTTCGAATATGGATTGTTCTGCTGCCTATTCCCTACGAAATTCACAGCTTCAGTAGATTGGTTAAATTGGTTACCTGCTTGGCACTCAATGCTCGGATGACCGCCTCCACATAAATCACAGAAAATAGTTTGAGCTTGCATTGCTGCTGCACCCATGCTATCTATCTTCCGGTTCATAGCATCCAACTGAGCCGAAATAGTCGTAATCTCATACACTTGATGGACTCTCATTGCTTTCTGTGGCGTGTTCCTTTCTGATTGCCACTGATAGCTATTGGACGCCATTTCCTCCAATAAGTTACACGCCTCTTCCGGTGTCTTCCGCAAGATCGATCCCCCAGATGCTGCATCTATCATAGATTGGTTAGCAGAAAACAAACCATTGTAAAAAGTCTGTACCTGCAGCCAGATGGGTAGACCGTGATGTGGGCATCTCCTCAATAAATCTTTGAAACGATCCCACGCCTCGTATAAACTCTCGGGATCGAATTGCCCGAACCTAGTGATATCGTTCCGCATCTTTGCCGTCTTGGAGGGAGGAAAGTACTTCGATAAGAAAGCTTTTGTCATCCCTTCCCATGTTGTAATCGATCCTGCAGGTAAGGAATTTAACCAAGATTTAGCTTTGTCTCTTAATGAAAAAGGGAAGAGCCTTAACCTGGTGGCGTCGTCGGAGACGCCATTATGTTGAAACGTGTCACAGATCTCCAAGAAGTTGGAGAGGTGAGTGTTCGGATCGTCCGTGGCTGCTCCCCCAAACATTACAGAGTGCTGTATCATCTGGATAATTGCAGGCTTGATCTCGAAGTTATTCGCCTGGATTGTCGGCCTAGTAATGCTGGATAAAGATCCATGAAGTGTTGGCTGTGCAAAGTCCATCATCGACCTCGGGTTCTGTGCTTCGTTATTGTCGGCCATTGCTCGAGCTTCTCGTAGTCTTCTAAGTATAGTCCACTCTATTTCAGGATCAAATGGCTCGAGAATGGGCTCCTCTCTTCTGAGCATGCACTAGAAAAATGGTTCATGTACTGAATCAAACAAAAGGAGACAACAACAAAAATACAAAATCAAAAACAAGAAAAACTAACTAAAAAGAAAAAGACAAATAAAAACGAAATAATACAAATGGCTAAATTACAATTAACTAATCTCGTATGATATTATACAGATTAGTCCCCGGCAACGGCGCCAAAAACTTGACCGCTTTATTTTTAAACAGAAAATTCTCAGTGAAGCGATTCTTTACCGCAAGTGCACGGGGTCAAGTTTTAGTATAGTTAAATGAAAGTAAGGGTTGTCGAATCCACAGGGACTAACGTATAAGTACCAAATAAAACTAGTAAAATTATATTTAGCCTACGATTAAAAAGAGGGTATATTAACTACTGCAAATTTATAACTAAAGGACTTAAATAAAATAAGAATAAATAAAATGAATGGTTTCCGGATATGCAAAGGAATGTCGCTCGAGAAATTTATTTCGCTCTTCGTTCAACTATGTTATCTTTAAAGATTCGTTTGAATATGCAATTACCAAACAATTGATTCTTAAGGTGAAAGGTTTTCGTTATTATTCAATACACTCTCTCGAGCTGTAAAGAAACTAATATCAAATTAGAACAAGTAACTCTCGTCACTTATTTACCAATCTGATATTGCATAAATCTTCAAAACCTCGTTACTCTAAATCTCTCGATTCAAAGTGCTCACGTATGTGATTTTATCTCTCGATCTCAATCTTAAACATACATCATGAATTAATGTAGCGTATTATAACGTTATCTCTCGATCTCGGTTATAACTCACAAGATTAAATCAAAGTTAGCTAGGCTTTGATCTTAATAAGCATTTAATTCATGAACAATAAGATATCAATACACTCAAGCACATTCGAATCAATAAATCAAACACAATTAAAATCAAACTCAATAAAATAAACTTGATTCAATTCAAAACAAATCAATTAGATGTTTTATTGTTTCTCAACCTCAAAAAGATCCAAAGAAAATGTAAATCAAATAAACCGAGTTTAGAAATACGATAAATGCTGGAACGAATCCGTGCGTTGCACCGTAATCTCTTCTCTTGCTCCTTCCTTGCACTCCGGAAATGGCTCGCTCAAGCTTGGATGAAGAACAGAGGAAGATGGCTTCTCCTCCTTCTTGTCGGCGGCGGCTCTAGGGTTTGTGGGTGATGATTTTCGGCTCTCAACCCTCTCTAATCTGATATGGAATGATATGGAAGAGATAACCTTTTAAATCCACCGAAAATCACGTTAAAAATGGAAAATAAGATCTTCAGCAAATCGCGTCTCGATCGACCGAAAATATGTTTCGATCGATCGGTGCACTGTTCACTTCAGCCTTTAAAAGTTTCTGCCTCGCTTGATCGATCGAGATTTTCATTCCGATCGATCGGCCCTTCGATAAAAAAGGTGCTGAACTCTCTGCCCGGCTCGATCGATCGAGAAATAAACTCGATCGATCGAAACTCTGAAAATCTGAATTCTTCATTTTTTTCTCTTTTTCGCCTCGATTTCACCCGTTTCCTTCATTTTAGCTCATTTCTTCCATTTCCGACCTATTTTCCTGAAACAAGCAAATAACTACCAAAAAGCGTAATTTCATCCAGGAAAAAGTACGAAAAACTGAGAGAAATTACAGCTAAAAACACTTAAAATCTAAGCCTGTCATATGTGCTTGGATCTTTGGTGAGATCTAGGTTCCTTAGCCAATGCGATAGCTCCATTGTTGTTACAATAGAGTTCAATCGGATCTTGAATGCTAGGCATCACCCCAAGTTCAGAAATGAACTTCTTGATCCAAACAGCTTCCTTTGCTGCATCTGAGGCAGCAATATACTCAGCTTCAGTTGTAGAATCGGCTACTGTCTCTTGCTTTGAACTCTTGCAGCTTACAGCACCTCCATTAAGGCAAAACACATATCCTGATTGCGATCGAAAATCATCTTTGTCGGTTTGGAAACTTGCATCAGTGTAACCAATTACATTGAGCTCTTCCTCACCTCCATAAATCAAGAATGTATCCTTAGTTCTTCTCAAGTACTTCAGGATATTCTTGACTGCAATCCAGTGACATTCACCTGGATCAACTTGATATCTGCTCGTCATACTCAAAGCATACGAGACATCGGGACGAGTACATATCATGGCATACATGATAGATCCAATAGCTGACGCATATGGAATCTTACTCATGCGTTGTCTCTCATCTGGTGTTGAAGGACACTGATCCTTCGAGAGATGTATCCCATGTGTCATAGGCATGAATCCTTTCTTAGATTCTTGCATGCTAAACCGTTTTAGCACTTTGTCTATGTATGTACTTTGACTAAGGCCAAGTAATCTTCTCGATCTATCTCTATAGATCTTGATTCCTAATACATAGGAGGCTTCACCCAAGTCTTTCATAGAAAAGCAATTCCCTAGCCAAATCTTTACAGATTGTAAGGTAGGGATATCATTCCCAATTAGAAGTATGTCATCTACATACAATATTAGGAAGATAATTATGCTCCCACTGACCTTCTTGTAGACACAAGGTTCATCTACGTTTTTGATGAAACCAAACTCTTTGACTGCATCATCAAAACGAAGATTCCAACTCCGAGAAGCTTGCTTCAATCCATAAATGGATCGTTGTAGCTTGCATATCTTTCCAGCATCCTTTGGATCGACAAAACCCTCGGGCTGTGTCATGTACACATCCTCAAGCAGATTTCCATTAAGGAAAGCTGTTTTGACATCCATCTGCCAGATTTCATAATCATGAAATGCAGCTATTGCAAGTAAGATCCTAATGGATTTAACCATGGCAACTGGTGAAAAAGTTTCATCATAGTCAATACCATGAATTTGTTTGAAACATTTTGCTACCAGTCGACCTTTGAAGGTTTGTACATTACCATCCATGTCGGTCTTCTTCTTGAAAATCCATTTGCACCCTATGGGTCTCACCCCTTCAGGTGGGTCAACCAAAGTCCATACTTGGTTTGCATACATGGATTCCATCTCAGATTTCATGGCCTCTTGCCATTTCTCAGAATCAGTGCCCATTATAACTTCTTGATAAGATGACGGTTCATCCTCATCAATAAGTAGTAAGTCACCTTGTTGACTCACAAGAAATCCATATCTTTGTGGCTCCCGGTGTTCTCTTACAGACCTACGCTGGGTTTGTGTCTCTTGAGCAGGCACTTCATCCACAACAGCTTGTGGTGACTGCTCTGTTTCCATCTCAATCTCATGTTCAGTGTTTTCTTGTGGTTGAACTTCACTAAGTTCTATATGTCTCCCACTGGTTTTTCTAGAAATAAATTCTCTTTCAAGAAAGACACCAGTCCGAGCAACAACCACTTTGTTCTCGATGGGATAATAGAAATAGTATCCTTTCGTTTCCTTAGGATACCCCACAAATAAACACTTATCAAATTTGGGTCCAAGTTTGTTAGAGGCGTGACGTCTCACGGAAGCCTCACAACCCCAAATCTTCATAAAAGACATACTAGGACGTTTCACAGTCCATATCTCATATGGTGTCTTTTCCACTGATTTAGATGGAACACGGTTCAGTATGAATATTGTTGTTTCTAAAGCATGTCCCCAAAAGGATATCGGAAGATTTGCATGACTCATCATTGATCTAACCATGTCCAACAAGGTTCGATTTCTCCTCTCGGATACACCATTCCATTGTGGAGTATACGGAGGAGTGAGTTGTGGGACTATCCCACACTCCTTTAGATAGTCATGAAACTCTTGGCTTAGGTATTCACCTCCTCGATCTGATCGAAGGATTTTGATACTTTTACCAAGTTGGTTTTGTACTTCATTCTTGAAATCCTTGAACTTTTCAAAGGTTTCATGTTTATGCTTCATTAGGTACACGTACCCATATCTACTGAAGTCATCAGTAAACGTAACAAATTATTGAAAACCACCTCTAGCATGTTTGCTTATTGGCCCACATACATCACTATGTATGAGACTCAATAAATCTTTTGTCCTTTCAACATGTCCCTTGAAAGGAGCTTTAGTCATCTTGCCCATTAAACAAGATTCACATGTTTCGTATGATTCAAAATCAAATGAATCCAATACTCCATCCTTATGAAGTTTTGATATGTGATTCTCGTTTATATGGCCTAAGCGACAATGCCAAAGATAAGTTGGATTAGAATCATTATTCTTAATCCTTTTAGTATTTATGTTATAGACATGCATATCAAGATTTAATACATAAAGACCATTAATCATTTGTGCACTAGCATAAAACATATCATTTAAATAAATGGAGCAACAATTGTCCTTTATAATAAATGAAAATCCAAACTTGTCCAAACAAGAGATAGATATAATGTTTCTAGTAATTGAAGGCACAAAATAACAGTCTTTTAAATCTAAAGATAAACCGGAAGGCAAAGATAATGAATAATCTCCAATAGCTAATGCAGCAACTCTTGCTCCATTTCCTACTCGGAGATCTACTTCGCATTTTGCCAATGTCCTACTCCTTTTAAGATCCTGCACATTAACACAAATGTGAGATCCACATCCAGTATCTAATACCCATGATGAAGAAGTAGATAAATTGACTTCTATAACAAAAATACCTGAAGTAGAAGTCACACTTCCCTTCGTCTTCTTAAGATCCTCCAGATAAACTTTGCAATTTCTTTTCCAATGTCCGGTCTCACCGCAATGGAAACAATTCCCCTCTTTTGCCACTCCTCCCTTTGGCTTAAGTGCAGCAGTATGAGGCTTATTTGACAAAGACTTTCTTGTTCTTCTTTAAGCCTTTTGCTTTAGCCCTTCCTTTGCTCTTATTCACAATAAGAACATTTGTAGGTTTAGACTTCTTGCTGTTAGCTTCAAAAGTTCTCAGCATGCCAAGCAACTGTGGTAGAGTCTTTTCAATTTCAATCATATTGTAATTCAAGACAAATTGACTGAAGCTCTCAGGCAACGATTGCAAGATCACGTCAGTGGCCAACTCTTGGTCCAATGGAAAACCCAGCTTCTCCAGATTCTCAATATACCCAATCATCTTGAGTACATGAGTTCCAACCAGACTTCCTTCTACCATTCTACACTGGAATAACGCTTTAGAGACGTCATACCTCTCTTGTCTTGCTTGTTGTTGGTACAGTTGCTTTAGATGCTCGATCATATCGAACGCCTTCATTTCCTCATGTTGCTTCTGAATCTCAGAGTTCATGGTGGCAAGCATAAGGCACCCAACATCAAGTGCGTCATTTTGATGCTTCTTGTAAGCATCTTTATCGGCTTTAGCAGCCGTCAAGGGAGGTTCCTCAGCAGGTAAGAGTTCCTCTAGGACATATTGCTTCTTTTCTTGTTTGAGGACAATCCTCAAATTCCTATACCAGTCTAGGAAATTTGTCCAATTAAGTTTGTCCTTCTCAAGGACCGATCGTAACGATAGTGTGCTTGTAACGTTGTTGGTTGCTATGGATATCTACAATATATAAATATACAAAATAAGTTTATGATTTTAATCATTTAATATGGTCTTATATTAAATGACACTCCCACTATTTTGTTTAAAATTATCAACCCTCGAAAACGTTAGTGGGCCAAGATCCATATTTCACTTAATCTTGAGTTAGCTTTGGCTAATCGCCCAAGACTCGGTTATTTAGGTAGACAACTCTCTTGGATGATTGGACGAACAACGCTTTGTTCAAATTCATCTAATGAATTATTTTCCAACCCCATTGAGATAACACTAGTTAAGTCAAACCCAATTTTAAAATAACACGGATATCACTTTTAACCTTTCGCGTCTTACTAAGATTGTCACGGTGCTTTTGCTTTGGCAAACCCACACATGTTCAATCGAAGTCTTGAAGAGTATTTTAATTGGAAGGCATCTTAAAACTTAATATTATAAGAGGGATTTATTATCTCATGATTTTATTAATACTGAAAATATGTCTGGTACATATACATATCTACATATATATATATATCAAGCATCAATATTAAATAAAACAGTAAACATGCATCTCATACATCAACATAAAGTAAACGTGACATGGTTATAGCACATACTAGCTATTTTCTCAAGCCAATGAGAAAATCATAAAAGTCCACCTAAGGTTACTTCTCCAAGCACCTCTTTGACTCCCTTTTGTGAATGGCCTTCTCATCTCGGCACCATGGTCCGTCTTCGTTGATCTCTATCAATGAAATAAACTATACTATATAACATTTACAAGATATAGAGAATTCCTCGAGTCACATTCGAGGGGAACTTAGGGGAGGGATAACATATAGAAAAATAGAGAATGCACGACTCGCAGGCCGTATTAAATTACAAACATTCACAAAATCCTTTCTAATAGGGCATAGGGCTATAACCATGCACCATGCTCAAACAACACATAAAACATGCTATAACAATTAACGAATTAAATTCTAAACATTTTAAAATTTAATCCCAATAAAATTGTAAAATAAATTTATGAAATTATCGTACGCTCGGGACATCACATGTCACGGAACCTTAGCCTAAAACCACGGCCCAACCACGATGGTTCGAAACCCTAATAGTTGGCGACGGCGGCCAAGAGCCATGCACGGCTGCTAGGGTTCGAAACCCTAGCCGTCATGAGCCACAAGGTTCGAAACCTTGCTATAGTTCTCGGCCTTTCATGCACGATTCATGAAGTTGGCGGCTTGACCATCTCGAGCCAATGAGTTCGAAAACCCTAGCCCTCATGTTGTCATAGCCGTCGACATTCAATTTTTTGTGAGCCATGATCGAACCATCATGCGCCGCTAATAAATTTAATCGAGCCAAAAGGAGGGTTCAAAACCCTAGCCATGTTTCGACACCTCCATGCACAACTATGAGCCACAACGGCTAGACCATCTCGAGTCAAGGGTTCAAAAACCCTAGCCCTCATGTGGCAGCCGTGGGTCAAGAGTCATGGTGGTGGCCGAACCATCAAGCCAAGGGCTCGGCTTTTCACCTTCGTGTATCGTATACATAAATTCGCCAATTTATATTAAATACAATTATACGATGATTTCACAAACTCGATTTATTTCATATCATATATGAATTATACAGTTTTAAGGCATACAATATAATTCTAAATATGATTAAACGATTAACCACATAATTCCGATATGAGCTTTGTACACGACTCTGATACCACTGTAAGGAATCCAACACACAAGTGCGCAGCGGAAATAAAAATTTGGATTCCGAACCAAGGACCTATACAGAGTATTCATATCGGAATGATTAAAAGAGTCTCACCCTTGTAGCGTGTTTGATGCAGAAACGATGCCAATGTCACGAGTCACGAGCAACACCTCCAAGATCTTGCCTCTACGGTATCCACACGATCAAATCGAACAAGGGACGTTCAAGAACAAATTGCTAGACTTATTCTTGAACCAAAGCTGAACTCACGGTTCAAAACCGATCAACGGCGGCCGTTCCTTCCACCACTATTCACGGCGGCGGCGCGAAGATGGAGGAGGAGAGGAGGCGGCGGCAGAGAGCTCAAAAGGAGTAGGATTAGGTTTTTGTGAATTGTATATCAAACAATTAATTATAACCTTGTTTATATATTATAAGATTTAATTAAGTTCAAGACTTTCTTAAAGTCTCATGGGACCAAACCCATGATTTTATTATATCCTTATAATCAAGTAATTAAGACTCTTCTTAATTATTTAATTCATCCAATGAATTTAATTCCCTTTATCGATTTAATCTTTTGTGCGACCCGATATGATCTTGTAATGTTGGCAGTAACATAAAATCTCATTTTATGTCACAAGCAATGAGCGGTATCTAGCAACACATCAAGGCTACCCAAATTACAAGAATATCATTGACTCGACATAACCTTAGAACTTGTGATAATATTAACCATGTAACTTAATCCCTTTATCCATGTGTTTAGATTGAACACGAGTCATGGAATAGTCATACTCGTATATTCAATCTGTGATATCCCTGAAATGATTAATTGCATTTGGGCATTAATTACGATTATTATGATTAATTATGTGGTAATTAATTATGTGTTGGAATTTATTTACCTTATGTGGAAATGCTTAGTCACATGTTAGAGTGACCCGGGGTAGCATTTCAGGGTGCATGTGGTGCATGTTGGGTAAATATTATTGGAAGCATGATTTATTTGCCTTTGGTAGCAATTTATTAGAAATCATGTGTTTAATTGATATTTGGTGCATTATGAGTAAATGCTTTGAAAGAATATCATGTTGGGGTGTTTTATAAACCATGGAATATTTTGGTATGCTTTTAATTAATTAAAACCAACACCCTTTTTACCCCAACCCCACTCAATACACTCTCACTCTTACTTTACCAAAATCACCACCCAAACCCTTCCCCCCTTTCCATTTTCGAGTTGGAGCAAAGAGGTGGGGAGAAAACCTTCCAAAAGACTTGATTTGTGAAGATTATTGGGTGATTTGAGGTTCCAAGAGGTATGGATGCCTCATTGTCATTTTTATTGTGTTTGGGTTAGTTTTGGAAGGGTTTTTAATGATTTTGAAATGGGTTTGTGTTGGGTTGTTGTGGTTTTGGTTAAGGGTTAGATTTATACTTGTTTTGAAGTATGTTTTGGTGGTTTATGTTGATATTTATGTTGTTGGTTGGTTGGTTTAAGTGTTGGAATGGATTGGATTGGTTTTGAGGTGCAAAAATGGAGCTTTTTTCGGGTAACAGAGGTTGGTGATCGATCGCCCCTTTTCAGGCGATCGATCGCGCCCAGGCAGTGGGTTTTGCAAGCGTTTGGCGATCGATCGCCACTCTTGGGCGATCGATCGGCGCGGCTGGCGATCGATCGCGCCAAGGGTGGCGATCGATCGCCGAAGGGTGCAAATTTTTGATTCTCGGACAGTGAGGATTGGCGATCGATCGCCGTGAGGGGCGATCGATCGCGAAAGCCAAAATTTGGTATTTTTGGATTTTTTTTGTAGGATTTTTGGTATTGGACTATTATTGGGTTCTAATATTGATATTTGTGAATGTGTAGAACCAACCCAGGTGGCAACACAGCCAAGGCATTGAAGTCCTACCATACCCTACATTTTGGAAAGGTACGTAGTGGACGTACGGGCACCCCAACGGTACATGTATCTTATATACTTATTGTTTATGCATTGTGGATGCAAGTATATATGTGGTATTGCATAGTGGATGCAAATACATGTTATGCATGATGTTTATAGATGCATATGATTATTGGTGCATATCCCATGAGTCGTGGTCATCCCTTGATGATTTTAATGCTTGCCGCTATTTGGTTTGGTTCCGCTAAATGTGAAGCGAGGGGTGGGAGCGCCGCATGTCACATTTGAGCGTGGTTATCATATAGGACGAGGAAAGGGTATTTGCCGCTCAATGAGAGGCGAGGGGTGGGAGTCCCGCAGTCCATTGAAGCGAGGTTATCCTATGCCGTCTATATGTAAATAAGCGATGGGCATTAAAATACATTGTGATGGACAGACTAGGGATTGGTGATCAGTATTTGGTATTGATGAAATGGTATATGTTCATGACATGTTTAGACCATTAAAAATAATCTATTGATTATACTCATGAGTTATGGTACAGGGACAACCAAACGGGAAGCGTTTGAAATGCATGGGGAAAACAGGAAGTGTTTTATTATGATTATGCATTTACGCTTTATCTTCATATTGTGTTGAATATGAATGATTATTATTGCTCATGTTTGGGGGTTGTCCTTGTAGGTACCTTTTTGGCATGATAGAAGGGCTTGAACGGGTTGAGGTGGTGAGCTTGATGAGCATTCTATTGAGGATGAAAGGACAGGATTATTTTGGATAGTATCTACTCTAGGAGTAGTATAAAACTATAGTTGCACACATTCTTTTGATTGGAATGTAATTAATCTATTTGGTAGTCCTTATTTTTGGCATGTAATGCTTAAGCTCATAGACTCAACATGTTCTTTTAGACTCTGATTTGTTTATATTAGCTCTATTATGCCTTAATTCCGCACTTAAGGATTAGGGTCCTTACATTAGTGGTATCAGAGCAGTGGTTAGAGAACCCGGGAACGAGTGAAGGGTAGCCTTAGCATGATAGGCTAGGTGCTTACATTTGAAGCATGTTTATGCATGTGGTGCATATTAATGTATATCCTGTTATACTAACGTGCTTATTCTCATTCCTGTTATCTAACGGCATAACATATATACTGCTTTGGAATTGTTGTTAACATTTGTATTACAGCATGGCTGCTAATGAAGAGGTTGGAGATATTGGTAGTGTGAACGCAAGCGTCGGTCAAGTGAACCCTCTACCTCCACCGGCCGTAGGCATGGAACCAGTGGTTCAGTTGTTGTTACCGGGTGAGATTAGCTTGACGCAATTTCTGTCTTATCATCCGCCCCGGTTTGAGGGGACAGAGTCCGGAGAAGAGGCCGAAGAGTGGTTGGAAAGACTTGAGCAGATCTTTGTATTGGCTCCTTGTGCTGTGACAGCTTGGCTGAGGCTGGCGGAGTTTCAATTAGCCAAGAAACCTCTGATGTGGTGGAGGAGCACAGTAATGGAAATGAGAGCACTGGGTGCTGTGATCGACTGGACACTCTTCAGGACTAGGTTTCTAAACCGGTACTTCTCCGCAGCAGCAAGACAGACAAAGGAGGACGAGTTTACAAGTCTGAGGCAGGGGAACATGACAGTGGCAGACTATGCCACACGGTACTCTTCATTGCTGAGTACGTTCCCCACATTGCCACCAGTGGGCACGCAAAGATGAGGAACTTTATGAAAGGATTGCGACCGGAGCTCTATGACCGGGTTATCACTAATAACCCAACTTCTTTTGATGATGCTCTCACAAGAGCGGAGCTTGCCGAGCTAGGAGTGGGAGCTTATGCTAGTACTATGCCACCACCGGTACCGCAACAGAGGCAGACCAATGATAGTTTGAGGCCCCGAGGAGAGCCATTTAAGCCTCGTGGTGCCTCTTCATCTTCACGGTATGGTGGAAAGAAACACTTTGGTCAGAAACAGGATGGCAAGAAGGGTAATTGGTCGGCCAATAGAGGATCTTCACAAGGGGATAGGCCGGGAGAGCCGAGGTGCAACAATTGTGGAGGGCCACATTCTTCAAACAAGTGTCCTGCATGTTATGTCTGTGGCAAGATGGGCCACATCGCTCGGTATTGCCCCACACGGGGAGGACAGCCTGAGTTTCAGGGCAACAGGCCGAGGTTTGAGGATAGGACAGTGCAGCAGAGGCAGCAGTTTGGGCCTCGACCATCGGGAGGTCAGACAGTAGGACCGCCCCAGGGACAGGTGTATGCACTGACCAGGGAGCAGGCTCAGGCAGCCCCAGAGGAAGTGATTGCCGGTACGTGTCATTTATTTACGTACCCTGCTTTTATTTTGATCGATACAGGTGCCTCCCATTCTTTTGTATCGGTGGGTTTTGTGGAAAGACACCATATGCGCACGTCTTCTTTACCCACGCCTCTCCTTGTCTCGACACCCACTGGAAGAAATGTCATTGCTGATCAGTTTATGGCAGACTGCCTCATTTATTTTGAGGGCAACGAATTGAGATCAGACTTGATTGTGCTGGGTATGTCAGACTTCGACTGCATCTTGGGTATTGATGTTCTGAACAGATATCAGGCAGTGGTAGATTGCCGGCAGAGGACAGTGAAGTTCAGACCTGAGTTGGGTAGTCAGTGGACTTTCTATGGCAACGGTTCTCGTGCGAAGATTCCGTTGATTTCAGCGATCAAGATGACTCAGTTGTTGGAACGTGGCCACACGGGTTATCTCATTTATGCCGTGGACACGTCTGGGAAGAGTAAAGAACTCAGAGTTGAGGATGTACCAGTGGTAGCAGAGTTTGCTGATGTATTCCCAGAAGAGATCCCAGGATTCCCACCGGCTAGGGAAGTTGAGTTTGGGATCGAGCTGTTACCAGGGACATCCGCTATTTCTCGTGCACCTTATAGGATGGCACCGGCTGAGTTGAGAGAGTTGAAAGAGCAGTTGCAGGATCTCCTGGACAAGGGATATATACGCCCGAGCGTGTCGCCATGGGGCGCGCCAGTTCTCTTTGTGAAGAAGAAGGACGGTTCGATGCGGTTGTGTATCGATTACCGGCAACTGAATAAGGCTACAGTGAAGAACAAGTATCCTCTTCCAAGGATTGACGATCTGTTTGATCAGTTGCAAGGTACCAGGGTGTATAGCAAGATTGATTTGAGATCCGGGTATCATCAGATTCGGGTCAGAGAGGAAGATGTGCAGAAGACAGCGTTCCGGACCCGATGTGGACATTATGAATTCCTAGTGATGCCGTTCGGCGTGACGAATGCTCCAGCAGTCTTCATGAGTCTGATGAACAGAGTGTTTCAGCAGTATCTTGATCAGTTCGTCATTGTGTTTATTGACGACATTCTCATCTACTCCCGGAGTGAGGAGGAGCATGTGAAACACTTGAGGACAGTGCTTCAGATTCTCAGAGAGCATCAATTGTATGCTAAGCTCAGTAAGTGTGAATTTTGGCTGAGCAGTGTAGTGTTTCTGGGGCATGTCATATCGAGCAGCGGGATATCTGTAGATCCCAAGAAGATTGAGGCTGTGATGGAGTGGGCTGCCCCCACTTCTGTGCCTGAGATCCGGAGTTTTCTGGGTTTGGCCGGGTATTATCGGCGCTTTGTCGAGGGCTTTTCGAAGATTGCCAAGCCGCTGACTCAGTTGACCCAGAAGGGAGTGCCTTTCTTTTGGTCAGAAGCTTGTGAGGAGAGCTTCCAGGAGTTGAAGGACCGGTTGACGACGGCGCCAGTGTTAGTGATCCCGACGGAGAACTCCAGATTTGTTCTGTATACGGATGCATCACTTCAGGGCCTTGGGTGTGTTCTGATGCAAGATAAGCATGTGGTAGCTTATGCATCGAGGCAGTTGAAGCCGCATGAGACCAGATATCCAGTTCATGACTTGGAATTGGCGGCTATCATCTTCGCCCTAAAGATCTGGAGGCATTATTTGTATGGTACTTCGTTTACCATTTACACGGATCACAAGAGCCTCAAGTTTTTATTCACTCAGGCAGAGCTGAACATGAGGCAGAGGAGATGGATGGACCTACTCAAGGACTATGATTGCGAGATAGAGTACCATCCGGCGAAAGCCAATTTGACAGCAGACGCTTTGAGCCGGAAAGTGAGGAGTTCTGCTGAGGACGTCATTCATTTGTCGGCTATGATGACCTCTTATTGCCATCTGGGCTATGACTTTGACATTGATGCATCGCCTGTGTATGTATCGACCTTGTTAGCTGAGCCAGACATCTATGAGAACATCAGGAGAGCTCAGAGGTCAGATGATGAGGTTCAGAGGTGGTTATCTTTAGTACATCTTGGTCAGCCAACGAAGTTCAGAGTGGCCGATGACGGGTCTTTGAGATTGGGTGACCGATGGGTGGTTCCAAGTACGCCGGAGTTGCGTAAGGGGATCTTGGAGCGAGCTCACAGTAGCAGACTTAGCATCCACCCAGGCGGGAAGAAGATGTACAGAGATCTGCGTGGTCACTTTTGGTGGAAAAGGATGAAGTCTGATGTCGTCGCTTTTGTAAAGAGGTGTTTGATCTGCCAGCAGGTTAAGGCAGAGAGACAGAGACCTGGCGGCGAGTTGAGAAGCTTGGAGATACCGAAGTGGAAGTGGGAGCACATTTCCATGGACTTCGTGACTCATTTGCCGAGGAGTGCTTCAGGCTTTGATGCTATATGGGTGATTGTGGACAGATTAACTAAGGTAGCCCACTTTATCCCCTATAGCATGACTTTCACATTTTTGAGGATGGCGCAGTTGTATATTAGAGATGTGGTGAGATTGCATGGGATCCCCGTTTCCATAGTGTCAGATCGAGATCCGCGATTCACATCTCATTTCTGGGAAGGTCTTCAGTCAGCTTTGGGAACTGAAGTCAGATTGAGTACTGCTTATCATCCTCAGACGGATGGCCAGACCGAGCGCACTATCCAGACGCTCGAGGACATGTTAAGAGCTTGTGTTTTGGAGTTCGATGCCTCTTGGCAGGATTCAGTGCCTTTGGTAGAGTTTTCGTATAACAATAGCTACCAGGCGAGTATTCAGATGGCTCCGTTTGAAGCTCTTTACGGCAGACGGTGTAGATCACCCTTGTGTTGGGATGATTTGGACCGCAGATCGGTCGGAGGACCGGAATTGATTCGAGAGATGGAAGAAAAGATAAAGACGATAAGGCAGAAAATGAAAGCGGCCCAGGACAGACAGGCAGCATATGCGAATAAACGGCGGAGACCGTTGGAATTTCAGTTGGGTGATAAGGTCTTTTTGAAGATCTCGCCTTTCAGGGGCGTTGTGCGATTTGGGATGCGCGGGAAACTGTCTCCGAGGTATGTTGGACCGTACGAGATTTTGCAGCGCATTGGCACCTTAGCTTACCGACTGGCCTTGCCTTCTTCTTTATCTGGGATACATGATGTGTTTCATGTATCGATGCTGCGGAAGTATGAGCCGGATCCGTCGCATGTGTTACAGCCTTCCGAAGTTCAGTTAGAATCCGATGTGTCTTATGTGGAACGGCCTGTCAGAATTCTAGATCGAGCAGACCGCAGACTTCGGAACAAAGTGATACCTATGATCAAGGTTCAGTGGGATCGCAGGGGTGTCGAGGAGGCTACGTGGGAGACGGAGCGGCATATGGTGCAGCACTACCCGGAACTATTCTCTGGTATGTATTTATGTTTAGTTTCCTTTTTGGGGTAAGTGCATGTGATTTCGAGGACGAAATCTTATAAGTAGGGGAGTATTGTGATATCCCTGAAATGATTAATTGCATTTGGGCATTAATTACGATTATTATGATTAATTATGTGGTAATTAATTATGTGTTGGAATTTATTTACCTTATGTGGAAATGCTTAGTCACATGTTAGAGTGACCCGGGGTAGCATTTCAGGGTGCATGTGGTGCATGTTGGGTAAATATTATTGGAAGCATGATTTATTTGCCTTTGGTAGCAATTTATTAGAAATCATGTGTTTAATTGATATTTGGTGCATTATGAGTAAATGCTTTGAAAGAATATCATGTTGGGGTGTTTTATACACCATGGAATATTTTGGTATGCTTTTAATTAATTAAAACCAACACCCTTTTTACCCCAACCCCACTCAATACACTCTCACTCTTACTTTACCAAAATCACCACCCAAACCCTTCCCCCCTTTCCATTTTCGAGTTGGAGCAAAGAGGTGGGGAGAAAACCTTCCAAAAGACTTGATTTGTGAAGATTATTGGGTGATTTGAGGTACCCCAAGAGGTATGGATGCCTCATTGTCATTTTTATTGTGTTTGGGTTAGTTTTGGAAGGGTTTTTAATGATTTTGAAATGGGTTTGTGTTGGGTTGTTGTGGTTTTGGTTAAGGGTTAGATTTATACTTGTTTTGAAGTATGTTTTGGTGGTTTATGTTGATATTTATGTTGTTGGTTGGTTGGTTTAAGTGTTGGAATGGATTGGATTGGTTTTGAGGTGCAAAAATGGAGTTTTTTCGGGTAACAGAGGTTGGCGATCGATCGCCCCTTTTCAGGCGATCGATCGCGCCCAGGCAGTGGGTTTTGCAAGCGTTTGGCGATCGATCGCCACTCTTGGGCGATCGATCGGCGCGGCTAGCGATCGATCGCGCCAAGGGTGGCGATCGATCGCCGAAGGGTGCAAATTTTTGATTCTCGGACAGTGAGGATTGGCGATCGATCGCCGTGAGGGGCGATCGATCGCGAAAGCCAAAATTTGGTATTTTTGGATTTTTTTGTAGGATTTTTGGTATTGGACTATTATTGGGTTCTAATATTGATATTTGTGAATGTGTAGAACCAACTCAGGTGGCAACACAGCCAAGGCATTGAAGTCCTACCATACCCTACATTTTGGAAAGGTACGTAGTGGACGTACGGGCACCCCAACGGTACATGTATCTTATATACTTATTGTTTATGCATTGTGGATGCAAGTATATATGTGGTATTGCATAGTGGATGCAAATACATGTTATGCATGATGTTTATAGATGCATATGATTATTGGTGCATATCCCATGAGTCGTGGTCATCCCTTGATGATTTTAATGCTTGCCGCTATTTGGTTTGGTTCCGCTAAATGTGAAGCGAGGGGTGGGAGCGCCGCATGTCACATTTGAGCGTGGTTATCATATAGGACGAGGAAAGGGTATTTGCCGCTCAATGAGAGGCGAGGGGTGGGAGTCCCGCAGTCCATTGAAGCGAGGTTATCCTATGCCGTCTATATGTAAATAAGCGAGGGGTATTAAAATACATTGTGATGGACAGACTAGGGATTGGTGATCAGTATTTGGTATTGATGAAATGGTATATGTTCATGACATGTTTAGACCATTAAAAATAATCTATTGATTATACTCATGAGTTATGGTACAGGGACAACCAAACGGGAAGCGTTTGAAATGCATGGGGAAAACAGGAAGTGTTTTATTATGATTATGCATTTACGCTTTATCTTCATATTGTGTTGAATATGAATGATTATTATTGCTCATGTTTGGGGGTTGTCCTTGTAGGTACCTTTTTGGCATGATAGAAGGGCTTGAACGGGTTGAGGTGGTGAGCTTGATGAGCATTCTATTGAGGATGAAAGGACAGGATTATTTTGGATAGTATCTACTCTAGGAGTAGTATAAAACTATAGTTGCACACATTCTTTTGATTGGAATGTAATTAATCTATTTGGTAGTCCTTATTTTTGGCATGTAATGCTTAAGCTCATAGACTCAACATGTTCTTTTAGACTCTGATTTGTTTATATTAGCTCTATTATGCCTTAATTCCGCACTTAAGGATTAGGGTCCTTACACAGTCTCTATTTCTTGATCCCCAAGTATAACTAGAATAAACGAATGAGCTCGATATCACATATCGACTCATTCGAGCACAGCCATGCATTTTAGTCTTACTTGATCAAGGGCCCAAACACTTCTCCTGTTATATAGGAGGGACAAATCCTATCTTGATCAATCATTATCCCTCTACATAATTCGTAGTGTATCCAATAGTTGCCTTTATAGTTTACCTTGTTACAGGTAACGTTTGACAATATCAAGATACATAACTCCTTATGTTGGGATCTCTGATGATCTCAAGTCGTAAGGATTACATACATTATTATCACTATGAGAATTGCTTATGACACTCATATAACTATCCATGTAGCATTCTCATGGTGGGTCTGTCCAGTACATTGTTCTCTAACATGTACCCATGTGTTGATTTGATATCTCATATCCATGAATTAATTCATCAATCAAAACATACTAGTCTCAATGCATTATCATTATCATTATTCATGATAATACTTGACTAGGGACAATCTTTAAGAACAATACAATATTATTCTAAGGATATTAACTTATATATCAATTCATATTGCACAGATATTCGAATAAGATATAATAATGATTTGCCATTAATAAAATCATAATACATTGTATGTCATAAACAATCATCTAATGACTTGTCTTAGGGCATATCCCAACAGATAAATATTAATAGACAATGTGATGATCGGGTATATGTATGTCTGACACATGTATGTAACGATGTACTAATGCTAATTCAAGTTATCTATTGTATTGTATTATGTATTGGTGATGCAGATATGCCTTCACGAGTGTTGGACGATAGCGATGATAAAATATCATTTGAGATTTTCTTTGACGGTATTGTGGGGAATTTTCACAGATGATGAGATTGATGGTTCTAGTGGATGGTGATTTGATGTTGAGTTACTGTATTAGGGTCGTCGTTGAAGAGCGAACGATGTGATTTGGGTTGCCACTGACGAGTGAGCAATGTGATTTGGGTCGCCACTGACGAGTGAGCGATGTGGTTGCCATTGACGAGTGAGCAATGTGATTTGGGCCACCACGGACGAGTGAGCGATGTGGTCACCACTGACGAGCAAGCAATGTGATATTGGATCGCCACTGACAAGTGAGCGATGTGATTAGGGTCGCCGCTGACGAGCGAGCGATGTGGTCACCGCTGACGAGCGAGCGATGTGATATTGGGTCGCCGCTAGTGATGCGAGTGATGTGTTTTGGGGTCGACGCTACTGATAACGTGCAATGTATTATATGTGTCGCTGCTAGAGAGCGGGAGACGGCTACATGTGGATCTGGATTGTTATTGTTGATTTATAACATACTGAAATGATTAATTTTACAGGTGTAAGCAATCATGGATAGATTGGATAAAAAAACATTAGTGTTTTATTTGATTATCATTGCAGTGGTGATACAACAACGAAGTACACTCGAAATCGATATATCGACGGTATCTATTGGCCATATGGTAGTATGATTATGTGGTGGATATAATAATGCAGGTATATGTTAATTTATAAACATGTATTGATATCGTCTTGTGATTACGATATATGAAAATAAAATATTTGCCGTTGTTACATGAAGCGGGGGGTATTGATTGGTGTGCCCATAGTGACGATGAGATTTTATGTGTCCGTAGTGGCAATGATATCACGTGTATGCCCGTAGAGGCGATAATATTATGTGTGCCCATAGAGGGGGTGATATTATGTGCGCCCATCGTGGCGATGATATTACTTGTGAGCCCGCAGAGACGATGATATTATGTGTGCCTGTATTGGTTGGAAATATATTTGTTGAATGATATTTAATGAAGGATAATGATCGCTATTTATTTTAAACAGTTATTTCCAATGTAGCGATTCTATACCGCAAGTGCACGGTGTCAAGTTTTAGTATAATGATAATATAAGTATGAGTGTCGAATCCACGAGGACTAGGAAATAAGTACCAAACTCCACTAGTTTAACTATATTTAGCCTACGAAAATTGGTTATAACTAATTAACTAATTTAACTAATTAACTCAATAATAAATCCAAACAAACCATAGAGACTGAGAATGAAATCAATAGAGACAATTATCAAGACTTTCGGTTCACATGTAATCCACAATTCGCCTATTAGTTAAGAATTAAATTCAAACAATCTAAGGTGACGAGTTTTTCTAATTCACTTGTTATACCTTGGTCCGGCTATAACAAATCTAACACTAACATAACAATAAGTCACTCTCGTATCCTTATTGAACAATTAGTATTGTAAATCGATCTATGAAAACTTCTAGCCTTCGATTTTGGTAAATCTATTGCTATCACACGTGTATTTGACTTTGTCTCTCGATATCAGTCTGAAATCCACGGCATAAATCACTATATCGAATTCCAATTTTATCTCTCGATCTCAATTGTAATTTAATATCATTCAAGGATGGCCAAACCCTTAAAAGTATGAAGAACAATGAGCTAAACACTTAGATATATAAGAATCAATCAAAGCATTCAAATTAAATCATGGGTTCATAACATGGGATCCCCTAAGCCTTGATAACAAACTTAACCTAGCAACATAACAACATCAAAAGCATAAAGAAATTAAATAGAAACAAACAAAGTTTAGAAATACATATACACTAGCGATGTTGAATCGCGTCCTCGAACGATAACTCCGTCTCTTATTTCGTTGTGCTGTATCTTCACCAACTCGTTGCTGCCATGCGCTAATACGTTGCTGCTCATGTTCTCACCCTTCGCACTTTGCTGCTCTCGTTTCTTATCCTCGTCTTATATCCTCTCGTCCCTTTCTTGTCTCCTACGTGAATGATATCTTCCAAGTTACGTACTCTTGCTCCCGAATTTTCTGTTCCTCTCTTTCCCGTTTCCTGCTCACTCACGTCTATCTGTGCTTCTACGTAAAAAACTCTTGCTTTACGTACGTCTCCTCACTTTATTCTGCTCCCGTAACTTTTTGTAAACTCTCCAATCCAGGGGCGTAGCGGGGCTGAGTATAAAAATTATATGTAATTTAATATGTATAATTTATATTAAAATGGGTAAATTTTACACTGTTTTTCTATGAACCTAAGATATGATTTTTCATAATTATTTTGTATAAGCGCATTATTCACATACTCGTTAGTTATTGTTTAATTGTATATTTCTTCACATCCATAAGTTTTACTCGTCACTTCATTCACAATCTTTTGTAAATGTTTAATAATTCATTTAATATAAATTTCAAATTATTGTATACAAGGGAGGTGAAGTTTAGATAGAATATTTTTTACAAAAAAATATATTTTTAAAAGAAATATTTTTTTATTAAAAATGATGTATTCTATACATTGTTAAAAAATAAGGTTTACTCGTCACTTCATTCACAATCTTTTGTTTTAATAATTCATTTAATATAAATTTCAAATTATTGTATACAAGGGAGGTGAGGTTTAGATATAATATTTTTTACAAAAAAATATATTTTTAAAAGAAATAAATTTTTATTAAAAATGATGTATATCTATACATTGTTAAAAAAATACACTTAAAAAGATGAGAATTTGGACAAATAAATATTAATTATTTTCACTTTTATAATTTTTAAAAACAAATATTTTTTGGGCATGTAAGTAATTAAAAAATATTATGGGATGATAAATCAAATATTTTATGGGCTAAATCCAAAAATTTAATGAAAGGGAGAACCAGGTTTCGAACGCTTGATTATGCACAATATCTGACTACCATTTACCAACTTACCACACAACTTCCGATTATTTTTACTAAACAAATTATATATATACTAATTCTGAGATGGGTTGTGGGGCTGAAGCCCACCCTAGCCCCTACTGTAGCTCCGCCCCTGCTCCAATCTCCTCTTTAACTCTCGTACATCTCTCGCTTTTATATGCTGTCTCTTCTAATATTATCTCCTCCTCTTCGTTGCTTCCCTCTCTCAATCTGATTCTTTTGCTTTTTCCCGTCACTTATCTGTTGCCCTCTCTTTCTGCTGTTCATGTAACTATCCTCACGTAACTCTTCTCTCCTCTTCACGTAAATCTCCTCACGTTTATCCTCGCTCTGTCTGATATTCCAATCCCGTACGTCTCCTCCTTCAATCAGTGTTGCTCACGTTTTTTATCTTCCGTAAACTCTTGCTGCTCACCTCCTCCTCACTCACGTCTCTTTATAAATCTGATATCGTGCATGTTTTTCCCCTCACTATTGCTCACATCTGAAGCTTATCTTTGGTTGCTCACACGTCACTCTTTTTCCTCTTAAATTCCTCACGTCCGTGAAGTCTTCTCGGGTTCGATAACATGCACGTTTGGTCCCGTGAATATTTGGTCTCCTTCTATCATCTTAATATCATATATTATAATATCATATATTATAATACAATATTTCATCCATGTTCGATAATCTCCGGTTGTGCTCGGTTTGGTCCTTTTTCATTAATTAAAGTTTATTTCTCAACTTTTATGCATTTAGACCTGGATTCCTGAAATATACAAATATATACCAAAAAACGTAATATTTTCCAGGAATCACTATAAAAACGCCCCTAATTATATATCAAATTAAGTGTAAAAATCACACATATCAACTCTCCCAAACTTAAACTTTATCGTCTCGAGCAAGAAATAAGATCACAAAGTAGAGTTCAATATTGAAGATTCAAATAAATCAATTCATTGTCGATTTTGCAGCTCAGATATCCCACTTGTAGACGAACAAAAATAAATCAGAAAGTTTAACAAGTTGTGTTTTCTCCTAGATCAAGCAACATGTCTCCAAATTAGAACGTGCATATGTGCTATTGTCACTTTCAAGTTTCATGCAATATTCATATATCAAATCATGCTAGGCGATAAAAGTTAAGATTATCTTTGAGCACCCTATAGTCCTATTTTCAAACACTTCTCCACTACTGTAGTCACTCCCTCAACTTGGATCAATAGGTCTTTTAAAGCTTGTAATGATAGGCCTAGGTGTTTGGCTTCAAAGAAAAGATAGGGTAACACAAAGAAGAGAGTATAATCATGTAATATTCATATTTTTAGCACAAAATTGAGCTTATATTCTTTTTCTTTTATAGCATTGCCCACTTTGGGTCTTATTTAGTCATTTTTTCTCAATGCTTTTTATCTATCTTTTTCTTTTCTCATTCATCAAATTTTTCAACAATGAGCTCATCCAAATATAGCAATTCATGTGCATCTAATGAGAATCATTATACTCCCTTAGGGTAAGGATAATTTTTTGCAATTTAAGCTCATAAAGGTGGGTATAATGAGTTGCAAAAAAAAATATTTAATGGGGGCTAATAGTATATTAAACATACTCCATTCTTTTGCAATTAGGCTCAAAACGGGACACTAGAGATTGATATATATCATGGTAAGTTTGAAAGGCTCAAACGGTCCAAAGATCGCCTAAATCATTTCCAAGTCAAGTTCATAACTATAAAATTTCGCCTCAAAGTGTCATCATCAAATAGTTTCTAAGGTACTCTAAGATGCTCAAAAACAATTCATCAAGTTCACAAAAATTTTCACTACTCCAAATGCAATTCACAAGATTGTGACTGTGCTCAATGTATTCCTCATCTTAGACATGCTACTCAAAACAAGATATTCACAAACAAGTCTTACAATCATCAAAACTCAAGTTGACATGCAAAGTGAGATTAATATCATCATGGAATAGAGACCACTACTATGATTCATTCTTATCTTACTAATTGAACTCATTTTCAAGAAATTTTTTTTGTTGGTGCTCAAGAAACGATCAATTTCCAAATTAGAAGCATGACACAGTAATGCACTCCCCCAAACTTAATTCATGCATTGTCCTCAATGTATAAGCATGGAAAGTAAGACAAAGCAGTTACCATTGACAACGACCGTCAGTGATCGTTGTCCAATTCCTCATCAGCTCATGGCGTATAATGTTGGACAGATCACAGCACGTATGGAGTCTCACTAAAATAAAAAACATAAACAAAAACAAAAACAAACCAAAATAAACTAAAACAAAGCAAAGGGTTAAGAAAGAGTTCTTGATTTATAGTCCCAAGCTGGACTTTTTACCATTTACGCTCAAGTGCCGCAAGGGCCAGTAGGGGAAGAGTTTACATCCTCCATGTGGTAATGTCGCAACCACTTCTCTTTCACAGTGAATAGTCCCCCATGGTCATCTCTCAGTTTGAAGGTGTCGAATGGTAGAACATCGACAACTTTGAATGGTCCAGCCCATGGTGCGTCAGACTTCCATGGAAAAAGTCTAATTTTATTTCCAATTCATTAATACCGAGTCTCCTACTCCAAATTTACCTCCTCTTTGTTGGCCATTCGATGTGACCTCCACCTTCTTCTCACTCTTAACCTGCATCGCATCAACAGGTAGTGTATCAATTATATTGTCACTAAAACATTGGTGCTCAGTGCGTGTAGTGTTCACAACTTTGAACATATCTTAAGTAACTTGATCCCCCCTACTCGGAGGATCAACTTCCCTTCTTGGACATCTATCAATGCCCTTCCAGTAGCTAGGAATGGTCTTCCTAGTATCAATGGCATGTCCGTCTCCTCCTTTATGTCTAGCACCATGAAATCCACCTGAATGGTGAATTTGTCAACCTTGACTGGTACATCCTCCACTATCCCATGAGGGTACTTGATGGACTTGTCTGCCATCTGCAGTGAGACATTGATTGCTTTTAGCTCTCCTAAGCCCAGCTTCCTGTACACAGACAAAGGCATTAAATTGACACTTGACCCCAAATCACATAAAGATTTATTGAAAGATTTAGAATTGATTTTGCAAGGTATAGTGAAACTCCCTGGATCCTATAACTTTGGAGGTGAATCATTTTGAATGACAGCAGAACACTCCTCGGTAAAATTTATCATCTCATGTTCTCCCAGTTTCCGATTTTTTGATAGAATCTCTTTTAAAAACTTAGCATAATCCGGCATGTGCCGAATAGCATCTATGAAAGGCATCTCAATATGAAGATTCTTAATCAATTCTAAAAATTTAACAAATTTAGCATCAATCTTTGCTCTCTTATACGCAGCGGGGAATGGGAGTGGGATCTCTACCTTAGTAGGTTGTGTGATGGGTGTAGGGGTCTTAGTAGATTACCTTTGTCGCGTGTTGGATCAACTTCTTTCTTGATGTCCGCCTCGCCTTTCAGCTCAATTCGACCTCATTTCCGCTCCTCAACGTTATAGCATGGACTTGCTCCATAAGTTTCGTCTCAGTAGCACCAGATGGTGATCCTTGTGCTCGTTCGGCTACGATTTTTGCTAGTTGTCCCACTTGGACTTCCAAGTTCTTTATCGACGCCTCGTGATTTTGGAATCTAGCTTCCGTCGCTGTGATGAACTTGGTCAACAACTCATCCATGCTTGGCTTTGGTGCATACCCTGGTGGTGGTTGGGGATAGTTCCTCGGCCCAGTGTTGTACGTATTTGGGTAAGGTTATGTCTGCGGTGGTCGGTTCCCTACAAAGTTAACAGCTTCATTAGTTGTAACAAATGGGTTACCAACTTGGCATTCAGTGCTCGGATGTCCTCCTTGGCAAAGCTCGCATTTTACAGTTTGAACTTGCATTGCATGCATGCTCAAAGTATCCATCTTCTTATTAAGCGCTTCCAATTGGGCATCTAGGGCAGTGACTTCACTTACTTGATGCACTCCGACTTGCTTCTTTGGCACGTTCCTTTCAGACTGCCATTGACAGCTATTAGCAACCATATCCTCCAACAACGTATAAGCCTCCTCCGGCGTCTTCCTCATCACAGTTTCTCCCGACGCTGCATCAATCATAGAACGGTTATCAGAATATAAACCGTTATAAAACGTTTGTACCTGCAGCTTGATAGGGAGGCCATGATGTGGGCATCTCCGCAGTAGATCTTTGAAGCGCTCCCAAGCCTCATACAGTGTCTCTGGATCATATTGCGCAAATGTAGTGATATCATTTCGCATCTTAGCAGTCTTTGATGGTGGGAAGTACTTTGACAAGAATAATTGTGCCATCCCATCCCACGTGGTAATAGACCCTGCAGGCAACGATTGTAGCCAGGATTTAGCTTTATCTTTTAAAGAAAAGGGAAACGAACGTAACCTGATGGCGTCGTCAGTAATGCCATTATGCTTGAATGTATCACAAATCTCCAAAAAATTGGAGATGTGGGCATTTGGATCCTCAGTAGCTGCTCCCCCAAACTAGATCGAATGTTGGATCATCTGTATGATAGCGGGCTTGATCTCAAAATTGTTAGCCTGTATGGTTGGTCTCGTGATACTCGACAATGATCCATGAAATGCAGGGTGGGTATTGCCGCATGTCACATTTGAAGTGAGGTGCATTAAAATACACTCATTGTGGTTGCATATATATTGGAGTGATGATTTTAATGCTTTGCTGCTAAATGTTGAAGCGAGGGTATTGCCGCATGTCACATTTGAAGCGAGGTGCATTAAAATACACTCATTGTGGTTACATAAATATTGGAGTGATGATTTTAATGCTTTGCCGCTAAATATTGAAGCGAGGGTATTACCGCGTGTCACATTTGAAGCGAGGTGATTAAAATACACTCATTGTGGTTGCATATATATTGGAGTGATGATTTTAATGCTTTGCCGCTAAATGTTGAAGCGAGGGTATTGCCGCATGTCACAATTGAAGCGAGGTGCATTAAAATACACTCATTGTGGTTACATAAATATTGGAGTGATGATTTTAATGCTTTGTCGCTAAATGTTGAAGCGAGGGTATTGCCGCATGTCACATTTGAAGCGAGGTGCATTAAAATACATTCATAGTGATGTATGTTGGGATATGGATTATGCATTGTGTTGCAGGTATAGATTGGATGCTTGGTGAATATCCCATGAGTCGTTTTTATGGACGAGTGATGATTTTAAATGCTTTGCCGCTGTCACTTGACGCGATGATAGAATACTTGCCGCTGTCATATTGTAGCGAGGAAAGAATAGTTGAAGCGAGGGTATTGCCGCATGTTGCATTTGAGCGAGGTTATTCGATGCCGCTGATATGTCGAAGCGAGGGGTGTTAGTGCCATGATCATGACAAGCGAGGTGCATTAAAATACACTGTGTAAAAAGACTAGGGATCAGCTATTCTATTGGCGATGGTTTATGCCGCCGGGTATTCATAGCGATGGTTCATTCCGATATTCTATTGGCGATGGTTTATGCCGCCGGATATTCATAGCGATGGTTCATTTCGCTATTCTATTGGCGATGGTTTATGCCGCCGAATATTCATAGCGATGGTTCATTCCGCTGTTCTATTGGCGATAGTTCATGCCGCTAGGTATTATATAACGATGGTTCATTCCGCTACATTTATTGGCAATGGTTCATGCCGCCAGGTATCATATAGCGATGGGTCATTCCGCTACATATATGGCGATGGTTCATACCACCGGATACATGTAGCGATGTTTTATGCCGCTGACTCTATGGCGAGGGATTATGTTGTTGGTTCTATAGCGATGGGTTATACCGTTATGTACGTAGCACTGGATTACGCCGCCTACGAACGATGTGTGCTGCTTGCGTACCACTGTTGGGCGATGGGTACATGTACGTCGCTATCTTGTTAGCGATGATGTATGGTATATTACTGTTTTATTAGCATTATTGTGGATATCATACGCCGATATACATAAATCGCCATGTGTTTGACGATGAGATTGTGAATCTCAGGTGTTGACATGTATCGTCATGAATTGACGATGTTATTCAGGATGTCATACGTTTGACATGTACCGTCACGGGATGACGATGACATAATGGATGTCCTATGTAGACGTGTAGCGTCGTTTCGATGAAAAAAATACATTTTTATATATGTATTTAGTCAGATGGTTTGAGTGCCTTTGGCGAGTACAGGGTAGTGTCTGGGTCACTAGTTGACGAGGCCATTATGCCGAGCAGGTTGCTCGAATAATTATTGGGTGCACCGTACAGGAAGTATACCGCAACACATATTTGAAGTAAATATTTTACGAGTGGTAGTATCTTTGAGTACACTCGTTGGAATGGCTATGGCCAAGTGGCCGGTAGTAGGAGTAGTTACCGAAGAAACTACTTGCTTATACCAAGGTGACATGTGGTAGACATGATCACATCTACCCATTAGGGTGTGGAATAAATCCTATGGAATTAGGATTGCTTTGTGGTTGAGTAAGGACACCGGGATGTCCGTTGTGATTTGGTGTTTTAGAGAAATATTGGGTGATGACCCACAACTCTAATGGATATTATGGTATGGTGTACCGGGATGGAACGTATGAGACGTTGGTAGGTTTGGTATAAACCTAAGGAGGAAGCGATTTGCTAGCCAGGTATTGTTGCAGTGATATAGTGTGCTTGTTGTAGCCATTATACTACTCGTTGTAACCGAATTGGTAAAACGTATGATGTTACGATGAGGGTTATAGTGGACTCTTGTAGTCACTATGTCATACAAGGTTTGAGGCAGGAAATACCTCACGAAGACGTTATACGTCGAATGTTTAAAGGACTTGTACTAGGACAGCTCAATTCTGTTGGGAGTACCAACATGAGTCAAGTCATTGTTGGTTCTGATTGAGAATCCTTGCATATGAAATACAATGGGGAAACACAATTGGAATCACGAAATATAGTTAGTGGGGTCACACTACTGTATTGATTGTATCTCTTGGAGAGATTTGGGTCATACTGTCATGGAGACAGCTGGTATCGATCCTGAGTTGTGAATCAGCCATGGTAAGCATTACTGGTGTTGGACCGAGTAATGGATTTCTTACCTTTCGGTGAGCTTTTCGAGGAGATGTCTCCGGGGAAATGCTCGAGATTGTGGAGTACTATGGTATTAGTGCAGAGCATCGTTAGAATGAGTATGAGTTGTGTGTACGGTTTCGGTTTGGTATTAGTTGCAAGGATGCACTATTCTGAATTGGTTGGGTAATTGTTGGTTCCGGGATATATATTTTGGTATAAATATATCCAGTTTTCCGAACGATGGTTCGAGGTTGGAGGGTCATGGATTCATGACACTTACCTTATGAGGAAAGCAGTATTGATATACCTACCGGTTGAATCTTTGGGAGATTCAATGAGTCGGTTTGTGTGGTGTTGATGTTGGAATCACACCATTGGTCGTTGTTCTGTCAATCATTATTCTCCGCGAGGTGAGAATAGCTGGGGATTGATAGTTGGTCTTGGGTCTTTGGGTATGATTGGAGATACCCGAGTCGATTGCATTGAGTATACATGTGGTATTGGTACTTAGGCATGTATACCAGTGTGTGTATACGAATGCCAGCATTTATTTGGTCCTCGTCGAGCATCGGATTTATATGCTTTGATGAATGAATATCCGGTGAGAGATTGTGACACCTTGAGAATTGGTAATCTCAATGACACGACTCCCTCTGAAGAGGGAATTATCGTGTTTTTGGGTCATGGAAATTCATTACTGGATAATTCGATAGCCTCCCTGTGTTAGGATTGTTGAATCCTAGGGTAAACGAGGGATGGTCATGCACCGGATTTGTTAGGTGTCGTGGTTGACACGTGTGGACAGAATGCAATTGATTTTCTTGCATGTCCTTTTGGGAACTTGAAACCTTAGAGTCTCGATAATGTATTTGGACAAGATGTGATTTCTTGGAACATACGGATACAGACATCTTTGGAATGTATTTTGTGTGGATCGGTGGCCGTGAATTGCCCGATCCGTGTTGCAAGGTGGTGCAACTACTCCTTTGATGGAGATGGATTTGGAGAGCGGAAACCGGATTTTGTATAGGTACATGGTAGTGTACTGGTGGCTTCCTTGGTAACGATGTATGTTTAACATCGTAGGCTAAATCGTAGAGATATCATTGAGGCGATATCTATTTTTAAATCATGAATGATTTGTTTGAGTAGCAGTTATGTTTGGCTGACTACTTTCGAGATGGTTAGCATTGAGTTATGCTGACGTTCTTTGGCGATTGTGATGGTTAGGGGGGTTTACTCCATTCCAGGTTATGGTGCGAGGTCGGTATCCTCGTGGTTGGTGTGTCGTTCATGATATGTCATGATTCGACGATATAGATCCGTTTGGATGGTGTGGTCTCGGCAATACTTGGAGTACGCTGTGCAAATTTCGAGGATGGAATTTTATTAGTGGGGAATAATTGTGATGCCCGAAAATTAATGTTGTTAATCCCGGAGTGGTAATGATCCTTAATGGATTTTAATTATGATAATTATGAATTAATTTCAGTGTTGAAACACCCGAGGATGTTAAATCTGGCATTTGGGATCGTTGGATCCAAAGGTTGAGATTGTATTCTCATCGTGGTGAAAAACCTTGGAATTAGGTTTTTGGTGGTATCTGGGGTCCGGGGTACTTTGTATTGGGGCTGATATTGGAAATGGTGATTGGAGATATGATTTTGAAAACAGATGATTTTTAATGAGTCATGATGTATTTGTGGATGAATTGGTATTTTGGAGTCTTGGTACTATATATACCAAGTGGGCTCGATGTTTCGTCATTGCACGAATTCTCCTCCCTCTCTCTCTCCTCACGCCCGCGACTTCCCCTCTCCCCAAACCCCTATTTTCCCCTTTTGAAGAAATGGCTGGAATCTCGCTCGGGAGCCGAATTTCTCGACGATAACAAGGTATTATCCTCCCCCTCGTCCTTATCTTCAATTTGATAGTAGTATTGTGGAGTATGGTTAGTATTATGTTGAGTTTGAGTTTTGAAATTTTAAAGTTTTTGGGTTGGTATGTTTTAGGGAGATTTGTGGCTTTTGTGTTGGGGATTAATGGTGTAATGGGTGTTGGGGTGGTTTATTTGGAGGTTTTAAGCCATAAAACGCCATTTTTGGGCTTGTTCAGAGCTCGCCGATCGATCGGCATCAGGGGCTCGATCGATCGCGCGTATTTCAGAAATGGAAGACGGTGAACAGTGATTCGCGATCGATCAAGCGAGACTACCGATCGATCGCGGGCACGTGGCGATCGACCGGCCCGTCTCACCGATCGATCGAGCGCGAGGGAAATTTTGTGCCAATCTTGCTGTGGCTCTCGATCGATCGAGAGTTGATGTCCGATCGATCGAGAGGCCTAGTTTTATGGCATATTTTGGGTTGACGTTAAGGAATCGATGCATGCTTCGCCCGAGGTCTTTTTAAATGGTTAATCGTCATTGATTGATGATATTTTTTGGGGATTGTAGACGTGCTTGGGCACGTGGTAGCATGCTTGTTTTTTAATTGCGAGTCATTTATGTGTTTAGCTCATGATTCTTCGGGTCACGGAACTCAAGCAAGGTTGATTCGAACTACGGAATTATAAGATATGTAGACGTACGAGCATATCTTTAGTATATTATTGCAATTGTGGTGCATGATATAATATGATTGTGACGAATCGATGGATCCATTATGAAATGCATAGTGCCGCTATGGAGCGAGCAATGTTTAGGATGTCGTCGCTACGGAGCAAACATCGATTAGGATGCCGCCGCTGTTGAGCGTGCGTGGTAATTGAACTATGGCTCTAATGTTAGATACGTGGGATATCTATTAGCCATTCGTATTTGGTTTGGATTCTATTAATATTGCAACCGGTAATTGGGAACATGGACTTAGTTAATCAATGTAATGATAACTGGCTATTGGGGATTTGATGGTTTTGGTTGTTTTGAGAATAGGGACAGTACAGGGGATCCGAATGAGGATGATACCATCCATGGAGCATCTTTTATATTTCACAACATTTATATTTTTGTAAATTATGAATTATATTATTGTGATTATTGGTTTGGTGGTATTGGTATGCTCACCCCATGTGGGGGTTGTCTCTGTTTGAGATCGAGCTGTAGATTGGAGGTACTTCTAGGATCGATGTACCGTCTCTGATATCTTGTATGGTATTTTATACATTAGATATACACACGCTTATTTTAGGCTTGCATGCGAGCATTAATATGTGTATATGGGTTGTATAAAGAAGGCAGTGGCCTTTCTCTTTTCATTTATGTGTTGCATGCAATTATTTAGGAATTGCTAAATGAATTGAGGACATGTTAGTGTATTATAAGGACGCATGCTGTGTACGTGGACTTGGTTGGGGGAAAACCGGTAAATTGAATGGGAAATGCAAGAAATTTTTATAGATGGTTTGTTATGCCATGATTGCATGTAATCCAATTCCCCTGATATATGATTGTATACACTGAATGCATGATTTAATACACAATACAATGGGTTAAGGGCTTGGGGTCCTTACAGATGCTTGATCTGTCAACAGGTGAAGGCAGAGAGGCAGAGGCCTGGAGGCGAGCTGAAGAGCTTGGATATACTTGAATGGAAGCGGGAACACATATCCATGGACTTCGTGACCCACTTACCGAGAACTGCTTCGGGGTTTGATGCGATTTGGGTGATCGTGGATAGACTGACGAAGGTATCTCACTTTATTCCGTACCGTATGACACTCACATACTTGAGGATGGCTCAGTTGCATGTCCGGGATGTGGTGAGATTACACGGGATTCCAGTTTCTATCGTGTTTGACCGAGATCCGCGGTTTACATCTCACTTTTGAGAAGGTCTTCAGTCAGCTTTGGGCACTGAGGTGACATTAAGCACGACATATCATCCTCAAACGGACGGCTAGACCGAGCGTACAATACAGACGCTCGAAGACATGTTACGGGTATGTGTATTGGAGTTTGATACTTCATGGCAGGATTCATTGGCCTTGGCTAGTAAATCGGTCAGAGGACCGAAACTGATCCGGGAAATGGAAGAGAAGATAAAAATGATCGGACTGCAAATGAAGGCAGCCCAAGATAGGCAGGCAGCCCATGCAAAAAAACGACGACGGCCGTTGGAATTCCAGTTGGGAGATAAGGTCTTTTTGAAGATCTCGCCTTTCAGAGGCGTAGTGCCGTTTGGAATACCCGAGTTTATTGCATTAAGTATGCAGGTTGTGTTGGTGCTTAGGCATGTGTACCGATGTGTGTATACGAATGCCAACTTTATTTGTTCCTTGTTGAGCATCGAACTTGTACGCTTGGTTTGACGAATCTCTGGTGAGAGATTGTGGCACCTTGATATTGGTAATCTCGGTGGCACGATGTATTCTGAGGAATAATCGTGAGGCCCAGTTGACTTCCCTTAGGAGGGATTGTTGCGTTTCGGGACCGTGGTAATTCTTACTGGTTAATTTGATAGCCTCCCTGTGTTAGGATTGTTGAATCCTAGGATATGCGAGGGATGGCCAGAATTAGGATTGGTTAAGTGTCGTGGTTGACACGTGTGGCGAGAATGCAATTGATTGTTCTTGCATGTCCTTTCGAGAACTTGAGACCTTGTGGAGTCTCGATAGTGTGTTTGGATCAAGATGTGATATCTTGGAACACACGGATGCAGACATCTTTAGAGATGTGCTTTGTGTTGATCGGTAGCGGTGAGTTGCCCGAACCGTGTTGCAAAATGGTGCAACTGCTCCTTTGATGGAGGTGAAATTGGTGAATGGGAACCGCATGTAGTTTAGGTACACGGTTGTGTACCGGTGTTTTCCTTGGAAACGATGTAGATTTAACATCGTAGGCTAAATCGTAAGATATCATCGAGGCGATATCTATTTGGAATCGCGAATGATTCGTTTGTTATGCAGTTATGGTTGGCTGACTACTTTTGAGACGGTTAGCACCGGGAAATGCTGACGTCTCTCTTTGAGTTTGTGATGGTTTGGGAGGTTCACTCCATTCTAGATTTTGGTGCGAGGCCGGTGTCCTCGCGGTTGGTGTGTCGTTCATGACATATTAATCTTCCCCTCGTTTTTGTCTTGAATTTGGTAGTTGTATTGTAGATTTTGGTTGGGTTTTGAGTTGGTTATGGAATTTGGGGATTTTTGGTTAAAATCCATAGTTGAGTTTTTGAGTTTTTATTGGTTTTAAATGGAGTATTTGTTAGAGGTGTATGGGATGTTGGCTTTTGGGTGTCAAAAACACCATGGAAGCTCAAATTTTTTCGGAAAATCACAGGTCGCGATCGATCGCGACGAGCAGCCTTGGTGACGATGAACAGTGCGGGCGATCGATCGCGTGGTCTCGGCAATCGATCGCGAGAGGGTTGGCGATCGATCGTGAAGAGGCGTTGTTTGGCTACTGGTTGCGGGCGATCGATCACGATGAAATCGGCGATCGATCGCCGCTAGCAGAATGTTGTTTTTTTCAGAATTTTGGAAAAACGTCGGGATTTTTGAATCGAGGTTTAAGTTTTAAGTGGCCCATTTCCGTGGCAATGTCTACATTCCAATGGGAATGCCATACCTTTAAAATTGATTGGTTGGAGCCAAGGTTTAATAAAATGGGATTCTCGGTTGAGTCTTTGGCTATCTATTAAACTTTTAAAATGGTATATTTTGGGTATTATGCATGCTAAGCCGGTGGGCTTTTATTTTGGTAATCTCCATGGATGGACGATAGGTTTGGAAGTTGCGAACGTGCTTGGGCACGTGATTGCATGTCTCTATTTAATTGTGAGTTATTTATGCGTTAGCATATAACTCATCGGACGTGGACCTCAGGCAAGGTTGGACTCGAACTACGGGATAATAAGGTACGTATGACGTACGAGCATATCTTTAATATATTATTGCAATTGTGGTGCATGATATAATATAATTGTGTTGAATGGAAGGATAACGGAAATGGAATGCAGTTACATAAAATGGGTTGATAATATGAATTGTACGGTGCCGCTTTAGAGCGAGCGATAGTTTGGATGTTGTCGTCATGGAGCAAACATCAGATATGAATGCCGCTGCTATTGAGCGAGCGAGGAATTGGAATCATGGGTTAGATATATCTAAGATTACTGGATAATGAACTAATGTGATTGATACTGGAACTTGGAAATGATTAGTTAATCAATGTAATGATTAACTGGCTATTAGGGATTTGATGATTTTGGTTATTTTGAGAACAGGGACATTACAGGGGATCCCGGATGAGGATGATGCCATACAGGGAGTATCTTTTGTATTTCATCATAGCATTTACATTTTTGTAAATTATGAACTATGTTATTGTGATTATTGGTTTGGTGGTATTGGTATGCTCACCGCGTGTGGGGGCTATCTCTGTTGGGACAGGTGAAAAGGTTCGTGGTTGGCTTTGGAGTTGATATCGAGCTGTGGATTGGAGGTACTTCCAGGATCGAGGTACCAGAGCTGGGAGTATGGTATTTTATACATTACGTACACTTACGTTTATTTGGTGCTCGCATGTGAGTAGTGTATATGTGTACATGGGTTGTATAAAAGGCAAGTGCCTTTCTCTTTTCATTTATTTGTGGTATGCAATTAATTGGGAATTGCTAGATGAATTGAGAATGTAATTAGTGTATTACAAGGGTACATGTCATGTTAAATGGTTATAGTTGGGGAAACTGGAAATGACATGAAATAAACAGGGAAATTTTATTATTGGTATATTATGCCTAGTTAGCATATGGTTATTTCTCAACATAGATGGTTATATGTACATGATTATGTGATTAATGCACTAATTACGAGTTAATATGTAGAAGCGAAGAACATGCCGCTGTCATATTATAGCGAGGGATATTATTGCCGCTGGTATTGTCGAAGCGAGGGGTATTATACCACTGATATAATAAGACTTGGAAATTGGCTATTGGCATTGATGGAACTGGTGCATGACATGACATACATTATTGGCATTATAATCTATTGATTATGCTTGTGGTACATGGACAACCAAATGGAGCTTTTAAGTGCATGTATTACATGAAATGATTTGTATTTACGGTTATGCATTTTATATTATAATCTTGTTGGTATGATTATGATTATTTTATGCTCATGGTTTGGGGGTTGTTCCTGTAGATACTTTTGGCATGAAGAGCTAAGGACCGGGTTGATGCGGTGAGCTGGTGAGGAGTGCTTTTGGTATAGGATGGCAGGATTCTTTTGCATAGTCTCTACTCTAGGAGTAGTGTAAAACTATAGCATTAACATTTATTTAGCTGGGAATGTAATTAATCCTTTTTGGAATTTTATTTTGGCACTGTAATCCTAATAGCCCAGGGCATCAACACGAACTTTATACTGTATTAGATGTATCTTTAGCTCTGTTTATGTCTTTAATCCGTACTTAAGGTGTCAGGGTCCTTACAGTTAGTTTAACGACTGCAATTTGGACGAACATTAAATTACTTTCATAACTTCCTGTTACTCTCCATTTGATTGTTGATAACTTGTGTTTGCAGAAACAAATTTTATCTATTGATAAATTAGATTCTGCAGATATTGGGTATGTAATTCCTAAATATGTTTTTAATCTTTGTAGAACTTATGGAATTGAAGATAAAAAATATTCGATTTCACTTGACATTGCATCAAATAACAACTCGACAATTCGTGATTTAAAAGCAGTGTTAAAACATATGCTTGATAGTGTTTTTTCCATATTAGATGTGTATGTCATATAATTAACTTTGCTATAAAAGATGGTTACGAAGATAATGTATTAGCATCAGAACGGCCTTCTCAACATATGTCTATTAACATCATAACAACTTTCTCAACATATGACCGAATCATTGGAGACTACATGAGTAGCCTTTCTTCTCAATCATTGTGTATGCTTACGTTGCTCAAAGATTGATTTGATGCTGAATCAAAGAATAAAAGAGAATGAGCAGTCGATGAGTTCTTTGGCCATGGTTCCGAAGAAGAATAAGAAATTGCGAAGACAATACGAATAAATTATGATGAATAATGTAAATTATTTTATTGATTTCATAATGTTGTAACATTTATTATGTAACATTTCTTGCTATATAAATATAAATGTAATGAGATGTTAAATTTCATTATTTGGTTAACAACCTTTTGTGTATTACTGAATATCTACATGACTATATCCATATGCATTTGTATAGTATAATTATTGCAAAGTGGGATAGACGATTTCATGCCATTTTTTATTTTTTGGGTCGTGTTATAATTGGAAATTCCACAAAAGTTAAACAGTTAAAAAATGTGGCTGAGAAAGCAGTCTAAGTAGGTGAGACCAAAACCTAAATACATATATTATATAGTCTATATGATGATAATACATTAAAATCTTTCCTAACCTCAACCACATATTTCACTACTTAAAACTTTATGTTTCTTGAAGTAAAAATTTATATGATTAAATATTTAGTGCCTAATGGTAGTTGAAATAGGCATCTAATTCTTTGAAACTTGTATAATATGGACAAGGCTAAAATAATATCTTTCGCTCTCATGCAGATTATAAGTTCTTCCGTGTCCTTCCAATGACCTCAAAATCTTGTAATTGCTCCTCTCCACTTCTTGTTAAGTAAATATCTCACACATTAAGTACAAAGTATTACCCTTCTCGGACACTTCTTCTAGCTAAAGGCAATGGGTGATGATAGTATTCGGGGTTTCGAGTTGATATCGAAATGTAAAACCGAGGGGCGTTCGAATCAAACAGTGGCTGCCGACCTGGATGGTACTCTCTTGGTGTCTAGGAATTCGTTTCCTTACTTTATGCTCGTTGCTTTTGAAGCCGGTAGCCTTTTACGCGCGTTGCTCCTTCTATGCTCCGTCCCGTTTGTGTACTTCATCTACATATTCGTCTCTGAGACATTGGCGATCAAGATTTTGATCTTCATAGCCATGGCCGGACTCAAAGTTCGTGACATCGAACTCGTTTCTAGGTCCGTACTGCCTAAATTCTATGCGGACGACGTGCATCCGGTAACATGGCAACTGTTCAAGTCGTGTGGAAAGAGATATATTGTGACCGCAAATCCTAGGATTATGGTGGAGCATTTTGTTAAGAATCATTTGGGTGTGGATAAGGTTTTCGGGACGGAGTTAGAAGTGTCGTACTCGGGACGGGCAACGGGTTTTGTTAAGAAACCAGGTATTCTTGTTGGTGAGCATAAGAGGATGGCAATATTGAGAGAATTTGGCACAAATGTTCCTGATATAGGTCTTGGTGACAGAAGGACCGATCATGATTTCATGTCCATATGCAAGGTATTTTTCAATGTTGGAGTCCTTTTTGTTTTTTTTTTTGCCAATTTTTGTTCAAACAATATTTTTGTTAAGTCATATTTAGTTTAAATCCTTAACTTTTTATTACAGGAGGGATACATAGTACCAAGAACAAGAATAACACCAATACCAAGAAACAACCTTCTGTCACCAATCATATTCCACGAGGGCCGTTTAGTACAAAGGCCAACACCCCTTGTGGGATTGGTCACTTTTTTATGGATGCCAATTGGAATCATTTTATCCTTAATCAGAATCTATTTCAACATCCCTTTACCCGAAAGAATCGTCCGTTACACCTACAAGATACTCGGAATCAAGCTAGTCGTAAAGGGCACTCCACCGCCCCCGCCTCGGCCCGGCCAAGGTGGTGTCGTTTTCGTGTGCAACCATCGAACCGTCCTCGACCCGATTATCTTGGCAGTGGCGCTTGGCCGGAAAATAAGTTGCGTTACATATAGCATAAGTAAATATTCGGAGCTAATTTCTCCAATCAAAGCCATTGCTTTAACAAGAGAAAGAGAAAAGGATGCACAAAATATAAAGCGCTTACTTGAAGAAGGGGATTTAGTCATATGCCCCGAGGGGACTACTTGTAGGGAGCCGTTCTTGTTGAGGTTTAGTGCGCTTTTTGCTGAATTGAGTGATAGAATCGTGCCTGTGGCGATCAACACGAAACAAAGCGTGTTTTATGGGACCACGACTCGTGGGCACAAATTGTTGGACCCGTACTTCGTTTTCATGAATCCTAGGCCCACGTATGAGGTTACGTTCTTGAATCAACTGCCGGCGGAGCTTACGATTAGCGGCGGAATGTCGTCTGTCGAGGTTGCCAATTATATTCAGAAGATTTTGGCTGGGACTCTCGGGTTGAGTGCACAAATTTGACTAGAAAAGATAAGTATTTGATAATGGCTGGAACCGATGGTCGTGTCGATCCGAATAAAGAAAAAAATTATGAAGAAAAGAAATAAATTTGTATCAATGTAAATGTTTGTTAATCTTTACAATTAATGTTATAAAGGCGTTTTCCAGAGTAGGTTAGAGTGCTCAAGTTTGACCAAAAGTTTAAATAAATTGCGTAAGTTAACTACCCTGATTTTGAACGAACGTAAATCTATATCACGAATGGAGAGTATCGTTGTATTTAATTTCTCGAAACTCATTTTGGATAAATAAAAAATAATAGTAAATATTTTTAACAGAAAATAGAATTAATATAATGGGCAACAGCGGTGCAACAAACATAATTACACATATTACTTTAAGTTTCTTATTCCTCACCCAAAATATTTGCTAAACATTCTAGCCTATAAAGAATTCATATGTTCACTTGGATTTTGGAACCAATCCGACACGTGAAAAGAGAAATGTATTCAAGTGCTTTGCATTTAACAAAACCGAATCTTTGAGCTTAATGCTCTTAATCAATCTCTCCACCTTGAGTTGATAATTTTTTTCCTTCCATAAGTTGTGCTCTCCCATATTGCTATCCAAATTTTATTCAATTGATTTAAGTGGCAGATAGGTATGATGTATGAGGTGTTCCTATGGGTTAGAGGGACTAACCATTTGAACTCCCAGCCACTTGTTGATTTCCATCCAAATTTTAGGAGCCATCGATCACGTTGTTAGCATAAATACCCAACAAGTCAAACATTGGCTCGATGGACTTTAGCCCAATTAACTAACTCATTACCACTATAAATATAACATCATGTCTAGGGTTAAAGTAATTTTTCAACTCAATACACTCACTCTCATAGAATAGCCGTCATCACACTAGCACTGTTGTTGTGTTTGTAGATCTGGTCAGGTTGGTTGGACTTGAGGGTCACCGCTATCAGATTCACATCGGTGAACAGTAATCTCTTTTTGTGCATTTATATTCGATTTATGCATGTTTATATATGAATCAGACGCGATCGATCCGTCCACGGGTTAGATCTGTTTATTGTATTATTTCCGCTGCGTTTGGATCTGAAGCTGGGCTACGGAACCCAACAGTGTGTATCAGAGCCAGGTTGCGCTTTGATTCATGTATTCAATAATTAATTTTTATTAGATCGTTTCCAATCGTAACTAATCGTGTTCGAATTTTCAAAAGTTACGGAGTCCGAAAATATAGAAAATGGATTACCCAAACCAATGGAAACCGTTTTTTTTTTTACCATCGCCGGAGAACTCCACGCACGCGGTGGCTGTTGGTGGGAAGGCGACGGAGACGGCTGAGAAATGTTCTCCGCTGCCGTCCGTGGGCCCCGACTGTTGATTTCCGCACGAATCGCGTGAGCATCATGGGTGTGAACTTCCTGCGTGCAAAGCTTCACGTTGCAGACGAAATCGCGTGAGCACCATCGGTGTTCAGACGGAAATCTGCGACTAAGCTTCACTTTGCGTGCCCGATTTCAACAGGCGATGAAGCGACTATGTCTGCTCGCAAAGACGGCGGCTGTAGCGACGGGGTAATGGGTTGGCGGCTAGGGTTTCGAACCCTAGCTATTGAGGTTGAAGATGAACAGTACAAACCGAATTTTTGATTTTTTTTTCTTTAAAAAAAAAAGTTTTGATTGGCTAAAATTTCAAAAAACGGGCAAGAAATAAAAAAAAAAAAATTGTCCGAAAATTCGAAAATCAATTTCTCTAATTTTGGATCCAAATTATTTTGAGTCCATAAATTATTTTGGGTCATTTTAGATGTTTTTTTGGATATTATTTTTGAAGTGATAAATCATAAACTTAATTTATTAGAAGTATGATTTTTAATTTATTATGTGTAAAATGGAGATTTTACAAATAGTTAAAATTTTAATTAAATGGAAATTGAATTAAAATGTTTCATTTTATTTGTTAATTTTATTTTTGGCTAATATTATGATTTGAGATAAAATAGTGATTTTACCAAGTGCTTGAAAATTTAATTAATTATAAATTAAATAAAAATGTTTCATTTAATTTGTTAATTTTATTTTCAATTGATATGATAATTAAAAGATAAAATAGATATTTTTCAAATTTATTGAAATTTAATTTATTAGAAATTATAAAATTGTTTTATTTAATTTGTTAATTTTATTTTCAATAAATGATGCGATTAGTGGGAAACGATAGAATAAATTAATTATTGTGCTCTAATTACATGTGATATAATTAGTACAATTACATATGATGTAATTGGTTAGATAATGTTTAATGGGAAATTTACATTTAAGTACTCTTACCAAATCAGTTTTTGACATAAATCTCCATTTTTAAAAAGTGTACAAATAAATGCAGGGAGGAAAAATATATTTTCACATAAGTCCATTTTCCAAACTTTGTTTCAAAAAATGTCTTTTCTCATTCCCTAAATACCCTTACTTTATGCAATCTCTCTCCTACTTTTTGCATTCTCTCTCTTCCTTTTTAAATTTTATATACTCTTTTTTAAACCTACGTTTTGTTTTTCTCACCTACTTTTTGCGTTCTCTCTCCTCTATTTGCCATTAATTTTTTTAAAAAAAGATATTTACGATTGCCATTAAAATTTTAAAAATAACCGGCGCATGTAAATTATAACTGGTACAAAATTATAATTAAAATTTAAAAATAACATGCGCATGTAAATTATAACTGGTACAAAATTATAATTAAAATTTAAAAAATAACCTGCGCATGTAAATTATAACTGGTACAAAATTATAATGGTACATGTAAATTATAATTGATGCATGTAATTTTATATGTTGGATCGTAATCATAACTGATGCATATAAATTATAAATGGTGCATTTAATTATAACTGATACATGCAAATTATAACAGGTGCATGCAATTATAACTGGTGCATATAATTATAACTTATACATGCAAATTAAAACTGGTGCATTGCAAATTATAACTGGTGCATGTAATTATAACTGGTGCATGAAAATTATAGCTCGTGCATGTAATTATAACTGGTGCAAGCAAATTATAACTGGTGCATGTAATTATAACTGGTGCGTGTAAATTATAACTGGTGCATGTAAATTATAACTGATGCATGCAAATTATAACTGATGCATGTAATTATAACTGATGAATGCAAATTATAATGGGCGCATGTAATTATAACTGGTGCATGTAAATTATAACTGGTGCATGAAAATTATAAATGGTTCATGTAATTATAACTGGTGCATGCAAATTATAACTGGTGCATGTAATTATAAGTGGTACATGTAAATTATAACTGGTGCATGTAAATTATAACCGATGCAAGCAAATTGTAACTGGTGCATGCAAATTATAACTCGTGCATGTAGTTATAACAGGTGCATGTAAATTATGACTGGTGCATGAAAATTATAACTGGTCCATGTAATTATACATGGTGCTTGCAAATTATAACTGGTGCATGTAATTATAACTGGTGCGTGTAAATTATAACTGGTGCATATAATTATAACTGGTGCATGTAAATTATAACAGGTGCTTGCAAATTATAACTGGTGCATGTAATTATAACTGGTGCATGTAAATTATAATGGATGCATGTAATTATAACTGGTGCATGCAAATTATAACTGGTGCATGCAAATTATAACCGGTGCATGTAATTATAACTGGTGCATGTAAATTATAACTGATGCATGTAATTATAACTGGTGCATGTAATTATAACTGGTGCATGCAAATTATAACTGATGCATGTAATTATTACTGGTGCATGAAAATTATAACCGGTGAATGTAATTATAACTGGTGCATGTAAATTATAACTGGTGCATGTAAATTATAATTGGTACATGTAAATTATAACTGGTGCATGAGAATTATAGCTGATGCATGTAATTATAACTAGTGCATGTAAATTGTAACTGATGCATGTAATTATAACATGTGCATATAAATTATAACTGTTGCATTTATTATAACTTGTGCATGTAATTATAACTGGTGCATGTAAATTATAACTGATACATATAATTATAACTGGTGCATGTAAATTATAACTGGAACATGTAACTATAACTGGTGCAATTAATTATAACAGGTGCATGAGAATTATAACTGGTGCATGAGAATTATAACTGTTGCATCTAATTATAACTGGTGCATGTAAATTGTAACTGGTGCATGTAATTATAACTGGTGCATGTAAATAACTGGTGCATTTAATTATAACTCGTGCATCTAATTATAACTGGTGCATGTAAATTGTAACTGGTGCATGTAATTATAACTGGTGCATGTAAATTATAACTGGTGGATGTAATTAAAATTGGTGCATCTAATTATAACTGATGTATGTAAATTGTAACTGGTGCATGTAATTATAACTGGTGATAAATTATAACTAGTGCATTTAATTATAACAGGTGCATGCAAATTATAACTGGTGCATGAGAATTATAACTGGTGCATCTAATTATAACTGGTGCATGTAAATTGTAACTGGTGCATGTAATTATAACTGGTGCAAGTAAATTATAACTGGTGCATGAGAATTATAACTGGTGCATCTAATTATAACTGGTGCATGTAAATTATAACAGGTGCAAGCAAATTATAACTGGTGCATGTAAATTATAACAGGTGCAAGCAAATTATAACTGGTGGATGTAATTATAACTGGTGCATGTAAATTATAACAGGTGCATGTAATTATAACTGGTGCATGTAAATTGTAACTGGTGCATGTAATTATAACTGGTGCATGTAAATTATAACTGGTGCATGTAATTATAACTGGTGCATGTAAATTATAACTGGTGCATGTAAATTATAACCTGTGGATGTAATTATAACTGGTGCATGTAAATTATAACTGGTGGATGTAATTATATGGTGCATGCAAATTATAACTGGTGCATGTATATATAACTGGTGCATGAAAATTATAACTGATGCATGTAATTATAACTGGTGCATGTATTTTATAACTGGTGCATGCAAATTATAACTGGTGCATGTAAATTATAACTGGTGCATGCAAATTTTAACTGGTGCATGAAATTATAATCGGTGCAGATAAATTATAACTGGTGCATGCAAATTATAACGGGTGCATGTAATTATAAGTGGTGCATGTAATTATTACTAATGCATGCAAATTATAATGGGTGCATGTAATTATAACTGGTGCATGAGAATTATAACTTGTGCATGTAATTATAACTGGTGGATGTAAATTGTAACTGGAGCATGTAATTATAACTTATGCATGTAAATTATGACTGATACATGTAATTATAACTAGTGCATGTAAATTATAATTCATGCATTTAAATTATAACTAGTGCATGTCAATTATAACTGGTGCATGTAATTATAATTGGTGCATGTAAATTATAACTGCTTCATGTAAATTATAACTGGTGCATGTAAATTATAAATGGTGCGTGTAATTATAACTGTCCATGTAAATTATTACCGGTGCTTGTAATTATAACTGGTGCATGTAAATTATAATTGGTGCATGTAAATTATAACTGGTGCATGAAATTATAACTGGTGCTTGTAATTATAACTGGTGCATGCAAATTATAACTGGTGCATGTAATTATAACTGGTGCATGTAAATTATAACTGGTGCATGTAATTATAACTGGTCCATGTAAATTATTACCGGCGCTTGTAATTATAACTGGTGCATGTAAATTATAACTGGTGCATGTAAATTATAACTGGTGCATGTAAATTATAACTGGTGCATGTATTTATAACTGGTGCATGCAAATTATAACTGGTGCATGTAATTATACCTGGTGCATGTAAATTATAAATGGTGCATGGAATTATAACTAGTGCATGTAAATTATAACTGGTGCATGTAATTATAACTGGTGCATGTAAATTATAACTGGTGCATGTAATTATAACTGGTCCATGTAAATTATTACCGGCGCTTGTAATTATAACTGGTGCATGCAAATTATAACTGGTGCATGTAATTATACCTGGTGCATGTAAATTATAACTGGTGCATGGAATTATAACTAGTGCATGTAAATTATAACTGGTGCATGTAATTATAACAGGTGCATGTAAATTATAACTGGTGCATGCAATTATAACTGGTGCATGTAAATTATAACTGGTGCATCTAATTATAACTGGTGCATCTAATTATAACTGGTGCATGTAAATTGTTACTGGTGCATGTAAATTATAACTGGTGCATGTAAATTATAACTGGTGCTTGTAATTATTACTGGTGCATGTAAATTATAACTGGTGCATGTAAATTATAACCTGTAGATGTAATAATAACTGGTGCATGTAAATTATAACCGGTGGACGTAATTATAACTGGTACATGCAAATTATAACTGGTGCACGTAATTATAACTAGTGCATTAAAAATTATAACTGGTGCATGTAATTATAACTGGTGCATGTATTTTATAACTGGCGCATGCAAAGTATAACTGGTGCATGTAAATTATAACTTGTGCATGCAAATTTTAACTGGTGCATGAAATTAGAATCGGTGCATGTAAATTATAACTGGTGCATGCAAATTATAACTGGTGCATGTAATTATAACTGATGCATGCAAATTATAACTGGTGCATGTAATTATTACTGGTGCATGCAAATTATAATGGGTGCATGTAAATATAACTGGTGCATGAGAATTATAACTGGTGCATGTAATTATAACTGGTGCATGTAAATTGTAACTGGTGCATGTAATTATAACTGGTGCATGTAAATTATGACTGATGCATGTAATTATAACTGGTGCATGTAATTATAATTCCTGCATTTAAATTATAACTAGTGCATGTAAATTATAACTGGTGCATGTAATTATACTTGGTGCATGTAAATTATAACTGCTTCATGTAAATTATAACCGGTGCATGTAAATTATAACTGGTGCATGTAATTATAACTGGTGCATGTAAATTTTAACTGGTGCATGTAATTGTAACTGGTGCATGCAAATTATAACTGGTGCATGTAAGTATAACTGGTGCATGTAAATTATAACTGGTGCATGGAATTATAACTGGTGCATGTAAATTATAACTGGTGCATGTAATTATAACTGGTGCATGTAAATTATAACTGGTGCATGCAATTATAACTGGTGCATGTAAGTTATAACTGGTGCATGTAATTATAACTGGTGCATCTAATTATAACTGGTGCATGTAAATTGTAACTCGAGCATGTAATTATAACTGGTGCATGTAATTATAACTGGTGCATGTAAATTATAACTGGTGCATGTAAATTATAACCTGTGGATGTAATTATAACTGGTGCATGTAAATTATAACTGGTGGATGTAATTATATGGTGCATGCAAATTATAACTGGTGCATGTAATTATAACTGGTGCATGAAAATTATAACTGATGCATGTAATTATAACTGGTGCATGTATTTTATAACTGGTGCATGCAAATTATAACTGGTGCATGTAAATTATAACTGGTGCATGCAAATTTTAACGGGTGCATGAAATTATAATCGGTGCAGATAAATTATAACTGGTGCATGCAAATTATAACGGGTGCATGTAATTATAAGTGGTGCATGTAATTATTACTGGTGCATGCAAATTATAATGGGTGCATGTAATTATAACTGGTGCATGAGAATTATAACTTGTGCATGTAATTATAACTGGTGGATGTAAATTGTAACTAGTGCATGTAATTATAACTTGTGCATGTAAATTATGACTGATACATGTAATTATAACTGGTGCATGTAAATTATAATTCATGCATTTAAATTATAACTAGTGCATGTCAATTATAACTGGTGCATGTAATTATAATTGGTGCATGTAAATTATAACTGCTTCATGTAAATTATAACTGGTGCATGTAAATTATAAATGGTGCATGTAATTATAACTGGTGCATGCAAATTATAACTGGTGCATGTAATTATAACTGGTGCATGCAAATTATAAGTGGTGCATGTAATTATTACTGGTGCATGCAAATTATAATGGGTGCATGTAAATATAACTGGTGCATGAGAATTATAACTGGTGCATGTAATTATAACTTGTGCATGTAAATTATAACTGGTGCATGTAATTATAACTGGTCCATGTAAATTATTACCGGCGCTAGTAATTATAACTGGTGCATGTAAATTATAACTGGTGCATGTAAATTATAACTGGTGCATGTAAATTATAACTGGTGGATGTAATTATAACTGGTGCATGAAAATTATAACTGGTGCATGTAATTATAACTGGTGCATGTAAATTATAACTGGTGCATGGAATTATAACTAGTGCATGTAAATTATAACTGGTGCATGTAATTATAACTAGTGCATGTAAATTATAACTGGTGCATGCAATTATAACTGGTGCATGTAAATTATAACTGGTGCATCTAATTATAACTGGTGCATCTAATTATAACTGGTGCATGTAAATTGTTACTGGTGCATGTAATTATAACTGGTGCATGTAAATTATAACTGGTGCTTGTAATTATAACTGGTGCATGTAAATTATAAATGGTGCATGTAAATTATAACCTGTAGATGTAATAATAACTGGTGCATGTAAATTATAACTGGTGGACGTAATTATAACTGGTACATGCAAATTATAACTGGTGCAAGTAATTATAACTAGTCCATGAAAATTATAACTGGTGCATGTAATTATAACTGGTGCATGTATTTTATAACTGGTGCATGCAAATTATAACTGGTGCATGTAAATTATAACTTGTGCATGCAAATTTTAACTGGTGCATGAAATTAGAATCGGTGCATGTAAATTATAACTGGTGCATGCAAATTATAACTGGTGCATGTAATTATAACTGATGCATGCAAATTATAACTGGTGCATGTAATTATTACTGGTGCATGCAAATTATAATGGGTGCATGTAAATATAACTGGTGCATGAGAATTATAACTGGTGCATGTAATTATAACTAGTGCATGTAAATTGTAACTGGTGCATTTAATTATAACTGCTGCATGTAAATTATGACTGATGCATGTAATTATAACTGGTGCATGTAATTATAATTCATGCATTTAAATTATAACTAGTGCATGTAAATTATAACTGGTGCATGTAATTATAATTGGTGCATGTAATTTATAACTGCTTCATGTAAATTATAACTGGTGCATGTAAATTATAACAGGTGCATGTAATTATAACTGGTGCATGTAAATTTTAACTGGTGCATGTAATTGTAACTGGTGCATGCAAATTATAACTGGTGCATGTAATTATAACTGGTGCATGTAAATTATAACTGGTGCATGGAATTATAACTGGTGCATGTAAATTATAACTGGTGCATGTAATTATAACTGGTGCATGTAAATTATAACTGGTGCATGCAATTATAACTGGTGCATGTAAGTTATAACTGGTGCATGTAATTATAACTGGTGCATCTAATTATAACTGGTGCATGTAAATTGTAACTGGTGCATGTAATTATAACTGGTGCATGTAAATTATAACTGGTGCATTTAAATTATAACTGGTGCATGTAAATTATAACCTGAGGATGTAATTATAACTGGTGCATGTAAATTATAACTGATGGATGTAATTATAACTGGTACATGCAATTTATAACTGGTGCATGTAAATTATAACTGGTGCTTGCAAATTTTAACTGGTGCATGAAATTATAATCGGTGCAGATAAATTATAACTGGTGCATGCAAATTATAACTGGTGCATGTAATTATAATCGGTGCAGATAAATTATAACTGGTGCATGCAAATTATAACTGGTGCATGTAATTATAACTGGTGCATGCAAATTATAAGTGATGCATGTAATTATTACTGGTGCATGCAAATTATAATGGGTGCATGTAAATATAACTGGTGCATGAGAATTATATCTGGTGCATGTAATTATAACTGGTGCATGTAAATTGTAACTGGTGCATGTAATTATAACTGGTGCATGTAAATTATGACTGATGCATGTAATTATAACTGGTGCATGTAAATTATAATTCATGCATTTAAATTATAACTGGTGCATGTAAATTATAACTGATGCATGTAATTATAATTGGTGCATGTAAATTATAACTGCTTCATGTAAATTATAACTGGTGCATGTAAATTATAACTAGTGCATGTATTTATAACTGGTCCATGTAAATTCTTACCGGCGCTTGTAATTATAACTGGTGCATATAAAATTATAACTGGTGCATGTAAATTGTAACTGGTGCATGTAAATTTTAACTGGTGCATGTAATTATAACTGGTGCATGCAAATTATAATTGGTGCATGTAATTATAACTGGTGCATGTAAATTATTATAACTGGTGCATGTAAATTATAACTGGTGCATGGAATTATAACTGGTGCATGTAAATTATAACTGGTGCATCTAATTATAACTGGTGCATGTAAATTGTAACTGGTGCATGTAATTATAACTGGTGCATGTAAATTATAACTGGTGCATGTAAATTATAACTGGTGCATGTAAATTATAACCTGAGGATGTAATTATAACTGGTGCATGTAAATTATAACTGGTGGATGTAATTATAACTGGTACATGCAATTTATAACTGGTGCATGTAAATTATAACTGGTGCTTGCAAATTTTAACTGGTGCATGAAATTATAATCGGTGCAGATAAATTATAACTGGTGCATGCAAATTATAACTGGTGCATGTAATTATAATCGGTGCAGATAAATTATAACTGGTGCATGCAAATTATAACTGGTGCATGTAATTATAACTGGTGCATGCAAATTATAAGTGGTGCATGTAATTATTACTGGTGCATGCAAATTATAATGTGTGCATGTAAATATAACTGGTGCATGAGAATTATAATGGTGCATGTAATTATAACTGGTGCATGTAAATTGTAACTGGTGCATGTAATTATAACTGGTGCATGTAAATTATGACTGATGCATGTAATTATAACTGGTGCATGTAAATTATAATTCATGCATTTAAATTATAACTGGTGCATGTAAATTATAACTGATGCATGTAATTATAATTGGTGCATGTAAATTATAACTGCTTCATGTAAATTATAACTGGTGCATGTAAATTATAACTAGTGCATTTAATTATAACTGGTCCATGTAAATTCTTACCGGCGCTTGTAATTATAACTGGTGCATATAAATTATAACTGGTGCATGTAAATTGTAACTGGTGCATGTAAATTTTAACTGGTGCATGTAATTATAACTGGTGCATGCAAATTATAATTGGTGCATGTAATTATAACTGATGCATGTAAATTATTATAACTGGTGCATGTAAATTATAACTGGTGCATGGAATTATAACTGGTGCATGTAAATTATAACTGGTGCATGTAATTATAACTGGTGCATGTAAATTATAACTGGTGCATGTAAATTATAACCTGTGGATGTAATTATAACTGGTGCATGTAAATTATAACTGGTGGATGTAATTATATGGTGCATGCAAATTATAACTGGTGCATGTAATTATAACTGGTGCATGAAAATTATAACTGATGCATGTAATTATAACTGGTGCATGTATTTTATAACTGGTGCATGCAAATTATAACTGGTGCATGTAAATTATAACTGGTGCATGCAAATTTTAACGGGTGCATGAAATTATAATCGGTGCAGATAAATTATAACTGGTGCATGCAAATTATAACGGGTGCATGTAATTATAAGTGGTGCATGTAATTATTACTTGTGCATGCAAATTATAATGGGTGCATGTAATTATAATGGTGCATGAGAATTATAACTTGTGCATGTAATTATAACTGGTGGATGTAAATTGTAACTAGTGCATGTAATTATAACTTGTGCATGTAAATTATGACTGATACATGTAATTATAACTGGTGCATGTAAATTATAATTCATGCATTTAAATTATAACTAATGCATGTCAATTATAACTGGTGCATGTAATTATAATTGGTGCATGTAAATTATAACTGCTTCATGTAAATTATAACTGGTGCATGTAAATTATAAATGGTGCATGTAATTATAACTGGTGCATGCAAATTATAACTGGTGCATGAAATTATAACTGGTGCATGCAAATTATAAGTGGTGCATGTAATTATTACTGGTGCATGCAAATTATAATGGGTGCATGTAAATATAACTGGTGCATGAGAATTATAACTGGTGCATGTAATTATAACTTGTGCATGTAAATTATAACTGGTGCATGTAATTATAACTGGTCCATGTAAATTATTACCGGCGCTAGTAATTATAACTGGTGCATGTAAATTATAACTGGTGCATGTAAATTATAACTGGTGCATGTAAATTATAACTTGTGGATGTAATTATAACTGGTGCATGAAAATTATAACTGGTGCATGTAATTATAACTGGTGCATGTAAATTATAACTGGTGCATGGAATTATAACTAGTGCATGTAAATTATAACTGGTGCATGTAATTATAACTAGTGCATGTAAATTATAACTGGTGCATGCAATTATAACTGGTGCATGTAAATTATAACTGGTGCATCTAATTATAACAGATGCATCTAATTATAACTGGTGCATGTAAATTGTTACTGGTGCATGTAATTATAACTGGTGCATGTAAATTATAACTGGTGCTTGTAATTATAACTGGTGCATGTAAATTATAACTGGTGCATGTAAATTATAACTGGTGCATGTAAATTATAACCTGTAGATGTAATAATAACTGGTGCATGTAAATTATAACTGGTGGACGTAATTATAACTGGTACATTCAAATTATAACTGGTGCAAGTAATTATAACTAGTGCATGAAAATTATAACTGGTGCATGTAATTATAACTGGTGCATGTATTTTATAACTGGTGCATGCAAATTATAACTGGTGCATGTAAATTATAACTTGTGCATGCAAATTTTAACTGGTGCATGAAATTAGAATCGGTGCATGTAAATTATAACTGGTGCATGCAAATTATAACTGGTGCATGTAATTATAACTGATGCATGCAAATTATAACTGGTGCATGTAATTATTACTGGTGCATGCAAATTATAATGGGTGCATGTAAATATAACTGGTGCATGAGAATTATAACTGGTGCATGTAATTATAACTAGTGCATGTAAATTGTAACTGGTGCATTTAATTATAACTGCTGCATGTAAATTATGACTGATGCATGTAATTATAACTGGTGCATGTAATTATAATTCATGCATTTAAATTATAACTAGTGCATGTAAATTATAACTGGTGCATGTAATTATAATTGGTGCATGTAATTTATAACTGCTTCATGTAAATTATAACTGGTGCATGTAAATTATAACTGGTGCATGTAATTATAACTGGTGCATGTAAATTTTAAATGGTGCATGTAATTGTAACTGGTGCATGCAAATTATAACTAGTGCATGTAATTATAACTGGTGCATGTAAATTATAACTGGTGCATGGAATTATAACTCGTGCATGTAAATTATAACTGGTGCATGTAATTATAACTGGTGCATGTAAATTATAACTGGTGCATGCAATTATAACTGGTGCATGTAAGTTATAACTGGTGCATGTAATTATAACTGGTGCATCTAATTATAACTGGTGCATGTAAATTGTAACTGGTGCATGTAATTATAACTGGTGCATGTAAATTATAACTGGTGCATGTAAATTGTAACTGGTGCATGTAAATTATAACCTGAGGATGTAATTATAACTGGTGCATGTAAATTATAACTGATGGATGTAATTATAACTGGTACATGCAATTTATAACTGGTGCATGTAAAATATAACTGGTGCTTGCAAATTTTAACTGGTGCATGAAATTATAATCGGTGCAGATAAATTATAACTGGTGCATGCAAATTATAACTGGTGCATGTAATTATAATCGGTGCAGATAAATTATAACTGGTGCATGCAAATTATAACTGGTGCATGTAATTATAACTGGTGCATGCAAATTATAAGTGGTGCATGTAATTATTACTGGTGCATGCAAATTATAATGGGTGCATGTAAATATAACTGGTGCATGAGAATTATATCTGGTGCATGTAATTATAACTGGTGCATGTAAATTGTAACTGGTGCATGTAATTATAACTGGTGCATGTAAATTATGACTGATGCATGTAATTATAACTGGTGCATGTAAATTATAATTCATGCATTTAAATTATAACTGGTGCATGTAAATTATAACTGATGCATGTAATTATAATTGGTGCATGTAAATTATAACTGCTTCATGTAAATTATAACTGCTTCATGTAAATTATAATTGGTGCATGTAAATTATAACTAGTGCATGTAATTATAACTGGTCCATGTAAATTCTTACCGGCGCTTGTAATTATAACTGGTGCATATAAAATTATAACTGGTGCATGTAAATTGTAACTGGTGCATGTAAATTTTAACTGGTGCATGTAATTATAACTGGTGCATGCAAATTATAATTGGTGCATGTAATTATAACTGGTGCATGTAAATTATTATAACTGGTGCATGTAAATTATAACTGGTGCATGGAATTATAACTGGTGCATGTAAATTATAACTGGTGCATCTAATTATAACTGGTGCATGTAAATTGTAACTGGTGCATGTAATTATAACTGGTGCATGTAAATTATAACTGGTGCATGTAAATTATAACTGGTGCATGTAAATTATAACCTGAGGATGTAATTATAACTGGTGCATGTAAATTATAACTGGTGGATGTAATTATAACTGGTACATGCAATTTATAACTGGTGCATGTAAATTATAACTGGTGCTTGCAAATTTTAACTGGTGCATGAAATTATAATCGGTGCAGATAAATTATAACTGGTGCATGCAAATTATAACTGGTGCATGTAATTATAATCGGTGCAGATAAATTATAACTGGTGCATGCAAATTATAACTGGTGCATGTAATTATAACTGGTGCATGCAAATTATAAGTGGTGCATGTAATTATTACTGGTGCATGCAAATTATAATGGGTGCATGTAAATATAACTGGTGCATGAGAATTATAATGGTGCATGTAATTATAACTGGTGCATGTAAATTGTAACTGGTGCATGTAATTATAACTGGTGCATGTAAATTATGACTGATGCATGTAATTATAACTGGTGCATGTAAATTATAATTCATGCATTTAAATTATAACTGGTGCATGTAAATTATAACTGATGCATGTAATTATAATTGGTGCATGTAAATTATAACTGCTTCATGTAAATTATAACTGGTGCATGTAAATTATAACTAGTGCATGTAATTATAACTAGTCCATGTAAATTCTTACCGGCGCTTGTAATTATAACTGGTGCATATAAATTATAACTGGTGCATGTAAATTGTAACTGGTGCATGTAAATTTTAACTGGTGCATGTAATTATAACTGGTGCATGTAATTATAACTGGTGCATGTAAATTATTATAACTGGTGCATGTAAATTATAACTGGTGCATGGAATTATAACTGGTGCATGTAAATTATAACTGGTGCATGTAATTATAACTGGTGCATGTAAATTATAACTGGTGCATGCAATTATAACTGGTGCATGTAAATTATAACTGGTGCATGTAAATTATAATTGGTGCATGTAATTATAATTGGTATAAAGGAAGATAGATAATTCAAAAAGGAGAGAGAATGCAAAAAATAAGAGAGAGATTCTGAAAAGGAAGAGAGAGAATCCGAAAAGGATGAGAGAGAATCCGAAAAGGATGAGAGAGAATCCGAAAAAGATGAGAGAGAATGACAAAAGTATGAGATATAAATCAAAAAGGGAGAGAGAAAATGTAAAAAGTAAGGGTACATTTGTCTTTTTGGTCCAAAGTGGACCTAAGTGATTTAATGTTTTTTTCCTTGACTAGGATCAATAATTTTTCACCACATTGTACCGGCCTGATTTTTTCCCATGTTTAATTGCATCTGATGTATTGCATGGTGGATGATTACGGGCCTTGGCCAATGTGTTTAAGTGAATGTTTAGGTTTTTATTGTTTCATTATAGTTGTGATTTTGGTTATCGGGTCTGCGAGCCTGCTCGGTAGCGCTTATCGCGTACGCCCAAATTAACCTTTCTCAAGTTAATAGCAAAAGTATGTAGTAGCGAGAGTAGGGATCGATCCCACAGGGAAGGTAGTATATTGTTCATGTCAATTTAAAAACGAATAGTAAAAAGGGGGTTTTGAGCTGAGTGATTATTACTAAGCAAATTTTAAGAATTAAACTAATTAACGAGATTAACTAAAACGGTTAAAACTTATGAGAGTGAAGCGATTCTTGGTTTTCGGTCAACTTTACTTTTGAAAAATTCTCTCTTGATCATCAAATCACTAATATTCGAATTCTTTCAATTATTCATCGATTGGAAATTGAATTCCTACCCACCTTAATCGTAGTCAAAGAGAAAACAGCATTCAATCCGACTCTTACCAAATCTCTAATCAAAACTACAGCCGTTAATGATTAAATCAATGATAGATTTCAAAACTAGTGAGTTCGATAAATCTAATCAATGGAAACTACAGCCGTTAATAATTGATTACCCAATCGTTTCTCCTAAGAATTCAATAACACCTACAGCCGGTAATTATAAATCTTAGTTGCTTCTTAATTAGCTATCGATTATGCATGTGAATACTAGGTGATCAATCTAATAAACAAACACAATAATCATTGAAATCGATACCAAGAAACAAAATTGAAATCGAAATTAAATTCAACAAACAAACCAAAATTCTCACAAGAGATTCAAATCCAAAAGCAAGTATCCCTTAAACCAAGAATCTAGGAGTTTAGCCTAGCATAATTGAATCTAAAAATAACAAAATCTGGTTCGAAATCATTAAATAAACAAAGGAAAAGAAATTACTAAGACGAATCACGATTCCGGTTCCGTTCTTCGCGTTGTTCTTGATAAAGCTTGAAAGAAAAAATCTTCTAAAAACCTAAAACTATTCTAAAATCTCCAAAATCTGTCTAAGAGGTGATGTAAAAACGAGTTCTAGGGTCTTGGAGGCTTAAAACTAGGTTACAATCTTTTAAACATGGTAAAAGACTTATTTCCAAAATTTCGGACTCTTCGGCGATCGATCGCCCTTTTTATGGCGATCGATCGCTTCGTTATTTTTTCAGCAAAATGCTTGAGGCAATCGATCGCCTAGAAAGTGGCGATCGATCGATTCCCTCCAGTAGCCTCAGGCGATCGATCGCCTAGAAAGTGGCGATCGATCGCTGCTTCGTTAATTTTGTTGCTCAAGTTTCTGTCCATAGGCGATCGATTGCCTCTTCCATGCGGTCGATCGCCTCCTCCAAAATTACGTTTTTGCCCTTTTCTTGATCAATTTTGAGTCCTTGTCATGTTCATGTCTTTTCTTGGTCTTTACACATCATTTTTAGCTCGTTTTCGTTGATTGTACCTACAATTACACAAATATACGATTAGGTAGCATACGTATCAAATTATCCATCAAACCCTACCAAATCGTAGACAATTAAGCGCTAAAGATGAGTATATTTCTAGTCACATCAAACTCTCCCATACTTATTCTTTACTCGACCTCGAGTAAATAAATAAAACTACAATATTTTTGTTTAGCTCATAGGTTCATAACAAAGCAACTTGTCTTCACTTTAATGCCTCAACAATTTTAACATGCACAGTAATGAGAGGTGGTGAAAAGTTAACAGTGGAACAAGTTCAATCCCTATACATTTCATACTCAACAAAGTAGTGAACGTGTGTGTGTGGTCATAAACAAGTGTAGTGTACAAATTATAGATCCAAAAAATGCAAAGCCATAATAGTTCAAGTCATACACTAACACAAGTATAAGGCCCCAACACTTAAACTCGTCATTAGTTCATTTATGACGTCGCATGGCCTCTTACCATGTTGTCCTTGATTCATAATCATGCATATGGGCATCTTCTTATTGTTGGTTATTCATTAACTTCTTATTGTTGTCCCTGATTCATAATCATGCATATGGGCATCTTACCCTGTGGCATCTTACCACTTTATAAACATCGCATGGCCTCTTACCATGTGGGGCATCTTACCCCGTGGCATCTTACCACAAATAACATCGCATGGCCTCTTACCATGTGGGGCATCTTACCCCGTGGCATCTTACCACAAATAATATCGCATGGCCTCTTACCATGTGGGGCATCTTACCCCGTGGCATCTTACCACAAATAACATCGCATGGCCTCTTACCATGTGGGGCATCTTACCCCATGGCATCTTACCACAAATAACATCGTATGAATATATATAAACATCTTATCAACATCGTAAACATCTTATAAACATCGTAAACACCTTATAAACATCATCATTTCATCATCAATACTCATGCAATAAAAGCATAGTCGTAGTGTAAAGATGTGTTTTACCGTCCGATGCCCGTACGTCTCTTACGTACCTTTTCAAAAGGAGGAGGAGTCAACAGACTTATCTCCTTGATTGTGCTGGTACCTGGGATGGCTCTACACAACCACATAATACAATATTAGGCACCGAAACGAGAATCGAAATCAAATTACAAAAAAAGAGAACATAAAACTTTATCACACATGAACAGTGACTACCGATCGATCGGTCTCCCCTACCGATCGATCGCTAACTGTTCATCATTTTCATTCTTTTGCTACGGCATTTGCCGATCGATCGGTGTTCATCACCGATCGATCGGTCGTTCACATTCATGCGAGATTTTCCAGAAATCTCGAACACCTCAATTCACACCCTTCAAACTACTTCATAACATACATACAATGCCTAAACAAGCATATCAATAGCTTCACCATACTTCCATGCATGTATTAAAATTAAAGGTTCACTCATAACCTAATCCGACATGCATTAAAACTACCCCTTTTTATCAATACTCGATCAACATTTCCGGAAACAGGGCAACATATTTTATTTCCAGATTTTTGAGTACTTCATTTCATGCCATAAAAACTATAACATATCTCATAAAACATGCTTGAACAAAAACGTCCTGGGCTTTACAAAATTACCATTCGTGTACTCAAATCGAAGGTTCATCCAAAAACCCATCTAACATGCATAATATCACCTCCTCAATATCACTCTCAATCCATATTTTTCCAGAAAAACAGGGGAAATATCTACCCAGATTTTCGAACAACCTATTTCACATGCTTTAATCTTTCACATAAAACATGTAACATGCACAAGGAAGAATACTGAGAGCTTTATTAACACCATGTAAGCATTTAAATCGAAGGTTTCAAGAAACCTAAGCTAACATGCCATTTTTACCACACTTAAAAGCAAGAACTTAATAAGCTTAAAAACAAAAACAGAGCATGGTTTCTCAACCTACTTTGCTCCGATTTTTGAGAGGCTTCCAAGGAATGAAAATGGCAAGGCTCCTCACGTTTTTGCTCAGCAGGTGCTGGTGTTTGTTTGGGGGAGAAGGGTCGAGATTTGGGATGGAAGAATGAGGCTGAATGATTGAGCCAAGTGGGGTGGGCAATCAGCCTATGAACAATTTGATTGGCATGGGTTGGGGGGGTGGTTGCATGTAGGGTGGTTTTGTGGTGTTTAATTGTGTCCCGGTATTTCAAACGATGTATAAAAATATCTTCCCTTGATATTTTATAATTTTACTACATCAATACAACAATTAAAACACCTAACATGCCCCCTAAACCATATCATCATATCATAATTATAACCCCCAATTAAAGTATCACAACCCTCTCAAACACATCGTAAATCATCATCGTAGCACATAATCATATAACATTTCGGGGTATTACATTACTCCCCTACTTATAAGATTTCCCTCGAAATCCATATGCATCATCATAACGGAACTAAACATAAAAAACATACCAGAGAATAGTTCCGGATAGTGCTGCACCATATGCCGTTCCGTCTGCCATGTAGCCTCCTCGACACCCCGACGATCCCACTGAACTTTGACCATCGGTATAACTTTGCTCCGTAGTCTGCGATCCTCTCGATCCAGAATTCTGATTGGTCGTTCTACGTAGGACACATCTGAGTCTAACTTAACTTCTGTAGGCTGTAAGACATGAGACGGGTCTGGCTCATACTTCCGTAACATAGAGACATGAAAAACATCGTGTATGCCAGACAAGGATGGCGGTAGAGCCAAACGGTAGGCCAATGTACCGATACGCTGCAAAACTTCATATGGCCCAACATACCTCGGAGATAACTTTCCCCGCATCCCAAAACGAACCACACCCCTGAAGGGCGAGATCTTTAAGAAGACCCTGTCTCCTAACTGGAATTCTAGCGGTCGTCGCCGCTTATTGGCATAGGCCGCTTGCCTATCTTGGGCCGCTTTCATCTTCTGGCGTATCAAATTTATCTTACCTTCCATATCCTTGATCATATCCGGTCCTCCGACCGCCTTGCTAGTCAAGTCCTCCCAATACAGCGGTGATCTACATCGTCGTCCATACAGAGATTCAAAAGGAGCCTTTTGAATGCTCGCCTGATAACTGTTATTATAGGAGAACTCCACCAGCGGCACTGAATCTTGCCACGGAGTATCAAACTCCAAAATACATGCCCTCAACATGTCCTCGAGCGTCTGAATGGTACGCTCTGTTTGGCCGTCTGTCTGAGGGTGATAGGCCGTACTCAGTCTCACCTCTGTGCCCAAAGCTGTCTGGAGACCCTCCCAGAAATGCGAAGTGAACCTCGGGTCCCTGTCAGACACTATGGAGACTGGAATACCATGCAATCTCACCACATCCCGTATATACATCTGGGCCATCTTCAAGTATGTATAAGACATACTGTAAGGGATGAAATGAGCCGTCTTCGTCAGCCTATCTACGATCACCCAGATCGCGTCAAATCCTGAGGCCGTCCTCGGCAAGTGGGTCACGAAGTCCATAGATATATGCTCCCACTTCCATTCAGGCACCTCTAAGCTTTTCAGCTCACCACCAGGCCTCTGCCTCTCTGCCTTTACCTGCTGGCAGAGCAACCATCTTTTAACGAAAATGATCACCTCACGCTTCATGCGTCTCCACCAGAATTGATCGCATAGATCTTTGTACATCTTCTTTCCCCCTGGGTGGATACTGAACCGACTACTGTGAGCTCGCTCCAATATTCCTCTACGCAGTTCTGGTGTATCTGGGACTACCCATCGGTTGCCCAGTCTCAAAGAATCATCCTCAGCCACTCTGAACTTGGATGGCTGACCCTGAAGTACCAATGATGTCCATCTCTGAACCTCACTATCCGACTTCTGGGCCTTCCTGATTGCCTCAAATATATCTGGCTCCGCCAATAGGGTCGACACTCGCACAGGCGACGTGTCTACATCGAAATCATAGCCCAGATGGCAATAAGAAGTCATCAAGGCCGACAAACACATAACATCCTCTGCAGTACTCTTCACCTTCCGACTTAAGGCGTCTGCTATTAAGTTCGCTTTACCTGGATGGTACTCAATTTCACAATCATAGTCCTTGAGCAAATCCATCCACCTTCTTTGCCTCATATTCAACTCTGCCTGAGTGAATAAGAACTTCAGGCTCTTATGGTCCGTATATATAGTGAAAGACGTGCCATACAAGTAATGCCTCCAAATCTTCAAGGCAAAAATGATGGCCGCCAGTTCCCAGTCATGCACTGGATACCTAGCCTTGTGTGGCTTCAGCTGCCTCGATGCATAAGCCACCACGTGCTTATCTTGCATCAATACACAGCCCAAACCCTGCAGTGACGCATCCGTATACAAGGCAAATCTCTTATTCTCAGACGGAATTACCAACACAGGCGCTGTAGTCAAGCGACGCTTCAGTTCTTGAAAACTTTCCTCACAAGCCTCAGACCAAAAGAAGGGGACTCCTTTCTGAGTCAGCTGTGTCAGGGGTTTGGCAATCTTCGAGAAACCTTCGACGAAACGTCGGTAATAACCTACCAAACCGAGGAAACTCCGTATCTCCGGTACAAAAGTGGGCGCAGCCCACTCCATCACAGCTTCAATCTTCCTGGGATCCACAGATATCCCATGGCTAGATATGACATGGCCTAAGAATACCACGCTGTCCAACCAGAACTCGCACTTGCTAAGCTTTGCATATAACTGATGATCCCTAAGGATCTGAAGCACTGTCCTCAAGTGCCTTACATGCTCTTCTTCCATCCGAGAGTAAATAAGTATGTCTTCAATGAAGACTATGACGAACTGATCCAAATACGGCTGGAACACCCTGTTCATCAAACTCATGAAGACAGCTGGGGCATTCGTCACCCCAAAAGGCATGACCAGGAATTCATAGTGCCCATATCTAGTCCTGAACGCCGTCTTCTGAACATCATCTTCTCTTACTCGAATCTGATGGTACCCCGACCTCAGATCGATCTTACTGTAGAGCCTCGTACCCTGCAACTGATCGAACAAGTCATCGATCCTCGGAAGTGGATACTTGTTCTTTACTGTAGCTTTGTTCAGTTGTCTATAGTCAATGCATAAACGCATCGATCCATCTTTCTTCTTACCAAATAAGACAGGCGCACCCCATGGCGATACGCTAGGGCGTATGTAGCCCTTGTCAAGGAGCTCTTGCAACTGTATCTTTAACTCCCTTAACTCTGCTGGTGCCATCCTGTATGGGGCACGAGAAATTGCAGACGTCCCTGGTAGCAGCTCAATCCCAAACTCGACCTCTCTCGTCGGTGGGAATCCGGGAATTTCCTCCGGAAAGACATCAGCAAACTATGCCACTACGGGCACATCCTCAACCTGTAACTCCTTCCTCTTTTCCGTCATATCAACAGCATAGATAAGATATCCTGTATGACCTCGTTCCAATAACTGTGCCATCTTGACAGCAGATATCAACGGAATCTTTGGGCGAGAACCATCCCCAAAGAATGTCCACTGGACTCCCATATCAGACCTGAATCGGACAGTCCTTTGCCTACAGTTTACGACTGCCTGATACTTGTTTAGAACATCGATGCCCACAATGCAATCGAAGTCTGTCATTCCCAGCACAATCAAATCTGATCTTAACTCATTATCCTCAAAATAAATGAGGCCATCATAGACAATCTGATCCGTAGTCAAACTTCTTCCTGCGGGGGTCGAGACTATAAGAGGCATGGGCGACGGAGAAGTGCATATGTGGTGCCTTTCAACAAAACTCGTCGACACAAAAGAGTGTGACGCACCTGTGTATCAATATAAGAGCAGGGTGCGTAAATAAAAGACACGTACCCACTATCACCTCCTCCGGAGCCGCTGTAGCCTGCTCCCTCGTCAAAGCATACACCTGACCCTGAGGTGGCCCCGTGGCTGACCTCCATACTGCCTCGGTGCGAAAGGTGGTCTGTGCTGTGCCGCTCTGTCCGCAGGCCTCCCCGCAGAGTTCTGCTGTCTTCCCCTGTTGGGACACTGCCGAGCAAAGTGGCCTTTGTCGCCACAGACATAGCAGCCTGCGCAATCCTTTGCCAAATGTGGTAGTCCACATAGAGTGCACTGAACTCTTCTAGATCTGTCTCCCTGAGGCTGTCCTCTCCCAGATGGAGCATCATTCCTACGGTTCCCTTTCCATCGATTCTCGGGCCTCTTGCCACTGAATCTCGACGCTGAAGTGTTTCCCCTAGGCTTAAACTGATCACCCCTGGGCTTCAAATTGTCAGAAGTGGATTTCTGAGGGGGTGCTGGAGGTGGCACTGCATTAGGATATGCGCCAACTCCCAGTTCGGCTAGTTCAGCTCGTGAAAGTGCATCATCAAAACAGGCAGGGCCGTAGGTAATTACCCTGTCATATAGTTCCGGCCTCAAGCCCTTCATGAAGTTCCTCATCTTCGCTTGAGTGCTTGCAGCAATGTGTGGCACATATCGTAGTAAGGAACAGTAATGTAGAGCATAGTCAGATACAGGCATGGTACCTTGCCTTAAATTGGTAAACTCATCCTCTTTGGCCTGTCTTGCAGCGGCTGAGAAGTAGCGGGTCAGAAACCGCGTTCGGAACATCTTCCAATTTACTTCCTGCCCCAGAGCCTCTTGCTCAATCACTGTGGTCTTCCACCACATCAGTGCCTTCTTGGCCAGCTGAAATTCTGCTAATCTGATCCAGGCCGTCTTAACACAAGGCGCTGCCATAAATATCTGTTCAATCCTCTCCAACCATTCCTCAGCTTTTTCCCCTGATTCAGTTCCTTCGAACATCGGGGGTCGGTACATCATAAATTGAGCCAAGCTCAACTCCCCAGGTAGCAACTGTTGTTCAGAGGGTTCTTCGCCCAAGGCTGGTGGTGGCAGTGGATTCGTACGCCCAGCACTTGCATTTACACTAATGGCGTCACCCACTTCTATATTTGCTGCCATGCTGCAATACAAGGGTTAATAACAACACCAAAAGCAGTTCATAAAGCACATCGTTAGATAATTAAACATGTTAGCATAACATAGAAACTTCATATGCAACATACATATAAAACATGTTCAAAAGTAAGCACGTAGCCAACTTATTACTAAGGCTACCCTTCACTCATTCCCGAGTTATCTAACCACTGCTCTGATACCATTAATGTGGGGTCTTCCCACCTTAACAATGATTAATAGACATAAGAAGGACTAACCATGCATTAATAACGTCTTAAGGTTCTGGTTGTTACATGAGCTAACAGGATTACAGGCCAAAAATAAAAGACTTCAAAATAATTCATTACATTCCCAAAAGAATGTTAATATTTAGATTTATACTACTCCTAGAGTAGATACTAATCGTGGCTTGAATCCTATACATTCCTGTGTTCCTCGTAGCTCACTGCCTCAACCCGACCCTTAGTCCTTTAGCCCAAAAGCGTACCTACAAGGACAACACATCATAAGCATATACAATCTTACTTAACATCATAAAAACATCATAGTAAATGCATGAAATATTGGTTAAGTAAATATGATGGTTATTCATTAACTTCTTATTGTTGTCCCTGATTCATAATCATGCATATGGGCATCTTACCATGTGGCATCTTACCACTTTATAAACATCGCATGGCCTCTTACCATGTGGGGCATCTTACCCCGTGGCATCTTACCACATATAACATCACATGGCCTCTTACCATGTGGGGCATCTTACCCCATGGCATCTTACCACAAATAATATCGCATTGCCTCTTACCATGTGGGGCATCTTACCCCGTGGCATCTTACCACAAATAACATCGCATGGCCTCTTACCATGTGGGGCATCTTACCCCGTGGCATCTTACCACAAATAACATCGTATGAATATATATAAACATCTTATCAACATCGTAAACATCTTATAAACATCGTAAACACCTTATAAACATCATCATTTCATCATCAATACTCATGCAATAAAAGCATAGTCGTAGTGTAAAGATGTGTTTTACCGTCCGATGCCCGTACGTCTCTTACGTACCTTTTCAAAAGGAGGAGGAGTCAACGGACTTATCTCCTTGATTGTGCTGGTACCTGGGATGGCTCTACACAACCACATAATACAATATTAGGCACCGAAACGAGAATCGAAATCAAATTACAAAAAAAGAGAACATAAAACTTTATCACACATGAACAGTGACTACCGATCGATCGGTCTCCCCTACCGATCGATCGCTAACTGTTCATCATTTTCATTCTTTTGCTACGGCATTTGCCGATCGATCAGTGTTCATCACCGATCGATCGGTCGTTCACATTCATGCGAGATTTTCCAGAAATCTCGAACACCTCAATTCACACCCTTCAAACTACTTCATAACATACATACAATGCCTAAACAAGCATATCAATGGCTTCATCATACTTCCATGCATGTATTAAAATTAAAGGTTCACTCATAACCTAATCCGACATGCATTAAAACTACCCATTTTTATCAATACTCGATCAACATTTCCGGAAACAGGGCAACATATTTTATTTCCAGATTTTTGAGTACTTCATTTCATGCCATAAAAACTATAACATATCTCATAAAACATGCTTGAACAAAAACGTCCTGGGCTTTACAAAATTACCATTCGTGTACTCAAATCGAAGGTTCATCCAAAAACCCATCTAACATGCATAATATCACCTCCTCAATATCACTCTCAATCCATATTTTTCCAGAAAAACAGGGGAAATATCTACCCAGATTTTCGAACACCCTATTTCACATGCTTTAATCCTTCACATAAAACATGTAACATGCACAAGGAAGAATACTGAGAGCTTCATAATAACACCATGTAAGCATTTAAATCGAAGGTTTCAAGAAACCTAAGCTAACATGCCATTTTTACCACACTTAAAAGCAAGAACTTAATAAGCTTAAAAACAAAAACAGAGCATGGTTTCTCACCCTACTTTGCTCCGATTTTTGAGAGGCTTCCAAGGAATGAAAATGGCAAGGCTCCTCACGTTTTTGCTCAGCAGGTGCTGGTGTTTGTTTGGGGGAGAAGGGTCGCGATTTGGGATGGAAGAATGAGGCTGAATGATTGAGCCAAGTGGGGTGGGCAATCAGCCTATGAACAGTTTGATTGGCATGGGTTGGGGGGGGTGGTTGCATGTAGGGTGGTTTTGTGGTGTTTAATTGTGTCCCGGTATTTCATACGATGTATAAAAATATCTTCCCTTGATATTTTATAATTTTACTACATCAATACAACAATTAAAACACCTAACATGCCCCCTAAACCATATCATCATATCATAATTATAACCCCCAATTAAAGTATCACAACCCTCTCAAACACATCGTAAATCATCGTAGCACATAATCATATAACATTTCGGGGGTATTACAACAACACTTCAATACATGAAGGAATACATACACACACACCATCTTCACCCACAAACACATGCTGGACACACACACACACACGCATAAACACACACACGCACACACACTGCTGCACACACACGAACACACACTAACAACCCTACCAAATGCTAGCAAAAATCGAACCAAAGTTCATCAAAAATTCAAGGGATTTCAGGGGAAAAACGACTAAGGGACGACGAGGATTACCCACAAAAAAATCGGAAGAAAATCGCTCCAAAATCGGACGAATTCGCGATTTTTATCCGCGCACTTCCTTGCAAGATCCGGACGCAATCCGCGACGAAACTTCACGTTCTTGGTATGGAAAGAAGCGCCTGGGAGAGACGAAGGCGATGGCGGGTCGGACGCGCCGGAAGGAGCTCGGACGGCGGCGGGCGCGCCGTTTGAACGGAGCGGGGTCGAGCAGCAGCGAAGCAGAGGGAATCGGGATTTCAGTGCGTGTATTTACACGTTTTAATGTGTGTCCGAAAATGCCAACATAACATATTTATTTTTTTGTATCCTAACCCGGTTTTGTACATCGAAGTGTCGCCGGTGCACTGATATATTATTTAGAGACGACGATTGGGATTTATATACACCCCAAAAACCCAAAACTTAAATTCTTCATTTTAATTAACTTATCTCTAAAATATTATCGGAGTATATTTTACAATCTCAAAATATTTTATGATCCGATTAATTTGCCAGTTGACCTTCACTTGGTCAATTCTACTTCTAATTAATTCTAAAATTAATTATCACTAAAATCCAAATCATATTTAGTCCAACAAATGATTAATAATAATCTGGACATCACAATTCTCCCCAACATATAAAATTTCGTCCTCGAAATTTCAACGCATGCTTACCATAAAAGCCAACTGTAAAATTTACGTACCGTATATAGCTCAAGATAGAGACTTTACCATCCATAAGGCGACAGTCATCGGAATCATCATGGCTCACACATGTGCCCCATTGCACCAACGATCGCAAGAAGTGTTTAACCGTCAAGCTTATTTGTCATATCTCACTACCTGTGTACTTTCATCGACACAATTCCATTACATAATCTTATTTCCCGTCATATACTTTTATCACAGTACCCATCATATAATCTCGTTAAATCATGCAATCCATGCTTTCATGTATATTCAAGAATATATGACAATACACCACATTTATCTTAATCAACTTCATACCTGTGTCATTGCAAATGTATGCAACTTATCCGCACATCATCACCATCGTCCGTATGAAGTAACAGTACTCTTGAGCCTTTACGCATCAATCTTTCATATATCATCTCCTGGCTATTATCTGGTGCAAGGTAATGACTAGAAAACCCATTAGTCATTCTCACATACCTATATACACATTATACACACCAACAGCCACAGACCATCAGTATCAAATCATGATAAATGGCTTAACACCAATATTTTCATGTCACGATTATACTCATCTAACACAAGGCATCAACATCAATATCGAATAGTTCGTGACATACCTTTGTAGATGGAATCATCTACAATACACAATGGCATCATAATATCATGTTAATCACAGCACTCACATACTCTTAAGTATCAACATTTCCACATTACTTCACCCAATTACTATCTGTCATAGGACAAGTACAAAATAATCTCGTTAGTATTTCTCAAATACTAGTAATATAACACGTACCTTGTCATTTACGCATTTCGATATTCATAATGTTTCTGTCATCAAACATTAATTCCCTGCATCAAAAGTTTCACGCGGTTCTATACACAACATGTTACAGCACACTGTCTCATAGGGTGATTGGAATTTAACATCATAATTAATTGCATGCCTCAATGACGCAATTTATATCGATCTTTAACTCATCCTCAAAACATAATAATTCATTAATCATGAATATTCACAATGAACACATGTCCACACACGACATTCGTAGTAATCACGCGTCATCCCGTGACATACTCATGCCATCCCGTGACACACTCATTAAACTCATGTCTATCTGGTTGTATTCCATTCAACATAATAGGTGATTAATCAATTATTAATCCTACCACATACCAAACTAGTATGCTTTCACAACAATAATTATCATCACAAAGTGATTAACATCTATTTTCAATATCTCATCACCACACACCGTAGATATGATAGTGCTATCACAAAGGTTACACCCCTTCTTGCCTTATTACCGCAACAAAATATAAATGATACATCTAGGTTCCACTTCAATTCCATTATCAATTTCTCTACATGTACATGATTTCAAAATCAATATGAATCAACAAAATAACTCGAATCAACATATATCAATATGTTCAACCAACTGAAACGGTTTACCTCGATATTTTGTCCTCCTGGGCCGATCCAATATCCTCTTGGGCCTAAATCACATATACCCAATGAGCAATAACATAACTGTACATAGCACAACTTCTATTGCCATCTGCAATCAAAGCATCATCAATACTCATTGCTAACACAATTGCGATACAACAGCATTCATCGTTAATCACAATAGCGGTACTAAAAATATTCATTGTTAACACATAGCAATGCATCAATCTTCATCGCCCTACGGCGGTACATAATACTCATCGCCACCACTGGCATACATATAATATCCATAATCACAATGAATATACATTCTTAAAACAACAAAACGTAATAACACTTACTGTACACAGTTGATCCACACTTGATCTTTTAAAGTGTCCCTGCTCTCAACATAATTATTCCACAAAATATGATTTCATATCAATACACAAATTGATATACTCACCATCAACAGAATAGCGAAATGAGACGTCGCAACATATATAATCGGCGGCAAGAACCATCGCCATGGAATCAGCGGAATGCACCATCGATACATGGCTGGCGGCATGAGTCATCGCCATTGACATAGCGGAAAGAGACATCGCTACACATGTACCCGGCGGCATAAACCATCGCCAATCACTATAGCGGAATGAGACATCGGTATCAATATATCTGGCGGTATGAACCATCGCCAACCAATATAGCGGAATGAGACATCGCTATCAATACACGTGGCGGCATGAACCATCGCCAACCAATATAGCGGAATGAGACATCGCTATCAATACACGTGGAGGCATGAACCATCGCCAACCAATATAGCGGAATGAGACATCGCTATCAATACACATGGCGGCATGAACCATCGCCAACCAATATAGCGGAATGAGACATCGCTATCAATATCGATAATGTGGTTGTTCCGGTCTTGTTATAGCAGCGGAATTTTAGGACCCCTCGCTTCGACATATAGCGGCATCATATGATATCCCTCGCTTCGACAATGACAGCGGCATGTTACCTCGCTTAGACATGACAGCGGCAAATATCATACTACCATCGCTTCATATGACAGCGTCAAGTACCTCCCTCGCTCGAATATAACAACTACCGGAACTTCCACTAGCTCCATGTACCTGCATCCAGGTTAATACAACAGTTCACAATATAATGATCGATATCACGTTCCAGTTATAACCACAATATTCCACATTAATCACTAGAATTGTGACTGTTCCGGTCCCAATACAACAGCGGAATTTTAGGACCCCTCGCTTCGACAATGACAGCGGCATGTTACCTCGCTTAGACATGACAGCGGCAAGTACCTCCCTCGCTCGGAGATAAAGGCTACCCGAACATTCATCAATTCTACCACAATAATCAAGCACAACAGTTGATTCCATTATCACAATAGATATCACTATCATTTCACATATACCATCACATGTAAGGATTCACCATCCACGATATACATAATCAAAGGTGTAACACGTTTTACCATCCGAAGCCCGTACGTATCACATTTCCATTTCCTGATTTTCCTACAAAATCAGATTCCTTAGCACATAACATATGGAGTGCCAGACATTACCGTTAATGCCATCCCATCGCACTCTACACGATTCCTGCAACCACAATGATTAGTAATACTATTTCCACATCGTAAAAACACATAAGCAATTAGTTGTGTCACACGACACTAATACCATCATGTATAAATATGTGCTACCAATTCCTATCAACAAGTTCTTAGGCCCTTAACAGCCCCAAAGAGCAACCACTGCTCTGATACCACTAATGTAAGGCCCCAACACTTAAACTCGTCATTAGTTCATTTATGACGTCGTATGTGTATAAATTTTCATTTTTCTTTTCATTCTTTAAAAAGAATCATTTCATGTTTCTCATTATCCCATGACATAAATAATGTTCAACGACATATGATCAACTCTACCAATAAATAGACTCAAAGATTTCACTCTTTACCAACCCCATTATACCACTTTTACATTGTGGGTTTTTATAAAAATTTGGGCAGAGTCTCCCCACAAACTGAGCTATCCGGAAACAAAAACACAGCACATAATATAACTCCCGACCAGGGACAACACAATACTAAACAGAATACAGAACACTAAGTAAATTCCCAGCCAGGGAAGACACCACACTAATAAGACAGCAAAAATGGGTTTCAACACCCTTATACAGTCAATATACAGATACAAATGCTCACAGAAGAGCAACGAATAACGGATACACATCCGGATGCATAATTAGTATAGATACCAACCGCTCAACCTCGTATATCGGCTCAATCTCATACTATGCTTCTGGAAGCATCATCCAACAAGGTTCGATCCTAGCACTCCTAAGCAGCATCGTACCTGCTGTACCTGTTTCAACAGAAACAGCCCCCACACAGGGTGAGTACACTCCCACTCAATATTCAATCACAAATCAACATACAAAATCATAATGCAATAATTTAAATTATTCAAAACCCATAAAGTATACTCCCTGTACAATTCCGAATTTGTATGGCTTCCACACACTGTTCCTGTTTCAAACTCACGCACTTCATAATGTCAAGTTTAGTATTGTCACTGAAAATATAATACTCAACAACACTTATGAATTCAATACAATGACAATATATTATTTATGCTCAAACATAAATAGTTCAACATCAATGTGAACCTGGTTATCCCAATGTAACCCTGGTTATCCCACCATCTCATTCTCGATACTTCTCATATCGCTCATGCCCACGGCATCACTACTCAACAAGTAAAATTGGACCACGTACCACTACGTGTCCCCCATAACTTGTATATGAAACTCAATTATTAAAGTCAAATACTTACCTGAATCATCATATTCAAATTGCATGTATACATGAATGTATAGATACTAGATATACCTGCTCGTACGTCACCACGTACCTTATAGAAGACAACATGAACAAGCTATCATCAACGTCCGAAGTCTCCTGTAGAGTCTATATCGAATATCAATTCAATATTAGCTCACAATCCAAGCAATGAATAACCATCAAATAGTTCTTACTTTCATTTCCATATCACAAATCAATAACTCAATGTTATGAATCAAATCATAATCAATACTTTGGATGCACACATCCTCACATGAATCATGATATATCATTGGTAATGCAACACCCCATTTTCTCCCACCATCATCTACATCACACACATGATGCAGGATACACACACCCATACGTGCAAGATCACGCCCAACTCACATAGCAGTTCACTAGACACACCAGTTCAATAGAGGGAAAGGAAGTGGAAGGGTGTATGCATAATAACATCCAACAGGTGTCTAACTAAAACAATCCAATTAAGCCAATTAACATGTTCTAAACATTCAAACCCACCCCGAGGTGGTTCAAACCAAGACATGAAAAAAAAGGGTCCATGTAGATAAGAGATTCTACCCCTTTAATCCAATTCCCTTAATCCCAACATAAAGTCATTTATTTCAAGAAATTCATCTTTAACAAATTAAAGATGCATTGGATTCCAAATTCTTGATTTAGAACTCACTATAAGATTAGTGACTCAACAAGGTGACATAAATCAATAACACATGCTATGCTATCCAATTGAGCATAAATATCACTATAACACTATTCCATGTTATAATACATACTAGCATGCATCTAACCCATTTATGTTCACACTACACATGCTTCCAATTGAACACATCCCATACCATAGCCCAACATCTACCAAATATCACAATGGCTACAAGCCATAAAAGTTAGTCATTTTCACCCACTAACAAGACTCAGACCCACACTTGAATCACATTTTAAGCATATTAACAAACACATTCCATGCATGATTTTAATCTTCATCTTTTAACCAATAATAATACTAAGTCAAGACTTATTCCACAATTTATTTTCAACAATTAACCATTCAATAAAGTGAGCCCCAATTAACTTCCAACAATCAAAGCATTCCTCATGCTATCCCATTCCCAAATACAACACTTCAATACATGAAGGAATACATACACACACACCATCTTCACCCACAAACACATGCTGGACACACACACACGCAGAAACACACAGACGCACACGCAGAAACACACACACGCACACACACTGCTGCACACACACAAACACACACTAACAACCCGACCAAAATGCTAGCAAAAATCAAACCAAAGTTCATCAAAAATTCGAGGGATTTCAGGGGAAAAACGACTAAGGGACGACGAGGATTACCCACAAAAAAATCGAAAGAAAATCGCTCCAAAATCGGACGAATTCGCGATTTTTATCCGCGCACTTCCTTGCAAGATCCGGACGCAATCCGCGACAAAACTTCACGTTCTTGGTATGGAAAGAAGGGCCTGGGAGAGACGAAGGCGATGGCGGGTCGGACGCGCCGGAAGGAGCTCGGACGGCGGCGGGCGCGCGATTTTAACGGAGCGGGGTCGAGCAGCAGCGAAGCAGAGGGAATCGGGATTTCAGTGCGTGTATTTACACGTTTTAATGTGTGTCCGAAAATGCCAACATAACATATTTATTTTTTTGTATCCTAACCCGGTTTTGTACATCGAAGTGTCGCCGGTGCACTGATATATTATTTAGAGACGACGATTGGGATTTATACACACCCCAAAAACCCAAAACTTAAATTCTTCATTTTAATTAACTTATCTCTAAAATATTATCGGAGTATATTTTACAATCTCAAAATATTTTATGATCCGATTAATTTGCCAGTTGACCTTCACTTGGTCAATTCTACTTCTAATTAATTCTAAAATTAATTATCACTAAAATCCAAATCATATTTAGTCCAACAAATGATAAATAATAATCTGGACATCACACTCTTATCCACTATCTTAGCTACTTTGCAAACATAAATCAAGTAGGTCTTTATTAGCTTGTAGCTTGGCCTAGGTATTGGCTTATGAAAGAAAGGATAAAAATATATCAAGTAAGAGAGTATGATGAAATGCACACTAAAACTTCTCTTCTTGCATGAATTTTTCAAACCTTGTTCATTTTTTCAAGATTTATTTCAACATTTTTTTTTCTTCATTTGTGTGCCTTGGCTCCCCTCATATTTTTCTCAAATTTCTCAAGGCATTCCTTTTCTTTCATGTATTTCATTCTTTTTGACAATAAAGTTCACAATTATAATTCAATGAATTCTCAAGTGCATGTGAATGAAATACATCATACTCCAACCATTCACCGGAAAAAGCTAGCGTCTGTCACCGTCCGACCACCTCACCATGCTCACCACTCACCGGTGCACGTTTATATTCCATCAATTTGAGCCAGAAAGCGATGAAGGGCGCTGTAGGGTCTTCCTACCTTAACATCATCTTATACACGTAATATGGACTAAACATGCATTCATAACACCTTAGGGTTCCGGTTGTAGCTTTGAGCTAATAAGATTACAGGTCAAAATAAAATTTCAAAACTTAATTAATTACATTCTCAATAATGAATGTTAAAGCTATAGATTTACACTACTCCTAGAGTAGAGACTATCAAAATCCTGTATCCTATATTCATCTTGCTCCTTTTAGTTCACTGCCGCAACCCGACCCTAGGCCCTTCAGTCCAAAAGTGTACCTACAGGAACAACACATCATGAGCATGTACATCGTTACTTAACATCATAAGGCAATGGCATATAAATAAACGCATGAAAATAATTGGTAACATATACTTCCTGGTTAATCGCATTAAACCTCTTTGGTTGTCCCTGTTTCATAGCCATGCATATAATCATTAATTCTTGACATGAATGATTAAAATCATCATCTTATAAATATCATCATCTTATAACATCATCATCATATAAGCATCATCATCTTATAAATATCATCATCTTATAACATCATCATCATATAAACATCATCATCTTATAGCATCATCATCTTATAACATCATCATCTTATAAATATCATCATCTTATAACATCATCATCATATAAGCATCATCATCTTATAGCATCATCATCTTATAGCATCATCATCTTATAAATATCATCATCTTATAACATCATCATTATATAAGCATCATCATCTTATAGCATCATCATCTTATAAATATCATTATCTTATAACATCATCATCATTTAAGCATCATCATCTTATAGCATCATCATCTTATAGTATCATCATCTTATAATATCATCATCCTATAACATCATCATCTTATAAATATCATAACAAAATATAACAGTAAATGTACGAAATCTTAGTTAAGTAAACTTGCTGGTTATTCGTCAACTTCTTTTTGTTGACCCTGATTCACATTCGTGCATATGGGCATCTTACCCCATCGTATGGCATCTTACCCCATCGTAACATCGTGTGGCATCTTACCACGTGGGCATCTTACCATATCGTATGTCATCTTACCATATCATAACATCGTGTGGCATCTTACCACGTGGGTATCTTACCCAATCGTATGGCATCTTACCATATCATAACATCGTGTGGCATCTTACCACGTGGGTATCTTACCCAATCGTATGGCATCTTACCATATCATAACATCGTGTGGCATCTTACCACGTGGGTATCTTACCCAATCGTATGGCATCTTACCATATCATAACATCGTGTGGCATCTTACCACGTGGGCCCTATCGTATGGCATCTTACCATATCATAACATCGTGTGGCATCTTACCACGTGGGCCCTATCGTATGGCATCTTACCATATCATAACATCGTGTGGCATCTTACCACGTGGGTATCTTACCCAATCGTATGGCATCTTACCATATCATAACATCGTGTGGCATCTTACCACGTGGGTATCTTACCCAATCGTATGGCATCTTACCATATCATAACATCGTGTGGCATCTTACCACGTGGGTATCTTACCCAATCGTATGGCATCTTACCATATCATAATATCGTGTGGCATCTTACCACGTGGGTATCTTACCCTATCGTATGGTATCTTACCATATCATAACATCGTGTGGCATCTTACCACGTGGGTATCTTACCCAATCGTATGGCATCTTACCATATCATAACATCGTGTCATTATATAGACATCATATAAACATCATCTTTACTTATCATAATCATCCTCATAGACATCATATCCTCTTCACTCATCATAAACATCATCATCATAAACATCTTAAATACTTATACGATTATTGCATAGTCATAGTGTAAGAATATGTTACCGTCCGATGCTCGTACGCGTCTTACGTACCTTAATTCCCAAAGGTAGAGAAGTTGGAGAACTTTATCTCCTTGACGTTGTGGGTACCTGGGATGGTTCTACACAACCATACAAATCGATATTAGAAGCTAATTATAGTTCCATATCCAAAAATCCCACAAAAACATCAAAAACACATAATTATGTGTCTCGCGATTGATCGCTGGGTTGTCCCGATCGATCGCGAGATCACACTGCCCGTTGAAATTTTGAGTCTTCGGCGATCGATCGCCACTTTTGGCGCGATCGATCGCCAGCTCGCTGATCGATCGCCCAAGGTGGCGATCGATCGCCAAATGCTACTGGCGCGCACTGGTGGCTAGCGATAGATCGCCAAGAACGGGCGATCGATCGCCGAGTCCTGAACCACGAAAAATCGCCATTTTTGAACATTTTACAAGCTCTACCTCAAACCATACGAACCCAAACTTTCCTACAACATTAACATCATCATAACCCACTAAAACCCATATAAAACACTTCAAAAATCATACCCCAAACATATAAAACATATACTCAAAACAAACCCACCCAAAACACTTCAAAATCATCCCATTTCAAAACCAAACATCATAAAAATTTTAGGAAGGGTTCCATACCTCTTGTAGGCTCCAAATCTTAACAAAGATCACACAAACAAAGGTTTTGTGAAGCTTTCCTTCTCCTTCCTTGGTGAATTTCGAAAATGGGAGATGGGTTAGGGTTGAGGAATGAATTGGGGATTTTAAAAGTGATTGGTAAAGTAAGTGGGTATAGTGGGAAAAAGGGGGTTATAAGGTTAATATTAAAATTATACCCCAAAGTTAACATGATGTATAAAACACCCCAACATGGTGTTTTAAAAGCATTTACAAAAATGCATTAAACTTCCACTAAATCATGCTTTCCTCATAATTGATAATCAATACAATTAAATCATGTTAACACTTCATTACCCATCACATAAATCAATTCCCAACATAAATCATCATATAACCATCATTAATGCTAAAATTGCATACGATCAATTTCGGGGCATCACATTACTCCCCTACTTATAAGATTTCGTCCTCGAAATCGCACGCACTTACCCAAAATGAAACTAAACATAAATCATACCAGAAAATAGTTTCGGGTAATGCTGCATCATATGTCGTTCCGTCTCCCACGTAGTCTCCTCGACACCCCGACGATCCCACTGAACTTTGACCATCGGTATTATCTTGCTTCGTAATCTGCGATCATCACGATCCAAAATTCTGACCGGTCGTTCTACGTAGGATACATCTGAGTCTAACTGTACTTCAGTAGGCGGTAATATATGAGACGGGTCTGGCTCATACTTCCGTAACATAGAAACATGGAAAACATCATGAATCCCAGATAAAGACGACGGTAGAGCCAAACGGTAGGCCGAGGTACCGATACGCTGCAATACTTCATATGGACCAACATACCTCGGGGATAACTTCCCCCGCATACCAAAATGAACTACACCCCTGAAGGGTGAGATTTCCAAGAATACCTTGTCTCCTACTTGGAATTCTAGCAGTCGTCGTCGCTTATTGGCATAGGCTGCTTGCCTATCCTGGGCCGCTTTCATCTTTCGGCGTATCATCTTAATCTTTTCTTCCATATCCTTAATCATATCCGGTCCTCCGACCGCTTTACTAGTCAAGTCCTCCCAATACAGCGGTGACCTACATCGTCGTCCGTAAAGAGCTTCAAAAGGGGCCATTTGAATGCTCGCCTGATAGCTGTTATTATAGGAGAACTCCACCAATGGCACTGCATCCTGCCATGGAGTATCAAACTCCAAAACACATGCCCTCAACATGTCTTCGAGCGTCTGAATGGTACGCTCTGTCTAGCCATCTGTCTGAGGGTGATAAGCTGTACTCAGTCTCACCTCTGTGCCCAAAGCTATCTCGAGACCCTCCCAGAAATGTGAAGTAAACCTTGGATCTCTATCAGACACAATCGAGACTGGAATTCCATGCAACCTCACCACATCCCGTACATATAATTGGGCCATCTTTAGGTACGTGAAAGTCATACAGTAAGGGATGAAATGAGCTACCTTCGTCAGCCTATCCATGATCACCCAGATCGTATCAAATCCAGAGGCCGCTCTTGGCAAGTGGGTTACGAAGTCCATAGATATATGCTCCCACTTCCATTGGGGTACTTCCGAGCTCTTCAGCTCGCCACCAGGCCTCTGTATTTCTGCCTTTACCTGCTGGCAGATCTAACATCTTTTGACAAGGCTATAACATCACGCTTCATACGTCTCCACCAGAATTGACCACTTAGGTCCTTATACATTTTTCTTCCTCCTGGGTGAATACTGAACCGGCTACCGTGAGCTCGCTCCAATACTCCTCCACGCAACTCCGGCGTATCTGGGACTACCCAACGGTTGCCCAGTCTCAATGAACTATCTTCAGCCGCTCTGAACTTTGATGGCTGTCCTTGAAGTACTATCGATGACCATCTCTGAACCTCCTCATCCGACCTCTGGGCCTTCCTGATAGTCTCGAATATGTCTGGCTCAGCCAACAAGGCTGACACTCGCACCGGCGACGCGTCCACATCAAAATCATAGCCCAGATGGCAATAAGAAGTCATCATCGTTGATAAACACATAGCGTCCTCAGCAGTACTCTTCACTTCCGACTTAAGGCGTCTGCTATCAAATTTGCTTTACCTGGATGGTACTCAATTTCACAATCAAAATCTTTGAGTAAGTCCATCCATCTTCTTTGTCGCCTATTCAACTCAGCCTGTGTGAACAAAAACTTCAGGCTCTTATGGTCCGTGTAGATGGTAAACGACGTACCATGCAAGTAATGCCTCCAAATCTTCAAGGCAAATATAATGGCTGCCAGCTCCAAATCATGGACTGGGTACCTAGCCTCATGTGGTTTCAACCGCCTCGATGCATAAGCCACCGCATGCTTATCTTGCATCAACACACAGTCCAAACCCTGCAGTGATGCATTCGTGTACAAGGCAAACCTCTTATTCTCAGAAGGAATCACCAATATAGGTGTCGTAGTCAAACGACGCTTCAATTCTTGGAAGCTTTCCTCACAAGCTTCGGACCAATAGAACGGCACTCCTTTCTGAGTCAGCTGTGTCAGGGGTCTGGTAATCCCTAAGGATCTGGAGTACTGTTCTCACGTGCTTCACGTGTTCCTCTTCAGTTCGAGAGTAAATAAGCATATCGTCAATGAAAACTATGACGAACTGATCCAAATATGGTTGGAGCACCCTGTTCATCAGGCTCATAAAATAGCTGGGGCATTCGTCACCCCAAAGGGCATGACTAAGAATCCGTAGTGCTCATATCTAGTCCTGAAAGCTGTCTTCTGTACATCATCCTCTCGAACTCAAATCTGATGATACCCCGATCTCAGATCGATCTTATTGTAGAGCCTCGTAATCTGCAGCTGATCAAACAAATCATTAATCCTCAGAAACGGATACTTATTCTTCACTATGGCTTTGTTCAGTTGTCTGTAATCGATGCACAGCCGCATCGAACCATCTTTCTTTTTAACAAATAGGACTGGTGCACCCCAGGGCGATACACTAGGGTGTATATAGCCCTTATCAAGGAGCTCTTGCAACTGAATCTTTAACTCTCTTAGCTCTGCTGGTGCCATCCTATACGGGGCACGAGAAATGACAGACGTCCCCAGTAGTAACTCAATCCCAAACTCGACCTCTCTAATCGGTGGGAATCCGGGAATCTCTTCCGGAAAGACATCAGGAAACTCCGCCACTACGGGCACATCCTCAACCTTTAATTCTTCCATCTTTCCAGTAACATCAATGTCATAGATGAGATATCCTATATGGCCTCGTTCCAACAACTGTGCCATCTTGACAGCAGATATCAACGGGATCTTAGAACGAGAACCATCCCCAAGGAATGTCCACTGGACTCCCATATCAGACCTGAATCGGACAGTCCTCTGCCTTAGCCCGTTATCCTCAAAATAAATGAGGCCATCGTAGACAATCCGATCACTAATCAAACTTCTTCCAGCGGGGGTCGAGACTGTAAGAGGCGTGGGCGACGGAGAAGTGCATATGAAATCGCATCATCTACTTCAGCATTTGCTGCTAGGCTGCAATACAAGGGTTAACAACAATACCCAAAAGCAGATCATATAATACATCGTTAGAGAAACAAAACATGTTAGTACAACATCATATACTTCATATGCAGCATATGCATAAAACATGTTTAAAAGTAAGCACCTAGCCAACTTATTGTTAAGGCTACTCTTCACTCATTCCCGGGTTCTCTAACCACTGCTCTGATACCACTAATGTAGGGTCTTCCTACCTTAACATCATCTTATACACGTAATATGGACTAAACATGCATTCATAACACCTTAGGGTTCCGAATGTAGCTTTGAGCTAATAAGATTACAGGTCAAAATAAAATTTCAAAACTTAATTAATTACATTCTCAATAATGAATGTTAAAGCTATAGATTTACACTACTCCTAGAGTAGAGAATATCAAAATCCTGTATCATATATTCATCTTGCTCCTTTTAGTTCACTGCCTCAACCCGACCGTAGGCCCTTCAGTCCAAAAGTGTACCTACATGAACAACCCATCATGAGCATGTACATCGTTACTTAACATCATAAGGCAATGGCATATAAAAAAATGCATGAAAATAATTGGTAACATATACTTCCTGGTTAATCGCATTAACCCTCTTTGGTTGTCCCTGTTTCATAGCCATGCATATAATCATTAATTCTTGACATGAATGAATAAAATCATCATCTTATAAATATCATCATCTTATAACATCACCATCATATAAGAATCACCATCTTATAAATATCATCATCTTATAACATCATCATCATATAAACATCATCATCTTATAACATCATCATCTTATAGCATCATCATCTTATAACATCATCATCTTATAAATATCATCATCTTATAACATCATCATCATATAAGCATCATCATCTTATAGCATCATCATCTTATAGCATCATCATCTTATAAATATCATCATCTTATAACATCATCATCATATAAGCATCATCATCTTATAGCATCATCATCTTATAGCATCATCATCTTATAAATATCATTATCTTATAACATCATCATCATATAAGCATCATCATCTTATAGATAGTATCATCATCTTATAATATCATCCTATAACATCGTCATCTTATAAATATCATAACAAAATATAACAGTAAATGTACGAAATCTTAGTTAAGTAAACTTGCTGGTTATTCGTCAACTTCTTTTTGTTGACCCTGATTCACATTCGTGTATATGGGCATCTTACCCCATCGTATGACATCTTACAATATCATAACATCGTGTGGCATCTTACCACGTGGGCATCTTACCCTATCGTATGGCATCTTACCATATCATAACATCGTGTGGCATCTTACCACGTGGGTATCTTACCCAATCGTATGGCATCTTACCATATCATAACATCGTGTGGCATCTTACCACGTGGGTATCTTACCCAATCGTATGGCATCTTACCATATCATAACATCGTGTGGCATCTTACAACGCGGGTATCTTACCCAATCGTATGGCATCTTACCATATCATAACATCGTGTGGCATCTTACCACGTGGGCATCTTACCCTATCGTATGGCATCTTACCCTATCGTATGGCATCTTAGCATATCATAACATCGTGTGGCATCTTACCACGTGGGTATCTTACCCAATCGTATGGCATCTTACCATATCATAACATCGTGTGGCATCTTACCACGTGGGTATCTTACCCAATCGTATGTCATCTTACCATATCATAACATCGTGTGGCATCTTACCACGTGGGCATCTTACCCTATCGTATGGCATCTTACCATATCATAACATCGTGTGGCATCTTACCACGTGGGTATCTTACCCAATCGTATGGCATCTTACCATATCCTAACATCGTGTCATTATAGACATCATATAAACATCATCTTTACTTATCATAATCATCCTCATAGACATCATATCCTCTTCACTCATCATAAACATCATATCCTCTTCACTCATCATAAACATCATCATCATAAACATCTTAAATACTTATACGATTATTGCATAGTCATAGTGTAAGAATATGTTACCGTCCGATGCCCGTACGCGTCTTACGTACCTTAATTCTCAAAGGTAGAGAAGTTGGAGAACTTTATCTCCTTGACGTTGTGGGTACCTGGGATGGTTCTACACAACCATACAAATCGATATTAGAAGCTAATTATAGTTCCATATCCAAAAATCCCACAAAAACATCAAAAACACATAATTATGTGTCTCGCGATCGATCGCTGGGTTGTCCCGATCGATCGCGAGATCACACTGTCCTTTGTTGAAATTTTGAGTCTTCGGCGATCGATCGCCACTTTTGGCGCGATCGATCGCCAGCTCGCTGATCGATCGCCAGCTCGCTGATCGATCGCCCAAAGGTGGCGATCGATCGTCAAATGCTACTGGCGCGCACTGGTGGCTCGCGATCGATCGCCAAGAACGGGCGATCGATCGCCGAGTCCTGAACCACGAAAAATCGCCATTTTTGAGCATTTTACAAGCTCTACCTCAAACCATACGAACCCAAACTTTCCTACAACATTAACATCATCATAACCCACTAAAACCCATATAAAATACTTCAAAAATCATACCCCAAACATATAAAACATATACTCAAAACAAACCCACCCAAAACACTTCAAAATCATCCCATTTCAAAACCAAACATCATAAAAATTTTAGGAAGGGTTCCATACCTCTTGTAGGCTCCAAATATTAACAAAGATCACACAAACAAAGGTTTTGTGAAGCTTTCCTTCTCATTCCTTGGTGAATTTCGAAAATGGGAGATGGGTTAGGGTTGAGGAATGAATTGGGGATTTTAAAAGTGATTGGTAAAGTAAGTGGGTATAGTGGGAAAAAGGGGGTTATAAGGTTAATATTAAAATTATACCCCAAAGTTAACATGATGTATAAAACACCCCAACATGGGGTTTTAAAAGCATTTACAAAAATGCATTAAACTTCCACTAAATCATGCTTTCCTCATAATTGATAATCAATACAATTAAATCATGTTAACACTTCATTACCCATCACATAAATCAATTCCCAACATAAATCATCATATAACCATCGTTAATGCTTAAATTGCATACGATCAATTTCGGGGCATCACATTACTCCCCTACTTATAAGATTTCGTCCTCGAAATCGCACGCACTTAAGAATTTCTAGTTCGCGCACTAAGATTTCCTAATTCGCGCACTAAGATTTCCTAATTCGTGCATTAAAATTTACTAAGTCGCGCACTAAGTCACTAAGTCTTGTTGATCCTTCTTAATTCTCCGATTTTTTTTTTTCGTAATTATAAAAAAATTCTTCGATTTTGGGTTTAGATGAATTTTTATGGTTTTTAGGTATTTCTGGTTGGTAAGAAAATTATATTATATGGTAAATAGATAGAAAATGAATTATGAAAATGCATAATAACATATGAAAGATTAAAATATGTGATAAAAGATAGTATGATAAATCTGTGATTTTGTAACATTTTTACGGAGTAAATAATAATAAATTTGATATCTTAGTTTTTTGCATGAAAATTAATAGAATGAACTTTATAAATAAAACTTTTATTTTTATTGAGTTAATTTAAATGTTTATATTAGTCATTTCATAAAGTAATAATATAAGTCTCCAGAATTAATATGGGTCATTTTTAATAAATTCATACTTACCAAACATGTTGAAATAAATATGAACAATTTGGTTTCATTTTCAAATTCGTTATTTTATATCTTAAAATAAAACAAAACTTGAATACTTCATTTCTATTTCTACAATATATTTTTCGGAGAATTCTTACTAGACGAACGATCAAATACAAGATTCAAATTACGTTGTATCACTGGCTATAACATGTTTGCGAAGCTGCAAATGTTAGATTCTTCAATAAAATTTAATTTTAATGTTTTTTTAAGAATGATAAAGCTGCAAACATGAAAGTTGTTAAGAACTTCATATTGTAAATTTGTAAATAATATAATAATGATGTGAGTTTGTTAAATATGATGTATATTATGTATGTTTAACTTCATTTCATCAGTGTATGTATATATATTTATTTGTTTATTAATTTTTAATAGGCGAATTAAGGCGCACTCGTACTCAAATTTTTTGCAAATTGACGCACTCAAGCATCCACATCCACATCCGCTCCCGCATCAGACTTATGTGACTTAGGGTTGGGCTAAATGTGAGACTTTTGCCATGCTTCTCCTAGGGCTATGTGTCAACATCGGAGAACAATCTGTTTTAGGTCAATCATGAGCAAATCCAATAGTTACATACTCAATTTGAATTCAGCTTGGACTGAGAGGAATTAATTCAGTGTGTTAGGATCGGTCCGGAGTGTTTAGAGGGGGGGGGGGGGGGGTGAATGAACACTCCTTCTAAAAATTAATCCTTCGTGATTTCTTTCGGATTAGTGAAAGAAATCTGTTTCTTAATCAATTCTTGTACAGAACAGACCACTGAAAATATAAGTACGGAACGGTCTGTTCTTGTATGTAAGAACGGCTCGATGGCTAGTGAGAAAGAACGAGTGCAGAAATAAGATACACAGGATATGTTTCTGGAAGTTCGAAGGTGGTGTAATCCTTCTACGTCTCCCCTTCTTCCAATTAAGGAAGGTTTATACTAGAAGACTTTGATTTATACAATCCTGTTGTACAAACCCGATTCAGACTGGATTTACCTCACTACCAATCTGAAACTCCTAGTCACTCAATCTGCTCAGACACACTCTGTCTGACAGTTACAATATGTTTCTCACTTCTATTTTCAACACAGAAAACACAAGATGCGCACAGTGATCCTTAATGATCAAATGTTACAAATAAGACGTGCTTAAGAATGATTTCAGCTCGAGAGCTTCTGAGCTTGTAAGCTTGTGCTGTTTTTGCTTTCTTGTGTGTTTTTCAATTGATCAGCGAGAGTCAGTGGCAAGAGTCAGTAGGTTCCTTTTGTTGCATCCTTTTATAGTTGAAGGTACCAACGACATTATTTCCCTTAATGTGCAACTTTGACTCTTTTTAAACTCTGAGAAAGCTACAGTCTTCTTCTTCAGGATATTTGCCGTTCTGGTTCATACTTTCGGCGACTGTCAGGTAAGCTCTTCTTTGTCTTCTTACCGATTATGGCAATCTTCAGTCTTTGGTCCTTTGTAGCATTAATTAAAACATTAAATGCTACAATAAATAGCCGTTAATGATTCGGACTGATGAGCCATTTTGTATGTATCCTAAGCTGCTCTGATCTGATAAAGATAGAGATCGATCTGAAGCTTTGGTTGAGTCAGTCTGATATTCATCGATCCGGTCTGATAAGTAATGTGATTTATCAGCTTGTTCTGTTGTTGAGCTATCGATATGGTCAGTCTGATTACCCTCGATCCGGTCTGATATGCTTTGTCATCTTATCAGCTTGATCTGTTTTGGGCGATCGTTCTGGTCAGTCTGATTTCTCTCGATCCGGTCTGATATGTTTTGTCATCTTTAAAATCTCATCGATAAGATCCAGGACTAACAAATTCCCCCTTTTTGATGATGACAAAACCTAGCTTCTAAGTCTTTTTAACCAGTCTGATGAGAACTCTGAAGCGAAAACTTTCGGATCGATTACTCTTTCTTGTTCAAAATAAATGAACATCATTAAGTTGGATCGATTAAACCTTTATTATTAAGCCTTATATTGTAGTTCAAAATAAATGAACACGGACTTAATCGAAAGAGGATTTTTATTGCTCACCAAAAAATCCTAAATACAGACAGTCTGAAAATATTATTTTCTAGAAGACTGAGACGGAGGCGGCCTGAAGTCTTTCTTCTTTTCCCCCTTTTTGTCAGCAGCAATCTCTTGAAGAAAGTCAACAACTTGTGCTAGCTGCGCGCTGATAGCGTCAAGACGAACGTCTTGAGCGCGGAGGGAATTGGCAACAGATGCTCTGACTTCAGTGGCTAGTTCGATCTGCTCTTTTCTCAGACTGTTCTTATAAGAGGCTTGTTGAGAAAATAGATCGTTTATGCCTCGCTGAAGGCTTCCGATACTGGCAGTCATCTTCTCTTTGAATGAATCAAAGTCCAAAGCTGTAAGCCTCTGACCTTGATGAACTTCGAGAACGCGTTGAGAGAGTGACAGGCAGTTGTCAGAGAGGTGCTGAAGAGTCCTTGCCAGAAATGGAGGTGCATCAGATTGTTGGCTGGGAGAGCGATCTGATGAGGACAAAGCCTGTTCATCGTCTTCAGCAACCGGGACAAGTGAAGATACAGCAACTTGGTGACTTTCGGACCGGATCAAGGTGACCAGATCCGAAGAAAATGTTTGAATAAAGGCCATATCTTCATATGATTGGACTGGAGGAGTGCTTGGTCTGGAAGGCTCCTCAATCTGGAGAGCTGCAACAACGGTGGACACCACCAGATCCGGATCGACGAATTCTAAAGCGCCAACTGTTGCCAGTTCTAGTGTTGGATTGATTTGAGCACGGGAGGCTGAGGACCCCAAAGGAATGGAGGTTGTTGGAGAGTCCAACAATACATTCAATGGTTCATCATCGGGCACAGACGGAGCATTAGGCAATGGCTGCTCCGCTGTCTGGTCTGGTAGTGGCTCTGCAGTCTGATCTGGTACTTGCGCTGCAGACTGATCTGGTATTTGCTCTGCAGTCTGATCTGCTGCATCAGAAGGAATAACCTCAACGAAAGGTTCTGCCATAGTCTTGCTTGCAGAGGGATGATCCGGGCTGGTGGCTGGAGTGGATATGCTGAGATTCTGTCGTTGAAAACGGACAGCTAAGTGAAGAGCATGAACATCCATCTCGAGTTGAGCAATAACAGCCCCATCATCTCTGGCAGTTGGAGCAGTCGGATCAAAATTCTCTTTCTTAGCAGCTAGGAGCAGAGTGGCTATACAGAATCTTTGATTAGCCGTAAATAGCTCTTTGCGCTGCACGGCAAGCCGAACATCATCAGTCTCTGTTCCTTTCAGAACTTCCTCTTCCATCTTCTTCAGTCTGCTCAGCTTACCGAAGAATAACTCAATGTGGTTGATAGTCCGGTACTGGACATATTCATCAAAGACCACAATGAGTGCCTTCACCTTCTCATCAACATCCTCCATTGCGATGTCGATGGCTGTCTGCGCTGCAGATTTGGGTTTAGAGGAGAGGGGTTCGGAGAGAATGGCTTTTCCCTTGCCGGTGGAGGAAGGGGACTTGATCCCGGATTGGGTATAATCTCCCAACTCAGTGATAACTATTCCTTTGACCGTGGGAATGGCAGAGGGAAGTCTAACGGTGACTTTGGGTGCAAGGGTTGAAGCTTGTGAAGGTTGGATGGAAGGTTGGGGTGCAGGGGTGGCTTTAGTTGGAGGCAATATGGGTAAGGCTTTTAGGGGTAATGGTTTGCTGGGCTTGGTAATCTGGGTTCTTGGCTTTTTGGGAAGTGGCTTGGTTGGTGGCGAGGGAGCAGACTGAGTTTCTTCCGAATCAGTCTGGATGGTCAGTTTGCGCTTGACGCGAGGTTTGCGCGCAACAGCTTGTTCTTCGCCCTTCTCAATCTTGACTGCAGCCAGAGTAGCAGGAGTAGGCGGAGCACTCTTGGACTTCAGCAATGCAAGTCCTTTGGAGTTTAGAATCTTAAAGGGGCTGAGAGCGGACTGCTTTCCCAGCTCGATGTCCAAAGACTCCAGTAGCTTGCTGAGAGGAACAGCAAAGCATACAGCTTGTTTCGATGCAATCACTGTTTCCATCAGAACTCCAAACAGAATCACGGACCAGTTCATCTTCTGTCCGGATACAATAGCCGCCATAGCCCTGAACTTCTCTGCGGTTACAGCGTCAAAACTTCCTGCCTTGCCCAACAGAGGCTTACCCACTATATCACACAGCACCTGGAAATGAAAGAGCATTTCCTTCTTCTTAAACGATGGTTGCAGGCGGTGGCCAAGAATAGATATCTTCCCTTGAAGATCTGAGAGTGACGCCTGAGGAATCTGTCCAAATTCCGTCAGCCCGGAATTGGGGAGGCCAAAGGTTTTGGCCAGCGTCATCGGCGAGATCTCAAAAGATTTGCCCTTGACAGTAGTAGATATGGATGTCTTCTGGGAGACGACATTGGCGAATAGTTCGCGGATTTCTGATTCATAAACAACGGTGCCGCATTCCAGAAAGTTTCTCAGACCAGAAGATTCCAAAGCTCTGAAGATGGACACCATCTCTGCATCTTCTGCCCTGTAAATATCATTAAACTCAACGGAGAGGGAGTTATGAGTGATGGTAGCCATTGGAATGAAATCAAACGAATGCGAATATTTAGGAGAGTGTGAGAGTAAGAAAACAGATAGCGGTAATTTGTAAAAAGTGAAATAAAATGAAATGTTCAGCCCGCTAAATAGGAGAGAGAAGACACGTGTCTTTATCTCGATGACTGATAAAAAAGAATCCAAAATGAACGGTCAAGATAACAGATAAAGAAGGCGGTTAAAAATGCGATCAGTCCGGGCTGTTTTTGTACAAAAGATGTATTGTCCAAACAGATCATGGGATAACATCAGATTGACATAGATCGGTCTGAAAGTTCGGACCGGTCTGTGTCTTTCTGAACATTGTATTATCGATCTGTGGTAACAAAAATCTTTAAGTGCGAAAGTAAGTGAACATCTAAACTATTAAGATAAGTCAATTAAACCAAGAATTTGACGAAAATAATTAAACTTAGCCTCTGGGAGCGGTTTGGTGAAGATGTCTGCTGCTTGCTGCTCTGTTGAGATGTGCTCGATCCGAATTTCCTTTTTGCCAACATGATCTCGAATAAAGTGATGGCGTATATCAATGTGCTTTGTTCGAGAGTGCAAAACTGGATTGTACGTTATAGCGATTGCACTTGTGTTGTCGCAAAATATCGGAGAGTCAACAGCTTGGATGCCATAGTCTTTGAGCTGGTGTTGAATCCAGAGCATTTGAGCGCAACAGCTTCCAGCGGCTAGATACTCTGCTTCAGCTGTGGATGTGGCAATCGATGTCTGCTTTTTACTGAACCAAGAGATCAATCTTTCACCTAGAAATTGACATGTTCCACTGGTGCTTTTACGATCAATCTTACTGTGACGCCCCGAAATGACTAATTGCAATTAAGGCATTAATTATGTTTATATGATTAATTATGTGGATAATTGATTTACGTGTTGAAATTAATTATCATGATGAAATGCTTAGTCACATGATAGGCATGACCCGGGAGGGGGTTACGTTTCAAGGTGCATGTTATGCATGATAGGAAATGGGGTTAACATGATTTAATTGTATTGATTGGGAATTATGAGGAAAACATGATTTAGTGGAAGTTTAATGCATCTTTGTAAATGCTTTTAAAATACCATGTTGAGGTATTTTATACATCATGTTAATTTGGGGTACAATTTTAATAACCCCACTATATTCCCCTTTTATCCCATTTTTCCCTTAACTTCTTCCCCACCACTCAAAAACCCCCAATTCTCTCCCAAAGCCCTAACCTCACCCCATTTTCGAAATCCCTCAAAGGAGGAAGGAGGAAACTCCACAAAACTTGTGTTTGTGTGATCTTTGTTAAGATTTGGAGTCTTCAAGAGGTATGGAACCCTTCCTAAAGTTTTTATGAAGTTTGGATTTGAAATGGGATGATTTTGAAGTGATTTATGTGGGTTTGTTTGGGGTATGTGTTGTATGTTGTTGGGGTATGATTTTTGAAGTGTTTTATGTGGGTTTTAACAAGTTATGATGATGTTAGTGTGATTGGAAAGTTTGGGTTTGAATGGTATGGGATTGAACTTGGAAAATGTACAAAAATGGTGAAAAATCGCGACTCTGTGCGAGGCGATCGATCGCCTGAAAAGAGGCGACCGATCGCCATAGGGCAGTACCATTTTCGCAGGGGAGACGATCGATCGCCTAAAATGAGGCGACCGATCGCCGAGAGGCAGTAGCCACTCCAAGTGTTAGGCGATCGATCGCCATGTTTGAAGCGATCGATCGCCGCGAAGAAAAATTTGAGGCGATCGATTGCCTCAAGTAGCGATCGATCGCCACTGTGTAAAAGTTGGAAAATGATGATTTTTGTTGAAGTTTTGGTATTGGGCTATTGTTTAGCTTCTAATATCAATTTGTATGGTTATGTAGAACCGTCCCAGGTACCCACGACTTCAAGGAGATAAAGTTCTACAATTTCTCCTTCTTTGGAATTAAGGTACGTAAGAGACGTACGAGCATCGGACGGTAAACCATACCCTTACATATTATGATGATGTTTACGATGATGATGTTTATGATGATGTTTATGATGATAATTGTGATAAATAAGTTAAGATGATGATGTTTGTGAAGATGATATGATAAGTAAGTTATATTGATGATGATTATGATGACGATGTTACGATGATGATTATGATAAGTAAGTTATGAGGAGGATGATTATGATGATGAAGTTTATGATGATGATTTTGATAAGTAAGATTATGATGACGATGTTATGATGATAATGTTCATGTTAAGTAAGTTCATGATGATGATGTTACGATGACGATGCTTATGAAAAGTAAGTTTATGATGATGGGATACGGTGTTATTATGTGGTAAGACGCCACGGGGTAAGATACCCATATGGTAAGAGGCCATACTCCTATATTTTGATCATGCTATGATTGCATAAGAATTTATGATGCCATGATGATGTATATAATGAATAAAAATGATAAGATGTTTAAGATGATGTTATGATAAGTAAGTTCACGATGAAGATGACTTTATAATGAATTAAGATGACAAGATGCCTACGATGATGTTATGATAAAAGAAAATGATATGACGTTACTATAACGATTATGATGAGACGTTGATGTCTATAAGATGATAATGCTCATATGATATTGATGTTTACAAGATGATGAAGTTTATGAGATGCTATGATGTTTATGATGAATATGAAACTATGTTCTTAAGAATGGTTGAATGTCCGGTGGTTATTATGGGCAAGCGAGGAAGGTCTTGCCGCTCACATAAATGAGCGATGGGGTACATCCGCTATCAAGGTGTAGCGATGGGTATCATCCGCTGATGAGCGATGGGGTACATCCGCTATCAAGGTGTAGCGATGGGTATCATCCGCTGAGCGATGGGGTACATCCGCTATCAAGGTGTAGCGATGGGTATCATCCGCTGAATAAAGAGATACATCCGCTATCAAGGCGTAGCGATGGGTATCATACGATGTGTTATGTCGAGCGAGGGGGCCAATTATACCGCTGTCATAATGGAACCCGGACAGTCCCATTTCTAATTAACCTAGTTTGTTGTGAGCATATATGTGAAGTATGATGTTTAATCATTTATGGCAAGAACTAATGATTTTATGCATGACTATGAAACAGGGACAACCAAAGAGGGTTAATACGATTAACCAGGAAGTATATGTTATCAATTACTTTCATGCATTTATTTATATGCCATTTCCTTATGATGTTAAGTAACGATGTAAATGCTCACGATGGGTTGTTCCTGTAGGTACACCTTTGGACTAAAGGACTAAGGGCCGGGTTGTGGCAGTGAGCTTTGAGGAGCATGAAAGAAGTTAGGATACAGGAATTCTTTGGATAGTCTCTACTCTAGGAGTAGAATTAATTCTATCGCCATAACATTCTTTTGCGAATGTAATAAGTTAAGTTTGAAATTTCATTTTCGGCCTGTAATCTTATTAGCTCCAAGCTACAACCGAAACCCTAAGACGTTATAAATGCATGTTTAGTCCCTAATAGGTGATTAAGACGATGTCAAGGTAGGAAGACCCTACATTAGTGGTATCAGAGCAGTGGTTAGATAACTCGGGAATGAGTGAAGGGTAGCCTTAGCAATAAGTTGGCTAGGTGCTTACTTTTAAACATGTTTTGTGCATAAGTTGCATATGAAGTATATGATGTGGTACTAACATGTTTCGCTTCTCTAACGATGTATCATGTGAACTGCTTTTGGGTATTGTTGTTAACCCTTATCTTGCAGTGTAGCAGCAAATGTCAACAAGTTTTGTGGAAATGCACCACATATGTACTTCTCCGTCGCCCACGCCTCTTGTAGTCTCGACCCCCGCTGGAAGAAATTTGATAACTGATCAGATTGGTTAGGACGGCCTCATTTATTTTGAGGATAACGAACTGAGGACAGACTTGATTGTTCTGGGGATGTCAGTTTGGAGGCATTGATGTTCTGAACAGGTATCAGGCAGTTGTGGACTGCAGACAAGGGTTGTCCGATTCAGGTCTGATATGAGAGTCCGATGGACATTCTATGGGGATGATTTCCGTTCAAGGATTCCGGTAATATCTGTTGTCAAGATGGCACAGTTATTGGAACGAGACCACAAAGGATATTTCAACTATACTGTGGTTATTACTGAAAGAGGAAAGAGTTAAAGGTTGAGGATGTGCCCGTAGTGGCGGTGTTTCCTGATGCATTTCCGGAAGAGATTCCCGGATTCCCACCGACGAGAGAGGTCGAGTTTGGGATTAAGTTACTACCAGGGACGTCTACCATTTCTTGTGCCCCGTATAGGACGGCACCGGCGGAGCTAAGGGAAATTAAAGGTTCAGTTACAAGAGCTCTTTGGCAAGGACTATATAAACCCTAGCATATCGCCTTGGGATGCACCAGTCCTATTTGTCGAAAAGAAAGATAGTTCGTTGCGGTTGTGCACCAATTTCAGACAACTGAACAAAGCCATAGTGAAGAATAAGTATCCGCTTCCGGGGATCGATGATTTGTTTGATCAGCTGCAGAGTACAAGGCTCTACAGTAAGATCGATCTGAGATCGGGGATCATCAGATTCGAGTTTGAGAGGACGATGTACAGAAGACAGCTTCCAGGACCTTATGTGGGCACTACGGATTCTTAGTCATGCCCTTTGGGGTGACGGATGCCCCAACTATTTTATGAGCCTGATGAACAGGGTGATCCAACCATGTTTGGATCAGTTCGTCATAATTTCCATTGACGATGTACTTATTTTGTGATGTCCCCAAAATGGTTAATTGTGTTTAAGGCATAAATTGTGTTCGTATGATTAATTATGATTAATTATGGTGGTAATTGCCTTATGTGTTAGAATTAATTGCCATGTGGAAATGCTTGGTCATGTGGGCTGGTAGAGCATTTCAGGGTACACGTTATGCATGTTGGGTAATCGGGTGTTTTAATGGCTTACATGTGCAAGTAGTCATTTATTTTGTGAAACGTGCATTTAATTGGTATTTGGCGCATTATGGTGAAATGTGTCTAAAATACAATGTTGGGCATAATTTGCATCATGTTAGGAAGTGGGGTGTAAAATTTAATTAACTCTCATAACCCACTATAACCTCATATCATCTTTACCCCCCTCACATTATTCAACCCCCAACACTTTTCAAACCCTACCCTCCTCCTCTCATTTTCGAGTGGGACTCCAAGGTGGAAGAGAAGTTCTTGCAAAACTTGATTCTTGTGATTTCTTGGTAAGATTTGGGGCCTAGGATGTATATATATATCATCCCTTGTTGTTTTGTGAGGTTTATTGTGATTTTGGGTGGTGGTTTGGAGTATGAAATGGGTTTATTTGGGTTGGTATGTTTTGTGGTTGGGTGTGGGATTTTGGGGTTGTTTTATGATGTATATTGAAGGTTTAAAGTGTTTTTGTGTTTTGGGTTTGTTGGTATAAGTGTTGTGGAAGTTGGGAAGGAATTTTTGGTGTAAAAATGGTGGAAATCGTGTGTCTGTGCGAGGCGATCGATCGCCTGAAAAGAGGCGACCGATCGCCTAAGGGCAGTGGGCTTCTCGCAGGGCAGGCGATCGATCGCCTAAAATGAGGCGACCGATCGCCGAGAGGCAGTAGCCAAACCAAGGGTTAGGCGATCGATCGCCATGTTTGAAGCGATCGATCGCCGCGAGGAAAAATTTGAGGCGATCGATCGCCTCAGTGGAGCGATCGATCGCCAGCTGTGTAATTTTGAAAAATGTTGTATTTTGTTGAATTTTTGGTATTCGACTATTATTTGGCTTCTAATATTGAATTGTATGGTTGTGTAGAACCATCTCAGGTGCCAACAATGTCGAGGAGATAAAGTTATACAACTTCTCCACTTTTGAAACTAAGGTACGTAGTGAGACGTACGAGCATCGGGCGGTAAATCGTATTACAACTTTAATGATGCATATTGTGAATAGTGTATCCATATATGTGATGGAATATGTGAAATGATAGTGTTATATCATGATATTGGAATGGAATCAAATGTGTTTGATTATTGTGGTAGAATTGATGAATGTTCCGGTAGCCTTTATCTCCGAGCGAGGGAGGTACTTGCCGCTGTCATATGAAGCGATGGTAGTATGATATTTGCCGCTGTCATGTCTAAGCGAAGTAACATGCCGCTGTCATTGTCGAAGCGAGGGATATCATATGATGCCGCTATATGTCGAAGCGAGGGGTCCTAAAATTCCGCTGTTGTATTGGGACCGGAACAGTCACAATTCTAGTGATTAATGTGAAATATTGTGGATATAATTGGAAACGCGTTATCGATCATTATGTCGTGGACTAATGATTTTGTGCATAAATTTGTGAAACAGGAACAACAGTGAAATGTGCTAATGTGGTGATCAAGGAGCATATCTATTATTTGCCGCATGCGCTTAATTATTTTGTTAAGTTGAATTGTGATTAAATGGTGATATTTAAATGCTCATGGTGAGTTGTTCCTGTAGGTACGCTTTTGGACAAAGGGGCTCAGGGTTGGGTTGAACTGTGAGCTGAAAGAGACTTGAAAGAAGTTAGATTACAGGATTTTTGTTAGTCTTATCATTCATTTTGGGAATGTAATTAACTAACTACTGAAGTTTTATTTTTGGCCTGTAATTATATTGAGCTCACATAACAACCAGAACTCTAAGATGTATCTATTACATGTTTAGCCATATTTATATCTTGATTTCACCGTTAAGGAACTAGGGTCCTTACATTAGTGGTATCAGACAAGTGGTTAGAGAACCCGGGAACGAGTGAAGGGTAGCCTTAGCAATGAGTTGACTAGGCGTCTACTTTTAAATATGTTGCGCGCATATGAAGCATGTGACTGTTATGCTAACGTGTTATGGTTTTCTAACGATGTATTGTGTGAACTGTTTTGTATATTGTTGTTAACCCTTGTGTTGCAGTATGGCAGCAAATGTCGATGTTGGTGATGCTATAAGTGTAAATGCTAGTGCTAGACATACAAATCCCCTACCACCGCCAGCCTTGGGCGAAGAGCCGTCTGAACAACAGCTATTGCCGGGAGAACTGAGTTTGACGCAATTTCTAGCTTATCGGCCCCCGACTTTTGAAGGGACTGAAACAGGGGAGAAGGCTGAGGAATGGCTAGAGAGGTTGGAGCAGATATTTGTAGCTGCCCCATGCGCAAAGACAGCTTGGATACGGCTAGCAGAGTTTCAATTGGCCAAAAAGGCATTGATGTGGTGGAAGACCACAGTGATTGAACAAGAAGCTCAGGGTCAGGAAATAAACTGGAATCTGTTTAGAACTCGATTTCTGACCCGGTACTTCTCAGCAGCTGCACGGCAGGCTAAAGAGGATGAATTCAATGGCTTGAGGCAAGGTACTATGCCGGTGTCTGACTATGCCCTCCAGTACTGTTCTTTACTCAGATATGTGCCTCATATCGCCTCTAGCACCCAAGCAAAGATGAGGAATTTTATGAAAGGCTTGAGGCCGGAGTTGTATGATAGGGTGATCACTTATGGCCCTACTTGTTTTGATGACGCCCTAGCACGAGCTGAATTGGCAGAATTAGGAGTGGTGCATATCCGACTGTGGCACCGCCTCCAGCACCATCACAGAGGCCGACCCCTGAGAACTTGAAACCAAGGGGCGACCATTTTAAGCCAAAGGGAAACTCATCATCTTCCAGATTCGGTGGTAGGTGGCAAGATGCTCGTGGAAGGGGTGGTCGTGGGAGTAATGCTCCGTCTCATAGGGGACAGTCTCAGGCTAGCAATTTTGAGAAGGTTAAGTGTTTTCTGTGCGGGGGACCCCATTCAGTGAAAGTATGCTCTGCTTGTTACGAGTGTGGGAAACATGGGCACTTGGCCCGAAATTGTCCTAATCGGGGAGGACCACAGAATACTATGGGGAGACCTTCAGACACGCCAGCACAGCAGAGACCACCATTTGCACCGAGGCCATTGGGAGGACAGCCGTTGGGGCCACCTCAAGGGCAAGTGTATGCCCTCACCAGGGAGCAGGCTACAACAGCTCCAGAAGAAGTGATAGCGGGTACGTGTTATTTATTTACGCACCCTGCTTATATTTTGATAGATACAGGTGCGTCACACTCCTTTGTGTCGACGAGTTTTGTGGAGAGGCACCGTATATGCACGACTCCGTCACCCACGCCTCTTGTGGTTTCGACACCCGCTGGAAAGAGTGTGATTGCAGATCAGTTTGTTGATGAGGGCCTCATTTATTTTGAGGGCCACGAGTTGAAGTCAGATTTGATTGTTCTGGGGATGTCGGACTTCGACTGCATTGTGGGTATTGATGTGCTGAACAGATACCAGGCAGTGGTGGACTGCAGTCAGAGGACAGTACGATTCAGATCTGATTTAGGGGATCGGTGGACTTTTTATGGGGATGGTTCCCGCTCAAGAATTCCGTTGATATCGGCTTTAAAGATGACTCAGTTATTGGAACGTGGGCACGAGGGTTATCTTATTTATGCCATTGACATTGCTGGCAAGAAAGAAGAGTTAAGAGTTGAAGATATACCCGTGGTTGCCGAGTTTGCCGATGTATTTCCGGAGGAGATTCCCGGATTCCCGCCGGTTAGGGAAGTTGAGTTCGGGATCGAATTATTACCGGGGACATCCGCTATTTCTCGTGCCCCTTACAGGATGGCACCAGCGGAGTTAAGAGAGCTGAAAGAGCAGCTACAAGAACTACTTGATAAGGGTTACATACGCCCCAGTGTATCACCTTGGGGTGCACCTGTACTATTTGTGAAAAAGAAAGATGGGTCGATGAGATTTGCATCGACTACAGGCAATTGAATAAGGCCACAGTGAAGAATAAATACCCTCTTCCGCGGATCGACGACTTGTTTGATCAGTTGCAGGGCACGAGGTTGTATAGTAAGATTGATTTGAGGTCGGGGTACCACCAGATCCGAGTTAGGGAGGATGATGTGCAGAAGACGGCCTTCCGGACCCGTTATGGTCACTATGAGTTTTTGGTCATGCCGTTTGGAGTGACAAACGCCCCGGCTGTGTTTATGAGCTTGATGAATCGAGTGTTCCAACCCTTTTTGGATCAATTCATCATCGTATTTATTGACGATATACTTATCTATTCTCGGAGCGAGGAAGATCACAGGAATCATTTGAGGACAGTGCTCCAGATTCTGAGGGACAATCAGTTGTATGCTAAGCTGAGCAAATGTGAATTTTGGCTGAGCAGCGTGGTATTTTTGGGGCATGTGATCTCTAGTGATGGGATTTCTGTAGATCCCAGGAAAGTGGAAGCAGTGATGGATTGGTCTGCGCCTACATCTGTGCCTGAGATCCGTAGCTTCCTCGGTTTAGCGGGTTACTACCGACGTTTCGTCGAGGGATTCTCTAAGATCGCTAAACCATTGACGCAGTTGACTCAGAAGGGTGTTCCGTTTTCTTGGTCAGAGGCATGTGAGCAAAGCTTCCAAGAGTTGAAGCACCGGTTGACTACAGCACCTGTTCTGGTGATCCCTTCGGAGAACGAGAGGTTTGCTTTGTACACGGATGCATCACTGCAGGGATTGGGCTGTGTACTGATGCAGGATAGGCATGTGGTGTCTTATGCATCGAGACAGTTGAAGCCTCATGAGACCAGGTACCCGGTTCATGATTTAGAACTGGCAGCCATTATTTTCGCTTTGAAAATTTGGCGGCATTATCTTTATGGTACTTCTTTCACCATTTACACGGATCATAAAAGCTTGAAGTTCCTATTTACCCAAGCGGAGCTGAATATGAGGCAAAGGAGGTGGATGGACTTGCTCAAGGACTATGATTGCGAGATAGAGTACCATCCAGGGAAGGCGAACCTGACAGCTGACGCCTTAAGTAGGAAGGTGAAGTGTACGGCAGATGATGTTATTCAGTTGTCGGCCTTGATGACCTCTTGTTGTCATTTGGGATATGATTTTGATTTAAATGTATCGCCGGTGCTGGTATCGACCCTATTGGCAGAACCGGACATCTTTGAACTTATCAGGAAAGCTCAGGTGACAGACGCTGAGATACAGAGATGGTTGTCATATTTACGTCTGGGTCAATTATCGAAGTTCAGAGTAGCAGAAGATGGTTCCTTGAGGCTTAGTAACCGTTGGGTAGTGCCGAGGGCACCAGAGTTGCATCAAGGGATCCTGCATCGTGCTCACAGTAGCAAATTTAGCATCCATCCAGGTGGGAGAAAGATGTACAAGGACTTGTGTGATCAATTTTGGTGGAGACGGATGAAGAGAGACGTTATGTCATTCGTTAAGAAGTGCCTGATTTGCCAACAAGTGAATGCAGAAAGGCAGAGGCCCGGAGGCGAATTGAAGAGTTTAGATATACCAGAGTGGAAGTGGGAGCACATCTCTATGGATTTTGTGACCCACTTGCCAAGGACTGCCTCGGGATTTGATGCGATCTGGGTGATTGTAGATCGACTGACGAAGGTGGCCCACTTCATTCCATATAGTATGACTTTCACATACTTAAAGATGGCCCAGTTGTATGTACGGGACGTGGTGAGATTGCACGGCATCCCAGTCTCGATTGTGTCTGATAGGGACCCCGCGGTTCACATCGCACTTTTGGGAGGGTCTTCAATCGGCCTTAGGTACAGAAGTGAGGCTGAGTACGGCTTATCACCCTCAGACAGATGGTCAGACAGAGCGTACCATACAGACGCTTGAGGACATATTGAGGGCGTGTGTGTTGGAGTTCGATACTCCGTGGCAAGATTCAGTGCCACTAGTGGAGTTCTCTTATAACAACAGTTATCAGGCGAACATTCAGATGGCTCCATTCGAGGCCCTTTACGATCGACGATGTAGGTCACCATTGTACTGGGAAGATTTGACTAGTAAGGCGGTCGGAGGACCGGAATTGATTCGTGAAATGGAAGAGAAAATCAAAGTGATCCGTCAGAAAATGAAAGCGGCTCAAGATAGGCAAGCGGCCTATGCTAATAAACGACGGCGACCATTGGAATTCCAACTGGGAGACAGAGTCTTTCTAAAAATCTCACCTTTCAGAGGTGTAGTCCGTTTCAGTATGCGTGGGAAGTTGTCTCCGAGATATGTTGGGTCGTACGAGGTATTGCAGCGCATCGGCACTTTGGCTTATCGTTTGGCCCTACCGCCGTCCTTGTCTGGTATACATGATGTCTTCCATGTAGCTATGTTGAGGAAGTATGAACCAGACCCGTCTCATGTGTTGCAGCCTTCAGAGGTTCAGTTGAGTTCAGATGTATCCTATGTTGAACGGCCAGTCAGGATTCTGGATCGTGAGGATCGCAGACTTCGAAGCAAGGTAATACCGATGGTCAAGGTTCAGTGGGATCGTCGGGGTGTCGAAGAGGCCACGTGGGAGACGGAACGGCATATGGTGCAGCACTACCCGGAACTATTCTCTGGTATGTGTTTATGTTTAGTTTCTTTTGGGGTAGGTGCATGCGATTTCGAGGACGAAATCTTATAAGTAGGGGAGTATTGTGATGTCCCCGAAATGGTTAATTGTGTTTAAGGCATAATTGTGTTCGTATGATTAATTATGATTAATTATGGTGGTAATTGTCTTATGTGTTAGAATTAATTGTCATGTGGAAATGCTTGGTCATGTGGGCTGGTAGAGCATTTCAGGGTACACGTTATGCATGTTGGGTAATCGGGTGTTTTAATGGCTTACATGTGCAAGTAGTCATTTATTTTGTGAAACGTGCATTTAATTGGTATTTGGCGCATTGTGGTAAAATGTGTCTAAAATACAATGTTGGGCATAATTTGCATCATGTTAGGAAGTGGGGTGTAAAATTTAATTAACTCTCATAACCCACTATAACCTCATATCATCTTTACCCCCCTCACATTATTCAACCCCCAACACTTTTCAAACCCTACCCTCCTCCTCTCATTTTCGAGTGGGACTCCAAGGTGGAAGAGAAGTTCTTGCAAAACTTGATTCTTGTGATTTCTTGGTAAGATTTGGGGCCTAGGATGTATATATATATCATCCCTTGTTGTTTTGTGAGGTTTATTGTGATTTTGGGTGGTGGTTTGGAGTATGAAATGGGTTTATTTGGGTTGGTATGTTTTGTGGTTGGGTGTGGGATTTTGGGGTTGTTTTATGATGTATATTGAAGGTTTAAAGTGTTTTTGTGTTTTGGGTTTGTTGGTATAAGTGTTGTGGAAGTTGGGAAGGAATTTTTGGTGTAAAAATGGTGGAAATCGTGTGTCTGTGCGAGGCGATCGATCGCCTGAAAAGAGGCGACCGATCGCCTAATGGCAGTGGGCTTCTCGCAGGGCAGGCGATCGATCGCCTAAAATGAGGCGATCGATCGCCGAGAGGCAGTAGCCAAACCAAGGGTTAGGCGATCGATCGCCATGTTTGAAGCGATCGATCGCCGCGAGGAAAAATTTGAGGCGATCGATCGCCTCAGTGGAGCGATCGATCGCCAGCTGTGTAATTTTGAAAAATGTTGTATTTTGTTGAATTTTTGGCATTCGACTATTATTTGGCTTCTAATATTGAATTGTATGGTTGTGTAGAACCATCTCAGGTGCCAACAACGTCGAGGAGATAAAGTTATACAACTTCTCCACTTTTGAAACTAAGGTACGTAGTGAGACGTACGAGCATCGGGCGGTAAATCGTATTGCAACTTTAATGATGCATATTGTGAATAGTGTATCCATATATGTGATGGAATATGTGAAATGATAGTGTTATATCATGATATTGGAATGGAATCAAATGTGTTTGATTATTGTGGTAGAATTGATGAATGTTCCGGTAGCCTTTATCTCCGAGCGAGGGAGGTACTTGCCGCTGTCATATGAAGCGATGGTAGTATGATATTTGCCGCTGTCATGTCTAAGCGAAGTAACATGCCGCTGTCATTGTCGAAGCGAGGGATATCATATGATGCCGCTATATGTCGAAGCGAGGGGTCCTAAAATTCCGCTGTTGTATTGGGACCGGAACAGTCACAATTCTAGTGATTAATGTGAAATATTGTGGATATAATTGGAAACGCGTTATCGATCATTATGTCGTGGACTAATGATTTTGTGCATAAATTTGTGAAACAGGAACAACAGTGAAATGTGCTAATGTGGTGATCAAGGAGCATATCTATTATTTGCCGCATGCGCTTAATTATTTTGTTAAGTTGAATTGTGATTAAATGGTGATATTTATATGCTCATGGTGAGTTGTTCCTGTAGGTACGCTTTTGGACAAAGGGGCTCAGGGTTGGGTTGAACTGTGAGCTGAAAGAGACTTGAAAGAAGTTAGATTACAGGATTTTTGTTAGTCTTATCATTCATTTTGGGAATGTAATTAACTAACTACTGAAGTTTTATTTTGGCCTGTAATTATATTGAGCTCACATAACAACCAGAACTCTAAGATGTATCTATTACATGTTTAGCCATATTTATATCTTGATTTCACCGTTAAGGAACTAGGGTCCTTACATATTTACTCTCGAACTGAAGAGGAACATGTAAAGCACTTGAGAACAGTACTCCAGATCCTTAGGGATCATCAGTTGTATGCAAAGCTCAGTAAGTACGAGTTCTGGTCGAGCAGTGTAGTATCCTTGGATCATGTTATATCAAGATCGCTAAGCCGCCGGCACGGTTGACTCAGGAAGGAGTCCCATTCTTTTGGTCCGAAGCTTGTGAGAAAAGCTTCCAAGGATTGAAGCGTCGTCTGACAACAGTGCCAGGGTTAGTGATTCTTTCTGAAGACAAGAGGTTGCCTTGTACACGAATACATCACTTCAAGGTTTGGGCTATGTGTTGATGCGAGATAAGCTTGTGCTGGCTTATGCATCGAGGCGGTTGAAACCACATGAGGCTAAGTACACAGTCCACGATTTGGAGCTGGCAGCCATTATGTTTGCCTTGGAATTTGGAGGCATTACTTGGATGGTACGTCGTTTACCATCTACACGGACCATAAGAGCCTGAAGTTTTGTTCACACAGGCTGAGTTGAATATGCGACAAAGAAGATGAATGGACTTACTCAAGGATTTTGACTGTAAGATTGAGTACCATCCTGGTAAAGCAACTTAATAGCAGGCACCTTAAGTCGGAAGTGAAAAGTACTGTTGAGGACACTATGTGTTTATCAGCGATGATGACTTCTTATTGCCGTCCGGGCTATGATATTGATGTGGACACATCGCCGGTGCGAGTGTCGATCTTGTCGGCCGAGCCAGACATATTTGAGGTTATCAGGAAAGCAGGAGGTCGGATGATGAGGTTCAATGATGGTCATCTATAGTACTTCAAGGACGGCCATCAAAGTTCAGAGTGGCAGAAGATGATTCATTGAGATTGGGCCACCGATGGGTAGCCCCAGATACACCAGAGTTGCGTAAGGGAATGTTGGAGCGGGCCATAGTAGTCGGTTCAATATCCACCCAGGAGGAAGGAAAATGTATAAGGACCTAAGTGGTCAGCTCTGGTGGAGACGTATGAAGCACGATGTGATCGCTTTCGTTAAAAGATGTTTGATCTGCCAACAGGTAAAGGCAGAAAGGCAGAGGCCTGGTGGCGAGCTGAAGAGCTTGGAGGCACCTAAGTGGAAGTGGAGGCTTATCATTATAGACTTTGTGACCCACTTGCCAAGGACGGCCTCAGGATTTGATACGATCTAGGTGATCGTAGATAGGCTGACAAAGTAGCTCACTTCATCCTTTGTCATGTGTCTTTCACATGCCTAAGGATGGCCAATTACATGTGCGGGATGTAGTGAGGTTACATGGTGTTCCAGTCTTGATGGTGTCTGACAGAGACCCAAGGTTTACTTCGCACTCGAGGATATGATGAGGACATGTGTATTGGAGTTTGATACTCCGTGACAAGATTCTATACCACTGGTAGAGCTCTCCTTTAATAACAGCTATCAGGCGAGCATTCAAATGGCCCTTTGAAGCTCTTTATGGACAACGATGTAAGTCACCGCTGTATTGGGAGGACTTGACTAGTAAAGCGATCGGAGGACCGGATATGATTAAGGATATGTAAGACAAGATTAAGTTGATACGCCAAAAGATGAAGGTGACCCAGGATAGGCAAGCAGCCTATGCCAACAAGCGGCGATAACCGCTAGAATTCCAAGTAGAAGACAGGGTCTTCTTGAAAATCTCACCCTCCAGAGGTGTAGTCCGTTTTGGTATGCGGGAAAGTTATCCCCGAGGTATGTTGGACCATATGAAGTATTGCAGCGTACCAGTACTTTGGCTTACTGTTTGGCTCTACCGCTGTCTTTATCTGGGATGTATGATGTTTTCCATGCCTCTATGTTACGGAAGTATGAGCCAGACCCGTCTCATGTATTACAGTCTACTGAAGTGCAGTTGGACTCAGGGGTATCCTACGTTGAACGACCGGTCAGAATTCTGGATCGTGAGGATCGCAGACTACGAAGTAAAGTTTTACCGATGGTCAAAGTTCAGTGGGATCGTCGGGGTGTCGAGGAGGCTACGTGGGAGACGGAACGGCACATGATGCAGCATTACCCGGAACTATTTTCTGGTATGATTTATGTTTAGTTTCACTTTGGGTAAGTGCATGCGATTTCGAGGATGAAATCTTATAAGTAGGGGAGTAATGTGACGCCCCGAAATGATTAATTGCAATTCAGGCATTAATTATGTTTATATGATTAATTATGTGGATAATTGATTTACGTGTTGAAATTAATTATCATGATGAAATGCTTAGTCACATGATAGGCATGACCCGGGAGGGGGTTACGTTTCAAGGTGCATGTTATGCATGATAGGAAATGGGGTTAACATGATTTAATTGTATTGATTGGGAATTATGAGGAAAACATGATTTAGTGGAAGTTTAATGCATCTTTGTAAATGCTTTTAAAATACCATGTTGGGGTATTTTATACATCATGTTAATTTGGGGTACAATTTTAATAACCCCACTATATTCCCCTTTTATCCCATTTTTCCCTTAACTTCTTCCCCACCACTCAAAAACCCCCAATTCTCTCCCAAAGCCCTAACCTCACCCCATTTTCGAAATCCCTCAAAGGAGGAAGGAGGAAACTCCACAAAACTTGTGTTTGTGTGATCTTTGTTAAGATTTGGAGTCTTCAAGAGGTATGGAACCCTTCCTAAAGTTTTTATGAAGTTTGGATTTGAAATGGGATGATTTTGAAGTGATTTATGTGGGTTTGTTTGGGGTATGTGTTGTATGTTGTTGGGGTATGATTTTTGAAATGTTTTATGTGGGTTTTAACAAGTTATGATGATGTTAGTGTGATTGGAAAGTTTGGGTTTGAATGGTATGGGATTGAACTTGGAAAATGTACAAAAATGGTGAAAAATTGCGACTCTGTGCGAGGCGATCGATCGCCTGAAAAGAGGCGACCGATCGCCATAGGGCAGTACCATTTTCGCAGGGGAGGCGATCGATCGCCTAAAATGAGGCGACCGATCGCCGAGAGGCAGTAGCCACTCCAAGTGTTAGGCGATCGATCGCCATGTTTGAAGCGATCGATCGTCGCGAAGAAAAATTTGAGGCGATCGATCGCCTCAAGTAGCGATCGATCGCCACTGTGTAAAAGTTGGAAAATGATGATTTTTGTTGAAGTTTTGGTATTGGGCTATTGTTTAGCTTCTAATATCAATTTGTATGGTTATGTAGAACCGTCCCAGGTACCCACGACTTCAAGGAGATAAAGTTCTACAATTTCTCCTTCTTTGGAATTAAGGTACGTAAGAGACGTACGAGCATCGGACGGTAAACCATACCCTTACATATTATGATGATGTTTATGATGATGATGTTTATGATGATAATTGTGATAAATAAGTTAAGATGATGATGTTTGTGAAGATGATATGATAAGTAAGTTATATTGATGATGATTATGATGACGATGTTACGATAATGATTATGATAAGTAAGTTATGAGGAGGATGATTATGATGATGAAGTTTATGATGATGATTTTGATAAGTAAGATTATGATGACGATGTTATGATGATAATGTTCATGTTAAGTAAGTTCATGATGATGATGTTACGATGACGATGCTTATGAAAAGTAAGTTTATGATGATGGGATACGATGTTATTATGTGGTAAGACGCCACGGGGTAAGATACCCATATGGTAAGAGGCCATACTCCTATATTTTGATCATGCTATGATTGCATAAGAATTTATGATGCCATGATGATGTATATAATGAATAAAAATGATAAGATGTTTAAGATGATGTTATGATAAGTAAGTTCACGATGAAGATGACTTTATAATGAATTAAGATGACAAGATGCTTACGATGATGTTATGATAAAAGAAAATGATATGACGTTACTATAACGATTATGATGAGACGTTGATGTCTATAAGATGATAATGCTCATATGATAATGATGTTTACAAGATGATGATGTTTATGAGATGCTATGATGTTTATGATGAATATGAAACTATGTTCTTAAGAATGGTTGAATGTCCGGTGGTTATTATGGGCAAGCGAGGAAGGTCTTGCCGCTCACATAAATGAGCGATGGGGTACATCCGCTATCAAGGTGTAGCGATGGGTATCATCCGTTGATGAGCGATGGGGTACATCCGCTATCAAGGTGTAGCGATGGGCATCATCCGCTGAGCGATGGGGTACATCCGCTATCAAGGTGTAGCGATGGGTATCATCCGCTGAATAAAGAGATACATCCGCTATCAAGGCGTAGCGATGGGTATCATACGATGTGTTATGTCGAGCGAGGGGGCCAATTATACCGCTGTCATAATGGAAACCGGACAGTCCCATTTCTAATTAACATAGTTTGTTGTGAGCATATATGTGAAGTATGATGTTTAATCATTTATGGCAAGAACTAATGATTTTATGCATGACTATGAAACAGGGACAACCAAAGAGGGTTAATACGATTAACCAGGAAGTATATGTTATCAATTACTTTCATGCATTTATTTATATGCCATTTCCTTATGATGTTAAGTAACGATGTAAATGCTCACGATGGGTTGTTCCTGTAGGTACACCTTTGGACTAAAGGACTAAGGGCCGAGTTGTGGCAGTGAGCTTTGAGGAGCATGAAAGAAGTTAGGATACAGGAATTCTTTGGATAGTCTCTACTCTAGGAGTAGAATTAATTCTATCGCCATAACATTCTTTTGCGAATGTAATAAGTTAAGTTTGAAATTTCATTTTCGGCCTGTAATCTTATTAGCTCCAAGCTACAACCGAAACCCTAAGACGTTATAAATGCATGTTTAGTCCCTAATAGGTGATTAAGACGATGTCAAGGTAACACCCAGCGTAGTATGCGTCGGAATATCCGATCAAGCTGAAGTTCGAATCTTTGGAGTACCAAAGACCAACGTTCTGAGATCCTTTTAAGTATTTCAGAATACGCTTGGCAGCAATAAAATGTGATTGCTTTGGTTCTGACTGAAATCTGGCGCACATACAGATTGAGAACGTAATATCAGGCCGGCTCGCTGTAAGATACAATAGCGATCCGATTAGTCCTCTATACATGGTTACTTCAACTGCTGTTCCCCCTTCATCTTTGTCTAACTTGATTGTTGGACTCATAGGAGTTGATGCAGTTGAGCATGTTTCCATTCCAAATCTCTTGAAGAGCTCTTTGGTATACTTGGTCTGATTGATGAAAATACCATTGTTGAGCTGTTTTACTTGGAGACCCAGAAAGAATGAAAGTTCTCCCATCATGCTCATCTCAAACTGTCCCTGCATTAACTTAGAAAATTTCTCGCACAATTTGGGGTTAGTTGACCCAAAGATTATGTCATCAACATAAATCTGAACTAATAGAGTATGTTCCCCCTTAATAAATTTAAATAGAGTTTTATCTACTGAGCCGATCTGGAAATAATGGTTCAGCAGAAATTGAGATAGAGTGTCATACCAGGCTCTTGGAGCTTGTTTCAGACCATACACTGCTTTATTCAGTAGATATACATGATTAGGGAACGAGTGGTTCTGAAATCCAGGTGGTTGCTCAATGTAGACTTCTTCCTGAAGCTTTCCATTAAGAAAAGCGCTCTTAACGTCCATCTGATATACTTTGAAGTCTTTAAAGGCAGCATATGCAAGAAAGATTCGGATGGCTTCAAGTCTGGCGACTGGTGCAAATGATTCATCGAAGTCGATTCCTTCTTCTTGTCTGAATCCTTGTGCCACCAGTCTGGCTTTGTTTCTAACCACAGTTCCATCTGCGTCCAGCTTATTTCTGAAAACCCATCTGGTTCCAATGACAGGCAGATCGCTTGGTCTGGGGGTTAGACTCCAAACTTGATTTTGTTCGAATTGATTTAGCTATTCTTGCATGGCCTTAATCCAGTTGAAATCAGTTAGAGCTTCATCGATTTTCTTAGGTTCCAGAGTAGAGATGAAAGCAGCATGTGTGAATTCATCCATCATCTGTCCTCTGGTTCTGATCGGTGCAGAGGGACTACCAATCAGTAGATTGGGTGGATGCTTCTTAGTCCATCGATAGCTTGACTCTGGATTGTCTGGTCCGGTCGGATGAGTAGTAGCAGCATGATCAGCATCTGCTTTAACATTTGAGTGAGGAACATCCGGATCAGCTCGATCTGGAGAAGCTTCAATGGCTTGATCCGGTCTGTCTGGTACTTCTGGTTCTGGTGGATTGTCTCTTGACCTGTTAGCTACAATCTCATCATCACTGTTAGCTTCGAGATGGATATTTTCCATCTGATTTTGAATTGATTCTTTGTTGCCCTCAACACATAACGATTCCTCAAAAACTACATGAACAGATTCTTCTACAGTTAAGGTTCGATTATTGAAAATTCGATAAGCTTTGCTAGTTGATGAATATCCTAAAAATATTCCATTATCTGACTTAGCTTCAAATGCTGTAAGATGATTCTTACCATTGTTGTGAACGAAGCATTTGCAGCCAAAAATATGAAAGTGAGAAATAGATGGTCTGTTACCAGTCCATATTTCATATGGGGTAAGGTTCAGCTTATTGTTGATCATGGACCAATTTTGAGTGTAGCAAGCAGTGTTTACAGCTTCTGCCCAGAACTTTTGCGAAATTCCAGAATCAGCAAGCATTGTTCTTGCTGCTTCCTTGAGCGTTCTGTTTCTTCGTTCTGCAACTCCATTCTGTTGAGGAGTTCGAGCGGCTGAAAACTCATGCTTGATTCCATGATTTTCTAGAAAGGATTCAAGATTCTGATTTGAAAACTCAGTGCCTTTGTCATTACGAATCCTGTCTATGCTGGATGATTTCTCGTTCTGAGTGCGTTTCAGCAGCTTGATCAACTTCAGACCGGTCTGATCTTTACTGCTAAAAAATATAGTCCATGTAAAGCGTGAGTAATCATCAATAACAACAAGAGTATACCGCATTCCCCCTAAACTTGTTATTGGTATAGGACCAAACAAGTCCATATGCAATAATTCTAGACAGCGGGAGGAGGATTTGGCATTCTTGTTTTTTGAAGGATGATCTGATCTGTTTGCCCATTTGGCAAGCTTCGCAGATCTTATCCTTAGCAAAATCGATCTTGGGCAGACCGATAACTAAATGATGTTTACACAGGCTGGAAATGGTCTTAAAGTTTATATGATTCAAGCGCTTATGCCACAGCCAATGTTTATATCATTGTTAGCGATGAAGCAAGTAGGATTATCAGGTTGAGCATGATTCCAGTTAATCTTATATGTATTTCCATTCCTGATTCCTACGAGCATGGTTATACCGTCCGATGATTTAACAGTGCAAGTGTGTTTGTGAAATTCTACAGCATAACCATTATCACAGAGTTGACTTATACTGATCAGATTATAGCACAGATTTTCAACTAACAGCACATCATTGATAATAATGTTACCATGGACAATCTTACCCTTGCCCACGGTCTTACCCTTTGAGTTATCTCCGAAGATGATCTTGGGTCCAGTACATTCTGTGACTTCAGACAGCAGCTCGATGTTTCCAGTCATGTGACGGGAACACCCACTGTCCAAATACCAGTCTGATGCGAGTTTCTTCGGTACCTGTCATCAAATATAATTATTGTTGGTACCCAATCCTATTTGGGTCCAGAACGGATTAGCCCTTTGGGAACCCACACCTGTATCAGCTTCAATGGCTTGTGTGTGTAAGGTGTGCTGTGTGCTGGTCTGTTTCGATGTTGTGTGTGATAATGTGTGCGCTGTGGAAACCTTTGATTCTCATAAGGTAGTCTATATCTTCGTTGAATCGGTTTCGAATTGTAGTAATTGTATTGTCTTCCTTGCCTCAGATCTTGCACCTTTGGATTTGGTCTGATAGACGCAAATCTTGCTGGTGCCTTTTCTTTGGCTTGGTCAACATAACCAATTCCTTTTCTCAGATTTTGATTCACGTAAGAGACTCCTGTTTGAATCTTAGGTGCTTCAGTTTCATATACTGTGCTGGATTTAACAAATGTCATTTGTTTGACTTGATTCTTTACCAACAACAGCTCAGATTCATCTTTGGTGCATTCTTTGGTGTCAAAGCCTATGCCGGTGAAATCACCGACGTTTCTTTGAACCTCTTGTAATTCTTCCAAGGATGTTCTGGATTTTGTCCATGTTTTGAATATATGAGAGAGCTTAGCATTTTGTGTGCTAATTCTCTTATTTTCTTCATGGAGCTGATCATAAGAGATTTTCAGCTTATTCAGCTCGATCTGGAGATTGTTGCACTCACCCTGCTCAGAGCAGCTTGGTTTGTTGTGCTCATCCATTTGATCACTGATTTTAGCTTTATTCTTCTCAAATGATTCAGCTAAGATCCTATAATCATTAGCCATGTCTTGCAGTGCGGACATGAGCTCTTCTCGTGTAAATTCATTTGAGTCAAGATCATATACCTCGTCTGTCTGACTCATCTCTTCTTCTGCCATAAGACATTGAATATCTTCTTCGCTTTCGCTGGAAGAATATTCATAGCTTTCCGAGTCTGAGTCTGTCTGAGCCCATTTGTTGTTTCCCTCTTCAGCTACTATGACTTTTTGGGATTTTCCATGATTCTTGCGGTCTTTGTAGTGCTTCTTCTCTTTGGTCTGGTCGTTGCCTTCACATAGCTGTGCTATCTTCTCCCAAATTTCTTTGGCAGTAGAGCACATTTTGATTTTGCTGAACATGTTCTTGTCCAGTGTCTTGAACAAGATGTCTTTGGCAACGTTGTCGAGATTTGGTTTCTTTCTTTCCTCATTCGTCCAGAGGGATCTGTCCTTTTCTACCATTTGTTGTTCTTCACCAGTAATGGCGACTGCTGTATTTATTTTTAGAATCCTCATTGGTCCATCAGTGATGACGAACCACATATCGTCATCCTGAGCTGCCAGATGAGCTTGCATTCTGATTCTCCAGTCATCATAGTCTTCTTTTGAGAACATAGGGATTTTGTTGAATGATGCCATCAGCTCGAGTGATTTTGCTGATTAAGATGACCTGCTCTGATACCACTTGTTAGGATCGGTCCGGAGTGTTTAGAGGGGGGGTGAATGAACACTCCTTGTAAAATATAATCCCTTGTGATTTCTTTCGGATTAGTGAAAGAAATCTGTCTCTTAATCAACTCTTGTACAGAACAGACCACTGAAAGTATGAGTGCGGAACGGTCTGTTCTTGTATATGTAAGAACGGCTCGATGGCTAGTAAGAAAGAACAAGTGCAGAAAGATAATACACAGGATATGTTTCTGGAAGTTCGAAGGTGGTGTAATCCTTCTACGTCTCCCCTTCTTCCAATTAAGGAAGGTTTATACTAGAAGACTTTGATTTATACAATCCTGTTGTACAAACCCGATTCAGACTGGATTTACCTCACTACCAATCTGAAACTCCTAGTCACTCAATCTGCTCAGACACACTCTGTCTGACAGTTACAATAAGTTTCTCACTTCTATTTTTCAACACAGAAAACACAAGATGCGCACAGTGATCCTAAATGATCAAATGTTACAAAGTAAACGTGCTTAAGAATGATTTCAGCTCGAGAGCTTCTGAGCTTGTAAGCTTGGGCTGTTTTTGCTTTCTTGTGTGTTTTTCAATTGATCAGCGAGAGTCAGTAGCAAGAGTCAGTAAGTTCCTTTTGTTGCATCCTTTTATAGTTGTATGTACCAACGACATTATTTCCCTTAATGTTCAACTTTGACTCTTCTTAAACTCTGAGAAAGCTACAGTCTTCTTCTTCAGGATATTTGCCGTTCTGGTTCATACTTTCGGCGACTGTCAGGTAAGCTCTTCTTTGTCTTCTTACCTATTATGGCAATCTTCAGTCTTTGGTCCTTTGTAGCATTAATTACGACATTAAATGCTACAATAAATAGCCGTTAATGATTCGGACTGAGGAGCCATTCTGTATATATCCTAAGCTGCTCTGATCTGATAAAGATAGAGATCGATCTGAAGCTTCGGTTTAGTCAGTCTGATATTCATCGATCCGTTCTGATAAGTAATGTGTCTTATCAGCTTGTACTATTGTTGAGCTAATGATCTGGTCAGTCTGATTACCCTCGATCCGGTCTGATATGCTTTGTCATCTTATCAGCTTGATCTGTTTTGGGCGATCGTTCTGGTCAGTCTGATTTCACTCGATCCGGTCTGATATGTTTCGTCATCTTTAAAATCTCATCGATAAGATCCGGAACTAACACATGTTGTGCATGTTGGGAAAAATTACTTTTATCATGATTTATTTGCCATGGTTAGCAATTAATTGGAAATCATGAGTTTAATTGATATTTTGGTGCATTTTGGTGAAATGCCTTTTAAATATCATGTTGGGGTGTTTTATTCACCATGAGATTGTGGAATGCTTTTAATTAAAACCCAACCCCTTTTATACCCCAACCCCACCCTACCTTTACCCTCACTTTCCCCAAATCACTTCCCACAAACCCTTTCCCCTTATTTTCGAGTTGGAGCATAAAGGTGGAGAGAAACCCTTCCAAAAATCTTGATTTGTGGAGTTTATTGGGAGATTTGAAGTCCCCAAGAGGTATAGATGCCTCATTGTTGATTTTGTAGTGTTTTATTTGATTTTGGAAATGGTTTAAATGGGTTTGTGTTGGGTTGTTGTGGTTTTGGTTTAATGTTGGATTTTTGAGGTGCTTAAAGTGTTTATGGAAGGGTATTATGTATTTGATGTTGTTGGTTTGTTGGTAGGGGAGTTGGAATGGGTTGGAATGAAGTTTTGGAGCATTAATGGCGATTTTTCGCGATACAGGGCTCGGCGATCGATCGCCCGTTTTTGGCGATCGATCGCGAAGAGGCAGTGCGCTCCAGAAGCATTTGGCGATCGATCGCCACATTTGGGCGATCGATCGGCGAGGGTGGCGATCGATCGCGCCAAATGTGGCGATCGATCGCCGAAGGAACAAAAATTCATGTTCGGGCAGTGCGATCTCGCGATCGATCGGCCCTTTGCCGCGATCGATCGCGAGTCATGAAATATGGTGTTTTTGGATTTTATTGTAGGATTTTTGGTATCAGACTATTATTGGGTTCTAATATTGATTTGTGTGAATATGTAGAACCATCCCAGGTGGCGACACAGCCAAGGAATTGAAGTCCTACCACACCTACTTTTTGGAAAGGTACGTAGAGGACGTACGGGCACCCAACGGTACATGTATCTAATATACTCATTGTTTATGCATTGTGGATGCGAGTATATATGTGATTATGCATTGTGGATGCAAATACATGTTGAATTATGCATGATGATTGTAGATGCATATGGTTATTGTTGCATATCCCATGAGTCGTGGTCATCCCTTGATGATTTTAATGCTTGCCGCTATTTGTTTTGGTTCCGCTAAATGTGAAGCGAGGGGTGGGAGCGCCGCATGTCACATTTGAGCGTGGTTATCATATAGGGCGAGGAAAGGATATTTGCCGCTCAATGTGAGGCGAGGGGTGGGAGTACCGCATGTCCATTGAAGCGAGGTTATTCTATGCCGCCTATATGTAAATAAGCGAGGGGCATTAAAATACATTGTGATGGACAGACTAAGGATTGATGATTGGTATTTGATATTGATGAGATGGTATTATGTCATGACATGTGTAGACCATTAAAAATAATCTATTGATTATACTCATGAGTTATGGTACAGGGACAACCAAACGGGAAGCGTTTGAAATGCATGGGAAAAACAGGAAGTGTTTTATTATGATTATGCATTTACGCTTTATATTCATATTGTGTTGTATATGAATGATGTCATTGCTCATGTTTGGGGGTTGTCCTTGTAGGTATCTTTGGCATGATATGAAGGGGGCTAAGACGGGTTGAGACCGTGAGCTTGAAGAGCGCTTTTGGTAGATGAAGGACATGATTTTAAGCAAAAATATTGAGTGTTTGTTATTTAAATAAAAAAACAGCTTAATAAACTTAAATTAATTACGAAATTGCCACAAAACAACTTAAAGCAGTCAAAAGCATGTCATGACTTGTTTCTCTGCTTCTGCTTATTTCTGCTTATTTTTAGAGAAGCAATAGCAGAAGCAAACAAATAAAACACCCAAAAACTGCTTTTTTTATCTGAAAAGCAGATAAGCAGTTTTCATAAGCAATTGCAAACACCTACTAAGTCAAGTAACCACACCCTCCATCATGTTACCAAGTAACACATTATGGAGGAATTCAAATTTCAAAACCATCCATTAGTTATCCACTAAGTCCAAAAACTACCCACTAAACCATTTTCTCTTGCATCAAGAGCTATAATACCCACGTTTGTTATAAGGCACCATAATACAACATTTAACTGGAATTCTATAATAATCGAAATATATACCGTTAAAACACATTCTTTTATAATCTCTATCTCATGTAACAAAGAAATGCTTAAGGATAGTGCATATTTTATTTTAGCATCTAAATTGTAACACATGATTCTTATTGGATACAAAAATTATTAAAACTTCTAACAAAATACATATCAAACAAAATATACGCAAAGTTCTACAATAAGCACCAATTCACAAAGCTCCCGTATCCAATCTCACTCCACCGGAAGCATGACCTCATTCGTCCTGAACGGCGGCAGCGTCCACGGTGGATTATACCTCGCCAGCACAAAATCGCCCACCACCTTAAACCCATCTCTCTCCAAACACCCCTTCAACTTCTCCACCTTCTCCGCCACCACTTTCTCACCAGCCACCCCACTGAACCTCACCACCGCGTACTTCTTCTCCCCCTCCTCCCTCACCACAACTCTCTCATCCACCGGCCCCGGCGCATCCTCCGCCTTAACATACTTCGACGGCAGTATAAACTGCATCGTAACCAATTCCCCACCTCCACCGCCGCCGCTCTTACTCTGAGTGAGCACCGGCGCCGTCATTGATATTTTCTCCGACGAGCCCGTCTTCGTGATCACAGGAGCCGTCATCGCTATTTTTTCCGGCTTCGTGTTCTGGGGGTTGCCCAGCGCTCCTATGTAGTTGGCGAGTATCATGAATCCGCCGTCCTTGTCGGATTTGAACTGGGTCGGATCGTATGTTACCTCTGCTACGACGGCGGATCCATATTTGCGGATTTCGTAATCCTCTGCTGAGTGGGTTACTTCGAATTTTGGAGTTTCAACTGTGATTTTTCCTAACATCATCCCCATGGTCTCTGAGATTTTTTTTCTTCTTATATTGAAAGGTGTTGCGCAGGATTGATTGTTTTACTGGTGAAATCTAGAATTTGGATTGGGAATATATAGAGAATGAATGGAGGTGTGGACGGTATGTTTACTTGGGGAAGAATTCTTCACAAAATTTTTAAATGGATTTTGGCAAACGAATGGTGAGAAGAAAGGTGAGGTGTGTGGAACCACTTTCTGCCACGATTTCGCTCATTCCACCGCGATCATAGCATTTTTTTTTCATAATAATAATTCTTTTCATTTCAAAATAAAAAATATTATATGGGATACTATGAATTGTACAAAATATAAATCAATTATTTTATTTTGATTTCTAGTCCAGGATAACAAGCTCAAGAATTTATCAAGTTTCATCATTTCTAATTATTATGTTTTTGGTAACGAAAAGTTTGACTGATAAAGAGGGTCGATCTGAATAAATGCCCAAAAAAAACAAGATGAATCTCTACCTGGGATTCACGAATATTGATATAGTGATACTGATACAGCAATGCAAAGCAAGTTAGCAGATAAGATACGAACATCAGAAGCGGAAATAAGCACTTCTGGAATACCAGAAATGGAAGCCAAAAAAAGGAAAGAAGCTTCCGAAGTAACTAGATGATTATGTTGTTGGAACATAAATATCTTGTAAATGAGAGGCATTACAGGAAGTGTGAATATAATATGGTTAGCATTTACTTTGAGCAGGTACGATACATATAAATAGAAGGTTAGCTTGCAAATCATAACCGAGTTCATAATCAAATAAAAACTTCTCCTCTCTGCAAGTTGTTCTTCTTCTCTCCCCCTTTCACAGGAGATTAACGATCTCAAATCTGATAAACTCAACCAATTGGTGCTCTCGTTGTTGTGATTGTGTTCTATGTTCCTGATTAGCCATGGCAGATAAAACTCGGATAGCGCGATTGTAGGAGATGTTCACCAAGCTTACAATTCTCAGGATAATCAGACAGTTACAATTGATTAACACAACGCAAGTATTAAGGTTATTTCTACCTCGATGAATGAAATTTCGACTGGACTACAAACGCTTGATGTTAAGGTTGAGCAATCCTTACGCCGATTCTAGAACTGCATATTATTATGTTGTTCCCACAAGTTATCTGATAAGTGAACTTTAATCAGATTACAATTATAATCGAAAATAAAATATATTGTAAACTTACAGCAATAATATGTAAATACTATTCGAAATTTGCACAACAGGAAACTGGAACAGGACGAGGCCCCAGCAAGACATGTGCCCGTAAACTCAAATTTGCCCCCATACAAGCTTATGGCCTCATGGACAAGAGAGTTTCAAGGTACAATGTCCAATCGCCTCTGTTCGGGATGAAGTAGAAATCCGAGCAGACTCACTTGAACACCAGTAGTGTGTGGTACTCTCAAATTTATGAATGTATGAGTGAGTTAACGGTTTTCGGATTAATGAAAACAAAGGGATGGAGCAGCTTATATAGCTGAGCAGCAAACCTCTCCAAATGTCTCAGAAATTAAGTCTAACGTTTAGTGGGGTAGATGAACTCAACACTTAACATCAGATTAATATGGATTTAAGTCTCACACTTAAATCTGACATCAATTCTGCAGGTAGTTGAAAAGTCTCAAACTTAATACTCAGCAGAATATGAAAAATCAGGTAGATGAAAAGTCATTTCAGAATCTGAGTAGTAAAAAGATAGTGCTGCATTCGCGGTAGCGACACGCGCGACGCGACACGACGTGTCGAGTCGAGCCGTGCCTAGCCGAGCGGAGCGGGCGGACGGACTGTGCGCAAGGGACACCCATCTTTTTTACTTCACTACATTCTATTGATTTGTATATTATTATAAACAAACCATAAGTGTCTCAACTTTCAATGTGAGATTTCTTTAGCCTAATTGACTATTCATAATTAACTTACCATAATTTTGTTCTCATTAACAAAATTAATAATAACTATTGGGCTTTTATCAATTAAACCCAATTATAATTATTAATCCCAACAATCCCCCACATGAATGCAATATGGCGAAAAAATTACACAATGCACCTAGATGAAGATTTGTGAGTACTTTGAGAATCCACTGCATCAGGATAAGTGGTGGTTAACCTTAAACATTCCTTAGTAATGTATCATCGGATATACTTGTCAACCAGTGGACGTGATGCCTTGAACTGTTCGACGTTTTATGTATAACAGGACAACAATACTCACACCGCTTCATCTCCACACTATTATTGGTTCTTTCGTTGTTGTCCATTTTGGCCCTGGACTGCCTTGGATGTTTCATCGAATGCTCTAGATATTTAGCCCTCATGTCATCTCATAGAAGTGGCTCCTTCACATTCGATATAGGCGATTTCTCCTAAAGAGTATCCTGTCATGCCCCACTTTAATATCTCGAGATAGAAGAATCCTTAAGAGCATGAGCTCAGCCTTCCCAAATACAGGTTTATCACTCTTTCATCACAAGAATAGGTAAGCAACTCAATTTCCTGAGTGATTTGTTCGATCCCCCCCACAATTCGATTTTCCCACTTAACCTGGAAATTGGACTTTACAATTCAGGTTGGGTTGCCATCATGGCTGGAAATCAATTTCATGGGCTTCAACCCCATTCCCCTCGATGAAATCTCTACTCGGTCTCTCGTTAGACCTTTTGTAAATGGGTCCGCAATGTTTTCTTTAGACTTCACATAATCTAGAGAAATAACATCGGTTTTCAATAGATTTCTCACGAATTTATGCCTCCGACATATGTGTCTAGATTTCCCATTATACACATTATTTTGTGCTCTTCCCATAGTTGACTGTGTAAGGACCCCCGTGCCCTTAACCCGTTATTAGTGTATTAACCCTTGCCACTAGAGCATACAATCATGTTATCATGGGGAAAGAGATTACATGTTGTAAGGACCCTAGTTCCTTAAGTGCGGATTAAAGGCGTAAATAGAGTTAACATACATCTAAAGAGTATAAAGTTCGTGTTAATGCCATGAGCTGTTAGGATTACAGTGCCAAAATAAAGTTTCCAAAACGGATTAATTGCATTCCCAACTAATGAATGTTAATCCTATAGCTTCACTCCTAGAGTAGAAACTATACAAAAGAATTATGCCTGCTACCAAGAGCACTCCTCACAAGCTCACTTCATCAACCCGCCTTAGCCCTTCCGCCCAAAAGTACCTACAGGAACAACCCCAAAACCATGAGCATGGATATAAATCATATTCACAATGATATGATTGTAATTTAAATGCATAAACCGTAAATACGAATCACTTCATGTATTTAATAATTTTAAAAGCTCCCTTTGGTTGTCCCTGTACCACAATCATAATCAAAGGATTATAATACTAATAATGTATGTCATGACATGCATCCATTCCATGTATACCGTGTTCGATTTCCAAGACTTATTATATAGTGGCATAATACCCCTTCGCGTTAACATGACAGCGAAATAACCCTCGCTTAGACAATACCAGCGGCACTAATATCCCTCGCTATAAATATGACAGTGGTCGTGTTCTTCGCTTCATATTGGCGGCAAATATTCTCTCATCGCTATGGTATGACAACGACAAGTATTCACATCACTACGCCACTGGCGGCAAGTATTCTCCATCACTGGAATATAATCTCGAATCACAATCACATGCACCAATGCATCCAATATACACAAGCAACCACAATGCATGACCAAACCATGTATGCAATCCATGATGCATAACCAAGACCATGTATGCAACCACAATGCATAATTAATTCCATATGTGCAACCATAGTGCATAACCAATTCAATGCGTAATAATACGTTTTACCGTCCGATGCCCGTACGTCTCACTACGTACCTTTGTAGCAAAATGTGTTGTGTTGTGGACTTTATCTCCTAGGCTGTGTGGCCACCTGAGATGGTTCTACACATTTACACAAACCAATATTAGGAGCTAATAATAGTCCAATATCAAAAGAATCCACAAAAAATCGAAAACACATTTTTTTGTGTCTCGCTATCGATCGCCGCAAGGTCCCGATCGATCGCGAGATCACACTGCCCGTTGCCAAATTTTTCTGCTCTCGGCGATCGATCGCCACATTTGGCGCGATCGATCGCCAGCTCCACCGAACGATCGCTCAAAAGTGGCGATCGATCGCCAGGCACTTCTGGAGCGCACTGGTTTGCGCGCGATCGATCGCTCGCTTCGGGCGATCGATCACCGCTGCCTGGGCTACGAAAATCACCATTTTTGTACCACATTTTCTTCCCCATCTTCACCAACACTTACACCAACAAACCAATAACATAAAAACACTAAAAACCTTCAACATACACTTTAAAATAACCAAAAATCTAACACCCAACCAAAAACCACACCAACCCAAAACAAACTCATTTCAAAAACTCCAAAACCATTTCAAATCCAAACAAAACACCATTAAAACACCAATGAGGTATCCATACCTCTTGAGGACTCCAAATCCTACCAATAATCTCACAAACAAAGCTTTTGCAAGAATTTCCCTTCCACTTTTATGCCAAAATCGAAAATGGAGAAAGGGTTAGGGTTGGGAGAGTAATTGGGGATTGGTAAAGTGAGGAGGGTAAGGTGGGGTAGTGGGGTTTAAATGTTATAATTAATACATGTACCCCATCAATTAGCATGATGCATAAAACATCACAACATGATATTTTAAAAGCATTTTACCAAAATGCACCAAAATCTCAATTAAATCCATGCTTTACCAAATAATTATCAACCACCATAATTAAACCATGATAACCCCAATTTCCCAACATGCATAACATGCACCCTGAAATGCACCACCCGACCACGCCTACCATGTGACTAAGCATTTCACCAAGATAATTAATTCTAACACATAATTTAATTATCACCAAAAATAATCACATGAACATAATTAATGCCCAAATTACAATTAATTATTTCGGGGATATCACAATACTCCCCTACTAATAAGATTTCGCTCTCGAAATCGCATGCACTTACCCAAAACGAAACCAAACATAAATCACATACCATAAAATAGTTCTGGGTAGTGCTGCACCATATGCCGCTCCGTCTCCCACGTGGCCTCCTCGACACCCCTGCGATCCCACTGAACCTTGACCATCGGTATCACTTTGTTCCGAAGTCTGCGATCAGCTCTATCCAGAATCCTGGCTGGCCATTCCTCATAGGATACATCAGAATCCAACCGCACCTCTGAAGGCTGGAACACATGTGACGGATCCGGCTCATATTTCCGCAACATAGATACGTGGAACACGTTGTGAATACCAGACAACGACGGTGGCAGTGCCAAATGGTAAGCCAAGGTACCGATGCGCTGCAAAATCTCATACGGTCCCAAATACCTCGGAGACAATTTCCCATGCATACCAAACCGTACCACACCTTTGAGAGGTGAGATATTCAAAAAGACTCTGTCTCCCAACTGAAACTCCAACGGCCTCCGCCGTTTATTTGCATAGGCTGCCTGCCTGTCCTGGGCTGCCTTCATTTTCTGACGGATAACCTTTATCTTATCCTCCATTTCCCAAATCAGTTCGGGTCCTCCTACTGCTTTACTGGTCAAATCATCCCAGTACAATGGCGACCTACAACGCCGACCATACAGAGCCTCAAACGGAGCCATCTGAATACCCGCCTGGTAGCTATTATTGTAAGAGAACTCTACCAAGGCCAAAGAATCTTGCCATGAGGCATCAATCTAATACACAAGCTCATAGCATGTCCTCGAGCGTTTGTATAGTACGCTCAGTCTGACCGTCCATCTGGGGATGATATGCCGTGCTCAACCTCACCTCAGTACCCAAAGCTGACTGAAGTCCTCCCCAGAAATGAGATGTGAACCGTGGATCTCTGTCAGATATAATGGACACTGGAATCCCATGTAGTCTCACTATGTCCCAGACATACAACTGAGCCATCCTCAAGTATGTGTACGTCATACTGTAGGGAATGAAGTGAGCTACCTTCGTCAGCCTATCAATGATCACCCAAATGGCATCACAACTCGAAGTAGTCCTCGGCAAGTGGGTGACAAAGTCCATAGATATGTGCTCCCACTTCCACTCCGGTATCTCTTAGCTCTTTAGATCGCCACCAGGTCTCTGCCTCTCTGCCTTAACCTGCTGACAAATCAAGAACCTCTTGACAAAAGAGATCACATCGCGCTTCATCCTCTTCCACCAGAACTGATCACAAAGATCCTTATACATTTTTCTCCCTCCTGGGTGGATACTGAATTGGCTACTATGAGCTCGCTCCAATATTCCTCTACGCAACTCCGGCGTACACGGAACTACCCATCGGTTACCGAGTCTCAAAGAACCATCCTCAGCCACTCTGAATTTTGATGGCTGTCCATGAAGTGCCAATGATGACCATCTCCGAACCTCATCATCCGTTTTCTGGGCTTTTCGGATATTCTCGTAAATGTCCGGCTCTGCCAATAACGTCGATACCCACACCGGCGATGCATCCACATCGAAATCATAGCCCAGATGGCAACAAGAAGTTATCATAGCTGATAAGTACATGGCATCCTCAGCAGTATTCTTCACCTTCCGACTTAAGGCGTCTGCCGTCAAGTTAGCTTTTCCCGGATGGTACTCTATTTCACAGTCATAGTCCTTGAGTAAATCCATCCATCTCCTCTGACGCATATTCAACTCCGCCTGAGTAAATAAGAATTTCAAGCTCTTATGATCCGTATATATGGTAAAAGATGTACCATACAAATAATGCCTCCAAATCTTCAGGGCAAAGATAATAGCTGCCAATTCCAAATCATGGACTGGGTACCTAGCCTCATGAGGCTTCAACTGCCTCGATGCATAAGCTACCACATGCTTATCTTACATCAATACACATCCCAAGCCCTGTAGCGATGCGTCAGTGTATAGAATAAACCTCTTGTTCTCCGTGGGAATCACCAACACCGGTGCCGTCGTCAATCGATGCTTCAGCTCTTGGAAACTTTGCTCACATGCCTCAGACCAATAGAAAGGTATCCCCTTTTGATTCAACTGAGTCAATGGTTTAGCAATCTTAGAAAATCCTTCGACAAAGCGTCGATAATAACCAGCCAAGCCAAGAAAACTCCGTATCTCGGGCACAGAAGTGGGTGCAGCCCACTCCATCACAGCCTCAATCTTCCTGGGATCCACTGATATCCCACTGCTAGATATAATATGTCCCAGAAACACTACACTGCTCAACCAAAACTCACACTGCTGAGCTTGGCAAATAACTGATGATGTCTAAGGATCTGGAGCACTGTCCTCAAGTGTTTCACGTGCTCTTCCTCACTCCGGGAGTAGATGAGTATGTCGTCAATAAACACTATGACGAACTGATCAAGATATGGCTGGAATACCCTGTTCATCAAGCTCATAAAGACAGTCGGGGCGTTCGTCATACCGAACGGCATAACCAGGAACTCGTAGTGTCCATACCGAGTCCGAAATGATGTCTTCTGCACATCCTCCTCCCTGACCCGTATTTGATGGTAACCTGATCTCAAGTCAATCTTGTTATACAGCTTAGTACCCTACAACTGATCAAATAAATCATCAATCCTTGGGAGAGGATACTTGTTCTTTACCGTGGCCTTATTCAGTTGCCGGTAATCGATGCACAAACGCATCGAACCATCCTTCCTTTTCACAAAGAGGACCGGTGCGCCCCAATGCGATATGCTAGGACGTATATAACCCTTGTCAAGGAGTTCCTGTAGCTGCTCCTTCAACTCCCTTAACTCTGCTGGTGCCATACTGTAAGGGGCACGAGAAATAGCGGATGTCCCCGGTAATAACTCAATCCCAAACTCGACTTCTCTAGCCGGTGGGAATCCTGGAATCTCTTCCGGGAACACGTCAGCAAATTCCGCTACCACTGGTACATCCTCAACCCTCAACTCTTTACTATTTCCGGTCGTGTCCACGGCATAAATAAGATAGCCCGTGTGTCCACGCTCCAACAATTTGGACATTTGATTGCTGAAATCAACGGAATCTTCGCACGAGAAACGTTGCCATAGAAAGTCCACTGAATCCCCATAACAGATCTGAACCGAACTGTCCTCTGCCGACAATCCACTACTGCCTGATATCTGTTCAGAATGTCGATGCCCACAATGCAATCGAAGTCTGACAGACCCAAAACAATCAAATCTGCCTTTATCTCATTGCCCTCAAAATAAATGAGGCAGTCCATCAGAAACTGATCCGCAACAACATTTCTTCCGGTGGGTGTCGAGACCAATAGAGACTTGGGCAACGAAGACGTGCACATATGATGTCTTTCCACAAAGTCCGCAGACACAAAGGAGTGCGAAGCACCCGTGTCTATCAAAATAAAGTCGGAATATGTAAATAAAAGGCACGTACCAGCTATCACCTCCTCGGGAGCTGCATCGGCCTGCTCCCTGGTCAGTACATAGACATGTCCCTGAGGTGGCCACATCGCATGTCCTCCCATCTGTCGAGGCGCCACTGGTGGCCTCTGCTGCACTGTCCCACTAGACCTCCCTCTGCCTCCTCTGAGATCCACATGACCACCATTTTGGCAGAACCGAGATATGTGGCCCATCTTGCCACATTTGTAACAAGTCGTACAGTCGCGCATGTGATGTGGACCTCCACAAAAGTGACACTTCACTACTCCGGTCCTGGTCACTTGAGTCTGCCCTCTATTGCTAGGCGCACTACCCCTCCGGTTATCCATTCGCCTCTCACCAAACCGAGAAGAAGAAGAAGAAGCCCCACGAGGTTTAAATGATTCTCCTCGTGGTCTCAGATTATTAGACATTGACCTCGGTGGTGGGACTTGTGGGGGTGCCATGTCCGGGTAAGCACTGACTCCGATCTCTGCCAGTTCCGCTCTAGTGAGAGCATAATCAAAAGAAGTGGGGTTATTGGAGATAACCCGATCAAATAGTTCTGGCCGTAGTCCTTTCAAGAAATGCCTCATCTAGGCATGCCCGTTCGTAACGATGTGAGGAACATACCTCAATAATGATGAGTAATGCATGGCGTAGTCCGAAAGTGTCATGCTCCCTTGCTTCAGGTTTGTGAATTCATCATCCTTCGTTTGCCTAGCCGCAGCAGAGAAGTACCGGTTTAGAAACCGGGTTTTGAATAAAGTCCAGTCAATCACCACACCCTGAGCCCTTAACTCCATCACCGTCGTCTTCCACCACATGGAAGACTTCTTAGCTAATTGGAATTCCGCTAGCATTAACCAAGCCGTCCTAGCACAAGGCGCGGACACAAATATCTGTTCCAGTCTTTCTAGCCACTCTTCGGCTTCTTCTCCTGTTTCTGTCCCCTCAAACATGGGAGGGTGGAAAGTCAAAAATTGGGTCAGACTAAGCTCCCCTAGCAATAACAACTGAGCGACCGGCTCCACGCCCACAACAGGTGGAGGTAAAGGATTTGTTTGACCAATGCTAGCGTTCACGCTTCCAACATCCCCTACCTCTTCATTGAGGTTCCCCAAGTTCATAGCCCCATGCTGTAACATAAGGGTTAACAACAATTCCAAAACAATACATATGCTATACCGTTAGATAACATGAGCAACAATAAGCATGTTAGTATAACAAAATATACATCAATATGCACCACATGCATAAACATGCCCAAATATAAACGCCTAGCCAACCATTTGCTAAGGCTACCCTTCACTCGTTCACGGGTTCTCTAACCACTGCTCTGATACCACTAATGTAAGGACCCTAGTTCCTTAAGTGCGGATTAAAGGCGTAAATAGAGTTAACATACATCTAAAGAGTACAAAGTTCGTGTTGATGCCTTGAGTTGTTAAGATTACAGTGTCAAAATAAAGTTTCCAAATGGGATTAATTACATTCCCAACTAATGAATATTAATCCTATAGCTTCACACTACTCCTAGAGTAGAAACTATACAAAAGAATTATGCCTGCTACCAAGAGCACTCCTCACAAGCTCACTGCATCAACCCGCCTTAGCCCTTCCGCATAAAAGTACCTACACGAACAACCCCAAAACCATGAGCATGGAGATAAATCATATTCACAATGATATGATTGTAATTTAAATGCATAAACCATAAATACGAATCACTTCCTGTATTTAATACATTTAAAAGCTCCCTTTGGTTGTCCCTGTACCATAATCATAATCAATGGATTATAATACCAATAATGTATGTCATGACATGCATCCATTCCATGTATACCGTGTTCGATTTCCAAGTCTTATTATATCAGTGGCATAATACCCCTCGCGTTAACATGACAGCGGAAATACCCATCGCTTAGACAATACAGCGGCAGTAATATCCCTCGCTATAAATATGACAGCGGTCATGTTCTTCGCTTCATATTAGCGGCAAATATTCTCTCATCGCTACGGTATGACAGCGGCAAGTATTCACATCGCTACGCCACAGGCGGCAAGTATTCTCCATCACTGGAATATAATCTCGACTCACAATCACATGCACCAATGCATCCAATATACACATGCAACCACAATGCATGACCAAACCAGGTATGCAATCCATGATGCATAACCAAGACCATGTATGCAATCACAATGCACAATTAATTCCATATGTGCAACCAAGTGCATAACCAATTCAATGCGTAATAATATGTTTTACCATCCGATGCCCGTACGTCTCACTACGTAGCTTTGTACCAAAATGTGTTGTGTTGTGGACTTTATCTCCTAGGCTGTGTGGCCACCTGGGATGGTTCAACACATTCACACAAACCAATATTAGGAGCCAATAATAGTCCAATATCAAAAGAATCCACAAAAAAATCAAAAACACATTTTTTGTGTCTCGCGATCGATCGCCGCAAGGTCCCGATCGATCGCGAGATCACATTGCCCGTTGCCAAATTTTTCTGCTCTCGGCGATCGATCGCCACATTTGGCACGATCGATTGCCAGCTCCACCGATCGATCGCCCAAAAGTGGTGATCGAACGCCGAGAGCTTCTGGAGCGCACTGGTTGCGCGCGATCGATCGCTCGCTTCGGGCGATCGATCACCGCTGCCTGGGCTACGAAAATCACCATTTTTGTACCACATTTTCTTCCCCATCTTCACCAACACTTACACCAACAAACCAATAACATAAAAACACTAAAAACCTTCAACATACACTTTAAAATAACCAAAAATCTAACACCCAACCAAAAACCACACCAACCCAAAACAAACCTATTTCAAAAACTCCAAAACCATTTCAAATCCAAACAAAACACCATTAAAACACCAAGGAGGTATCCATACCTCTTGAGGACTCCAAATCCTACCAATAATCTCACAAACAAAGCTTTTGCAAGAATTTCCCTTCCACTTTTATGCCTAAATCGAAAATGGAGAAAGGGTTAGGGTTGGGAGAGTAATTGGGGATTGGTAAAGTGAGGAGGGTAAGGTGGGGTAGTGGGGTTTAAATGTTATAATTAAAACCTGTACCCCATCAATTAGCATGATGTATAAAACATCCCAACATGATATTTTAAAAGCATTTTACCAAAATGCACCAAAATCTCAATTAAATCCATGCTTTACCAAATAATTATCAACCACCATAATTAAACCATGATAACCCCCAATTTCCCAACATGCATAACATGCACCCTGAAATGCACCACCCGGCCGCGCCTACCATGTGACTAAGCATTTCACCAAGATAATTAATTCTAACACATAATTTAATTATCACCAAAAATAATCACATGAACATAATTAATGCCCAAATTACAATTAATTATTTCGGAGATATCACACATGCAACCCTAGCATGAAATACCATATATAAAATTCTTTACATTATTCGCATAATGCCTAAACTTTCCCCAAACATAATCCATAAACATAACATGCACCTTTATACATACACTAACATGCTCTCAATTCATTTTGCAATTCATAAATAATTGCATGCAACACATAAATGAAAAGAGAAAGGCCCTTGCCTTCTTTATACAACCCATATACACATGATACTGCTCACATGCGAGCATCGAATAAGTATACGAGTATCCAATGTATAATGTATCATGCTAAATGTCGTCACTGGTACTTCGATCCCTGGAAGCACCTCCATTCCATAGCTCGAGCTCAACTCCAAAGCCATCGATATACCTAATCACCTGCCCCAACAGAGACAGCCCCCACACGGGGTGAGCACCCCACTATCCCAAATCCAATAATCACAATGATACAATTCATAATTTACAAAAATGTAAATGCTATGAATATAAAAGATGCTCCCTGGATGGTATCATCCTCATCCGGGATTCCCTGCACTGTCCCTGTTCTCAAAATAACTGAAACCATCAAATCCTCAGATGCCAGTTAATCATGACATTGATTAATAAATCCATTTGCCACATACCGATATCATAATCAATAATACCAAATCATTAAACAATGAGTACAAATATTCCATGTATCTCACTTGTGGTTCCATCTTTCCATTTCATTGCTCGCTCTACAATAGCGACATTTCATTCACACGCATGCTCAACAGCAGTGGCGTCATAACTGATGTTCGCTCAAAGGCGACAACATCCCAATCATTGCTCGCTCAAAAGCGGTACCATATAATCCACAATGCACATATATCCATTTATAGTGATTACCATGAGCCATGCATTTCAATATACATTTATTGCAATATAGCGTACCAAGCACTCAACAATTGCAAATATAATAAAAGGGCTATGCTCGTACGTCATACATACCTTATATTCCCTTAGTTTGAATCCAATCTTGCCTTGGTCCCGTGACCGATGAATTATGTGCTAAACACGATTAATAATCCACAATTAATCTCAAGCATGCAACCACGTGCCCAAGCACGTTCACAAACCCCAATTATATCGTCATCCATGTCGATTAACCATTTTAAAAGACCCCGGGCGAAGCATGCATCGAAAACTCAACACGAAATTAAACCCCAAAAACAGGCACTGGCGATCGATCGCATCATCTCAGGCGATCGATCGCCTCGCAAAATGGCATGGGCGATCGATCGCTTAATTTCCAGGCGACCGGTCGCGTCTCAGTGTTTTTGGCTACTACCTCATGGCGATCGATCGCTTCCTTTGAGCCGGTCGATCGCCTCACTGTTCATCTTCCTGAAAATTCCAACAACGTCGCGGCGATCAATCGCCCCGCCTAGGGATCGATCGCCTCGACCTGTAAGAGCCAAAAATGGCGTTTTTCTTGCAAAATCTTCCCCAACAACTATGCTCACACCCCATACAACATACATCCTTAACAAGGGGCTATAAATCAACCCCAAAATACAACAACCCAAAAATCTTTAAAAAACCAATTTCTTAAAACACAACACAAATCCTTCCCAAACACCACAATACCACTATCAAATCGAAGATAAATGCGAGGGGATGAATAATACCTTATTATCTTCGAGAAATTCGGCTCCCAAGTCTATCAACCATCGATTTTTTATCAAGGGAGAAAAGGGGAAGGAGAGGGGTGGGAATCGCTGGGAAGAGAGGGGAGAGAGGGAGGAGATTCCGTGTAATGACGGAACACCGAGTCTATTTGGTATATATAGCTCCAAAGCTCCAAAATATCGACTCCTCCACAAATACATCATGATTCATTATATATCATCTGTTTTTCAATTATTATCTCTTCAACTCAAATTCCATTACCAGCCCCAGTACAAAGTACTCCGGGCCCCAGATTCAACCAAAAACCAAATTCCAAGGTTATCACCACGATGAGAATACAATCCCATCCCTTGGATCCAACAATTTCAAAAACCGGATTTAAAATCCTCGAGAGTCCCAAAACCGCAATTAATTCATAATTGCCATAATTAAAATCCTTTAAGAATTATTACCATACCGGGATTAACACCATAAATCCCCGGGCATCACAATTATCCCCCACTAATAAATTTTGTCCCCGAAATTTGCACGACGTACTCCACGTATTGACGAGATTACAAAATCCAAACGGATTCACAAAGTCGAATCATGAACATGTCATGAACGACACATTAACCGCGAGGACACCAACCTCGCACCAAAACCTGGAATGGGGTAAACCTCCCAAACCATCACAACCGCAACAGAACGGCAGTATACACCAATGCTAACCATCTCGAAAGCTGTCAGCCAACCCTAACTGCAAATCAAACGAATCATTCGTGATTCCAAAACAGATATCGCCTCGATGATATCTTTACGATTTAGCCTACGATGTTAAATCTACATCGTTTCCAAGAAAAACACCGGTACACTATTCGCCTTCCACTTTCCAAGTCCATCTCCATCAAAGGAGTAGTTGCACCACATTGCAACACGAATAGGGCAACAACACGGCCACCGATCAACACAAAACACATCTCCTAATATGTCTACATCCGGGTGTCCCAAGAAACATATCTTGGTCCAAACACAACATCGAGACTCTACAAGGTCTCACGTTTCCAAAAAGGACATGCAAGAAAATCAATTGCATTCCCGCCACACGTGTCAACCACGACACCCAACAAATCCGACCCATGTCCATCCCTCGTTTACCCTAGGATTCAACAATCCTAACACAGGGACGTTAAAAAATTAGTCCAAAATGACTTACCATGGTCTCAACACACGACAATACCTACTCAAGGGAGTCAATCAGACCTCACGTACATTCTTCAGAATACATTGTGTCATTGAGATTACCAATCTCAAGGTGCCACAATCTCACACCGAAGATTCATTTCACCAAGCATACTAATCTGATACTCAACAAGTATCGAAACGCGGGCATTCATATACACGTACATGCCCAAGTACCAACACAACATGCATACTCAATGCAATAGACTCGGGTATCTCCAATCATACCGAAAGTTCCAAAAACAACTGTCAATCCCCAGCTATTCTCACCTCGCGGAGAATAATGATTGATAGACTAACGACCAATGGTGTGATCCCAACATCAACACCACACAAATCGACTCATTGAATCTCCCAAAGATTCCCAATCGATAGGTATATCAATACCACCTTCCTCACACGGAAAACGTCATGAATCCATGACCCTCCAACCTCGAACCACCGTTCGGAAAACCTGGATATATTTATACCTAAAACATATCCCAGAACCAAAATACACAACTGGTTCAGAATAGTGCATCAAGCAACTATTACCAAATCAAAACCCGTATACGCCATGTATAGTCAATCTAAAGATGCTCTGTACTAATGCCATAGTACTCCACAATCTTGAGCATTTCCCTAGAGACGTCTCCTCAAACGTCTCACCGAAAGGTAAGAAATCCATTACTCGGTCCAACACCAGTAATGATTACCATGGCTGATTTACAATCAACCCACGATCGATACCAGCTGTCTCCATGATAGTACAATCCAAATCTCTCCAAGAGATAAAATCAATATAGTAGTGTTACCCCACTAGCTATATTCCACAATTCCAATTGTGACTCCCGTTACATTCCATATGCAAGGATGCTCAACCAGAGTTAACAACGACTTGTTGACAATCACGTTGGTATTCCCAACAAAATCGAGTTGTCCCGGTACAAGTCCCTCGAAACATTTGATGTATAGACTTCCCAGTGAGGTATTCCCTGCCTCATTCATCATGCCACATAGAGACTACAAGAGTCTACCATAAACCCTCACCGTATCACCGTACGATTCACCAAACTCAGTCTCAACGGGCAGTATAATGGCTCCAACAAGCACACTATAATACTGCCACGATATCTGGCTAGCAAATCGCTGCCTCCATAGGTTCATACCAACCTATCATCGTGACACAAGTTCCATCCCGGTATACCATACCATATAACCATTAGAGTTGTGGGTCATCACCCAATATATCTCTAAAACACCAAAGCATAATAGACATCCCAGTGTCCTTGCTCAAACCACATAGCAATCCTAATTCCATAGGATTTATTCCACACCCTCAGGGGTGGTGTGATCATGTTCACCACATGTCACCTCGGTATACACAAGTTTCCTCAACAACTACTCCTATTACCAGTCACATGGCCATAGCCATTCCAACGAGTATACCCAAAGGTACCACTACTCGTAAAATATATACTTCAAATATGTGATGCAGTACACTTCCTGTACGGCGCACTCAATAATTCTTCAAGCAAGCTGCTCGGCATAATGGTCTCGTCAACGAGTGACCCAGATACTACCATGTGCTCACCATTGGCACTCAAACCATATGACTAAATACATATACATCAATGTATTATTCATCGAAACGACGTTACGTGTCTACATAGACATCCACTATGTCATCATCATCCCGTGACGGTACCTGTCAACATACGACATTCAAAATAACATCGTCAACTCGTGACGGTACATGTCGATACACGACATCCATAGTCTCATCGGTAAACATATGACGGTACATGTTAATACATGGTATCCACAATAATGCTAACTAAACTGCAATATACCATAACTCATTGCTAATAAAGTAGCGGCATGATCCCTCGCCTGTCCCCGTCGTCCAATAGTGGTACATAATCAACACCCATAGCTCGTGTGCGGTACAATGCCGTGCTATGTGGATAGCGGTAGAACCCATCACTATAAAATCAGCAGCATTATCCCTCGCCATAGAGTCAGCAGCATAAAACATCGCTATAGATGTCCAGCGGTATGAACCATCGCCAATAGATGTAGCGGAATGACCCATCGCTATATAATACCTGGCCACATGAACCATCGCCAATAGATGTAGCAAAATGACCCATCACTATACAATACCTGGCGGTATGAATCATCGCCAATAGATGTAGAGGAATGACCCGTCGCTATATAATACCTGGCGGCATGAATCATCGCCAATAGATGTAGCGGAATGACCCATCGCTAAATAATACCTGGCGGCATGAACCATCGCCAATAGATGTAGCAGAATGAACCATCGCTATGAATACCCGGCGGCATAAATCATCACCAATAGAATAGCCGATCCCTAGTCTTGTTAAAGTAGTGTATTTTAATGCACCTCGCTCAAATGCGACATGCGGAATTTTACCACCGCTTCAACATTTGGCGGCAAAGCATTAAAATCATCACTCCAATATATACAACCACAATGAGTGTATTTTAATGCACCTCGCTCAAATGTGACATGCGGCAATACCATCGATTCAACATTTAGCGGCAAAGCATTAAAATCATCACTCCAATATACGTGCAACCACAATGCATAATCCATAATCCAATATACATCGCCATGAGTGTATTTTAATGCACCTCGCTCAAATGCGACATGCGGAATTTTACCATCGCTTCAACATTTGGCGGAAAAGAATTAAAATCATCACTCCAATATATATGCAACCACAATGCATAATCCATAATCCAATATACATCGCCATGAGTGTATTTTAATGCACCTCGCTCAAATGCGACATACGGAATTTTACCATCGCTTCAACATTTGGCGGCAAAGCATTAAAATCATCACTCCAATATATATGCAACCACAATGCATAATCCATGATGTATATAAACCCATTTCGTGTCTTTCAACCGTGGCCTTAGTCCTTCGTGTCAAAGCTTTCCTACAGGCACAATCCCAAACCATGAGCATATGATAATCCATTTTCACCACAATATGATTATAATGTGTAAATGCATAAACTATGAGTACAAAGTACTTCCTGTATCCCAATGCAAAAATGCTCCCTTTGGTTGTCCCTGTGCCACAACTCACAATCATAATAAACAGATTATATTATGATTCCATAGATGTCATGACATATCATTGTTCCACTATGATCACATATCATAAATGCACATAAGCAAAATAGTCGTGTCATACAACACTAACTACCATTGATGTGACTAGAAATAGACACATCTTTAGTGCTTAATTGTCTACGATTTGGTAGGTTTTGATGGATAAATTGATACGTATGCTACCTAATCGTATATTTGTGTAATTGTAGGTACAATCGAAGAAAACGAGCTAAAAATGATGTATAAAGACCAAGAACAGACATGGACATGACAATGACTAAAAGTTGATCAAGAAAAGGGCAAAAAGGTAATTTTGAAGAAGGAGATCGATTGCCACTAAGAGGAGATCGATCGCCTATGGACAGAAACATTTGCATCAAATTTGAAGAGCCAGCGATCGATCGAGAAGAAGGGGCGATCGATCGCCAAAGTCTACTGGAGCTCGGCGATCGATCGCCACTTTATAGCGATCGATCGCCTCAAGGGTTTTTCCGAAAAAAAAAAATAATGCAGCGATCGATCGCCACATTCAAGGCGATCGATCGCCGAAGAGTCCGAAAATTAGGAAATTAGGTCTTTTACCATGTTTAAAAGCTTGTAACCTATTTTATCAGCCACCAACCCCCATAACTCGAGATTATTGAGTTTTTGATAGTTTTTACAACTTTTAGAATAATTTGAGATTTTAGATTAATTTTCTTTCAAGTTTTCTTCAAGAACAATGAAGAACGGAACCGGAATCGACAAGCCAGAATCGTGATTTATATTAGTAATTTCTTTTCCTTTATTTATTTAATGTTTTTCATCGAATATTTATTGTTTTTAGATTTAATTATGCTAGGCTAAAACTCTTCGATTCTTGGTTGAAGGGATACCTGCTTTTGGATTTGAATCTTTTATGAGAATTTGGTTTGATTGTTGAATTAGATTTCGATTTCAATTTGTTTCTCAGATTTCGAATTCCATGATTGTTGTGTTTGTGTATTAGACCGATCACCTAATATTCAATTACATAATCGATAGTTTGTTGAGAAACAACTAAGATTAATAATTAACCGGCTGTATGTGTTATTGAATTCTTAGGAGAAACGGTTGAGTAATCAATTTTAACGGCTGTAGTTTTCATTGATTAGATTTATCGAACTCATTAGTTTTGAAAACTATCATTGATTTAATCATTAACGGCTGTAGTGGTGATTAGAGATTTGGTAAGAGTTGAGTTGAATGCTGTTTTCTCTTCAACTACGAATAAGATGAGTAGGAATTAAATTTCCAATCGATAGATAATCGAAAGAATTCGAATGTTTTGATTTGATGATTAAAAGATAATTTTCCAAAAGTACGGTTACCTGAAAACCAAGAATCGCTTCACTCTCATAAGTTTAAATCATCTTAGTTAATCTCGTTAGTTAGTTTAATTTTAGAATTTGCTTAGTAGTAATCATTCATCCTAAAACCCCCTTGTTACTATTCGTTTTTGGCACGAAATAAATTTACCTTCCCTGTGAGATCGATCCCTACTTCCACTACTACATATTTTTGCTATTAACTGAAGAAGGGTTAATTTGGGCGTACACGATAAACGCTATCAACCATCATGCATAATTATGTGCTACTCGTTTCCATCATTATGATCCTAGGCCCTCAACAGCCCCAAAAGAGCAAACCACTGCTCTGATACCACTAATGTAAGGACCCCCGTGCCCTTAACCCGTTATTAGTGTATTAACCCTTGTCATTGGTGCATACAATCATGTTATAGGGGGAAAGAGATTACATGCAACCCTAGCATGAAATACCATATATAAAATTTCTTTACATTATTCGCATAATGTCTAAACTTTCCCAAACATAATCCATAAACATAACATGCACCTTTATACATACACTAACATGCTCTCAATTCATTTTGCAATTCATAAATAATTGCATGCAACACATAAATGAAAAGATAAAGGCCCTTGCCTTCTTTATACAACCCATATACACATGATACTGCTCACATGCTCACATTGTTTAATCACCTGCCCCAAGATAGACAGCCCCCACACGCGGTGAGCATACCAATATCCCAAATCCAATAATCACAATGATACAATTGATAAATACAAAAATGTAAATGCTATGAATATAAAAGATGCTCCCTGGATGGTATTATCCTCATCCGGGATTCCCTGTACTGTCCGTGTTCTCAAAATAACTGAAACGTTCAAATTCCCAAATGCCAGTTAATCATTACATTGATTAACAAATCCATTTGCCACATACCGATATCATAATCAATAATACCAAATCATTAAACAATGATTACAAATATTCCATGTATCTCACTTGTGGTTTCATCTTTCCATTTCATTGCTCGCTCTACAATAGCGGCATTTCATTCTCACGCAAGCTCAACAGCAGTGGCGTCATAACTGATGTTCGCTCAAAGGCGACAACATCTCAATCATTGCTCGCTAAAAAGCGGCACCATATAATCCATAATGCACTATATCCATTTATAGTGATTACCATGAGCCATGCATTTCAATATACATTTATTGCAATATAGTGTACCAAGCACTCAACAATTGCAAATATAATAAAAGGGCTATGCTCGTACGTCATACGTACCTTATATTCCCGTAGTTCGAATCCAATCTTGCCTTGGTCCCGTGACCGATGAATTATGTGCTAAACATGATTAATAATCCACAATTAATCTTAAGCATGCAACCACGTGCCCAAGCACGTTCACAAACCCCAATTATATCGTCATCGATGACGATTAACCATTTTAAAAGACCCCGGGCGAAGCATGCATCGAAAACTCAACACAAAGTTAAACCCCAAAAACAGGCACTGGCGATCGATTGCATCATCTCAGGCGATCGATCGCCTCGCAAAATGGCATGGGCGATCGATCGCTTCATTTCCAGGCGATCAGTCACGTCTCAATGTTTTTGGCTACTGCCTCATGGCGATCGATTGCTTCCTTTGAGGCGGTCGATCGCCTCACTGTTCATCTTCCTAAAAATTCCAACAACGTCGCGGCGATCGATCGCCCCGCCCTAGGGATCGATCGCCTCGACCTGTAACAACCAAAAATGACGTTTTTCTTGCAAAATCTTCCCCAACAACTATGCTCACACCCCATACAACATACATCCTTAACAAGGGGCTATAAATCAACCCCAAAATACAACAACCCAAAAATCTTTAAGAACCAATTTCTTTAAACCAAACACAAATCCTTCCCAAACACCACAATACCACTTTCAAATCGAAGATAAATGCGAGGGGATGAATAATACCTTATTATATTCGAGAAATTTGGCTCCCAAGTCGAGCAACCATCAATTTTTATCAAGGGAGAAAAGGGGAAGGAGAGGGGTGGGAATCGCTGGGAAGAGAGGGGAGAGAGGGAGGAGATTCCGTGTAATGACGGAACACGGAGTCTATTTGGTATATATGGCTCCAAAGCTCCAAAATATCGACTCCTCCACAAATATATCATGATTCATTATATATCATATATTTTCAATAATTATCTCTCCAACTCAAATTCCATTACCAGCCCCAGTACAAAGTACTCCGGGCCCCAGATTCAACCAAAAACCAAATTCCAAGGTTATAACCACGATGATAATACAATCTCATCCCTTGGATCCATCGATTCCAAAAACCGGATTTAAAATCCCCGAGAGTCCCGAAACCGCAATTAATTCATAATTGCCATAATTAAAATCCTTTAAGAATTATTACCACACCGGGATTAACACCATAAATCCCCAGGCATCACAGACTGACTATCACAGTGCACGCTAATGGGTGGCACAGGTTTTGACCACATTGGAATGTCCTCCAAGAAACTCAGAAGCCAATCAGCTTCTTCTGCTGCAAGATCTAAAGCTATGAACTCAGATTCCATAGTTGATCTAGCAATGCACGTCTATTTGCATTATTTCTATGAAACAACTGCACCTCCGATTATAAAGATATATCAACTCGTAGACTTTATATTCTTGGAGTCCGATATCCAATTCGCATCTGGGTACCCTTCGATTACTGCTGGATATCTCGTATAATGTAGTCTGTAGGTAGTAGTGTATCTTAGATATCTAAGAATTCGAACTACTGCCTTCCAGTGCTCATAACTATGATGACTCGTATATCTACTCATCTGTTGACTGAGTTGCAGTACATGAGGTACATGCGACTACCTATGACCCTAGAGTACTCAAGTTGTTGCACGATATCGTCATGACTTGCAAAGTGTGCATAGCATAGTGAATATTGTGTGAATTTTGTAATATTCTTAAGAAGTCTCTAATACATGCTAGAACTTAACTACATGCTCTTTGAGGCGTATGTCTAGACTACTTGCGAGCGTGAAAGTAATATAGGCAATCTTTGATGCGTTTGAGCTTTCAAGCCATCCATGTAAAGAAAATCAATCACTAGTACCCTGTGATATCCCTGAAATAATCATGTGCATTATGGCCTTTAATTATGATTTTGAGGTTATATGGTGCTATTATATTGGCATGGTTGAGAAATGTATAGTTATGCGGTGGGCATGAACTGGTAATACATTCAGGGTGCATGTGATGCATGTTGGGAAATTTGTGATTTGGCATGATTTATTTGGGTTGGTTCCCATTAATTTGGAAAGCTTGTTAATTGTTGCTATGGTGCATTTTAATTGAGTAAATGCTTTAAAATATCATGTAGTGATATTTTACTACATCATGCTAATTAATTGGGTACTTTTTTTAAAAGTAAACCCCACACCTTTTATACCCCACCCCACATTTTCACTCTTATCTCCCCATCACTCTTCTATCACTCAAACCCTTCTCCCCCAAACCCATCTTATCTCCTAGCAAGAGAAAAGAAAGAGTAGGAAGCTTGGAGGCTTGAGTTGCTTGATATCTTGCCAGGATTTGAGTTCAAGTGGTAAGTAAACCTTCTTGTTTAGATTTGGGTTTATTTTGATGGGTTTTGTATCCCGGGAGGAATTCGATCTCTTCAATCTCGGACCACCTACATAACTGCGATGTTGATTTTGGGGGAAAAAGGGTTTGATATGAAAAGTGTTGATTATGTTGTTGGTTAAGGGATTTTGTTGATTATTGATGTGTTTGTATTAATTATGATGTATTTGAGGTGTTGAGTTGAAATGGGTGTAATATTTGTTGTGTTTTGTGGGTTGGAGGACAAGAAGGGCATGAAAATGGCGAAAATCGCGTATACAGAGCGAGGCATCGATCGCCTCGAAGTAACGACCGATCGCCTTGAGGCAGCAAGTTTAGGCGACCGATCGCCAAGTCTGGGTGACCGATCACTGAGAGCATGTGATCGATCGCATGAAATGAAGCGATCGATCGCATGTTACCAGAATTGAAATTCTTGGTTATTTTGATGAGATTTTTGGTAATGGGCTATTATTTGGTTCTAATATTGTGTTGTGCAATTGTGTAGAGCCTTCCTAGGTGGCAACACAACACAGGAGATAAAGTCCTACCATATTCCATATTTTGGAAAGGTACGTAGAGAGACGTACGGGCGCCAAACGCTAATATGCATTTTGTATACATATCAGGATTATGCATTGTGGTTGCATATATGTAGGGTCTTCCTACCTTAACATCATTATAATAACGTATTATGGACTAAACATGCATTAATAACATCTTAGGGTTCTGGTTGTAGCCTTGAGCTAATAGGATTACAGGCCAAAAATAAAATTCCAACAGCTAATTAATTACATTCTCGATAATGAATGTTAAAGCTATAGATTTACACTACTCCTAGAGTAGAGACTATCCAAAAATCCTGTAACCTAAATTCTTTCATGCTCCTCGTAGCTCACTGCCTCAACCCGACCCTTAGCCCTTCAGTCCAAAAGTGTACCTACAGGAAAAACCCATCATGAGCATGTACTTACTCTGAGTGTCGGGGCGGCGATGACAGACATTTTGGGTAGTAATTGTAGTCACGCGAGTTTCTACCATACCTAGACACAAGGGACGACGAGCACAACACAGGATGATTCTCCTAGTGCAAAGTGTGTGTGTTGTCACTCTCTGCTCGAGCTTGATATTGATTGATGATACCTTTCTTTGGTACAATGTTTGATATAATGCTTAAGTGGAGTTCAAGTGTGGCCAAAAGCTTTACTAAATGTTTAGTATGAAAGCCTACTTTTTGGAATTATATCATGGTAGTGTTTAGGATTGTATTGGATTTGATTTGAGATCCTTTTAACTTGGAACATGTGTAGTGTGTGAATAAATGGGTTAGACACATGGTAGTGTGAATTATAACTTGGAATAAAGATTGTGGTGATGTATGCTTGAATGGACATCATATGAGTTTTAGATTGAAACTCAATGCATGTTTAATTTGTTTAAGTTGAATTTAAACAAATAAATGATTTTATGTTGGGATTAAGGGAATTTGATTTAAAGGGTAGAATCTTGTATCTACATGGATCCTTTCTTTCATGTCTTGGTTTGAATCACTTCGGTGTTGGTTTGGATGTTTGGAACATGTTAATTGGCTAAATTGAGTTTTGTTGTTGGGTGGTTGGATTATGTGATATTATGGGAATAACTTATGAATTATTATGATATTTTATGCATCAAATATTGGTTATGAGATAACCCTTATACCTTTAAGTTCATGTAGAGCCTTCTTGAGCTCTCGGACAACAAAAAGGATGACTTGATGGTAAACACGGATGATAAGGTACGTGGTGACGTACGAGCAGGTATAATATGAATTATTTCATATTCCAGTATTCATATATGTGAATAATTGTGATGACTGAATATAAGGGAACAAATATGTGAATTGAATTTGATATATGTGGTATGGGGACACGTAAATGTACGTTGTCCAGATTGGGAATTGGGCATTATGTGAATTGAGTTTGAAATATGTGGTATGGTGGACACGTAAATGTAAGTGGTCCAGACGTAGAGTTAGGTATGGATGCCTTTGGCATGATCAGTATGAGAAAGTGTTGAGTGAGATAGATTGATAGACAGAATTGCATTGATATGAAATTATTTATGATTGAGCATAAATAATAGATTCTTGTTGTATTGAATTCATCGTGTGGTTGAGTATCATATTTTTAGTGACGATAGTAAACTTGATGTTATGAAAGCGTGTAAGCTTGAAACAGGAACATTGCGTGGAAGCTGTACAGATTCAGAATTTCACAGGGAGTACATCTTATAGATTTTCGATACTCTTAAATTGTGATATCATGATCTTTATGCATTGTTATGATATGGGTAGTGTGATGTTGGTATGCTCACCCTGTTTGGGGCTGTTTCTGTTGAAACAGGTAGAACAGGTACGACATGTACTACGACGTTTTGGGATGGTAAGCTCGAACTCGTTGAACGATGCTGCTTCTTGGAGTGTAGTTTGAGAATGGGTTGAAGGCATACATTATTTATGCATTAATTGGTATTCATTTATTTATTGCTCGTATGTGAGCATCTGGAAGCATGTATATGGACTGTATAAGGGTGTTGAAGCCCACTTTTGATGTCTTCTTAGTATGGTGTTTTCCGTGGCTGGGAACTTACTTAGGGTTTTGGTTTCTTTTAAGTATTGTGTTTTTCCCTGGCTAGGAGTTATTTTGTGATGTGTTTTATTTTTGGATAGCTCACTTTATGGGGAGACTCTGCCCAAATTTTTATAAAAACCCACAGTGTAAAAGTGGTGCAATGGTGATGATAATGGGTGAACCTTGAGTCTTATTACTGGTAGAAGTGATCATACCATGCTGCATGCGAGGTAATGAAACTGTGAAATTAGTGGTTAGATATATGGAATATCTGTAATCATTGTTTAATGATTAGTTTATTGATTTTGGTATTGTTATTTGGGAATGGATGGGTGAATCAATATAATGATTAACTGGCTTTTGGGAATTTGATGGTTTCAGTTATTTTGAGAACAGGGACAGCACATGATCCCATGTGGTAACGATACTATACAAGGAGTATATTTTACATTACAGTTTTATATTCTGTAAACTATGTTTGTGATTATTGGATCTGTGGTATTGGTATGCTCACCCCGTGTTGGGGCTGTCTCTGTTGGGACAGGTGGAACAGGTACATCGGTAGCTCTGGAATTGAGATCGAACTATGGGTTGGAGGTGCTTCCAGGACTGAAGTGCCAGTGCCGGTATTGTGTTAGGTACTTTATACATTAAATACACATTCATTCTTTGGGTGCTCGCATGCGAGTACAGTTACATGTGTATATGAGTTGTATAAAGGGCATGAGCCTTTCTATTTTCATTTATTGGTTGCATGCAATTAAATAAGGAATTGCTATATGAATTGAGAACATGTTAGTGTATTATAAGATGCATACTTAAGGGTTGAGTGGTATGGGGATATGGACATTATATGAAATAATGTAAGAAATTTTATTATTGATATTTTATGCTATGATAGCATGTGGTTCTCCCCCCTGATTACATTATTGTATGCACTAAGTACATAGATTAATACACTCATAGAAGATTAAGGGCACGGGGTCCTTACAAATTAATTGGAAATGAGACCCTAACATGATGGTATTATCATCACCCTATATTCAATAGTCTAAATTTGATTTTGATAAATGTGTTTCAGATAAGCATTTTAACCATATATATCTAAATTAAATTTACAACGTTAGATATAACATAATAATATTATCCTTATGTTAGATTGAACGTATATATAATTCGTATAATGTAGTATCATAAAGCCACATGCTAAATGAGTGGTGGTGCTCTACGAAAATAAATTAGAAAGTTGAATTTTCTTAATAAATTAGAAATAATGGGAATTCATTATTTGGGTTAAAAGAGATCAATAAGGAAACAAATTCGATTCATTTCAATTTGTTAGTCAAAGTCCTTTTTTTTTTAAGTCATCATATTAAATAAAGAAGAAAGTTCATACTAATTACTAACCGACTCAACCTTCTCTGAAATTTCCCCGCAGCACCGTCAGAGGAAGACAAACATGACAATTGTATCCTCCTAATTTTGAAAGTGTTTATATATACACAAGATTTTAATTTAATAATGATTTTCTTTAAAAAAATGACAATTTATCTTAAATTTAAAAATTTTATTTCTTTAAAAGATGATAATTTATCTTAAATTTAAAAATTTTAAGCGTTATATATTGACTTATATATATATATATATTTTTTTTTTTTGAACATACTTTTTTTTATATATATATTTAGGAACTAAGAAATTGATCAACAGCCTTTTGGTCAACTTTTTTTTTTGTTAGGAAAACTTTTCTTTTTCCTCATGTAAAATTGGTCTTCAAGGTGACTCCTAAATCTATTCACACGCAAAAAAAATCATATTAATATTTGAAGTGCGAATTTAATTAACATATATTAGCTTAAGATATTTACTTGGATTGCCGCTATACTATATTGGTATAGAAATTCTATACAACCGTATCGAGAGATGCTCCACTAGCGTATAGTACATGTTATATCTTGAATTAATTAATACAAAATAATTGAGTTGAAATACATTTCTGAGACCTCGGGATATATATTTAAAATATCTAATATAAATAAAATACCAGGAAAAGAAGGGACACCACCTGAGAAGATAAGAGACCTCACCCAGGAAGAGAGACACCTTCCGAGAAAAGAAAGAGAAGAGACATCAACCGTGAAGAGAAGTGACCACCCGAAAAGAGAAGAACCAGTGCACGAAATTTGATATGAAAATTGACATATGTACATACATGCATGATACACCTCACATTTCAAGTTCCAATACAAGGTCACGATGAATAAGTGACAAGAAAGCATGCCAGATGAAATGATTACATCGACTTTCAATTACTTCAATTATAAAAAAGGGCAGATGGTTTTAGATGGAAGGGAGAGTTTTTCTCCCCAATTCTTCTCTCCTCTTGGTTCTTAATTTTTCTCTCCAGAAGACATTTTTCTCTTCTCTTTCATTTTGAGTTTTGCTCCATTCTTGTACAACAGACAATGTAATTTACCATTATTATATTGGAAATTATACCGGACACATGGTTTTTCCCTTCAAATTGAGGGATTTTCCACGTAAAATTGTGTCTCATTCAATTTCTGTAAATGGAAATTTTTTGAGATAACATTGGCGTCGTATGTGGGAAATTTGAGCTAAGGCGTGAGACTATGCATACATGGCTATGTAAAGAGGACCATAAACATGAGAAACTGGGGAAGATGAGTTAAATGAGCTAAAGCGTGGAGATCTGGGAAGGGGGTCAACTTGATTTCCATTCCAACAAAAAATTGTCAATAAACTTCATCCATAATACCTACAGTTCTCCATTGGATTATTTCAGCAGATAAATATTGATTAATGCTTAATTACTTTATAATTATTATGTGATTGACAAAGAATTACATGTTGTGCCAAGAAATATGAATAGCATACATCATATATATATTGATGTACATTTGTGAAATGTGCATGTAATTATGAAATCTCATTAATTTAACATTTTACTGTTGTTTCCTGTCCTCTTTAAATGGGAGCTCATCCATTTGAGAGCTCATCCCTTGAGAGGTCATTCCCTGGAAGCCCATCCCTTCGACAGCTCATCCCATTTAAAGGTCATCCCCTGGGATCTCATCCCTTTGAGAGGTCATCCCTTGAGAGCTCATCACGTGAGAGGTCATCCCCTGTGAGCTCATCCATTGAGAGCTTATCCCCAGAGAGCTCATACATTGACCTCAACTTGGCCTCATACATTGGTCTCAACTCGGCCTCATACCTCGGCCTCATACATTGGCCTCAACTCGGCCTCATACTAGGCTTCATCTCGGCCTCATACCTAGGCGTCATTTTGGCTTTATACATTGGCCTCAACTTGGCCTCAAATATTTGCTTCATCTTGATCTCCTCAGATTGGTCTTGGTTAGTTTTGCCTCGGGCAAAGAAAAATATAAAAAATAATAGAAGAAGATTAATACATATGCTTATTATTTAGAGAACAATGCTTGTCAGCCACTAGCTCGCCCATGGAATGCTTTTCATTTGCGAAAGTATTATGTCTAGTAGGTATGGTATAGTCAAATGTCTTTTGTGAAGTGAATTATGTATATTTTGATATTATTGTAATGAATATGTTTGCCTTGATCTTATGGTTATATAATATTCTATGAGAGCATGAGACGACGAATCCGAGAGCATGAGATGAGAAGAATATGAAAGCATGAGAGCATGTGATGAGAAGAATCTGAGAGCATGAGAGCATGGGATGAAGAATCTTGAGAGCATGAGATGAGAAGAATCTGAGAGCATGGGACGAAGAATCTTTGAGAGCATGAGAGCATGAGATGAGAAGAATATGAGAGCATGAGATGAGAAGAATCTGAGAGCATGAGAGCATGAGACGAAGATTCTTGAGAGCCTGAGAGCATGAGAAGAAGAATCTGAGAGCTTGCGATGAGAAGAATCTGAGAGCATGAGATGAGAAGAATCTAACACCATGAGATGAGAAGAATCGGAGAACATGAGACAAAGAATCTTGAGAGCATGAGATGCGAAGAATCTGAGAGCATGAGATGAGAAGAATCTGATAGCATGAGAGCATGAAACGAAGAATCTGGAGAGCATGAGAGCATGAGATGGGAAGAATCTGAAAGCATGAGATAAGAAGAATCTGAGAGCATGATACGAAGAGTCTTGAGAGCATGAGAGCAAGAGACGAGAATAATCTGAGAGCATGAGAGCATGAGATGAAGAGTCTTGAGAGCATGAGTGTAGGGTCTTCCTACCTTAACATCATTATAATAACGTATTATGGACTAAACATGCATTAATAACATCTTAGGGTTTCGGGTTAGCCTTGAGCTAATAGGATTACAGGCCAAAAAATAAAATTCCAAAAGCTAATTAATTACATTCTCGCTAATGAATATCAAAGCTATAGATTTACACTATTCCTAGAGTAGAGACTATCCAAAAAATCCTGTAACCTAAATTCTTTCATGCTCCTCGTAGCTCACTACCTCAACCCGACCCTTAGCCCTTCAGTCCAAAAGTGTACTTACAGGAACAACCCATCATGAGCATGTACATCATTATTTAACATCATAAGATAATGGCATATAAATAAAAGCGTGAAATAATCGTTAACATATACTTCCTAGTTAATCGCATTAACCCACTTTTGTTGTCCCTGTTTCATAGTCATGCATGTAATCATTAGTTCTTGACATAAATGATTAAAATCGTACTTCACTCATATGCTCATAATCAACAATTTAATTAGAAATGTGACTGTTCTGGTCCTGTTATGTCAGCGGCACGATTGGACCCCTCGCTCGACATATAGCGGTACTGTGATATCCATCGCTACTCTTTGATAGCGGATATATCTCATCGCTAGCTATGTCAGCGGTAAGTACCTTCCTCGCTTGCCTATAACAACCACCGGAACACTCTACCATTTCTAATAACATACTTTAACATACATCATAAACATTATAGCATCCTTACTCATCATAAACATCATCCTTACTTATCATAAACATCATCCTTACTTATCATAAACATCATCGTATCTTTACTTATCATAATCATAATTGTACATTTACTTATCATTAACATGATCAACCTGTTACGTAAATACTTATGCAATCATTGCATAGTCATAGTATAGAAGTGTGTTTTACCGTCCGATGCCCGTACGTCTCTTACGTACCTTAATCTCAAAAGTGGAGAAGTTGAAGAACTTTATCTCCTTGAAGTTGTTGGTACCTGGGATGGTTCTACACAACCATACAAATCAATATTAGGAGCCAATAATAGTCCAAATACCAAAAATTCAACAAAAAACATCATTTCCCACTTTGAAGCAGCTGGCGATCGATCGCTGCATCGAGGCGATCGATCGCGAGCCTTGCCGATCGATCGCTGCATCGAGGCGATCGATCGCGAGCCTTGCCGATCGATCGCTTCGATGTAGTGATCGATCGCCTGACCCTTCTGCCTCGCGGCGATCGATCGCGCCATATATGGCGATCGATCGCATGCAACATTTTTCGCCACTGGCCTTCGGCGATCGATCACCTCATATATGGCGATCGATCGCCACCTGCTGTGTGCGCGATACTTCACCATTTTTGAGCAATTTTCAAGCTCTACCACATACCCTTCAAACCCAAACATTCCAACAACTCAAATATCATCATAACTCACTAAAACCCACATAAAACACCTCAAAAATCATAACACAACCACATACAACACATACCCAAAAAATAAATCCACAAAAATCCCAAAATGCTAACCCATTTCAAAACCAAACAAAACTTTGGGAAGGGTTTCATACCTCTTGAAGAATCCAAATCCTATCAAAAAACTCACAAACAAAGATTTGAGAAGATTTCTCCTTCCTCTTTTGCTCAATTTCGAAAATGTGAGGTGGGTTAGGGTTGGGGATGAGGATTGGGGATTTAAAAGTGAAGGATAAAGTGAGGGTAAATGATGGATAAAAGGTGGGGTAAAGGGTTATTAAATTTGTATCCCAAAATTAACATGATGTATAAAATACCCCAATATGGTATTTTAAAAGCATTTTACAAAAATGCACCAAACTTCCACTAAATCCATATTTTCCACATAATTAACAATCAATACAATTAAATCATGTTAACACCTCATTTCCCAACATGCATAACATGCACCCTGAAATGCAACCCCCAGGTCACGCCTACCATGTGACTAAGCATTTCGATAACATAATTAATTCCAACACATAAATCAATTATCACTATAATTAATCACGTAAACATTATTAATGCCCAAATTGCAATTAATCATTTCGGGGATGTCACAATGAGAGCATGAGATTAGAAGAATCTGAGAACATGAGATGAGAAGAATCTGAGAGCATGAGACTAACAGAATGAGGCGAGGGATGGCTAACATGCATAATGAGGCAAGGGAGGGCTAAAATACAGAATGAGGAGGGAGGGCTGACATATGAATGAGGCGAGGGAGGGATGAGATACAATATCAGCTTCGTGGGAGTTATGAGAGTTCAGATATCTTTTATTGAATCGGATATAATGAGTTTTATTTGCTCAATATCTTATTAGCTTGGAATGTATGTTATCGAAGTTCGTACGAGCTTTATTTTCTCAGGATATTTCTTATTTCAGAATTCGATGAGCTCTATCAGCTCACGATATTTATAACTGGAGTTTGGAAGAGTTTTACGTGCTTGGCATATTTATTATGGAGTCCTAATAAATTTTATTAGCTCGAGATGTTCCTTGACTCAGGAATTCAAATACGCATTCTTTAAGTAACTCGGATATAATGAGCTTTATTTGGTCAGGGTCTTATTAGCTCGGGATTTCTATTGATTCATTTTTTTCGGTATGGACAATCTCAGGATGACTTTAATTTTTGTGTTGATGCTTAGTTATCTCAGTCAGTCAAGCAATCAGTTCAGACTGGGGTATCTCAGCCTCAGTCTTCCCGGTCAGCAATTCAGGTTAGTTCAAGATTCTCGATCACTTCAGTTAAGTCAGGATCCATGTCCACCTCACGCCAAGCGTAGCCCAATATGGTTATGCCGAACATCGATTTTTTAGATATTTCGTCAACATACCATTGTAAGGCCGAGCAGAATACTTTATAAGTTATAATTACCAGAGGCTCCAATCGTTATGATTATATCGATTACACACTATATTACAGTGATGAGCTCCACACCTCTGATCAATTCAGTTCTTGAAGCCCAGTTCATCGTAGTGTGAATCTATGTGGAGTCATTTACATTGTGGTTTTATACTAGATATATTCAAAGTATGGAATTCAAAAATTCCAAGAAGGACGCACATATACTTCTGGTCTAATATTGGTGTCGAGACATCGAGTTACACTCTAGCTCGACTAGAGGGGATGCTAATGTTATATCTTGAATGAATTAAAGCATAATAGTTGGGTTGAAATGCACTTGTGAGACCTCGAGATATATATTAAAAAATACATAATATAAATAAAATATTCGGAAAGAGAAGAAATACTACCCGGGAAGAGAAGAAACACTACCCATATATCAATATATGGAAAAAATCATATTAATATTTGAATTGCGAATTTAATTCCCATTTATTAACTTAAAATATTTACTTGAATTGTCGCTATACTATATTGGTATAGAAATTCTATACAACCGTATCGTGAGATGCATCCACATATCGCGTATAGTACAAATTCTGTTTAATAAGTATTTTTTTATGAAAGTATAATGAATATTAATTTAATTTATACTTTTTAGGAAATGTGATAAATATCAGATTATTATATTATCTAGTGTCAGAAAAATATAGCTGGGAGAGTTAAGGAAAAATCAAAATAATAATAAAAGTTTAATAAGCATTCTGGTCTACGTAGAATTTGGTCATCTAATTGGTTAAAATTTGATTTTTAGTAAAATAAATTTGTTTTATTTGTATTTTAGTCTTTTTTTTTTTCATATTACGATGAAATGAAGAATGTCTTTAGTAATTATAAGTTATGACCTTGTCAACATTATGTTAGAAGCTTCCATGTTTATGGAACTTCAAAACGTGCAGACATACCAACACGTCTCTATAGTCAAATTATAATATTTTTCAAAATAGGAAAAACATTATTAATTAGAAAATGATAAATATATATATACGCGTGGGTTCCACTCCTCTTAGCGCCACCAAACGAAATCGTCAAATTGCAACCAAATTAATAGGAGTATATTCAGAAAACAAATCGAAGGGATATCCACAAAATATTTTTATATACTTGGTTTCTTCACAATAAAATGTTTGTTGCAATAATTACCCTTTACTAGCAGAATAATCGAAACATAGTGTTTTTGGTAAGAGACAAATGTTTGATCTAAAATTGCTATCAGAATAAAAAGTGTTCGATTCCCATAAGTTGCAAGATAATACAATAATTGTTATAAATAGTTGGAGTTCAATAATTGCCACTTGGTGGAAGAGCAATCGTAACACAATGTCTAGACTAATTACATATAAAATATAAAATTTTAAGATACTTATTAGTTATAATATAATAATAATTCACTACAAAAATTCCTTCAATTAACGATAGTCTTAATTTCGTTGTTAATTTATGACAGAATAATGATAAACAATATTTAAAATTTATTTTACTTTAAAATTTAACTACGATCTATCCATCACAACATAATATAAAAAATCGACAAAAATAATTTGCATTTTATGATATTTAGGACGGACCAATATAATTAGTAAATAAGGCGTGTCACCCATACAATTAAAATATTGAAAACTTGATCATAAATTTTTAGGGAAAATTTTTTTATGTAAAATAATTTTAATACGACTTCAAATTTCTAGTTGGAACAATAATGGATGCACCTCCTATATCTTAATATAAATTATCATTTTAACCAGAATCTTTGATAATAAATTAAAATTTGCTGATGCCATTTTAAATCCATCATATTTTGTTGAATTAATTTAATTTTTAGCGATATTTTAATATGAAAGATATTAGGATATTAAATGTGTTTTTACATACTAAGAAGATATATAATATTGTTTAAACTAGAATATCTAGAATAATAATTATTTAAATTAGAAGATTTTTATGTATAATTTACATAAATATAATAAATCTTTTCCTTACGCATAAAATTTGGTGCCCACCACACTAACAATATTTTTCTATAATTAGAACAAAATATTTTTTTGTGTTAAAGTATTTTTTATTATTTGTTTATTATCGAAGAAATGACAAAAGATCTTATGTATACGCGTATTCCCTCTCTTCACCACCTTATATAAACACAAATCTCTCATTCAACATCGATACCAAACACCCTTTTGATAGTTCTTCATATCTAAAATCTCCTATCCAACAATATCAAAACAACATCAAGAAATCTAACAATGGCTTCTTCTTCTTCAATGAAATTTTCAATGATTCTCTTCTTCGTCGGCTCTGTCTTCTTCCAAGCAACTTTAGGTACGCATAACATATTTTCTGTCTTTTGATAATTAATGACTTTCATCAGTTCGTTTTATGAATCTTTATGGTTATTTTTCTTTAATTACAGCCGAGGTTACGTGCGAGAATTTGCCAAAGAATCTTTGTTCCTTTGCGATCGCATCGTCGGGGAAGAGATGCTTGCTGGAAAACTACAGGAATGAAGAAGGGAATCTTGACTACACTTGCAAGACATCGGAGGTGGTTGTGGAGAGATTGGCTGGATACATAGAGACCGATCAATGTGTGAGTGCGTGTGGCGTCGACCGCGGATTCGTCGGAATATCCTCCGATGCTTTCTTCTCGCCTGAATTTGCCTCCAACCTCTGCTCGCCTCCATGCTACCAGAACTGCCCAAATATTGTTGACCTCTACTTCAACCTCGCTGCTGCTGAAGGTAATCAAATCTTACAAGATTCCATTATCAAAAAAATATATAAAAATCTTTACAGAAGGTCAAGAAATTGGATATATGACTAAAATTTTATATGTTTTGAATATTTTCAGGAGTGTATTTGCCAGCTCTGTGTGAAAAACAGAAGTCAAGCCCCCACCGCGCTATGTTGGAGCTTCTGAGTAGCGGCGGCGGCTCCGCTCCCGGTCCGATGGCAGACGAGCTTTCTGCGGCGCCAGCTCCGGCTATGTTCTGAACGACATATATTTAGTAGTTATATTATATGTACGGATTTTGAAAGGAATTGTTTTGATTCTTTGGTTAGGATTGGGGTTTTGGTTCAAGTTTTTTGTGTAACACAATCATTCAAATTCGATTTTAATAATAATAGTAATAAATAAATAATTTCTTTTTATTTGCCACGTTCATATTAACTTTTTGCTATATATTGAGATTATTGTTTTCTGTCTATATCGCATATTTCTAATTTAAACTAATTGATTAACTATGTAGTAGTTTGACTGAGGAGAACAAATGTCATAATTATATAAAAAAATTATATGTAATTATAATAGTTTACATATAAAGATAGAAAATGAACTTATATATTTGTAGATCTTATATTATTTTTTTAGAATAATTTCATTTTAGTTTCCTAAAGTATCCATTACATCATTTTGTTACCCAATGTTTCACTTTAATATTTTTTTATCCCCAATATATCTTAATCAATATCCACACGAAATCATATATACATGAACATCATACAATATAAAAAATAATTTTATTTTCAGTATCCAAAGTATATCTAAATAATCAAATTTTGATATCTCTATTTTTTTTAGACCATTCAACTTTGATCCCAATATATCTTAAATTAATTGGTTTCCATTTGATCTAACACAACTTGCATAATACTTTTTTCCTATTTAAAAAACATATGCAATCCTTTTTTTATCTCAAAGGTGCTAAGGTTTGAACAAAAAGATATCAAATTTGTACTTAAATAGTGAAATAGACCTAATAAATTATACAATCGATTTAATTAGACTTTAAGCGAAGATTCATTAGACCCAAAACAACATATGAAAGTTAAACTGATAACAACGGAAGAACAAGCATTTCCGGTATCCATGAATGGGACACTAGGGTTACCCCATTGTGATGTGTATATTGTTAGCATAAAATACCCTATAAATCAAACGTTGTCTCGATGAGCTTTGTGGACCCTAGCCCAATTAGCTAACTCATTACATCTATAAATATATCATTCCATCTAGGGTTAGAATAGAACTCCATTCAATACACTTTTATAAGCCGACATCACACTAGCACTGATACCGAACTTGTAGATCTGATCAGGGTGATTGGACTAGAGGATCACCGCCATCAGACTGGTTTCGTTGTTATCGCTAATCTCTTTTCGTGCATTATATTTATGATTTTTGCATGTTTATATATGAATCAGGTGTGATCGACCCGTCCCCGGGTTAGATATGTTTATGTTTTATTCCGCTGCGTTTGGATCTGACGCCGGTTGACGAAAACCCAACAATGGTATCAGAGCCAGGTTGTGCTTTGATTCATATATTCAATAATTAATTTTGTTAGATCGTTTCCAATCGATAATAATCGTCGTATTTTCAGAAATTATCTAGTCCGAAAAACATAGAAAGAATTAAAAACGAAGTTTTAATTTCTGACGCCAATATCGACCCTGCCGGAAATCGTTTCCGATCGTTACCTACATGGAGAGTCGGCGGTGTACGGCGGCATAAATGGCGGAGAAGCGTTCTCCACCATGGTTGATAAATGTGATTTTTACACTTAATTTAATATAAGATTATGTGTAATTTTGTAGTGATTCCTGGAAAATATTACGTGTGTTGGTATATATTTCTATATTTCAGGAATCTAGGTCCAAATGCTGTGATATCCCCGAAATGGTTAATTGCATTTGGGCATTAATTACGCTTATTATGATTAATTATGTGGTAATTATTTATGTGTCGGAATTTATTTACCTTATGGAAATGCATGGTCATGTGGATAGGGTGACCCGGGGTTGCATTTCAGGGTGCATGTGGTGCATGTTGGGTAAATTGTTGGGAACATGATTTATTTGCCTTGGTTAGCAATTAATTAGAAATCATGTGTTTAATTGATATTTGGTGCATTATGAGTAAATGCTTTGAAAAATATCATGTTGGGGTGTTTATACACCATGGAATGCTTTTAATTAAATAAACTCACCTTTTATACCCAACCACACCTCATCCACTCTTACTTTTCAATTTTACCAACAACACCCAAACCCTCCCTTTCCCCTGATTTTCGAAATCTAGCTTTGGGGTGAAGAGAAGTTCTTGCAAAACCTTGATTTGTGGAGTTTGTTGGGTGATTTGAGATCCCCAAGAGGTATGGGCACCTCATGGTTATTTTTGTAAGGTTTTGTTTAAGTTTGATATGGTTTGAAGGGTTTTAAAATGGGTTTGTGTTGGGTTGTTGTGGTTTTGGTATTATTTTGGGTGGATGTTAAATATATGAGTTTATGTAGATGTTTATTGTTGGTTTTGAGTTGTTGGGTTTGGTTGATGTTGGTGTATGTGGGTGTGTATGAGTTGGGGTTGAAGATGGGTGAATAGTGCCCAAACCCCGCATGCCCAGAGCTCGGCGATCGATCGGCGCCTTCTCGCGATCGATCGCGAGCAACAGAGCTGAGGCAGTGAGCTTCAGCGATCGATCGCGAGTTTGGCGCGATCGATCGGCGAGGCCGCGATCGATCGGCGCTAACTCAGCGATCGATCGGCGAGGCCGCGATCGATCGGCGCTAACTCAGCGATCGATCGCGGATTGCTTAAATTTGTTGCCCGAGACAGTGAGGTCTCGCGATCGATCGGGGCTTTATGGCGATCGATCGCGAGACACCAAAAATGGTGTTTTTGGTTATTTTTGTAGGATTTTTGGTATTGGACTATTATTGGGTTCTAATATTGATATTTGTGAATGTGTAGAACCAACCCAGGTGGCAACACAGCCAAGGCATTGAAGTCCTACCATATCCTACATTTGGAAAGGTACGTAGTGGACGTACGGGCACCCCAACGGTACATGTATCTTATATACTTATTGTTATGCATTGTGGATGCAAGTATATATGTGGTATTGCATTGTGGATGCAAATACATGTTATGCATGATGTTTATAGATGCATATGATTATTGGTGCATATCCCATGAGTCGTGGTCATCCCTTGATGATTTTAATGCTTGCCGCTATTTGGTTTGGTTCCGCTAAATGTGAAGCGAGGGGTGGGAGCGCCGCATGTCACATTTGAGCGTGGTTATCATATAGGGCGAGGAAAGGGTATTTGCCGCTCAATGAGAGGCGAGGGGTGGGAGTCCCGCAGTCCATTGAAGCTAGGTTATCCTATGCCGCTATATGTAAATAAGCGAGGGGCATTAAAATACATTGTGATGGACAGACTAGGGATTGGTGATCAGTTTGGTATTGATGAAATGGTATATGTTCATGACATGCTTAGACCATTAAAAATAATCTATTGATTATACTCATGAGTTATGGTACAGGGACAACCAAATGGGAAGCGTTTGAAATGCATGGGGAAACAGGAAGTGTTTTATTATGATTATGCATTTACGCTTTATCTTCATATTGTGTTGAATATGAATGATTATTATTGCTCATGTTTGGGGGTTGTCCTTGTAGGTACACGTCTGGCATGATAGAAGGGCTAGACGGGTTGAGACAGTGAGCTTGAGGATGCTTTTGTGAATTGAAGGACAGGATTGTTTTGCCTAGTGTCTACTCTAGGAGTAGTGTAAAACTAGTTGATAACATTCATATGATGGGGAATGTAATTAATCAATTTTGGTAGTCCTTATTTTTGGCATGTAATGCTTAAGCTCATAAACTCAACACGTTATTTCTCACTCTGATCATTTATATTAGCTCTATTATGCCTTGATTCCGCACTTAAGGATTAGGGTCCTTACATTAGTGGTATCAGAGCAGTGGTTAGAGAACCCGGGAACGAGTGAAGGGTAGCCTTAGCATGTTTGGCTAGGTGCTTACATTTGAAGCATGTTTATGCATGTGGTGCATATTAATGTATATCCTGTTATACTAACGTGCTTATTCTCATTCCTGTTATCTAACGGCATATCATATATATTGCTTTGGAATTGTTGTTAACATTTGTGTTACAGCATGGCTGCTAATGAGGAAGTTGGAGATGTTGGTAGTGTGAATGCAAGTATCGGACAGACAAACCCTCTACCTCCACCGGCTGTGGGAATGGAACCAGTGGTTCAGTTATTGCTACCGGGTGAGATTAGCTTGACGCAATTTCTATCTTATCATCCGCCCCGGTTTGAGGGGACAGAGTCCGGAGAAGAGGCTGAAGAGTGGTTGGAAAGACTCGAGCAGATCTTTGTATCGGCTCCTTGTGCTGTGACAGCTTGGCTGAGGCTGGCGGAGTTTCAATTAGCCAAGAAACCTCTGATGTGGTGGAGGAGCACAGTAATGGAAATGAGAGCACTGGGTGCTGTGATTGACTGGACACTCTTCAGGACTAGGTTTTTGAACCGGTATTTCTCCGCTGCAGCAAGACAGACAAAGGAGGATGAATTTACAAGTTTGACGCAGGGGAACATGACAGTGGCAGACTATGCCACACGGTACTCTTCATTGCTGAGGTACGTTCCCCACATTGCCACCAGTGGGCACGCTAAGATGAGGAACTTTATGAAAGGGTTGCGACCGGAGCTCTATGACCGGGTTATTACTAATAACCCAACTTCTTTTGATGATGCTCTCACAAGGGCGGAGCTTGCTGAGCTAGGAGTGGGGGCTTACGCTATGCCACCACCAGTACCGCAACAGAGGCAGACTAGTGACAGTTTGAGGCCCCGGGGAGAACCATTTAAACCCCGTGGTGCCTCTTCATCTTCACGGTATGGTGGAAAGAAACACTTTGGTCAGAAACAGGATGGCAAGAAGGGTAATTGGTCGGCCAATAGAGGATCTTCACAAGGGGATAGGCCGGGAGAGCCGAGGTGCAACAATTGTGGAGGGCCACATTCTTCAAACAAGTGTCCCGCATGTTATATCTGTGGCAAGATGGGCCACATCGCTCGGTATTGCCCCACACGGGGAGGACAGTCTGAGTTTCAGGGCAACAGGCCGAGGTTTGAGGATAGGACAGTGCATCAGAGGCAGCAGTTTGGGCCTCGACCATCGGGAGGTCAGACAGTAGGACCACCCCAGGGACAGGTGTATGCACTGACCAGGGAGCAGGCCCAGGCAGCCCCAGAGGAGGTGATCGCCGGTACGTGTCATTTATTTACGTACCCTGCTTTTATTTTGATCGATACAGGTGCCTCCCATTCTTTTGTATCGGTGGGTTTTGTGGAAAGACACCATATGCGCACGTCTTCTTTACCCACGCCTCTCCTTGTCTCGACACCCACTGGAAGAAATGTCGTTGCTGATCAGTTTATGGCAGACTGCCTCATTTATTTTGAGGGCAACGAGTTGAAGGCAGACTTGATCGTATTGGGCATGTCAGACTTCGACTGCATATTGGGTATTGATGTTCTGAACAGATATCAGGCAGTGGTAGATTGCCGGCAGAGGACAGTGAAGTTCAGACCTGAGTTGGGCAGTCAGTGGACTTTCTATGGCAACGGTTCTCGTGCGAAGATTCCGTTGATTTCAGCGATCAAGATGACTCAGTTGTTGGAACGTGGTCACACGGGCTATCTCATCTATGCCGTGGACACGTCTGGGAAGAGTAAAGAACTAAGAGTTGAGGATGTGCCAGTAGTGGCAGAATTTACTGATGTATTCCCAGAAGAGATCCCAGGGTTCCCACCGGTTAGGGAAGTTGAGTTTGGAATCGAGCTGTTGCCAGGGACATCCGCTATCTCTCGTGCACCTTATAGAATGGCACCGGCTGAGTTGAGAGAGTTGAAAGAACAGTTGCAGGATCTCCTTGACAAGGGATATATACGCCCGAGCGTGTCGCCATGGGGCGCACCAGTTCTCTTTGTGAAAAAGAAGGACGGTTCGATGCGGTTGTGTATCGATTACCGGCAACTGAATAAGGCTACAGTGAAGAACAAGTATCCTCTCCCAAGGATAGATGATTTGTTTGATCAGTTGCAAGGTACCAGGGTGTATAGCAAGATTGATTTGAGATCCGGGTATCATCAGATTCGAGTCAGAGAGGAAGATGTGCAGAAGACAGCATTCCGGACCCGATATGGACATTATGAGTTCCTAGTGATGCCGTTCGGCGTGACGAATGCTCCAGCAGTCTTCATGAGTCTGATGAACAGAGTGTTTCAGCAGTATCTTGATCAGTTCGTCATTGTGTTTATTGACGATATTCTTATCTACTCCCGGAGCGAGGAGGAGCATGTGAAACACTTGAGGACAGTGCTTCAGATTCTAAGAGAGCACCAGTTATTGTAAGTAACCCCATGAGCATACAGCGCAGCGGAATAAAATTTTGGGATTACTAACACCGGATCTATACATAGGGATTCATATCAGATTAGAGAATTACAAGTGTCTTACCCTTGTAGCGTGTTTGAAGCAGAATCCACGGAGCTGCACCACGTCCTACGCCTTCTCCGAGTCACTTAGCAAAACTCGAATGGTTTTGCCTCAACGGTATCCACACGATCGAATCGAACGAAGGAATAGTTTAAGAACAAGTTGCTAGACAAGTTCTTAAACCAATACACGAAGCAAGCTCGATTCACAATCGAAGATGGCCCGAAACCAATCAAGAACCACACGACTTGAAGGAGGCCGAGAGTTCTTGAGGAGGTGCGGCCGAGAGCTCTTCTTGGTGTAGGGTTTTGTGTTATTCAATTTGTCTTGCAAGTCTAATCTAATTAAACCTTGTTAACAAATTATATATGATTAATTAAAGGCTTTCTTAAAGCTTCATGGGCTTAAGCCCATGATTTAATTAATCCTTATAATTATTAATTAAGACTCCTCTTAATTATTTAATTCATCCCATGAATTTAATTTCCCTTCTCGATTTAATCTTTTGTGCGACCCGATAGGATCTCGTAATGTTGGCAGTGACATAAAATCTCATTTTATGTCGCAAGCATTGAGCGGTATCTAGCAACACATCGATGCTACCCAAATTACGAGAATGTCAATGACTCGACATAACCTTTAGAACTCGTGATAATATTAATCATGTAACTTAATCCCTTTGTCCTTTGTGTTTAGATTGAACACGAGTCATGGAATAGTCATACTCGTATATCCAATCTTTATTTCTTGATCCCCAAGTAGAACTAGAATAAACGAATAAGCTCGATATCTCATATCGACTCATTCGAGCATGGCCATGCATTTAGTTCTCACTTGATCAAGGGCCTAACACATCTCCTGTTATATAGGAGGGACAAATCCTATCTCGATCAGTCAACATCCCTCTACATAATTCGTAGTGTATCCAATAGTCGCCTTTATAGTATACCCTGTTACGGGTAACGTTTGACGATATCAAGATACATAACTCCTTATGTTGGGATCTCTGATGATCACAAGTCGTAAGGATTACATACATTATTATCACTATGAGAATTGCATATGACGATCATATAACTATCCATGTTGCATTCTCATGGTGGGTCTGTCCAGTACATCGTTCTCTAACATGTACCCATATGTTGATTTGATATCTCATATCAATGAACAATTCATCGATCAACATATACTAGTCTCTACGTATTATCATTATCCCTTTTCATGGTAATACTTGACTAGGGACATCTTTAAGAATAATACAATATTATTCTAAGGACATTAACATATATATTAATTCACAATGCACAGTTAAAAGAATAATATATAATAATGAATTGCCATTCATAAAACCATAAACATTGTATGTCTTAAACAATCATCTAATGACTTGTCTTAGGGCATATCCCAACAAATCTCCCACTTGCACTAAGACCACTCAGACATATACCTAATGCCTAGAGATCTAGTATGACGATCATGCTTCTGCTGTGACAGCGGCTTCGTCAATGGGTCAGATACATTATCATCTGTTGGTACTTTGCATATTTTAACATCTCCCCTTTCAACGATTTCTCGAATGAAATGGAAACGCCTAAGTATGTGCTTGGATCTTTGGTGAGATCTTGGTTCCTTAGCCAATGCGATCGCTCCATTGTTGTCACAATAGAGTTCTATCGGATCTTTAATGCTAGGGACCACTCCAAGTTCAAAAATGAACTTCCTCATCCAAACAGCTTCCTTTGCTGCATCCGAGGCAGCAATATACTCAGCTTCCGTTGTAGAATCGGCTACTGTTTCTTGCTTTGAACTCTTCCAGCTCACAGCACCTCCATTCAGGCAATACACATATCCAGATTGCGATCGAAAATCATCTTTGTCGGTTTGGAAGCTTGCACCAGTGTAACCCATTACATTGAGCTCTTCCTCACCTCCATAAATCAAGAATGTATCCTTAGTCCTTCTAAAGTACTTTAGGATATTCTTGACAGCAATCCAGTGACCTTCACCTGGATCAACTTGATATCTGCTCGTCATGCTCAAAGCATACGATACATCGGGACGAGTACATATCATGGCATACATGATAGATCCAATAGCTGACGCGTATGGAATCTTACTCATGCGTTGTCTCTCATCTGGTGTTGAAGGACACTGTTCCTTCGAGATATAAATACCATGTGTCATAGGCACGAATCCTTTCTTGGATTCTTGCATGCTAAACCTTTTAAGCACCTTGTCTATGTACGTACTTTGACTTAGACCAAGAAGCCTTCTCGATCTATCTCTATAGATCTTGATTCCTAATACATAGGTGGCTTCTCCTAAATCTTTCATCGAAAAGCAGTTCCCTAGCCAAATCTTTATAGATTGCAAGGCAGGGATATCATTTCCAATAAGAAGTATGTCATCTACATACAACACTAGGAAAATGATTACGCTCCCACTGACCTTCTTGTAGACACAAGGTTCATCTTCATTTTTGATAAAACCAAACTCTTTGATTGCATCATCAAAACGAAGATTCCAACTCCGAGAAGCTTGCTTCAATCCATAAATGGATCGTTGTAGCTTGCATATCTTTCCAGCATCCTTTGGATCGACAAAAACCCTCGGGCTGTGTCATGTACACATCCTCGAGCAGATTTCCATTAAGGAAAGCTGTTTTGACATCCATCTGCCAGATTTCATAATCATGAAATGCAGCTATTGCAAGTAAGATCCTTATGGATTTAACCATGGCCACTGGTGAAAAGGTTTCATCATAGTCAATACCATGAATTTGTTTGAATCCTTTTGCAACCAGCCGACCTTTATAGGTTTGTACGTTACCATCCATATCGGTCTTTTTCTTGAAAATCCATTTGCACCCTATGGGTCGTACCCCTTCAGGTGGATCAACCAAAGTCCATACTTGGTTTGCATACATGGATTCCATCTCAGATTTCATGGCCTCTTGCCATTTCTCAGAATCATTGCCCATAATAGCTTGTTGATAAGATGACGGCTCATCCTCATCAATAAGTAGTAAGTCACCTTGTTGAGTCACAAGAAATCCATATCTCTGTGGCTCCCGGTGTTCTCTTACAGACCTACGCTGGGCTTGTGTCTCTTGAGCAGGTGCTTCTTCCACAACAGCTTGTGGTGCCTGCTCTGTTTCCATCTCAATCTCAGGTTCAGTGTTTTCTTGTGGTTGAACTTCACTAAGTTCTATTTTTCTCCCACTGGTTTTTCTAGAAATAAATTCTCTTTCAAGAAATACACCAGTCCGAGCAACAACTACTTTGTTCTCGGTGGGATAATAGAAATAGTACCCTTTCGTTTCCTTAGGATACCCCACAGATAAACACTTATCAGATTTGGGTCCAAGTTTGTTAGTGGCGTGACGTCTAACGAAAGCCTCACAACCCCAAATCTTCATAAAAGACATACTAGGACGCTTCCCAGTCCATATCTCATATGGTGTCTTTTCCACTGATTTAGATGGAACACGGTTCAGTAAGAAAATTGCTGTTTCTAGAGCGTGTCCCCAAAACGATATCGGAAGATCTGCATGACTCATCATTGATCTAACCATGTCTAACAAGGTTCGATTTCTCCTCTCGGATACACCATTCCATTGTGGAGTATACGGAGGAGTGAGTTGTGGGACTATCCCACACTCCTTTAGATAGTCATGAAACTCTTGGCTTAAGTATTCTCCTCCTCGATCTGATCGAAGGATTTTGATACTTTTGCCAAGTTGGTTTTGTACTTCATTCTTGAAATCTTTGAACTTTTCAAAGGTTTCATGCTTATGTTTCATTAGGTACACATACCCATATCTACTGAGGTCATCAGTAAATGTAACGAAGTATTGAAAACCACCTCTAGCTTACGTACTTATTGGTCCACATACATCACTATGTATTAGTCCCAATAAAACATTTGCCCTTTCAACATGTCCCTTGAAAGGGGCTTTAGTCATCTTGCCCATTAAACAAGATTCGCATGTTTCATATGATTCAAAATCAAATGAATCTAATACTCCATCCTTATGAAGTTTAGATATGCGGTTCTCGTTTATGTGGCCTAAGCGACAGTGCCAGAGATAAGTCGGATTACAATCATTATTTTTAATCCTTTTAGTATTTATGTTATAGATAGGCATATCAAGATTTAATACATAAAGACCATTCACCATTTGTGCACTAGCATAAAACATATCATTTAAATAAATAGAACAACAATTGTCCTTTATTATAAATGAAAAACCATACTTGTCTAAACAAGAAATAGAAATAATGTTTTTAGTAATTGAAGGCACAAAATAACAGTCTTTTAAAATCAGTGATAAACTAGAAGGTAAAGCTAAATGATAATCTCCTATAGCTAATGCAGCAACTCTTGCTCCATTTCCAACTCGGAGATCAACTTCACCTTTCGCCAATGTCCTACTCCTTTTGAGATCCTGCACATTTACACAAATGTGAGATCCACATCCAGTATCTAATACCCATGATGAAGAAGTAGATAAATTGACTTCTATAACAAAAATACCTGAAGCGGAAGTCACACTTCCTTTCTTTATATCCTCCAGATATACTTTGCAGTTCCTTTTCCAATGGCCGGTCTCACCGCAATGAAAACAGTTCCCTTCCTTTGCTATCCCTCCCTTTGGTTTCAGTGCATGAGACTTTGGCTTAGATTTAGCAAAGACCTTCTTTGCTTTCTTGTTGCCTTTAGCTTTGGCCCCTTCCTTTGCCCTTATTCACAATAAGGACATTTGTGGCCTTAGTCTTCTTAGTATTTGCTTCATATGTTCTCAACATACCAAGCAACTGTGGTAGAGTCTTTTCCATGTCAGTCATATTGTAATTTACTACAAATTGACTGAAGCTTTCAGGCAACGATTGCAAGATCACATCGGTGGCCAACTCTTGGTCCAATGGAAAACCTAGCTTGTCCAGATTCTCAATGTACCCAATCATCTTGAGCACATGAGTTCCAACTAAGCTTCCTTCTACCATCCTGCACTGGAATAACGCTTTAGAGACGTCATACCTCTCTTGTCTAGCTTGCTGTTGGTACAACTGCTTTAAGTGTTCGATCATATCGAACGCCTCCATTTCCTCATGTTGCTTCTGAAGCTCAGAGTTCATGGTGGCAAGCATGAGGCACCCAACATCAAGTGCGTCACTCTGATGCTTCTTGTAAGCATCTTTTTCGGTTCTTGTAGCCGTTAGGGGAGGTTCCTCAGCGGGCAAGGGTTCCTCTAGGACATATTGTTTCTTTTCTTGTTTGAGGACTATCCTCAAGTTCCTATGCCAGTCTAGGAAATTCGTCCCATTTAGTTTGTCCTTCTCAAGGACCGATCGCAGTGATAAAGTGCTAGTAACGTTGTTAGTTGCCATGGATATCTACAATATAAATATGCAAAATAAGTTTATGATTTAAATCATTTAACATGGTCTTATATTAAATGATACTCCCACTATTTTGTTTGAAAAATATCAAACCTCAAAACCTTTAGTGGGCCAAGATCCATATTTCACTTAATCTTGAGTTAGCTTTGGCTAATCGCCCAAGACTCGGTTATTTAGGTAGACAACACTTTGTCAATTACATCACATATAATTCTTGGATAGTTGGACGAACAACGCTTTGTTCAATTCATCAAATGAATTAAAATCCAACCCATGCCTCTAGGTTCCCAATCCTATTGAGATAACCTAGTTAAGTCGTACCCAATTAAAGTATAACGGATATCACTTTTATCCTTTCGCGCCTTACTAAGATTGCCACGGTGCTTTGCTTTGGCAAACCCACACATGTACAATCGAAGTTATTGACGAGTACTTTTATTTTGGAAGGCATCTAAAACTTAATATTTTAGAGGGATTTATTGATCTCATGATTAATTTGATAATTTAAAATATGTCCACTACATATAGTTGTATACATATCTACATATATGTGTAATACTATTATCAAACTAAAACATAAGATAAATCATGCATCAACATACATAATTAAACGTGACATGGTTATAGCCCCTACTATAGATTTTCTCAAGCCAATGAGAAAATCCTATGAGTCAACCTAAGGTAACTTCACAAGCACCTTCCTTGGCTCCAATTTGTGAATGGCCTCCTCTTCCCGGCACGATGCTCCATCTTCATTGATCACCATCAATAAAATAAAATATACTATTTACAAGATATAGAATTCCTCGATTCACATTCGAGGGGAACATAGGGGAGGGATTACATTTAGAATGAAACAGAGAAAAGGCACGACACGCAGGTCGTATTATAAATTACAAACATCCACAAATCCTATCTAATAGGTCAAAGGGCTATAACCACGCACCATGCTCAAACAACACATAAAGCATGCATTAACATTTAATTAATTAAATTCTAAACATTTTAAATTTAATTCTAATTAAAACTGTAAAATAATTTTTGAAAAAATATCGTACGCTCGGGACATCACATGCCACGAACTAAAGCGACTAAGACTCGAACCACCATGGTTCGAACCAAGAAGCACACGGCTGGACCAATAGTGGGCCTAGGGTTCGAAACCCTAGCCCATGGCCGAGCCATTATCGAGCGGTGGCGGCGAGCCCATGCACGGCTGCTAGGGTTCGAAACCCTAGCCGTCATGAGTTAGCCGTCACGAGCCAATGGGTTCAAAAACCCTAATTTTGCGGCGGCTTGGCTCATGCTCGAGCCAGGGTCCGAACCCTAGCCCTTAAGCGGCGGCTGCTTGGCCATGCACGAGCCAATGGGTTCGAAACCCTAGCAACATGCGGCGGCCATGAGCCATGATGACTAGGGTTCGAAACCCTAGCCTTTTGCAAGCGGCGGCCGAGCCATGGTGACTAGGGTTCGAAACCCTAGCCCTTAGGTGGTCTCGGCCGTGAGCCATTGTACCGGTTTTGATCACGAATTATCATATATTTCGATCCGTCAATTATATCAAATATAATATCATACGATGATTTTCGCAAACTTGATTTAATCCATATCATATATGAAAATACAGTTTTAAATAGCATGCAATATAAGCTCTAATATGATTAACACAATTTAATCACATAAATCCGATATGAGCCTTGTACACGGCTCTGATACCACTGTAAGTAACCCCATGAGCATACAGCGCAGCGGAATAAAATTTTGGGATTACTAACACCGGATCTATACATAGGGATTCATATCAGATTAGAGAATTACAAGTGTCTTACCCTTGTAGCGTGTTTGAAGCAGAATCCACGGAGCTGCACCACGTCCTACGCCTTCTCCGAGTCACTTAGCAAAACTCGAATGGTTTTGCCTCAACGGTATCCACACGATCGAATCGAACGAAGGAATAGTTTAAGAACAAGTTGCTAGACAAGTTCTTAAACCAATACACGAAGCAAGCTCGATTCACAATTGAAGATGGCCCGAAACCAATCAAGAACCACACGACTTGAAGGAGGCCGAGAGTTCTTGAGGAGGTGCGGCCGAGAGCTCTTCTTGGTGTAGGGTTTTGTGTTATTCAATTTGTCTTGCAAGTCTTAATCTAATTAAACCTTGTTAACAAATTATATATGATTAATTAAAGGCTTTCTTAAAGCTTCATGGGCTTAAGCCCATGATTTAATTAATCCTTATAATTATTAATTAAGACTCCTCTTAATTATTTAATTCATCCCATGAATTTAATTTCCCTTCTCGATTTAATCTTTTGTGCGACCCGATAGGATCTCGTAATGTTGGCAGTGACATAAAATCTCATTTTATGTCGTAAGCATTGAGCGGTATCTAGCAACACATCGATGCTACCCAAATTACGAGAATGTCAATGACTCGACATAACCTTTAGAACTCGTGATAATATTAATCATGTAACTTAATCCCTTTGTCCTTTGTGTTTAGATTGAACACGAGTCATGGAATAGTCATACTCGTATATCCAATCTTTATTTCTTGATCCCCAAGTAGAACTAGAATAAACGAATAAGCTCGATATCTCATATCGACTCATTCGAGCATGGCCATGCATTTAGTTCTCACTTGATCAAGGGCCTAACACATCTCCTGTTATATAGGAGGGACAAATCCTATCTCGATCAGTCAACATCCCTCTACATAATTCGTAGTGTATCCAATAGTCGCCTTTATAGTATACCCTGTTACGGGTAACGTTTGACGATATCAAGATACATAACTCCTTATGTTGGGATCTCTGATGATCACAAGTCGTAAGGATTACATACATTATTATCACTATGAGAATTGCATATGACGATCATATAACTATCCATGTTGCATTCTCATGGTGGGTCTGTCCAGTACATCGTTCTCTAACATGTACCCCTATGTTGATTTGATATCTCATATCAATGAACAATTCATCGATCAACATATACTAGTCTCTACGTATTATCATTATCCCTTTTCATGGTAATACTTGACTAGGGACATCTTTAAGAATAATACAATATTATTCTAAGGACATTAACATATATATTAATTCACAATGCACAGTTAAAAGAATAATATGTAATAATGAATTGCCATTCATAAAACCATAAACATTGTATGTCTTAAACAATCATCTAATGACTTGTCTTAGGGCATATCCCAACAGTTATATGCTAAACTCAGTAAGTGTGAATTTTGGCTGAGCAGTGTAGTGTTTCTGGGGCATGTCATATCGAGCAGCGGGATATCTGTAGATCCCAAGAAGATTGAGGCTGTGATGGAGTGGGCTGCCCCCACTTCTGTGCCTAAGATTCGGAGTTTTCTTGGTTTGGCCGGGTATTATCGACGCTTCGTCGAGGGCTTTTCGAAGATTGCCAAGCCGCTGACTCAGTTGACCCAGAAGGGAGTGCCTTTCTTTTGGTCAGAAGCTTGTGAGGAGAGCTTCCAGGAATTAAAGCACTGGTTGACGACGGCGCCAGTGTTAGTGATCCCTACGGAGAACTCCAGATTTGTTCTGTATACTGACGCATCACTTCAGGGCCTTGGGTGTGTTCTGATGCAAGATAAGCATGTGGTAGCTTATGCATTGAGGCAGTTGAAGCCGCATGAGACCAGATATCCAGTTCATGACTTGGAATTGGCGGCTATCATCTTCGCCCTGAAGATTTGGAGGCATTACTTGTATGGTACTTCGTTTACCATTTACACGGACCACAAGAGCCTCAAATTTTTATTCACTCAGGCAGAGCTGAACATGAGGCAGAGGAGATGGATGGATCTACTCAAGGACTATGATTGCGAGATAGAGTACCATCCGGGGAAAGCTAATTTGACCGCAGACGCTTTGAGCCGGAAAGTGAGGAGTTCTGCTGAGGACGTCATTCATCTGTCGGCTATGATGACCTCCTATTGTCATTTGGGCTATGACTTTGACATTGATGCATCGCCTGTGTATGTATCGACCTTGTTAGCTGAGCCAGACATATATGAGAACATCAGGAGAGCTCAGAGATCAGATGATGAGGTTCAGAGGTGGTTATCTTTAGTACATCTTGGTCAGTCAACGAAGTTCAGAGTGGCCGATGACGGGTCTTTGAGATTGGGTGACCGTTGGGTGGTTCCGAGTACGCCGGAATTGCGTAAAGGGATCTTGGAGCGAGCTCATAGTAGCAGACTTAGCATCCACCCAGGCGGGAAGAAGATGTACAGAGATCTGCATGACCAGTTTTGGTGGAAAAGGATGAAATCAGATGTCGTCGCTTTTGTGAAGAGGTGTTTGATCTGCCAGCAGGTTAAGGCAGAGAGACAGAGGCCTGGCGGCGAGTTGAGAAGCTTGGAGATACCGAAGTGGAAGTGGGAGCACATTTCCATGGACTTCGTGACTCATTTGCCGAGGAGTGCTTCAGGCTTCGATGCTATTTGGGTGATCGTGGATCGATTGACTAAGGTAGCCCACTTTATCCCCTATAGCATGACTTTCACATTTTTGAGGATGGCGCAGTTGTATATTAGAGATGTGGTGAGATTGCATGTGATCCCCGTTTCCATAGTGTCAGATCGAGATCCGCGATTCACATCTCATTTCTGGGAAGGTCTTCAGTCAGCTTTGGGAACTTAAGTCAGATTGAGTACTGCTTATCATCCTCAGACGGATGGCCAGACCGAGCGCACTATCCAGACGCTCGAGGACATGCTGAGAGCTTGTGTTTTGGAGTTCGATGCCTCTTGGCAGGATTCAGTGCCTTTGGTAGAGTTTTCTTATAACAACAGCTACCAGGCGAGTATTCAGATGGCTCCGTTTGAAGCTCTTTATGGCAGACGGTGTAGATCACCCTTGTGTTGGGATGATTTGGACCGCAAATCGGTCGGAGGACCGGAATTGATTCGGGAGATGGAAGAGAAGATAAAGTCGATAAGGCAGAAAATGAAAGCGGCCCAGGACAGACAAGCAGCTTATGCAAATAAACGGCGGAGACCGTTGGAATTTCAGTTGGGAGATAAGGTCTTTTTGAAGATCTCGCCTTTCAGAGGCGTTGTGCGATTTGGGATGCGCGGGAAACTGTCTCCGAGGTATATTGGACCGTACGAGATTTTGCAGCGCATTGGCACCTTAGCTTACCGACTGGCCTTGCCGCCTTCTTTATCTGGTATACATGATGTGTTTCATGTATCGATGCTGCGGAAGTATGAGCCGGATCCGTCGCATGTTTTACAGCCTTCCGAAGTTCAGTTAGAGTCCGATATATCTTATGTGGAACGGCCTGTCAGGATTCTGGATCGAGCAGACCGTAGACTTCGGAATAAAGTGATACCTATGATCAAGGTTCAGTGGGATCGCAGGGGTGTCGAGGAGGCTACGTGGGAGACGGAGCGGCATATGGTGCAGCACTACCCGGAACTATTCTCTGGTATGTGTTTATGTTTAGTTTCCTTTTGGGGTAAGTGCATGTGATTTCGAGGACGAAATCTTATAAGTAGGGGAGTATTGTGATATCCCCGAAATGGTTAATTGCATTTGGGCATTAATTACGCTTATTATGATTAATTATGTGGTAATTAATTATGTGTTGGAATTTATTTACCTTATGGAAATGCATGGTCATGTGGATAGGGTGACCCGGGGTTGCATTTCAGGGTGCATGTGGTGCATGTTGGGTAAATTGTTGGGAACATGAGTTATTTGCCTTGGTTAGCAATTAATTAGAAATCATGTGTTTAATTGATATTTGGTGCATTATGAGTAAATGCTTTGAAAAATATCATGTTGGGGTGTTTTATACACCATGGAATTACTTTGGTATGCTTTTAATTAAATAAACTCACCTTTTATACCCAACCACACCTCATCCACTCTTACTTTTCAATTTTACCAAACAACACCCAAACCCTCCCTTTCCCCTCATTTTCGAAATCTAGCTTTGGGGTGAAGAGAAGTTCTTGCAAAACCTTGATTTGTGGAGTTTGTTGGATGATTTGAGATCCCAAGAGGTATGGGCACCTCATGGTTATTTTTGTAAGGTTTTGTTTAAGTTTGATATGGTTTGAAGGGTTTTAAAATGGGTTTGTGTTGGGTTGTTGTGGTTTTGGTATTATTTTGGGTGGATGTTAAATATATGAGTTTATGTAGATGTTTATTGTTGGTTTTGAGTTGTTGGGTTTGGTTGATGTTGGTGTATGTGGGTGTGTATGAGTTGGGGTTGAAGATGGGTGAATAGTGCCCAAACCCCGCATGCCCAGAGCTCGGCGATCGATCGGCGCCTTCTCGCGATCGATCGCGAGCAACAGAGCTGAGGCAGTGAGCTTCAGCGATCGATCGCGAGTTTGGCGCGATCGATCGGCGAGGCCGCGATCGATCGGCGCTAACTCAGCGATCGATCGCGGATTGCTTAAATTTGTTGCCCGAGACAGTGAGGTCTCGCGATCGATCGGGGCTTTATGGCTATCGATCGCGAGACACCAAAAATGGTGTTTTTGGTTATTTTTGTAGGATTTTTGGTATTGGACTATTATTGGGTTCTAATATTGATATTTGTGAATGTGTAGAACCAACCCAGGTGGCAACACAGCCAAGGCATTGAAGTCCTACCATATCCTACATTTTGGAAAGGTACGTAGTGGACGTACGGGCACCCCAACGGTACATGTATCTTATATACTTATTGTTATGCATTGTGGATGCAAGTATATATGTGGTATTGCATTGTGGATGCAAATACATGTTATGCATGATGTTTATAGATGCATATGATTATTGGTGCATATCCCATGAGTCGTGGTCATCCCTTGATGATTTTAATGCTTGCCGCTATTTGGTTTGGTTCCGCTAAATGTGAAGCGAGGGGTGGGAGCGCCGCATGTCACATTTGAGCGTGGTTATCATATAGGGCGAGGAAAGGGTATTTGCCGCTCAATGAGAGGCGAGGGGTGGGAGTCCCGCAGTCCATTGAAGTGAGGTTATCCTATGCCGCCTATATGTAAATAAGCGAGGGGCATTAAAATACATTGTGATGGACAGACTAGGGATTGGTGATCAGTTTGGTATTGATGAAATGGTATATGTTCATGACATGCTTAGACCATTAAAAATAATCTATTGATTATACTCATGAGTTATGGTACAGGGACAACCAAATGGGAAGCGTTTGAAATGCATGGGGAAACAGGAAGTGTTTTATTATGATTATGCATTTACGCTTTATCTTCATATTGTGTTGAATATGAATGATTATTATTGCTCATGTTTGGGGGTTGTCCTTGTAGGTACACGTTTGGCATGATAGAAGGGCTAGACGGGTTGAGACAGTGAGCTTGAGGATGCTTTTGTGAATTGAAGGACAGGATTGTTTTGCCTAGTGTCTACTCTAGGAGTAGTGTAAAACTAGTTGATAACATTCATATGATGGGGAATGTAATTAATCAATTTTGGTAGTCCTTATTTTTGGCATGTAATGCTTAAGCTCATAAACTCAACACGTTATTTCTCACTCTGATCATTTATATTAGCTCTATTATGCCTTGATTCCGCACTTAAGGATTAGGGTCCTTACAAATGCATAAAAGTGGAGGAAATAGGCTTAAAATGATGAAAACGGACCAAACTGAGCAAACAAGGAAAAGATGGGACGCAATCGCAAAATGTTGAATTTCAAGCATGACGATCGATCGCCAGTTCTTACCGATCGATCGCGGCCCGTCCAGAAACAATTGACGATCGATTGCCATTTTACGCCGATCGATCGTGGATTCCGGAATTTTGAAATTCAACACAGAAACATTTGGCGACCGATCGTCAAAACTTGCTGATCGATCTCCAAACTTGAAAAAATCGAGATTTTGTTTCCTTCTTGGTTATTTTGTGTCCAAACTTTGCATAACTCTCCACAACTATGTATTGGATTATGTTGGACATTTTTGGGGGACTTTTGGCCCATAATAAACCCTACAACAAGCAGCCACCGTGTAAGACCCCGAGATTTGATTAATGTTAATTAATTATAATTTGAGAAATTATTTATAAGTAATTTGGGAATTTATTTTTATTAATTTTAGAATTAATTAATTAGAAGTGAAATTGACCAGATGAATGTCAACTGACAATTTAATCGGAACATGACATATTTTTTAAATTGTAAAATATACTCCGATAATATTGTAGAGATAAGTTATTAAAATGGAGAATTTAATTAAAATGAAGAATTAAATTTTGTGAGTATATTAGTGTGTATAAATCCCAGGTTCCGACTGTACTTTAGTTTATCAGTACACCGATGGCACTTCGATGTATGTAAGTGAGCTAGGATACTATTAATTTGGGTGCAAGGAAATTTTAACACACTAAAACATGTAAAAAAATGCATCAGATCCGCGATCATTTCCTTTTCTCCTATGCTCCCTCGAGCTCATGCCGACAACTGCCCGCTAAAACCGTGCGTTCACCGCCGTCTGACCACCAACCGGCGAACCAAGCACACCACCGTGTAGCCAACTCACCAGCGGTCATTTCCACACCAATAATTCATGGTGAGAGTTTCTGAATATGTTGCTATTTTGCCATAAACTTTCAAATTTTTATTTTAGGGTTCTTCCCGTTTTTGATCAATTGCTTCGTCTTAACCATCAATTGTTCGATTATGTGTAAGACCCCAACTAATAAAGACGACATTTAAGAATTTATGACGTCGAATTTATGTGAAAATTTTCATTCTTTAAAATAATCATTACATACTTCACATATTCCCCATGACTTTTATAAAAATTTGGGCAGCCCCATAAATTGGACTATCCCAGAAAATACACAACTACAAACACCCTCAATATAAAAACACCATAATCTAAAGATAAAAGTTCACAGCCAGGGAAGTCACAATACTAGCAAGATATGAATTCCCGTCATCACTAAGTCGTATATCACATGCTCCTCAAAATAACATGCACATGAATCAATTATATAAAAAGGGGACTTCAACACTAGTATACAGTCCATATACACGCTTCCAGATGCTCACATACAAGCAACAAATCAATGAATCAATTCTCAATGCATAAGTGATATGTACCATCAACTGATACTTGTACCATAATCCTGCGAGCACTATTTTCCATGGGTTCAAGCTTTCTTCCCGAGACAACGTTGTACCTGTTATACCTGTTTCAATAGAAATAGCCCCCATACAGGGTGAGCATACTCCAACACAATATTCATTCACAAATCAATATACGAAATTGTAATGCAACAATTTAGATTATTTAAAACTCATAAAATATACTCTCTGTACAATTCCGATCCGGCATAGCTATCATGAACTGTTCCTGTTTCAATCTTATACACTTTCATAAACATCAAGTTCAATATCATTATTCTAACCATGATACTCATCAATGCCATATATACGACATAACCACAGTTTATAATTTATACACAATCATGACGAATCTTATCTCGAAGGCAACTCTGCCTATCAATTAATCTCATTCTCGATCACTTCTCATATCAATCATGCCAAGGGCATCAATAATCAACTCGCAAACCCGGATCACGTACATCGACATATCTACCAGTCCACGTGTATTAAACTCAACTATCAAACTCAATCTCTTAACCTTAAACATCACATTCAAAATACATGTATACATGAATATATAAATACTGGGTATACCTGCTCGTACGTCACCACGTACCTTAAAGTCTGTGTTTTTACAGTCAAGTCAACATCCTCGTTGTCCGAGAGCTCAAGAAGGCTTTATATGAACTCAAAGGTTTAAAGGTTACTCATAACCAATATTTGATGCACAAAATCTCATATTAAATCATAAAGTCATGCCCATAATATCACATGATTCAACTCCCAATGCAAGAATTCAATTAAACAACTAGTATTCTTCAAACACCCAAACCAACACCGAAGTGATTCAAACCAAGCTACAAAAGGAAGAATCCATGTTTATAAGAGATTCCAAAATTTATATTAAATTCCCTTAATCACAACATAAGATCCTTAATTGCTTTAAATTCAACTCTAAACAAATTAAAGATGCATTGGTTCCATAATTCTTGATTTAGAACTCATTAGTAAGATTAGTAATTCAATAAAGTGACATAAGTCAACACTACATGCCATGATACACATTCAAGCATATACATAAGCTTACTCCAATGTTTCTTCAACAAAATCCAAGAGTGCAAGATAAGTGGGCAACAAGAGTGAAGGAAAGAATTTGAGGTGTGGGAGGAAAGTGAAAATGATTGTTTGGTGGTGTTTAAACACCAATGACAACCAAGTTATCCAATTCACATTTTGCAATTAAACCCTTCCCATAACTCTATTTGCACAAGGTCCTCAACCCCAAACTTAATTATCAAAGCATACTCAAAATAATTGTACTAGAACCCTTAAACCAAACTCGATTTTTAAATTAAAAAGTCAGTCCCAAATCCCACAAATCACAGTTAATTTGATTAACAATAATAATAAGAGAATCGAGCATCACAGAACAACTAGCTGTAATTGTGATGTCCGGGGATTAATGGTGTTGATCCCAGTGTGGTATTAATCCTTGATGGATTTTTAATTGTGGCAATTAGGAATTAATTGCGGTTTTGGGTCTCCCGAGGTTGTTAAATCGGGCAGTTGGAACCGTTGGATCCAAAGGTTGAGATTGTATTCTCATTTTGGTGAAAAACCTTTGAGTTGGGTCTTTAGTGGGACTTGGAGTGCGGGGTGCCTTATGTTGGGGCCTGTATGGGGATTTGATGTTGGAGAGAGAGTTTTTGAAAACAGATGATTTTTAATGAATCATGATGTATTTGTGGAGGTATTGGTATTTTGGGGCATTTTTGCTATATATACCAGTTGGACTCGGGATTCCGTCATTCGGAATCCATTCCTCTCATCTCCTCTCCCTCACGCCACTCTCTCTCCCCAAACCCTTCCCCTTTCCCTTTGATGGCAAAATCGATGGAGGCTCATCCTAGGAGCTGGATTTCTCGAAGATAATTTGGTAAGTTTCTTCCCCTCGTCATTGTCTTTGATTTGATAGTGATATGGTGTGTTATGGTTGAGCTTTTGGTTGGATTTGTGTTTGGGGGTTTTGGGTTAAAATCTAAAATGTTGATTTTAGTGTTTTTATGGAGTTTAAATGTTGTATTTGAGGTGTTGGTGGTGTATGGGGTGTTGGTTTTGAGTTTGGGTGTCAAAAACACCATGGAAGCTCGAATTTTTCAGAAAATCACAGGTGGCGATCGATCGCCGAGGGGTAGCGATCGATCGCGACGAGCAGTCCAATTTTTGAAGGCGATGAACAGTGCTGGCGATCGATCGCGAGGTCTCGGCGATCGATCGCGAGCGGGTTGGCGATCGATCCTGAGGATTGGCGATCGATCGCGAGAGGGCACTGGTTGGCCACTGGAGTGTGGCGATCGATGGCGATAAAGGTGGCGATCGACGCCACCCGAAGGAATTTGGTTTTTTTGAAATTTTTGGAAAATGTCGGGATTTTGGAACCGAGGTTTAAAGGGGCCGTTTCCGGGGCAATGTCTACATTCCAATGGGAATGTTATACTTTTAAAATGGATTGGTTGGAGCCAAAGTTTAATTAAACAGAACTCTTGGTTGAGTTTTTTGGCTATCTTTTAAACTTGTTAAATGGTATATTTTGGGTATTATGCATGCTTAGCCGGGGGGCTTCTATTTTGGTAATCGTCATGGATTGACGATGGGTTTTGAAATTGCAAATGTGCGTGGGCACGTGATCGCATGCTTATACTTGATTGTGAGTTGTTTATGTGTTTTAGCACATATTTCTCGAGGCATGGAACTCAAGCAAGGTTTGGCTTGGACTACGGAGACTTAAGGTACGTTTGACGTACGAGCATAGCCTATATAGTGTTGCAACTGTAAAATGCATGGTGTATAATAATTGTATTAAATGGGTATTGGAACACATGGTGTGTGGTAATCGCATTATGGACATTGAAATATGTGGCATGTGGTAATTGCATCGGATAGGTATTGAAATGCATGGTGCATGATATTTACTATAAATGGATAACTATATGCATGGTAAATGGTATTTGCGTCAAATGGTTATACATTGGGATGCTGTAGCCGTTGAGCGACCATCGGTTATGACGCCGCTATTGTTGAGCGTGCGCGGGGTTTAGTATGCCGCTATTGTGGAGCGAGCAATGAAATAGGAACATGGAATCATTGGTTAGATATATGTGAGATCTACGGTCTTTTATATAATGATTTTACCATATTGATTATGGAACTGGCATAATAGAACGGTATTAGTTAATCTATGTGACGATTAACTGGCTTTGGGAATTTGATGAGTTTGGTTATTTTGAGAACATGGAAAATACAGGGGATTCCGGTTGAGGGTGTTACCATCCAGGGAGTATCATTTAAATTATGGCATTTACATTCTGTATTTGAATTGCAATGTTATGATTATTGGATTGGCGGTATTGGTATGCTCACCCCGTGGGGGGGCTGTCTCTGTTGGGACAGGTAATACAAGTGTAGCAGCAGCTTGGAGTTGAGCTCGGACTGTCGATTAGAGGTACTTCCCGGATCGAGGTACCGGAGCTGGTTGAATATGTGCATAGATCCAGAGTTGAGATCGAGTTGTGCTTGGGAGGTGCTTCCAGGATTGAAGTGCCAGTAACGGTATTCAGTAGAGTGCTTTTATACATTTGATACACGCTTATTCATTGTGGTACTCTAATGTGAGTACATTTTACGTGTATATGGCATGTATAAATGGGCTACGGCTTTTCTCCGGTCATTCATGGTTTGCATGCAATTAAATATGGAATTGCCAAATGAACTGAGAGCATGTTAGTGTATTATAATGGTGCATGTTATATATATAATTTGGTTGGGGAATTTGAATATTATACGGATAGAATGCAAGAAATTTTCTGGATAGCATATGGTGTTGCACTTGCACATGGCTTTTCCCCGTGATAGTATGATTACATGCACTAATGGTATGTATTAATACACTAATAACAGGTTAAGGGCTCGGGGGTCCTTACAGTAATTCTTCCGCCGGGTATTTTATTGGCGATGGTTCATGCCGCCGGGTATTTTATTGGCGATGGTTCATTCCGCCGGGTATTTTATTGGCGATGGTTCATGCCGTCGGGTATTTTATTGGCGATGGTTCATTCCGCCGGGTATTTTATTGGCGATGGTTCATGCCGCCGGGTATTCTATTGGCGATGGTTCATGCCGCCGGGTATTTTATTGGCGATGATTCATGCCGCCGGGTATTCTATTGGCGATGGTTCATGCCGCCGGGTATTTTATTGGCGATGATTCATGCCGCCGGGTATTCTATTGGCGATGGTTCATGCCGCCAGGTATCATATAGCGATGGTACATTCCGCTACATCTATGGCGATGGTTCATACCGCCGGATATCTATAGCGATGGTTATACCGCTATGTGCGTAGCACTGGATTATTCCGCCTACGAGCGATGGGTGCTGCTTGTGTACCGCTGGTGGGCGATGGATACAGGTATTCCGCTATCTTGATAGCAATGAGGTATGTCATATTACCTTTGTTATCATTATTGTGAATACTATGCGTTGTTTTATACCGTCATGTGTTTGACGATGAGATTATGGATGTCGTACATCGACATGTACCGTCATGTGATTGACGACGAGGTTATGGATGTCGTTGACATGTACCGTCGTATGTTTGACGATGTTATTTGAATGTCATATGTTGACATATACCGTCACGGGATGACGATGATATAGATGGTGTTCTATGTAGACGTGTAGCGTCGTTTGATGAATAATACGTCCGAGTGTACGTATTTAGTCATATGGTTTGAGTGCTGAGGATGAGCACGTGGTAGAGTATGGGTCACTAGTTGACGAGACCTTTTTGCCGAGCAGGTTTGCTCGATGGCGCATTGGATGCATTGTACCGGTAAGGGTACCACATCATGTTATAGAGGTAAATATTTGTCGAGCAATGATACCCTTGGGTATGCTCGCTGGGATGGCTAAGGCCAAGTGATTGGTGGTAAGAGTAGTCATTGCGGAAACTACTCGCTTGTTGTTGTGATGTGGGGTAGACATGGTTACACCCACCCTGAGGGTGTGGAATAAGTCCTAATGGATTAGGATTGCATGGTAGTTAAGCATGGACACCGGGTTGTCCATTGCGCCTTGGTGTTTTAGAGATATGTTGGGTGATGACCCACAACTCTAATGGTTTGTTCGGTATGGTATGCCGGGATGGAATGTGTGTCACGTTGATAGGTTGGTATAAGCCTATGAGACCAACGAACCGTTAGCCAGGTATTGTTGCAGTACTTTGGTGTGCTTGTGTTAGCCTTTATGCTGCTCGTTGGATTCGAGCTGGGTGAATCGTATGGTGATACGATGAGAGTTATGATAGACTCTTGTAGTCTCTAGGTGGCATGGTGATCGAGGTAGGGAATACCTCACGGGGACGTTTATACGTCGAATATTTTGAGTGACTTGTACCGGGACAACTCAATTTGGTTGGAAATACCAACGTGAGTGTCAACAAGTCGTTGTTAGCTCTGGTTGAGCACTCTTGCATATGGCATGCAATGGGAGTCACAACGGTTTGTGAGATATAGTTAGTGGGGTGACACTACTATATTGATTATATCTCTTGGGGAGCTTTGGGTTGCACTGTCAAGGAGACAACTGGCATTGGTTGAGGGTTGTATGGGAATCAACCGGGGCAAGCCCTACTAGTGTTGGACTATGTGATGGCTTCGTACTTCTGGTGAGACGTTCGAGGAGACGTCTCCGGAGAGATGCTCGAATTGTGTAGTACTATGGCATTAGTACAGAGCGTCTTTAGTCTGAGTATACATGGCGTATACGGGTTTCAATTTGGTAATAGTTGCTTTGATGCACTATTTTGAACCATTTGCGTACGTTTGGTTACGTAATATGTTTTGGTAAATATATCCAGGTTTCCTAACGGTGGTTCGAGGATTGGAGGATCATGGATTCATGATTTTTTCCTTGAGAGGAAGGCGGTATTATGATACCTACCGGTTGAATCTTTTGGGGAGATTCGTTATTTTGGTTCGTGTGGTGGTGATGTTGAAATCACAACCTTTGGTTTTGGTTTGTCAACCATCATTCTCCGTGGGGTGAGAATAATCGAGGTTTGACAGTTGGTTTTGGGATTTGGGTATGATTGGAGATACCCGAGTCTATTGCATTGTGTATGCATGTTGTGATTGGTGTTTGGGCATGTATGCCGTAAGTGTATACGAATGCCAACGTTATTTTGTTCATTGTTGAACATCGAGTTTGTATGCTTGGTTTGGTGAATCTCCGGTGTGAGATTGTGGAACCTTGTGATATCCCCGAAATGATTAATTGCAATTTAGGCATTAATTGTGTTTATAGTGCCCGAATATCGCGTGTGCAGAACTCGGCGTGTGCATAGTGTGCAGAACTCGGTGATCGATCGGCGCCTTCAGCGATCGATCGCGAGCTGCAAGGGCTGAAGGTAGTAGCCTTCAGCGATCGATCGTGAGTTTGGCGCGATCGATAGGCGAGGCAGCGATCGATCGGCGCGAACTCGGCGATCGATCGCGAATTGTAAAATTTTGTTGGGCGAGGCAGTGTAGTCTCGCGATCGATCGGGGCTATATGGCGATCGATCGCGAGACACCAAAATTGGTGTTTTTGGATATTTTTGTGGGATTTTTGGTATCGGACTATTATTGGGTTCTAATATTGATTTGTGTGAATGTGTAGAACCATCCCAGGTGGCGACACAGCCAAGGAATTGAAGTCCTACCACATCCTACATTTTGGAAAGGTACGTAGAGGACGTACGGGCACCCAACGGTACATGTATCTAATATACTCTTTGTTATGCATTGTGGATGCGAGTATATATGTGGTTATGCATTGTGGATGCAAATACATGTTGAATTATGCATGATGATTGTATATGCATATGATGGTTATTGGTGCACATCCCATGAGTCGTGGTCATCCCTTGATGATTTTAATGCTTGCCGCTATTTGGTTTGTTTCCGCTAAATGTGAAGCGAGGGGTGGGAGCGCCGCATGTCACATTTGAGCGTGGTTATCATATAGGGCGAGGAAAGAATATTTGCCGCTCAATGTGAAGCGAGGGGTGGGAGCGCCGCATGTCCATTGAAGCGAGGTTATTCTATGCCGCCTATATGTAAATAAGCGAGGGGCATTAAAATACATTGTGATGGACAGACTAGGGATTGGTGATTGATATTTGGTTTGATGAGATGGTATTGTGTCATGACATGTGTAGACCATTAAATAATCTATTGATTATACTCATGAGTTATGGTACAGGGACAACCAAACGGGAAGCGTTTAAAATGCATGGGAAAAACAGGAAGTGTTTTATTATGATTATGCATTTACCTTTATATTCATATTGTGTTATATATGAATTATATTGTTGCTCATGTTTGGGGGTTGTCCTTGTAGGTACACTTTTGGCATGATAAAAGGGCTAAGACGGGTTGAGGTGATGAGCTTGTGAAGAATTCTTTTGAGGAAGGAAGGACATGATTAATTTTGTATAGTATCTACTCTAGGAGTAGTGTAAAGCTATAGTGGATAACATTCATTATTTTGATTTGGGAATGTAACTAATCCATTGATAGTCCTCATTTTGGCATGTAATTCTTAAGGCTCATAGTCTCAACACGATTATTTTACTCTGATCATTGATATTAGCTCTAATTATGCCTTTAATTCGCACTTAAGGAACTAGGGTCCTTACATTAGTGGTATCAGAGCAGTGGTTAGAGAACCCGGGAACGAGTGAAGGGTAGCCTTAGCATGATTGGCTAGGTGTTTACATTTGAAGCATGTTTATGCATGTGGTGCATATTGATGTATATTCTGTTATACTAACATGCTTATTATCATTCCTGTTATCTAACGGCATAACATATATATTTGTTTTGGAATTGTTGTTAACCTTTGTGTTACAACATGGCTGCTATGAATGCGGGGAACCTTAACGAAGAGGTTGGCGATGTTGGGAGCGTGAACGCTAGCATTGGTCAGGCAAACCCTCTACCTCCACCAGCAGTAGGCATGGAACCAGTGGCTCATTTATTGCTACCTGGTGAGATTAGCTTGACTCAGTTTCTGTCTTACCACCCGCCCCGGTTTGAGGGAACAGAATCAGGAGAGGAAGCTGAGGAGTGGCTAGAAAGACTTGAGCAGATATTTGTATCGACTCCTTGTGCTGTTACAGCTTGGCTGAGGCTGGCGGAGTTCCAGTTAGCAAAGAAACCTTTGATGTGGTGGAGGAGCACGGTAATGGAACTGAGAGCACTGGGTGCTGTGATTGATTGGACACTCTTCAGGACCCGGTTTTTGAACCGGTACTTCTCCGCAGCGGCGAGACAGACAAAGGAGGATGAGTTTGCAAGTTTGAAACAGGGGAACATGACGGTGTCAGACTATGCCATGCGGTACTCTTCATTGCTGAGGTATGTTCCCCACATTGCCACCAATGGGCACGCAAAGATGAGAAATTTTATGAAGGGGTTGCGACCGGAGCTCTTTGACCGGGTTATCACCAATAACCCAACTTCTTTTGATGATGCTCTCACAAGAGCGGAGCTTGCCGAGATTGGAGTAGGAGCTTATCCTAGTGCTATGCCACCACAAGTACCACAACAGAGGCAAGCTAATGACAGCTTGAGGCCCCGGGGAGAGCCATTTAAACCTCGTGGTGCCTCTTCGTCTTCACGGTTCGGTGGGAAGAAATTCTTTGGTCAGAAGCAGGAGGGCAAGAAGAGCAATTGGTCCTGCCAACCGAGGGTCTACGCAGGGAAATAGATCGGGGGAGCCAAGATGCGACAATTGTGGAGGGCCACATTCTTCGAGCAAGTGCCCTGCCTGTTATAGCTGTGGCAAGATGGGCCACATCTCTCGGTATTGCCCCACCCGGGGAGGACAGTCAGAGTTTCAGGGCAACAGGCCGAGATTTGATGACAGGACGGTGCACCAGAGGCAGTAGTTTGTGCCTCGACCATCGGGAGGTCAGACAGTGGGACCGTCCCAGGGGCAGGTGTATGCGCTGACTAGAGAGCAGGCCCAGGCAGCCCCAGAGGAGGTGATCGCCGGTACGTGTCATTTATTTACGTACCCTGCTTTTATTTTGATAGATACAGGTGCCTCCCACTCTTTTGTATCTGTTGGCTTTGTGGAGAGACACCATATGCGCACGTCTTCTCTACCCACGCCTCTCCTTGTCTCGACACCCACTGGAAGAAATGTCGTTGCTGATCAGTTTATGGCAGATTGCGTCATTTATTTTGAGGGCAACGAGTTGAAGGCAGACTTGATCGTGTTGGGCATGTCAAACTTTCGACTGCATTGTGGGTATTGATATTCTGAACAGATATCAAGCAGTGGTAGATTGCCGGCATAAAATAGTGAAGTTCAGACCTGATTTGGGTAGTCAGTGGACGTTTTATGGCAACGATTCTCGTGCGAAGATTACGTTGATTTCAGCGATCAAGATGACTCAGCTGTTGGAACGTGGCCACACGGGCTATCTCATCTATGTCGTGGACACGTCTTGGAAGAATAAAGAACTGAGAGTTGAGGATGTGCCAGTGGTAGCAGAATTTGCTGATGTATTCCCAGAAGAGATCCCTAGGATTCCCACCGGCTAGAGAAGTTGAGTTTGGGATCGAGTTGTTACCGGGGACATCCGCTATCTCTCGTGCACCTTACAGGATGGCACCGGCAGAGTTGAGAGAGTTGAAGGAGCAGTTGCAGGAGCTCCTTGACAAGGGATATATACGCCCGAGCGTATCGCCATGGGGCGCACCGGTTCTCTTTGTGAAGAAGAAGGACGGTTCGATGCGGTTGTGCATCGATTACCGGCAACTGAATAAGGCCACGGTAAAGAACAAATATCCTCTCCCAAGGATTGATGACTTGTTTGATCAGTTGCAAGGTACCAGACTTTGTAGCAAGATTAATTTGAGGTCCGGGTACCATCAGATTCGAGTCAGAGAGGAAGATGTGCAGAAGACAGCATTTCGGACTCGATATGGACATTATGAGTTCCTAGTGATGCCGTTCGGCGTGACGAATGCTCCAGCGGTCTTTATGAGTCTGATGAACAGAGTGTTTCAGCCGTATCTTGATCAGTTCGTCATCGTGTTTATTGACGACATTCTCATCTACTCCCGGAGCGAGGAAGAGCACGTGAAACACTTGAGGACAGTGCTCCAGATTCTCAGAGATCACCAGTTGTATATTCGAGATGTAGTGAGATTGCATGGGATCCCCATTTCCATAGTGTCGGATCGAGATCCCCGATTCACATCTCATTTTTGGGAGGGTCTTCAGTCAGCCTTGGGAACGGAAGTTAGATTGAGCACTGCATATCACCCTCAGACGGATGGCCAGACCGAGCGTACTATCCAAACGCTCGAGGACATGTTGAGGGCTTGTGTATTGGAGTTCGATGTTTCTTGGCAAGATTCAGTAGCCCTGGTAGAGTTCTCTTATAATAACAGCTACCAGGCGAGCATTCAGATGGCTCCTTTCGAAGCTCTTTATGGCAGACGGTGTAGATCACCCTTGTGTTGGGATGATTTGGACCGTAAATCGGTCGGAGGCCCGGAGTTGATTCGGGAAATGGAAGAGAAGATAAAGATGATAAGGCAGAAAATGAAAGCAGCCCAGGACGGACAGGCAGCTTATGCGAATAAACGGCGGAGACCGTTGGAATTTCAGTTGGGAGATAAGGTCTTTTTGAAGATCTCGCCTTTCAGAGGCGTTGTGCGATTTGGAATGCGCGGGAAACTGTCTCCGAGGTATGTTGGACCGTACGAGATTTTGCAGCGCATTGGCACCTTAGCTTACCGACTAGCTCTGCCGCCTTCTTTATCTGGTATACATGATGTGTTTCATGTGTCTATGCTGCGGAAGTATGAGCTGGATCCATCGCATGTGTTGCAGCCTTATGAGGTTCAGTTAGAATCCGATGTGTCTTATGTGGAACGGCCTGTCAGAATTCTGGATCGAGCAGACCGTAGACTTCGGAACAAAGTGATACCTATGATCAAGGTTCAGTGGGATCGCAGGGGTGTCGAGGAGGCTACGTGGGAGACGGAGCGGCATATGGTGCAGCACTACCCGGAACTATTCTCTGGTATGTGATTATGTTTAGTTTCTTTTGGGAGTAAGTGCATGCGATTTCGAGGACGAAATCTTATAAGTAGGGGAGTATTGTGATATCCCCGAAATGATTAATTGCAATTTAGGCATTAATTGTGTTTATATGATTAATTATGGTGGTAATTAATTATGTGTTGAATTTATTTATCTTATGGAGATGCATGGTCATATAGAAAGGGTGACCCGGGAATGCATTTCGGGGTACATGTGTTGCATGTGGTTATTTGGGTGTTTTAATGACTTGCATGTGTTGGTAGTCATTTATTGGGGAAACATGCATATATTTGAGATTGTGGAACATTGTGGTGTTATGCTTTTAAATATCATGTTGGGGTGTTTTATACACCATGGTATTGTGGACTGCACTCTATTTTAAATAACCCACTTTTATACCCCAACCCCCACCACACATTCACTCTTACTTTTTAACTTTCCCAAAATTACACCACCCAAACCCTCCTTTTCCACATTTTCGAAATTGAGCTTAGGGTAAATGGAATCCTTCCAAAAACCTTGATTTGTGGAGTTTGTTGGGAGATTTGAAGTCCCCAAGAGGTATGATACCTCATTGTTGATTTTGTAGTGTTTTATTTGAGTTTGAAATGGTTTTGAAGGGTTTTGTAATGGGTTTGTTTGAGTTGGTGTTATTTTTGGATGAGTGTTAGATTTATGGTTGTATGAGGATGTTTATTGAAGATTTGTAGTGATTTGGTATGGTTGGTGTTTGAATATTTGAGTTTGTTTGAGTTTGGGAAGGAGAAGGGTGAATAGTGCCCGAATATCGCGTGTGCAGAACTCGGCGATCGATCGGTGCCTTCAGCGATCGATCGCGAGCTGCAAGGGCTGAAGGCAGTAGCCTTCAGCGATCGATCGCGAGTTTGGCGCGATCGATCGGCGAGGCCGCGATCGATCGGCGCGAACTCGGCGATCGATCGCGAATTGTAAAATTTTGTTGGGCGAGGCAGTGTAGTCTCGCGATCGATCGGGACTATATGGCGATCGATCGCGAGACACCAAAATTGGTGTTTTTGGATATTTTTGTGGGATTTTTGGTATCAGGACTATTATTGGGTTCTAATATTGATTTGTGTGAATGTGTAGAACCATCCCAGGTGCCGACACAACCAAGGAATTGAAGTCCTACCACATCCTACATTTTGGAAAGGTACGTAGAGGACGTACGAGCACCCAATGGTACATGTATCTAATATACTCTTAGTTATGCATTGTGGATGCGAGTATATATGTTGTTATGCATTGTGGATGCAAATACATGTTGAATTATGCATGATGATTGTATATGCATATGATGGTTATTGGTGCACATCCCATGAGTCGTGGTCATCCCTTGATGATTTTAATGCTTGCCGCTATTTGGTTTGTTTCCGCTAAATGTGTAGCGAGGGGTGGGAGCGCCGCATGTCACATTTGAGCGTGGTTATCATATAGGTCGAGGAAAGAATATTTGCCGCTCAATGTGAAGCGAGGGGTGGGAGCGCCGCATGTCCATTGAAGCGAGGTTATTCTATTGCCGCCTATATGTAAATAAGCTGAGGGGCATTAAAATACATTGTGATGGACAGACTAGGGATTGGTGATTGATATTTGGTTTGATGAGATGGTATTGTGTCATGACATGTGTAGACCATTAAATAATCTATTGATTATACTCATGAGTTATGGTACAGGGACAACCAAACGGGAAGCGTTTAAAATGCATGGGAAAAACAGGAAGTGTTTTATTATGATTATGCATTTACGCTTTATATTCATATTGTGTTGTATATGAATTATATTGTTGCTCATGTTTGGGGGTTGTCCTTGTAGGTACACTTTTGGCATGATAGAAGGGCTAAGACGGGTTGAGGTGGTGAGCTTGTGAAGAATTCTTTTGAGGAAGGAAGGACATGATTAATTTTGTATAGTATCTACTCTAGGAGTAGTGTAAAGCTATAGTGGATAACATTCATTATTTTGATTTGGGAATGTAACTAATCCATTGATAGTCCTCATTTTGGCATGTAATTCTTAAGGCTCATAGTCTCAACACGATTATTTTACTCTGATCATTGATATTAGCTCTAATTATGCCTTTAATTCGCACTTAAGGAACTAGGGTCCTTACAAACCTCGAGATCGGTAATCTCGATGGCACGATGCATTCTGATGAATGATCGTGAGGGTTGTTTGACTTCCCCTGAGGAGGGATCGTTGTGTTTTGGAATCATGGTAATTCTTGTTGGATAATTCGATAGCCTTCCTATTTTAGGATTGTTGGATCCAAGGATAAATGAGGGATGGCCGGGATTCGAGTTTGTTTAGTGTCATGGTTGACACGTGTGTAGGAATGCATTTGGTTGTCTTGCGTGTCCCCTGTGGAACTTGAGACTTTGTGGGGTCTTGATGGTGTGTCAGGACCAAGATATGGTTTCTTGGAACACATCGGTGTAAACATCCTCGGAGAAGTGCTTTGTGTAGATCGGTGACCGTGGGTAACCCGATCCGGGTTGCAAGTGATGCAACTACTCCTTTGGAGGAGATGGACTGGGAAGCGAAAGCCGAATTTTCTGTGAGTATACTGTTGTATACTAGTGGTCCCCATCATGACGATGCGTGTCAAGCATCGTGGGCAAGTGATGAATGTCACGGAGTGATATCTATGTCAGAACCAAGGGAGATTTGGTTGATTTGTAGTCGTGGTGGACTGACTTCTGGGACGATTCACATCGAGGTATGTTGTTATTTTTGGGTTTATATGGATTTTGGCGTTTGCTCTATTTTAGGGCTTGGTGCGAGACTGGTATTCCCGCAGTTGTTAATTCGATTCTAAAGTGGTTCAGAATTGGGGTCATGGCTTTGTTTTGTTTGTGTAGTCATGGTGTTACGTGGAGTACACCGGTGCAATTCCGAGGATGAAATTTTATTAGTGGGGGATAATTGTGATGTCCGGGGATTAATGGTGTTAATCCAAGTGTGGTATTAATCCTTGATGGATTTTTAATTGTGGCAATTAGGAATTAATTGCGGTTTTGGGTCTCCCGAGGTTGTTGAATCGGGCAGTTGGAACCGTTGGATCCAAAGGTTGAGATTATATTCTCATTTTGGTGGAAAACCTTTGAGTTGGGTCTTTAGTGGGACTTGGAGTGCGGGGTGCCTTATGTTGGGGCCTGTATGGGGATTTGATGTTGGAGAGAGAGTTTTTGAAAACAGATGATTTTTAATGAATCGTGATGTATTTGTGGAGGTATTGGTATTTTGGGGCATTTTTGCTATATATACCAGTTGGACTCGGGATTCCGTCATTCGGAATCCATTCCTCTCCTCTCCTCTCCCTCACGCCACTCTCTCTCCCCAAACCCTTCCCCTTTCCCTTTGATGGGCAAAATCGATGGAGGCTCATCCTAGGAGCCGGATTTCTCGAAGATAAGTTGGTAAGTTTCTTCCCCTCGTCATTGTCTTCGATTTGATAGTGATATGGTGTGTTATGGTTGAGCTTTTGGGTTGGATTTGTGTTTGGGGGTTTTGGGTGAAAATCTAAAATGTTGATTTTAGTGTTTTTATGGAGTTTAAATGTTGTATTTGAGGTGTTGGTGGTGTATGGGGTGTTGGTTTTGAGTTTGGGTGTCAAAAAACCATGGAAGCTCGAATTTTTCAGAAAATCGCAGGTGGCAATCGATCGCCGAGGGGTAGCGATTGATCGCGACGAGCAGTCCAATTTTTGAAGGCGATGAACAGTGCTGGCGATCGATCGCGAGGTCTCGGCGATCGATCGCGAGCGGGTTGGCGATCGATCGCGAGGATTGGCGATCGATCACAAGAGGGCACTGGTTGGCCACTGGAGTGTGGCGATCGATCGCGATAAAGGTGGCGATCGATCGCCAACCGAAGGAATTTGGTTTTTTTTGGAATTTTTGGAAAATGTCGGGATTTTGGAACCGAGGTTTAAAGGGGCCTTTTCCGGGGCAATGTCTACATTCCAATGGGAATGTTATACTTTTAAAATGGATTGGTTGGAGCCAAAGTTTAATTAAACAGAACTCTTGGTTGAGTTTTTTGGCTATCTTTTAAACTTGTTAAATGGTATATTTTGGGTATTATGCATGCTTAGCCGAGGGGCTTCTATTTTGGTAATCGTCATGGATTGACGATGGGTTTTGAAGTTGCAAACGTGCGTGGGCACGTGATCGCATGCTTATACTTGATTGTGAGTTGTTTATGTGTTTTAGCACATATTTCTCGAGGCATGGAACTCAAGCAAGGTTTGGCTTGGACTACGGAGACTTAAGGTACGTATGACGTACGAGCATAGCCTATTATAGTGTTGCAACTGTAAAATGCATGGTGTATAATAATTGTATTAAATGGGTATTGGAACACATGGTGTGTGGTAATCGCATTATATGGACATTGAATTATGTGGCATGTGGTAATTGCATCGGATAGGTATTGAAATGCATGGTGCATGATATTTACTATAAATGGATAACAATATGCATGGTAAATGGTATTTGCGTCAAATGGTTATACATTGGGATGCTGTAGCCGTTGAGCGACCATCGGTTATGACGCCGCTATTGTTGAGCGTGCGCGGGGTTTAGTATGCCGCTATTGTGGAGCGAGCAATGAAATAGGAACATGGAATCATTGGTTAGATATATGTGAGATCTATGGTCTTTTATATAATGATTTTACCATATTGATTATGGAACTGACATAATAGAACGGTATTAGTTAATCTATGTGACGATTAACTGGCTTTGGGAATTTGATGAGTTTGGTTATTTTGAGAACAGGGACAATACAAGGGATTCCAGATGAGGGTGTTACCATCCAGGGAGTATCATTTAAATTATGGCATTTACATTCTGTATTTGAATTGCAATGTTATGATTATTGGATTGGCGGTATTGGTATGCTCACCCCGTGTGAGGGCTGTCTCTGTTGGGACAGGTGATACAGGTGTAGCAGCAGCTTGGAGTTGAGCTCGGACTGTCGATTAGAGGTACTTCCCGGATCGAGGTACCAGAGCTGGTTGAATAAGTGCATAGATCCAGAGTTGAGATCGAGTTGTGCTTGGGAGGAGGTGCTTCCAGGATTGAAGTGCCAGTAACGGTACTTCGGTAGAGTGCTTTTATACATTGGATACACGCTTATTCATTGTGGTACTCTAATGTTAGTACATTTTACGTGTATATGGCATGTATAAATGGGCTACGGCTTTTCTCCGGTCATTCATGGTTTGCATGCAATTAAATATGGAATTGCCAAATGAACTGAGAGCATGTTAGTGTATTATAATGGTGCATGTTATATAAATAATTTGGTTGGGGAATTTGAATATTATGCGGACAGAATGCAAGAAATTTTCTGGATAGCATATGGTGTTGCACTTGCACATGGCTTTTCCCCGTGATAGTATGATTACATGCACTAATGGTATGTATTAATACACTAATAACGGGTTAAGGGCTCGGGGGTCCTTACAGTAATTCTTCCATCAAAGGAGTAGAAAATTCGGCCAAAACAATAGCATCATTTGATCCAATTTCAGATGCCCAATTAGATCATTTCAGCATACAATTTGACTCACTACAACACATAATTCCATCACAAACAAGTTGTAGAGTTTTTGAACCAATAGCCATTAAATTTGATTCAAAAAAAGTAGAGAACTCAGCCAAGAGCAGCAGTAGATTTTTGAACCATAACAATAACAAGATTCGGCCAAACATCAGCCTAAAATTTTGAACAAGCAGGTAGCACATTTTTCGCCCCAAGAACATCAAAAAAATTGTCCCAAATGCACAGAAAAATCAACTCGGACAGCAAGGAAATCAAAACGAGGCAGCAAGGAAAAATCGATCAAGAACAACTCCTCATTTCGAACCCAACATAGCATAAATTTCGAACCATAAAAATCGAACACAAATCATGCAAAAATATCAACCAAAACTCAAAAATAAGGGAGGTAATTGATCTAGGTGATGAGAAACCACATCAATGGATTTGGGCAAGGAAGAATCGAGTTCCATGGAAGAAATCGGGCCTTGTTGCCGTGAAGAATGGTGGGTCGGGAATGGGGTTCTGGGGAAAGGTTAACCGATTTTAGTGTGTGTAAAATGGTGTAATATGTGGAAATTTAGACTTCCCCCTTTTTAATTATAAATCCCACACTTTTAACTTTAATTCCCAACCATTAATATTATTAATATTATTATTAAGTCCTCATGACTTAACTTATTAAAAAATTGTCCCGGAATCATTTGTTCAATTTCCGGTCCCAACATCCGAAACTCAAAAATTAAATCTCGAGATATCATAAAAATATCATAATTAAATCCATTTGACAATTAATAATTATTCAGGACATCACATTATGCTTGTACAAAACCTTCCCCTCACCATGACAGAAGTTTCCCACTAGTCGCCGCCCCTCCTCCCGCCGTGAGTCGCCGGAATCGTTGCATGCAAGTTCGGCTACTGTTCCAAAATTTTGGGGAGAACTTGTTTTCGACATTTCCAGATTTTATTTGAAATTTTGGCATTAATTTTGAGCTTTAATTATTGAATGAAGTATGGTATGATCTTGTTATGATTTTGGAGCACCGTTGTTCGAATCAAGCAGCCTTCACATGCTAAAATCTTGAATTGTTCGAATTTGACACTGTATGGGGGAAAGGAATGATTGATTCGCATGAGCTTGAAGATGAATGTTCTAAGTTATAAGTTAGACTTATTAACTAGTTTTAATCATGTTTTGGCTTTGATGATCATGAAAGAGAGGATTGTATAAAATTGCAATGTCTTTGTTAATTGACTTTAAGAATCTTGCTGCTTGTCCCATAATCTACTGTTAATTATGTTTAAAAAACTCTACTGTTGGGGCATACTTTTATGATGTATATGGTTCGAATCTTTTGCGGGTTAGAGTTCGAGTTTCCTGCTATTTGTGTTTTGAAAATATGCTGCATGTTTGGAAATCTGCTGCTATAAGGCGCATGTTTTAGCAATGCTCAAGTTGTGGGGTTTAGTTGATGATTTCAGTTCTGGGCTCACATCCTTGCTATAATAATCAAGTTCAAAATGAGTTTTGTTTCCAAGTAACAATTAATATTGAATAATTTAAATGGAGGTAATATAATTTTTAAAGTAAAAGCTTATGCTAAACATAACAAAACATTAGAGAGAGTAGTATCTATTGTACTAATAATGGAAACTGTGTAGCTAAGGAATGATGTTGAATTAACTCAATTGGTTAATTGAAGTGAATATTCGGCTTGTGTAGATTGATGTTCTGTGGAAATCATATCTACGACGTAAAAAGCAATAATTGGATCAAAAGGCGTAAGGTATGTTGCGATCGATAACATACGGCATGTATCTGTATTATTTGATACATGATTTGCTTAACTTACGTGACTTATGTGAAATTACTTGGCTATGTGATTTTACTTGACTTATGTGCATTCAGAGTTGATAAATCGATGTATGAAAATAAATGTTTTGTTAACACACATCTTTTTCAGTAAATGTATATCGATATATGACTTTCATGTTGGACATATTGAGTTGCATCATATGAGATTATGATATTGGCATGATGCATTGACCCGCATGGGCATTGAGCATATCATGTTGATTCTACCGATTCTTTCGTTGATACCCTTATCTTTCGTTGGTATCTGTGATGCGTGTCTAGGGATGATGGGCACACCGATGGCTCGGCAAAGAGAGTGAGTTGAGAGATGCCGTAGTGACGAGTGTGTCGACGTCGCCCAGACACGAGGGATGATGGACCGCCGATGGCTCGACTGAGAGAGATGTCGTAGCGACGAGCGACTCGACGTCCTGCTCGAGCATGATATTTGGTTGATGATACCTTTCTTTGGACTCCGATGTTCTGGTATCTTGAGATATTTGATAGCTATTCCTTGGATTCTGGAATTTTGTTATCCCGAGATGATTTGTACCCTTCATGCATCGCATTAAATTGCATTGCATTGCATGACATCATATATCACATTTTATAGATGTATGTTGTATTCACTTGATAGTTTCATATTGGGCTGTGGCTCACCCCGTAGGGGGCTGTTGTTGTCTTTATGTGTGGGCAATGACAGGTATTACAGGTGACCAGGATCCCAAAGAGGGAATGCTCGCTGGAAGTCTTACCTAAGGTTGTTTTCTTTTGTCTTTTCCCAGTCGTAGGATAGTTAAGTATACCATGGTGTGTCCTGGATAGTATAACTATGTAAATTAAGTTTATTTCCGTCGAGTTTTTATTATTGATTAATATTTGCTATTTCTTTACTGTTGATGGTATTATGTAAATATTTTGTGTATAAAATGTGTGCTGGAGATATATTGTGCATGCTATGGTATTATAAATATTTTTAGTACGACTTATGTGCTGGGTGCCTATGATGCATGCTATGGTATTATGTATTTACTTGCTGCACTGGGATATGATATTTGTGCTTTTCATTTTTTTGGTCTGTCCCTCGCGGCGGAGGTCATTCCGAAATTTTTAGAGCCACATGTTGGCAGAACTTTTTTAAAAAAATCTTCCGCTTTACAAATAAATAATCAATGTGTGACAATTAAACACTTGATTAGGAACGAGTCCTCACAGTTTGTGATGACCTGGGATTATAGATGTTAATCCCGGAGTGTTAATGACCCCTAAAGTTGTTTTACGTGGCGATTTTGAGTTTAACCGTAGTGTTAGGCCTTACGGGCTCGTCTATTTTGGGTAGTTGTGATCGTTGGATCCCGAGGTTGAGATTGTATTCTCATTTGGGTGAAAAACCTAAGAGTTGGATTTTTAGTGTGACTCGTGATCTGTGGTGCTTTGTGTGGGCACCGGTAGGGGTTTTTGGAGTTAGAGAGAGAATTTTTGAAAACAGATGATTTTTAATGAATCATGATGTATTTGTGGGGCTATTAGTATTTGGGGGTATTTTTGCTATAAATACCAGTTGAACCCGAGATTTTAATTATTGGAACCATTTTCCTCCTCCAGCCCGTCTCTCTCTCCAAGCGCCGAATTCCCGTCGCCCCCAACCCCCGCGAATAAAAGTGCTGCGCCCGCCGCCGTCCGGCCGCCGTTCGCCACGTCCGACCCGCCGTTGGCTTCGTCTCGTCCAGGCGCAGCTTCCCACACCAACAATTCGAAGTTTCGTCGTGAATCGCGTTCGGATTTGCCAGAATAGCGCAGGGGTTTGAAAGTTCGATTCTGTCCGATTTGGGGCTCGATTTTTGGTACGTTTTTGGGGCTTTTCTTCAGGCGTTTTTGGGGCGTTTTGTATTGTTATTTGGGTCGAAAATTTCAGACTTTAAAGTTCAAAAAATTTGTTGCTTAATGGTTCGAATTTCAACGCTGGTTGCGTGAAGTTAGGGTTCAAATTTTGGGGGTTTTGGCAAGGAGGTGATGATTCATGTTGTTGATAGATTAATTCATGTTTTAGGTGATTTATGGTGCTTGGTTGGGTTCGAATTTGTGATGTTAGGGTTCGAAATTTTGGGAATGGTTCTTGATCAATTTTAGTTGATGTCTCATTCGATTTCCCTCCCTGCATATGCCCTGCCCCGGGTCTTTTAAATGGTTAATTGTCGTGTGTTGACAATATTTTTTGTATAAAGGTTATGGGTGTGCTTGAGCATGGGTTGCATGTTCGTAAATAATTGTGAATTATTTATCGTGTTAGCACATCATTCCTCGGGGCATGGAGCTCGAGCAAGGTTTGGCTCGGACTTCGGAGATTTAAGGTACGTGCGACGTACGAGCATTATTATATATTAGAGCATTTGTGAAATGCATAATGTATTTTGATTTCATCGAATAATTGTGCATGAGGTTATATATATGTGTTGAGAAGCTATGGAGCGACCTAATCTTGATATCGCCGCCACGAGCGTGCGTGACACTAGAGTAGTATAACTCTCATAAGGTATATGGGGTACCGGATGTATATGACCATTGTAGGGCATTGAGATGCCTGAGAATGATCGTGGAATCATGTATTCATTATAAGACATTTGAGATGTCTAAGTATAATGGAAAATTGGTAAAATATATGCTAGGCATTTGAGCTATCTGTAATTGATAGCGAAGTTAAGGAATCAGTTTTTGATATTGAGATATCCATACTTGCATGTATAATGAATTTGGAATCACCATCTATTGATATTAGAGAATTGGGCATGCGATGAGTTAAATCAATGTTTTGATTTACTGATTTTTGAGATTTGATGAGTTTGATGACTGTGAGAACAGGGACAGTACACGGAATCCCGGATGAGGACGTTGCCATCCCGGGAGTATCATTTAAATTCATTAGTATTTACTTTTGTTGTAAATTATGAATTTCATTACTGTGATTATGGGATCTTGTGTATTGGTATGCTCACCCCGTTGGGGGCTGTCTCTGTTGGGGCAGGTGAATAGGTACATCGATGGCTTTGGAGATGAGCTTGAGCTGTTGATTGGATGTACTCCCAGGATCGTGGTACCAGGGCTTGATAAAGCACGGTATCGTACAGGGTACTTATATACACCTGAGGGTTATATACATATTCATGATGCTCGCATGTGAGCACGATTATACTTGTATATGGATTGTATATAAAGGCATGAGCCATTCTCTCTTTCATTTTATGTTGCATGAAATTATAGGTAGAATTGCTAAATGATATGAGAGTCATTGGTGTATTATGTGGGTGTTGAAACCCACTTTTGTTGTCTTATGTGTGGTGTCTTATCTGGCTGGGAATTTACTTAGTGTTGTAGTACTCTGTTGAGTATTGTGTTTTCCTGGCCGGGAATTATGTTATGTGATGTGCTTTTGTTTCGGGGTAGCTCAATTTATGGGGAGACTCTGCCCAAATTTTTATAAAAGTCCACAATGTAAAAAGTGGCGTAATGGGGATGGTAATGGGCGAACTCTATGAGTTTATTGTTGTTAGGATGATGAACTTATAACATTGCATGTTAAAGTAAATTTTGTAATAGCCATTCAATGGTAAAATATCATCTGAGTTTCCCGAATGATTTTATTGAAAGCATGTGCCACACATAATGATTAATACACTAATCAAGGGTTAAGTATACGGGGTCCTTACATTAGTGGTATCAGAGCAGTGGTTGCTCATTGGGGCTGTTAAGGGCCTATGAAGTTATTGATAGCACATATTTATGCATGATGGCATTAATGTTATACGACATAACTAATTGTTTATGTGCTTTTATGATATGAAAAGTTGTATTGCTAACCATTGTGGTTGCAGGAATCTTATGGAACACGATAGGATGGCATTAATAGTGATGTCTAGCACTCTATATGTTACGTGCCAATGAATCTGATTTTGGTAAGAAAATCAAGGAAAAGAAAAGTATGATGTATTGTCTGAGGACAGACTGGGTAGACAACCGACAGTGGAATACTTCGGTATGGTCTCAATTATTATTGAATATACTAATGCGTTTGTTCATGTAATGTTAAAGCAAGGAAGGTACGTAAGAAACGTACCGGCATCGGACGGTAAACCATACTTCTATACTATGATTATGATGAATAAGTTTATGATGATGATGTTTATGATGAGTAAAGATGATATGATGTTTATGATGATGATTATGATGAATAAGTTTATAATGATGATGTTTATGTGATGTTTATATAATGATGCGATGTTATTTGTGGTAAGATGCCACGGGGTAAGATGCCCCACATGGTAAGAGGCCATGCGATGTTATTTGTGTAAAGATGCCATGGGGTAAGATGCCCCACATGGTAAGAGGCCATGCGATATTATTATGTGGTAAGATGCCACGGGGTAAGATGCCCCACATGGTAAGAGGCCATGCGATATTATTATGTGGTAAGATGCCACGGGGTAAGATGCCCCACGTGGTAAGAGGCCATGCGATATTATTATGTGGTAAGATGCCACGGGGTAAGATGCCCCACGTGGTAAGAGGCCATGCGATGTTATTTGTGGTAAGATGCCACGGGGTAAGATGCCCATATGGTAAGAGGTCATACGATATTATTATGTGGTAAGATGCCATAAGATGTTATGACACTATGATGTTAATCAATTACGTTAAGATCTAATGATTACGTGCATGAATATTTGAAACAAGGACAATAAAAGTGGGTTAATGTGTTTAACCAGGAAGTGTACTTCATTTAGATTCATGCATTTCTTTATTTATGTACATTTTCTATGATGATTAGCGATGGTTCATTCCGCTGTGTCGATGATGATGATTCGTCTCTTTGTGATTATTGGCGATGGTTTATGCCGCCGGATATGTTGATAGCGATGCCTCATTCCGCTATTATGTGGATTTACGATGACTCATTCTTTTATGAGGATTGGCGATGATTTATGCCGCCGGATATGTTGATAGCGATGCCTCATTCCGCTATTATGTGGATTTACGATGACTCATTCTTTTATGAGGATTGGCGATGATTTATGCCGCCGGATATGTTGATAGTGATGCCCCATTCCGCTATTATGTGGATTTACGATGACTCATTCTTTTATGAGGATTGGCGATGATTAGTGCCGCCGGATATGTTGATAGCGATGCCTCTTTCCGCTATTATGTGGACGATGATTCATGCTCAGGTGTATAGCGAGGTTTCATGCCACTTATTATATGACGAGGTATCATGCCGTCGATTCTATAGCGATGGATTGTGCCGCTATGTACTCAGCACAGGATTATGCCGCCTTCGAGCGATGAGTGCTGATTTCACACTATTATCGAGCGACGGAGACAGGTATGCCGCTATCTTGTTAGCGATGAGGTATGGGATATTGCTATTCTATTAGCATTATTATAGCTGGCATGCGTTGATATGCATGTTTTATTATGACTATTTTACTAGCATGATGATGGATGACATACGTTGATGTACATGGACCGTCACGAGTTGACTAGGTCATTTAGATGTCATTGTTGACATGTATCGTCACTAGTTGACGATGCCTTAGATGCCATGAGTGGGCATGTATCGTCACGGGATGACGATGACGATGGTGTAGGAGATGTCTTATTAGACATGCATCATCGTTACGATGAACAATGCGTTGAGTATACGTATTCAGTTGTATGCCATGGGTGCCAGTGCCGAGCACAAGGTGGTGTCTACGTCACCGGTCGACGTGACCCTTTTACCGAGCGGGTTGCTCGAGAAATGGATGAACGCGCTGTACATGTGATTGTACCGCAACAATTGTTTGAGGTGATCATATTTTGAGTGGTGATACCCTTGAGGTATGCTCGTTGGAATGGCTTTTTGGCCATGTTTTTGACGACATGAGTAATTATGGAGGAAATTACTCGCTTTCTGTCGATGTGACATGTGGTAGACATGGTCACACCACCCTTGAGGGTGTAGAATGGGTCCTAAGGGAGTAGGATCAGGTTATGTTAAGTACATAGGGACATTGGAGTGTCCAGGGTGTATCGGTATTAGAGGAATGTTGGGTAAGGACCCACTACTCTATTGATTTTCTTCCTATGGTATGGTATGCCATGTGGAAACGTCCGTCTTGTTGGTAGGTTTGAGGTAAACCTAAAGAGACAGAGACTAGTTTGTCTGCCGCGTGTGTGCAGCACCATGAGGGGCTTGCTAGAGCCGTTATACTACTAGTTGGAACCATGTTTGGCAAATCGTAAGGTGATACGATGTGGATTGTGGTGGACTCTAGTAGTCACCACGTCATTGAGGTTGAGGTTGTGCATGCCTCACTGAAACGTGTATACGTTTATGTTTAATCTTGGTGAGACTTGTCTAGGACAGCTCATGATGTTGGAGTACCAACAAGAGAGTCATCAGGTCGTTATTGACTCGATCTGAGGGGACCCGTGTATTTGGGATACAATGGGTGTTATTGTATCCAGTTTTTCCGAACGGTGGTTCGAGACTTGTGGATCTCGAGTTTGATGGCACTTCCCTTGTGAGGAAGGAGGTAGTATTATACCTATTTGGGAATCTTTGGAAGATTCAGTAAGTTGGTGCATGTGGTGTTGATTTTGGGAATCACATCGTGTGTTGTTAATCGTTGGTTATCATTCTCCACTGGATAGGAAATAACTCAGGATTGACGATTGTGTTTGGGGCTTAGGGGTATGTTGTAGATACCCGAACCAAGTGCATTGAGTATGCATGTGATGTCAGTGCTTAGGCAGGTATACCGGAGAGTATACAGATGCCAGTTATTGATTTCCTTTTTGTCAAGCATAAAGTTATACTATTTTTGGATGGTTAAATCTCTGATGAGAGATATGGAACACCTTGAGATTGAGAATCTCCATGGCACGATAAATTATGAGGAATAATCGTGAAGTTAGTTGACTCCCTTTGAGGAGGGATTATCTTGTGTGGGTTAAGGTATTTCCCTTGTTGGTGTTTTCTTTCGAGTTTTCGATAGCCTTCCCAAGTTTGGATTGTTAAATCCTAGGATTATCAAGGGATGGCAGGAATTCGGATTTGTTGGGTGTCGCTGACGACACAAGCGTTGAGGATGCAATGGGTTTATTGCATGTCCTTTCAGAATTTGAAACTCTGTGGAGTCTCGTTTGTTTATTTATGTTAAGGATGTAATTCTTGGAACATCCGGAGGTGGACATCTTGTGAGATGTCTTTTGTGTGAATCTGTGGCCGTGAGTTGCCCAATTTGAGTTGCAATGATGCGACTGCTCCTTCGATGTAGGAGGTTTGAAAGTGGAAACCAGGCTTGGTATGTGTACACCGTGGTATACTAGTGTTTCCCTCGTAACGGTGTATGTTAGACATCGTGAGTCATGGTAGAGACGTCATTGAATGATATCTACGATGGAATCGGGAGCGATTCAAATCCTTGCAGTTTCAGTTGACTAACTGCTTTTGGATTGTTAGCGTTATGTTGTGCCGACGCTCTTTTGTTTTTGGTAAGCTGCAAGAGTTATTTCATTCCAGAGTTTGGTGCGAGGTAGGTACCCTCGCGTTTATTTAATACGATTCTAATATGGTCAAGGATCGAGGTTATGGCTTCATGTTGTTGTATAGCCTAGGTGTTACGTATTACACCGGTGCAAATTTCGAGGACGAAATTCTTTTAGTGGGGGATATTGTGATGACCTGGGATTATAGATGTTAATCCCGGCCCTAAAGTTGTTTTACATGGCGATTTGGAGTTTAACCGTAGTGTTAGGCCTTACGGGCTCGTCTATTTGGGTAGTTGGGATCGTTGGATCCCGAGGTTGAGATTGTATTCTCATTTGGGTGAAAAACCTAAGAGTTGGGTTTTTAGTGTGACTCGGGATCTGGGGTGCTTTGTGTGGGCACCGGTAGGGGTTTTTGGAGTTAGAGAGAGAATTTTTGAAAACAGATGATTTTTAATGAATCATGATGTATTTGTGGGGCTATTAGTATTTGGGGGTATTTTTGCTATAAATACCAGTTGAACCCGAGATTTTAATTATTGGAACCATTTTCCTCCTCCAGCCCGTCTCTCTCTCCCCGCGCCCAATTCCCGTCGCCCCCAACCCCCGCGCATAAAAGCGCTGCGCCCGCCGCCGTCCGACCGCCGTTCGCCACGTCCGACCCGCCGTTGGCTTTGTCTCGTCCAGGCGCAGCTTCCCACACCAACAATTCGAAGTTTCGTCGTGAATCACGTTCGGATTTGCCAGAATAGCGCAGGGGTTTGAAAGTTCGATTCTGTCCGATTTGGGGCTCGATTTTTGGTACGTTTTTGGGGCTTTTCTTCAGGCGTTTTTGGGGCGTTTTGTACTGTTATTTGGGTCGAAAATTTCAGACTTTAAAGTTCAAAAAATTTGTTGCTTAATGGTTCGAATTTCAACGCTGGTTGCGTGAAGTTAGGGTTCAAATTTTGGGGGTTTTGGCAAGGAGGTGATGATTCATGTTGTTGATAGATTAATTCATGTTTTAGGTGATTTATGGTGCTTGGTTGGGTTCGAATTTGTGATGTTAGGGTTCGAAATTTTGGGAATGGTTCTTGATCAATTTTAGTTGATGTCTCATTCGATTTCCCTCCCTGCATATGCCCTGCCCCGGGTCTTTTAAATGGTTAATTGTCGTGTGTTGACAATATTTTTTGTATAAAGGTTATGGGTGTGCTTGAGCATGGGTTGCATGTTCGTAAATAATTGTGAATTATTTATCGTGTTAGCACATCATTCCTCGGGGCATGGAGCTCGAGCAAGGTTTGGCTCGGACTTCGGAGATTTAAGGTACGTGCGACGTACGAGCATTACTATATATTAGAGCATTTGTGAAATGCATAATGTATTTTGATTTCATTGTGCATGAGGTTATATATATGTGTTGAGAAGCTATGGAGCGACCTAATCTTGATATCGCCGCCACGAGCGTGCGTGACACTAGAGTAGTATAACTCTCATAAGGTATATGGGGTACCAGATGTATATGACCATTGTAGGGCATTGAGATGCCTGAGAATGATCGTGGAATCATGTATTCATTATAAGACATTTGAGATGTCTAAGTATAATGGAAAATTGGTAAAATATATGCTAGGCATTTGAGCTATCTGTAATTGATAGCGAAGTTAAGGAATCAGTTTTTGATATTGAGATATCCATACTTGCATGTATAATGAATTTGGAATCACCATCTATTGATATTAGAGAATTGGGCATGCAATGAGTTAAATCAATGTTTTGATTTACTGATTTTTGAGATTTGATGAGTTTGATGACTGTGAGAACAGGGACAATACACGGAATCCCGGATGAGGACGTTGCCATCCAGGGAGTATCATTTAAATTCATTAGTATTTACTTTTGTTGTAAATTATGAATTTCATTACTGTGATTATGGGATCTTGTGTATTGGTATGCTCACCCCGTTGGGGGCTGTCTCTGTTGGGGCAGGTGAACAGGTACATCGATGGCTTTGGAGATGAGCTCGAGCTGTTGATTGGATGTACTCCCAGGATCGTGGTACCCGGGCTTGATAGAGCACGGTATCGTACATGATACTTATATACACCTGAGGGTTATATACATATTCATGATGCTCGCATGTGAGCACGATTATACTTGTATATGGATTGTATATAAAGGCATGAGCCTTTCTCTCTTTCATTTTATGTTGCATGCAATTAGAGGTAGAATTGCTAAATGATATGAGAGTCATTGGTGTATTATGTGGGTGTTGAAACCCACTTTTGTTGTCTTATGTGTGGTGTCTTCTCTGGCTGGGAATTTACTTAGTGTTGTAGTATTCTGTTGAGTATTGTGTTTTCCCTGGCCGGGAATTATGTTATGTGATGTGCTTTTGTTTCGGGGTAGCTCAATTTATGGGGAGACTCTGCCCAAATTTTTATAAAAGTCCACAATGTAAAAAGTGGCGTAATGGGGATGGTAATGGGCGAACTCTATGAGTTTATTGTTGTTAGGATGATGAACTTATAACATTGCATGTTAAAGTAAATTTTGTAATTGCCATTCAATGGTAAAATATCATCTGAGTTTCCCGAATGATTTTATTGAAAGCATGTGCCACACATAATGATTAATACACTAATCAAGGGTTAAGTATACGGGGTCCTTACACAGTTGGTATCAGAGCATAAACTGGGAATGCTCTAGTCTTGAGTCGTGTACTTTGAATAGGCCCGAATGAACATGTGCGCATGTGTTTGAAACTTATTTGACTTATTTGCTTTTACATGATTTGGAGTGAAATAGTTGATGTCGATATGTGGTTTATAATTGAGTATGTTGAGTCGTGTCATATTGACATTGACCACAATATACATTATGTTTGACTAAACTTGGTAGGGAAAGAGTTTACACTCGAACACCTACGAAACCTATCATTCTTGAATGAATGCTGCTTTAGATTTTATAAATTAAGAACATGCATATCATACGAGACATTCAAACCGTTTTATGCAATTTTAATAAATAAAATGTCTTTGAACAATGAAATTGCTCTGGAACCTGTTGAGAATAACAGGGTTGAATGAGTTATGAGATAAATGCTGAATGAGAGTCCTTGGAGTTGATTGAGATATCTCCATGACATAGTGCCATTTAAATTTTGGCATTGAGATGCTGGAACATAATGAAATATGGCTATATTGAAATGAGATTTGACTATGATTTTTTTTACAAAAAGTAAAAAGAATAAACTTATGAATATTTTGAATGAAATGTAAAGATGAGATGAATATATGATTGAACCTTCAGAAGATTATTGGTCATTAAGTAGTTCGATGTTAATTGATTAATCTGAGGAGATGGAATTTTAGGACATGATGTTTAAGTCGAAATTCCATCTGTATTGGAATACCTTATAATTTGACTGAGATGAAGTATTGAAGGATTGAACTCTCAAGTTGTTATGTGTTAATAACATAGATGAAACATAAATGCTGTGACTCATCAGCATATATAATAAGAGAATGTACATATGTACATCCGGAACATGAATTGAACGATGCAAATATAGTTCGATATATTTGATAACCATTAATGAAAAGGATTATATATGAACCTGGCTTAGATGTACCATAGAATCAGTTTTCAAGCAAAGTCTAATTTTCCGAAGATCTAGAAGTGGTACAGATCCAGACCTAGAGATCGCACAACAGTAGTGATGAGCGCGAACTTGTGCTCGAAGCTATCATGGATCAGACTGGAGTGATAAGTTTGCTTATATTAAAGTTGCATGGACCCGAATATTAATTTGGAATAGACTCCGTGCATTTGTGATAAAGTTTTGAGAAAAAAATTAAAAATGGTGGAACTTTCGAAGATACTTTTCAATGAGATTTGTAATCATACCGATAGAGACTTTGACTCGGTATTGAATTTAGACAACTGAATTGATTGTCTTATGTTAAGGATAATTTACTGATGCATTTATCCTAGGACGATTTTGTACATCTACTAAAAGATCCGCATTCTGAATCGTATCAGGTGTCAATCCAAAGACACGAGCTGCTTATAATCTATCTTATTTACTCGACATATGATTATGTCATACGAGTTTTCTAATTCTTGATATTCTCTTGAACTCATGAATTGAATCTTATGACAAGTTCTAATCGAATGATAATTACTGCTATTCGTATTCTCCTGGTCTTTCGCACTGAAAATAGACTGCGTTGAATATCTAAAACCGATACCTCAGATCCTTACGTGAAATAATTTGATCAATCCATCCAACCTGAATGTGGATTGCATGGGATGGTTATCTATCTTATCATAGAGAAGAATATGGAAAAGCTCACATCTCTTATGCGATTAACTCAAACGAATCAGATATTTCTCTGATCAGACCAGCGTAATTTTGGTTCTTTGATTAAGCACCGAATTTGTTTTTGTCATTCTTTCTGACACCACAGAAAATAGAGCAGATCTGTAATCGATATCTTAATTTCCTATCAGGAAATGATGCTGTATGACAAGCTATCTAAACGAAATTTTGGATGATCGAAGCGATACTCTTGGGCCACGTCATTTCTCGACGTAGCATTTCTGTTGATTCAAATAAGGTCAAAGTAGTGTTAAAATTGCTAAGACCTACCAATGTTCATGAGGTCCGATGTTTTATGGTTTAGCGGGATTCCAAAAGTCGATTTATCAAAAAAAAAAAATTTGAAAAATGGCTAAACCTATTACTCAACTGACACAGAAAAGTTGAAAATGTATTTGATCAGATGAGTATGAAATTGTTTTCTTGAGACCCTGTATATAGTTTCGAACTGATAACAAATGTTTTGTTTTAAAAATTTGACGTAATTAATTATACGGGGGAAAATTTGTTTTTATTCGGACCAAAAGAATTACAAATATCTATTCCGATCTGATTACGAGGAAACGCAAGTTGATAAATATTTTGAAGGATTACGATAGTGAAGCTCAATATCATCCTAGACGAATGAATGTCGACGGCTGTCCTCAGTCGTAAAGTCCTCGAGTCTGTTCTAGCTTTTGTTCGTAGCATCAAGTACATGCTGACATTTATACATCTGGCTGAGCTTTTCACTCATACCAAGAATTTTATCATTGTCTCAGCATTTCAAGTTGAGTCGGAATTTATTGTAAACATCAGACTAACCTAACGAAATGATGTGCAACTCAGAATTTTTTAGAACTTGTATTTTCATAACATTCATATTGCTCTCAGATATCTACTGATAATTTCTACAACTTAATGATTCATAAGTTGTTCCTAATAATTTTGATTTGACCTCTGAATTATTCGAGGTGTTCATAACTGTGAATACAATATTCACCATGAAGACGAAAGATGTATATGACTCTGAGACCTCAGTTCTGATGGCGATATATAAGATAAAACGTTACTGATGCATTGTCAAATGTTGGGGTTGTTGTAAGGACCCCCGTGCCCTTAACCCACTATTAGTGCATTAAACCATGTATTAAGTGCTTACAATCATGTAATCAGAGGGAAAACCTCATGCAACCAAAGCATAATGTACCAACATTAAAATTTCTTACATTATTCAACATAATGTCCAATTTCCACCAACCAAGTCTACATACGTTTATGCACCCTTATAATACATTAAAATGTTCTCAATTCAATTAGCAATTCCTTATTTAATTGCACGCAACCAATAAATGAAAAAAGAAAGGCCCATGCCCTTTATACAACCCATATACACATATAACAATGCTCACATGCGAGCATCAAAAGAGTGAATGTGTATTTAATGTATAAAGTACCCAACACAATACTGTCACTGGCACTTCAGTCAAGGAAGCGCCTCCAATCCATAGCTCGATCTCAACTCTGGAGCTACCGTTGTACCTGTACCACCTGCCCTAACAGAGACAGCCCCCAAACGGGGTGAGCATACCAATACCACCATTCCAATAATCACAACATCATATTACATAATTTACAGAATATAAAACTATAATGTAATAGATACTTCCTATATAGTATCGCTACCACATGGGATCCTCTGTGCTGTTCCTGTTCTCAAAATAACCAAAACCATCAATTCCCCAAAGGCCAGTTAATCATTAAATTGATTAACTCATCCGTTCCCCAGTAACAATACCAAATCAATAAACCATATAATTAAACAATGATTACAGATATCCCATATATCTAACTATTAATTCCATAGCATCATTACCTCGCACGCCCAATAGTGGCGGCATCATAACCGATGCTCGCTCCATAGCGACAACATCTCAACCGTTGCTCGCTCCATAGCGGCACCATATAGTTCACCATACATACCCATTTATGGCAATAACAGTATATCATGCATTTCATAGTTGCAATAATATAAAAGGCTATACTCGTACGTTATACGTACCTTATAATTCCGTAGTCCGAATCCAACCTTGCCTTGGTCCAGTGACCCGATGAATTATGTGCTAAACACAATTAATAATTAACAATTAATTACAAGCATGCAACCACGTGCCCAAGCACGTTCACAACCTCCAACTATATTGTCAATCCATGACGATTAACCATTTTAAAAGACCGCGGGCAAAGCATGCATCGAAAACTCAACATGAAATAATTACCAAAATTCCCGACCTAACGATCAATCGCTAGGTGCCACCGATCGATCGGTAAAACCCAAAAATTACATTTTGGCAACGGCATTGCACCGATCGATCGGTAGCCTCTACCCATCGATTGCTCTCCTCTACCGATAGATCACTACAAGCCACCGATCGATCGGTAAAACGTCTGAATTATACCATCGCTACGCACTTGCACCAATCGATCGGTAAGATGCTACCGATTGATCAGTCGCTGCACAAACCCGAAAATCACCATTTTTAAAAGCTTAAAAACCCCAATAAACCATACCCAACTCCTTCAAACTCAAACCAACAACAATTAAAACACCCTTAGACATCCAATAAGGGTTAAAACACATTCTTAAAACAAGATTAACAAGAATCCAAGATTCTCCAAAATTTTCCAAAATCCACACCGAACACAAATCTTAATCAAACTCCACAATACTACTACCAAATCGAAGGTAAAGACAAGAGGAAGGATAATACCTAGTTATCTTCGAGAAATCTGGCTTCAGAATCGAGCCTTGCTCGATTGTCCTCCAAGAGAGAAAAGAGGGGAAAGGGGGAAGTGGGTTGGGCATTTAGAGAGGGAAGGGAGCGGTGAGATTCCGTGCAATGACGGAATACCGAGTCCACTTGGTATATATAGTACCAAGGCTCCAAAATACCAAGTCCTCCACAAATAAATCATTACTCATTAAAAATCATCTATTTTCAATAATTATCTCTCCAATCTCAATTTCCAATACCAGTCCCAATACAAAGTACCCCGGACCCCAGATACCACCAAAAACCCAATTCCAAGGTTTTTCACCACGATGAGAATACAATCTCAACCTTTAGATCAAACGATCCCAAATACTCGATTTAACATCCTGGGGTGTCCCAATACCGCAATTAATTCATAATGCCACCAAAAAATCCATTAAGGATTATTATCACACCGGGATTTACACCTATAATTCTCGGGTATCACAATTATCCCCTACCAATAAAATTTCATCCTCAAAATTTGCACCAGTGTACTCCACGTACTGCCAAGACCACAAAACCCAATCGGATCCACATCGTCAAATCATGAACACATCATGAACGACACAACAACTGCGAGAACATCGACCTCGCACCAATTTTGGAATGGAGTAAACCTCCCAAACCATCACAATCTCAAAAGACGTCAGCATGTCTCAATGCTAACCACCCAAAAGCAGTCAGTCAACCGTAACCGCTAACCAAACGAATCATTCGTGATTCCAACATAGATATCGCCCCAATGATATCTCTACCACTTAGTCTACGATGCCACACACACATTGTTATGACGGAGACCCCTAGTATACTACAGTATACGCATACTGAACCCTGTTTCCGTTCTCCAAATCCATCTCTGTCGAGGTAGTAGTTGCACCATTTGCAACTCGGATCGGGCAATTCACGGCCACCGATCAACACAAACACATTTCCAGGGATGCCTACATCCCGTGTGTTCCAAGAAATCACATCTTGGTCCAAACACACCATCGAGACTCCACAAGGTCTCAAGTTTCCATAAAGGGCATGTGAGAAAAAAATCGATTGCATTCTCGCTACCTGTGTCGACAACGACACCCAATAAACCCAATCCTGGCCATCCCTCGTTTACCTAGGATTCAACAATCCTATCACAGGGATGCTATCGAATTACCCAGTAATGCTCTACCATGACCCCAGAAATACGACAATCTCTCCTCAGGGAAGTCAACCGGACCTCACGATCATTCTTCAGAATACATCGTGTCATTGAGATTACCAATCTCAAGGTGTCACAATCTCTCACCAGAGATTCATTCATCAAAGCATACTAGTCCGATGCTCAACAAGTACCAAAATGCTGGCATTCGTATACTCACACATGTATACATGCCTAAGCACCAACACCACATGCATACTCAATGCACTCCGCTTGGGTATCTCCAATCATACCCATAAGCCGCAAATGCAACTGTCAATCCTCATTATTCTCACCCCACGAAGAATATTGATTGACAAACCAACTGCTAATGGTGTTAACTCCACATCAACACCACGCGTACCGAATCATCGAATCTCTCAAGGATTCCCAATAGGTATAAGAATATCGTCTTCCTCACAAGGAAAATGTCATGAACCCATGACCCTCCAACCTCGAACCACCGTTCGGAAAACCTTCACAGCCGATTTCTATGTCTTAGACACGAGAAATGATGATCCTTCCGGTCTAATTATTTTAGGGAGACCATTCTTGAAAACATCAAAATCAGTAATCAATATGAATAGCGGTATGATCACATTGGAGTCCAATGGTGAATTTGAAAAATTCAACATGTATGAAACCATTAAACTTCTTGAGCATTCTAGTTACGCTATTGATGTACATGATGATTATGATTCTGATTTTGATAATGATGAGTTGTGGGAAATGGGAAAGGCTACTGATGGCCTTGACGAGAAGAGAGGTATGGATCCTCCTCCTGTGCATTCTGTTCATACTATTGCTGCTTTATCTACTCATAATACTGCTGACCCTATTATTTCTCAATTGCAGGATCGTACCATTGGAAAGAAGCACCCTCCGGATCGACCAAAGCAAGCAACAAATGCTGGAGGAGTAACAAAGACTGGGGACGACCACTCAAAGAGCAACAAGCCGAAATATCGAGGAGTGAAAAAGATATTGAGGTGGTTAAGGAAGGATAGAGCAACACTGCATCAACCACCTTGATAGAGGACTGGCGTCGGGCCACCGACGTTAAACAGAGGCGCTGCTTGGGAGACAACCCAAGGGGAGTTAGTTTCCCTTTTTACCCTTTTATTTTTATTGCTTTCATAGTTGAACTTTTCTCTTCTCTTGTCTTTTTGCCTTACATTGGGGACAATGTAAGATTTAAGTATGGGGGAGGGATTAGTAGTGTGTTATTGTTTTTCTTATTGCAAAAATACAAAAAAATCGAAAAATTTGAAAATTTTGAGCTCATAGCTAGTAATGAACACATGCTTAGAATCACTAGCCCATGATGAAACCTAATTAATGGCATGCATGTTTTTGAACATAGGTGAATTGTTAACTTTGGAACACTTTGAACTCTAATGCAAAGTGTACTTTGACTTAGTAAGTTGAATATTTTGAGCACATTATTGTCATGGCTTGTGAAGTGTGCATAGCTTAGTGAAGATTGTGTGAACTTTGTGATAGTCTTAAGAAGTCTCTAATACATGCTAGAACTTAACTACATGCTCTTTGAGGCGTATGTCTAGACTACTTGCAAACATGAAAGTGATATAGGCAATCTTTGATGCGTTTGAGCCTTTCAAGCCTACCATGTAAACAAAATCATTCTCTAGTACCTATTTTGAGCCTTAAATGTAAAAGAATGGTAGTATGCTAAGCATACTAAAGACCTCCATTCAACATTTCTTGACTAGCTTATCATCCTACCCTTTAAGCCTAAATGTGATTTTAATCCATACCTTTTAAGGGAGTATGATGTATTTCATTCAAATGCACGTGAGAATCATTGAAGTATATTTGTGAGCTTAATTGTCAAAAGAATGGAATGCATGAAAGAAAAAGGGATGCCTTGAAAAAAATAGATAAAAATATGACTCCAAGGGGAGCCAAGGCACAAAAGAAGAAAAGTGTTGAAATAAAACTTGTGAAAAAGACAAAGTTGAAAAATTCATACAAGAAGAGAAGCATTTAGTGTGCATTTCATCATACTCTCTTGTTTGAATATCCTTACCCTTTCTTTCATAAGCCAATACTTAGGCCAAGCTACAAGCTAATAAAGACCTACTTGATTTGTGTTTGCAAAGTAGCTAAGATAGTGGAGAAGAGTGTGCAAGTGAGCTTATACTTGTGTTAGTGTAGGACTTGAACTATTATGGCTTTGCATATTTTGGATCTATAATTTGTACACAACACTTGTTTATGACCACACACACACGTTCACTACTTCGTTGGGTACGAAATGTTTAGGGATTGAACTTGTTCCACTGTTAACGTTTCACCGCCGTTCATTATTATGCATGTTAAAATTGCCGAGGCATTAAAGTGAGGACAAGTTGCTTTGTTACGAACCTATGAGCCAACCAAAAATATTGTAGTTTTATTTGTTTACTCGAGGTCGAGTAAAGAGTAAGTATGATGGAGTTTGATGTGACTAGAAGTAGACACATCTTTAGTGCTTAATTGTCTACGATTTGGTAGGTTTTGATGGATAAATTGATACGTATGCTACCTAATTGTATATTTGTGTAATTATAGGTACAATCGAAGAAAACGAGCTAAAAATGATGTGTAAAGACCAAGAAGAGACATGGACATGACAAGGACTCAAAGTTGATCAAGAAAAGGGCAAAAATGTAATTTTGAAGGAGGAGATCGATTGCCACGAAGAGGAGATCGATCGCCTATGGACAGAAACATTTGCATCAAAATTTACGGGTCAGCGATCGATCGCGAAGAAGTGGCGATCGATCGCCAAAGTCTACTGGAGCTCGGCGATCGATCGCTATAAATCGATCGCCACTTTATAGCGATCGATCGCCTCAATGGTTTTTCCGAAAAAAAATAATGCAGCGATCGATCGCCACATTCAAGGCGATCGATCGCCGAAGAGTCCAAAAATTAGGAAATTAGGTCTTTTACCATGTTTAGAAGATTGTAACCTATTTTATCAGCCACCAACCCCCATAATTCGAAATTATTCAGTTCTTAGGCATATTATTCCATACTTTAGAATAAATAGAGATTTTAGATTAATTTTCTTTGAAGTTTTAGAACAACGAAGAACGGAACCGGAATCGACAAGCCGGAATCGTGATTTATATTAGTAATTTCTTTTCCTTTATTTATTTAATGTTTTCCATTGAATTTTTATTGATTTTAGATTTAATTATGCTAGGCTAAAACCCTTTGATTCTTGGTTGAAGGGATACCTACTTTTGGATTTAAATCTTTTATGAAAATTTGGTTTGATTGTTGAATTAGATTTCAATTTCAATTTGTTTCTCAAATTTCGAATTCCATGATTGTTGGGTTTGTGTATTAGACCGATCACCTAATATTCAATTGCATAATCGATAGTTTGTTAAGAAACAACTAAGATCAATAATTAACCGGCTGTAGGTGTTGTGATGCCCCGAAATTAATTAATTGCAAGTAAGGCATTAATTATGTTTATATGATGTATCATGTGTTGATGGATTTATGTGTTGGGTATTAAGATGTTAACATGATTTAATTGTGTTAATTATTAAATATGAGGAGGATGTGATTTTAGATGAAGTTTGGAGCATTCTTGTAAATTGCCTTTAAAATACTATGTTGGAGCATTTTATACATCATGTTAAGTTTGGGGTACAATTTTAATTAAGTTAAAGTCACCCTTTTTAAAATCCCCTACCCATCACTTTAACCCCTTTACCTTTCACTTTATTAAAATCCCCAAATCACTTCCCAAACCCCAAACCCTACCCATTTTCGAGTTCCACCAAAAGAGGAGAAGAAAGGTTCCACAAAAACTTTGTTTGTGTGATTTTTGCTAGGATTTGGAGCCTACAAGAGGTATGGAACCATTCCTATAAGTTTCATGATGTTTGGTGTTGAAATGGGTTAAGTTTTTGATGTTTTATGTGGGTTTGTTTGGGTATGTGTTGTTTATGGTTGGGGTATGATTTTTGAAGTGTTTTATGTGGGTTTTAGTGGGTTGTGATGTTATTGAAGTTGTTAAGAAGTTTGGTTTTGGGTGGCATAAGGAAGAGCTTGAAAAATGAGCATTAATGGCGAAATTTCGAAGCACAGCACTCGGCGATCGATCGCCCGTTCTTGGCGATCGATCGCGAGCCTCCAGTGCCCGCCAGTAGCATTTGGCGATCGATCGCCACTCTTGGGCGATCGATCGGCGAGGCTGGCGATCGATCGCGCCAAAAGTGGCGATCGATCGCCAAGGAAGGAATTTTTGCCCCTCGTCCAGTGCGATCTCGCGATCGATCGCGCCTGGGCAGCGATCGATCGCGAGCTGTAAAAAAATGGAATTTTGATATTTTGTGGGATTTTTGGATATTGGACTATATTTAGCTTCTAATATCAATTTGTATGGTTATGTAGAACCGTCCCAGGTACCCACGACTTCAAGGAGATAAAGTCCACGATTTCTCCTTCTTTTGGAATTAAGGTACGTAAGAGACGTACGAGCATCGGACGGTAAACCATACCCTTGCATATTATGATGATGTTTAAGATGATGTTATGATGATGATGTCTACGATGATATTTATGATGATAATGTCTATGATGATATTTATGATGATGATGCTTATGATGATGTTACGATGATGATGCTTATGATGATGTTACGATGATGATGCTTATGATGATGTTTATGATAATGATTTTTATGAGGACGTCTATAATGACGAAGTTTATGATAAGGTCATACGACGTGTATGATTGGGTAAGACGCCCATGTGGTAGGATGCCACCCAAAGTACGTGAGTGGGTAAGATGCCCCCGTGGTAAGATGCCACGCAATGTTTATGATATGGTAAGACGCCATATGACTGGGTAAGATGCCCACGTGGTAAGATGCCACACGATGATTATGACGTGGTAAGATGCCACACGATAATGATGATATGGTAAGATGCCATACAATGGGGTAAGACGCCCTAATGTATGAATAAGAGTCAGGGATAACAAGGAAGTCGAAGGACGACCAATAACCTTTACTTAACTAAGATGTTATGCATTATTGTATGCTTTTATATAATGTTAAGTAAATATGTGTATGCTCACGATGTGTTATCCCTGTAGGTACACTTTTGGACCAAGGGCCTAGGGTCGGGTTGAGGAAGTGAGCTAAAGGGAGCATGATGAACGTAGGATGCAGGATTTTGATAGTCTCTACTCTAGGAGTAGTGTAAATCTATAGCTTTAACATTCTTTATTGGGAATGTAATTAAATAGCTTTTGGAAACTTTATTTTGGCCTGTAATCTCCTTAGCTCAAGCTACAACCGGAACCCTTAAGAGGTTATAAATGCATGTTCTGTCCAATTTATGTGTACTAAATGATATTAAGGTAGGAAGACCCTACATTAGTGGTATCAGAGCAGTGGTTAGATAACCCGGGAATGAGTGAAGGGTAGCCTTAGCAATAAGTTAGCTAGGTGCTTACTTTCGAGCATGTTTTGTGCATAAGTTGCATGTGAAGTATATGATGTTATGCTAACATGTTTTGTTTATCTAACGAAGTATTATACGAACTGCTTTTGGATCTTGTTGTTAATCCTTGTGTTGCAGTATGGCAGCAAATGTGGAGGTAGGTGACGCAGTGAGCGTCAATGCAAGCGCGGGGCGTACGAATCCCCTACCCCCGCCAGCTTTTGATGATGAACCGGCCGAACAACAGTTGTTGCCAGGGGAGCTAAGCTTAACTCAGTTTCTTGCTTACCGACCCCCAACCTTTGAAGGAACCGAAACTGGGGAACGAGCTGAGGAATGGTTAGAAAGAATAGAGCAGATCTTTGTGGCAGCCCCATGTGCGAAGACAGCATGGATACGGTTAGCAGAGTTCCAATTGGCCAAGAAGGCGCTAATGTGGTGGAAGACCACCGTGGTAGAGCAAGAGGCTCAAGGTCATGAAGTTAACTGGAAAATGTTTCGAACTCGCTTTCTGAACCGTTATTTCTCGGCTGCAGCACGACAGGCTAAGGAAGATGAATTCACTCACCTCAAGCAAGGTAATATGTCAGTGTCAGATTATGCTCTTCAGTTTTGCTCCTTGCTCAGATATGTGCCTCACATTGCCACGAGCACGCAAGCAAAGATGAGGAATTTCATGAAAGGATTGAGGCCGGGAGCTATACGATAGGGTGATCACTTATGGCCCTACTTGCTTTGACGATGCACTCTCACGTGCCGAGCTGGCCGAACTAGGAGTGGGTGCATACCCTGATGTTGTACCACCGCCGGCACCCTCTCAGAAATCCACCCCGGATAATTTGAAGCCAAGGAATGATCAGTTCAAGTCAAGGGGGAACTCATCGGCGTCAAGGTTCAGTGGTAAGAGGTCTGACAATAGATGGAAAGGGAACCGAAGGAGTGATGCCCCATCTGGAAGGGGGCAGTCTCAGGGAGACAGATCTGGGAAGATCCAATGCACTCTTTGTGGGCAACCACATCTGACGAAAGATTGTATAGGGTGCTATGTTTGTGGCGACAAGGGCCACTTTGCTAGACAGTGTCCCAACAGGGGAAGTCAACAGGGTTCTGCGGGGAGGCCTACGGATAGGACAGCACAGCACAGACCCCCATTTGTGCCGCGTCAGCATGGAGGTCAGCCCATGGGGCCACCTCAAGGACAAGTCTATGCATTGACAAGGGAGCAAGCTTCAGCGGCTCCGGAGGAGGTTATAGCGGGTACGTGTCTTTTATTTACGCACCCTGCTTTTATATTGATCGACACAGGTGCGTCACATTCTTTTGTGTCAACAAGTTTTGTGGAAAGACACCACATATGCACTTCTCCGTCGCCCACGCCTCTTATAGTCTCGACCCCCGCTGGAAGAAGTATGATTACTGATCGGATCGTCTACAATGGCCTCATTTATTTTGAGGATAAAGAACTAAGGTCAGATTTGATTGTTCTGGGAATGTCAGATTTTGACTGCATTCTGGGCATCGACGTTCTGAACAGGTATCAGGCAGTTGTGAACTGCAGGCAGAGGACAGTACGGTTCAAATCCGATATGGGAATTCCATGGACGTTCTATGGGGATGGTTCTCGCTCAAAGATTCCATTGATATCTGCTGTCAAGATGGCACAGCTATTGGAAAGAGGCCACACAGGATATCTCATATATGCCGTTGATGTTACGGAAAAGAAAGAAGAAGTAAAAGTTGAGGATGTGCCCGTAGTGGCGGAATTTCCCGATGTCTTTCCGGAGGAGATTCCCGGATTCCCACCGACGAGAGAGGTCGAGTTTGGGATTGAGTTATTACCGGGGACGTCTGCCATTTCTCGTGCCCCTTATAGGATGGCACCAGCGGAGCTAAGGGAATTAAAGATTCAGTTGCAAGAGCTCCTTGATAAAGGCTATATACGCCCTAGCGTATCGCCCTGGGGAGCGCCAGTTTTATTTGTGAAGAAGAAAGATGGTTCGATGCGTTTGTGCATCGATTACAGACAACTGAACAAAGCTACAGTGAAGAATAAGTACCCACTCCCGAGGATCGATAATTTGTTTGATCAGTTGCAGGGTACGAGGCTCTACAGTAAGATCGATCTGAGGTCGGGGTACCATCAGATTCGAGTAAGAGAAGAGGATGTTCAGAAGACAGCCTTCAGGACGAGGTATGGGCACTATGAATTCCTAGTCATGCCTTTTGGGGTGACAAATGCCCCGGCTGTTTCATGAGTTTGATGAACAAGGTGTTCCAGCCATTTTTGGACCAATTCGTCATAGTCTTCATTGACGATATACTCATCTACTCTCGGACCGAAGAAGATCATGTACGGCACTTGAGGACAGTACTTCAGATCCTCAGGGATCATCAGTTGTATGCAAAGCTTAGCAAGTGCGAGTTCTGGTTGGACAGCGTGGTATTCCTAGGCCATGTCATATCTAGCCAAGGGATATCTGTAGATCCCAGGAAGATTGAAGCTGTGATGGAGTGGGCAGCACCCACTTCTGTACCCGAGATACGGAGTTTTCTTGGCTTAGCAGGTTATTACCGACGTTTTGTCGAGGGATTTTCTAAGATCGCTAAGCCATTGACACAGCTAACTCAGAAAGGAGTCCCATTCTTTTGGTCTGAAGCTTGTGAGGAAAGCTTCCAAGAATTGAAGCGTCGTTTGACGACAGCACCAGTGTTGGTGATTCCGTCTGAGGATAAGAGGTTTGCCTTGTACACGGATGCATCATTGCAGGGTTTGGCTGCGTATTGATGCAAGACAGACAAGTGGTAGCCTATGCTTCGAGACAGTTGAAGCCTCATGAGACCAGGTACCCAGTCCATGATCTGGAACTGGCGGCTATCATTTTCGCCTTGAAGATTTGGCGTCATTATCTTTATGGTACTACGTTTACCATCTTTACGGACCATAAGAGCCTAAAGTTTCTATTCACTCAGGTTGAACTGAATATGCGTCAAAGAAGATGGATGGATTTACTCAAGGATTATGACTGTGAAATTGAGTACCATCCTGGTAAAGCAAATTTGATAGCAGACGCCTTAAGTCGGAAGGTGAAGAGCACTGCTGAGGATGTTATGTGTTTATCAGCTTTGATGACTTCCTATTGCCATCTGGGCTATGACTTCGATGTAGACACGTCGCCGGTGCGAGTGTCGACCTTATTGGCCGAGCCAGACGTATTTGAGGCTATCAGGAAAGCCCAGAGGTCGGATGATGAAGTGCAGAGATGGTCATCGATAGCACTTCGAGGTCAGCCAACAAAGTTTAGAGTGGCTAAAGATGATTCACTAAGACTGGGCAACCGATGGGTAGTCCCAGATACACCAGAGTTACGTAAGGGAATTTTGGAACGGGCTCATAGTAGCCGATTCAGTATCCACCCCGGAGGAAGAAAGATGTACAAGGACCTGAGTGGTCAATTCTGGTGGAGACGCATGAAGCGTGATGTGATCAGTTTTGTTAAGAGATGTTTAATCTGCCAATAAGTAAAGGCAGAAAGACAGAGGCCTGGTGGCGAGCTGAAGAGCTTAGAGGTACCTAAGTGGAAGTGGGAGCATATATCTATGGATTTCGTGACCCACTTGCCAAGGTCGGCCTCTGGATTTGATGCGATCTGGGTGATCGTGGATAGGCTGACGAAGGTGGCTCATTTCATCCCTTACAGTATGACTTTCACGTATCTAAAGATGGCCCAATTATATGTACGGGATGTAGTGAGGTTGCATGGGATTCCAGTCTCGATCGTGTCTGACAGAGACCCAAGGTTTACTTCTCATTTCTGGGAGGGTCTCCAGACAGCTTTGGGCACCGAGGTGAGACTGAGTACAGCTTATCACCCTCAGACTGATGGCCAAACGGAGCGTACTATACAGACGCTCGAAGATATGCTGAGGGCATGTGTTTTGGAGTTTAATACTCCGTGGCAAGAATCTATACCACTGGTAGAGTTCTCATACAATAACAGCTATCAGGCGAGCATTCAAATGGCCCCTTTTGAAGCTCTTTACGGACGACGATGTAGGTCACCGCTGTATTGGGAGGACTTGACGAGTAAAGCGGTCGGAGGACCGGATATGATTAAGGACATGGAGGAAAAGATTAAGATGATACGCTTAAAGATGAAAGCGGCCCAAGATAGGCAAGCAGCCTATGCAAATAAGCGGCGACGGCCGCTAGAATTTCAAGTGGGAGACAAGGTCTTCTTGAAAATCTCACCCTTCAGAGGTGTTGTTCATTTTGGTATGCGGGGGAAGTTATCCCCGAGGTATGTTGGACCGTATGAGGTATTACAGCGTATCGGCACTTTGGCTTACCGATTGGCTCTACCGCCGTCTTTATCTGGGATTCATGATGTTTTCCATGTTTCTATGCTACGGAAGTATGAGCCAGACCCGTCTCATGTTTTACAGCCTACTGAAGTGCAGTTAGACTCAGATGTATCCTACGTTGAACGACCGGTCAGAATTCTGGATCGTGAGGATCGCAGACTACGAAGTAAAGTTATACCGATGGTCAAAGTTCAGTGGGATCGTCGGGGTGTCGAGGAGGCTACGTGGGAGACGGAGCGGCATATGATGCAGCATTACCCCGAACTATTTTCTGGTATGATTTATGTTTAGTTTCTTTTGGGTAAGTGCATGCGATTTCGAGGACGAAATCTTGTAAGTAGGGGAGTAATGTGATGCCCCGAAATTAATTAATTGCAAGTAAGGCATTAATTATGTTTATATGATGTATCATGTGTTGATGGATTTATGTGTTGGGTATTAAGATGTTAACATGATTTAATTGTGTTAATTATTAAATATGAGGAGGATGTGATTTTAGATGAAGTTTGGAGCATTCTTGTAAAATGCCTTTAAAATACTATGTTGGAGCATTTTATACATCATGTTAAGTTTGGGGTACAATTTTAATTAAGTTAAAGTCACCCTTTTTAAAATCCCCTACCCATCACTTTAACCCCTTTACCTTTCACTTTATTAAAATCCCCAAATCACTTCCCAAACCCCAAACCCTACCCATTTTCGAGTTCCACCAAAAGAGGAGAAGAAAAGTTCCACAAAAACTTTGTTTGTGTGATTTTTGCTAGGATTTGGAGCCTACAAGAGGTATGGAACCATTCCTATAAGTTTCATGATGTTTGGTGTTGAAATGGGTTAAGTTTTTGATGTTTTATGTGGGTTTGTTTGGGTATGTGTTGTTTATGGTTGGGGTATGATTTTTGAAGTGTTTTATGTGGGTTTTAGTGGGTTGTGATGTTATTGAAGTTGTTAAGAAGTTTGGTTTTGGGTGGCATAAGGAAGAGCTTGAAAAATGAGCATTAATGGCGAAATTTTGAAGCACAGCACTCGGCGATCGATCGCCCGTTCTTGGCGATCGATCGCGAGCCTCCAGTGCCCGCCAGTAGCATTTGGCGATCGATCGCCACTCTTGGGCGATCGATCGGCGAGGCTGGCGATCGATCGCGCCAAAAGTGGCGATCGATCGCCAAGGAAGGAATTTTTGCCCCTCGTCCAGTGCGATCTCGCGATCGACCGCGCCTGGGCAGCGATCGATCGCGAGCTGTAAAAAATGGAATTTTGATATTTTGTGGGATTTTTGGATATTGGACTATATTTAGCTTCTAATATCAATTTGTATGGTTATGTAGAACCGTCCCAGGTACCCACGACTTCAAGGAGATAAAGTCCACGATTTCTCCTTCTTTTGGAATTAAGGTACGTAAGAGACGTACGAGCATCGGACGGTAAACCATACCCTTGCATATTATGATGATGTTTAAGATGATGTTATGATGATGATGTCTACGATGATATTTATGATGATAATGTCTATGATGATATTTATGATGATGATGCTTATGATGATGTTACGATGATGATGCTTATGATGATGTTACGATGATGATGCTTATGATGATGTTTATGATAATGATGTTTATGAGGACGTCTATAATGACGAAGTTTATGATAAGGTCATACGACGTGTATGATTGGGTAAGACGCCCATGTGGTAGGATGCCACCCAAAGTACGTGAGTGGGTAAGATGCCCCCGTGGTAAGATGCCACGCAATGTTTATGATATGGTAAGACGCCATATGACTGGGTAAGATGCCCACGTGGTAAGATGCCACACGATGATTATGACGTGGTAAGATGCCACATGATAATGATGATATGGTAAGATGCCATACAATGGGGTAAGACGCCCTAATGTATGAATAAGAGTCAGGGATAACAAGGAAGTCGAAGGACGACCAATAACCTTTACTTAACTAAGATGTTATGCATTATTGTATGCTTTTATATAATGTTAAGTAAATATGTGTATGCTCACGATGTGTTATCCCTGTAGGTACACTTTTGGACCAAGGGCCTAGGGTCGGGTTGAGGAAGTGAGCTAAAGGGAGCATGATGAACGTAGGATGCAGGATTTTGATAGTCTCTACTCTAGGAGTAGTGTAAATCTATAGCTTTAACATTCTTTATTGGTAATGTAATTAAATAGCTTTTGGAAACTTTATTTTGGCCTGTAATCTCCTTAGCTCAAGCTACAACCGGAACCCTTAAGAGGTTATAAATGCATGTTCTGTCCAATTTATGTGTACTAAATGATATTAAGGTAGGAAGACCCTACAGGTGTTGTTGAATTCTTAGGAGAAACGGTTGAGTAATCAATTTTAACGGCTGTAGTTTTCATTGATTAGATTTATAGAACTCATTAGTTTTGAAAACTATCATTGATTTAATCATTAACGGCTGTAGTGGTGATTAGAGATTTGGTAAGGGTTGAATTGAATGTTGTTTTCTCTTTGACTACGAATAAGATGAGTAGGAATTGAATTTCCAATCGATAGATAATTGAAAGAATTCGAATGTTTTGATTTGATGACTAAAAGATAATTTTCCAAAAGTACGGTTACCTGGAAACCAAGAATCGCTTCACTCTCATAAGTTTAAATCATCTTAGTTAATCTCGTTAATTAGTTTAATTTTAGAATTTGCTTAGTAGTAATCATTCCTCCTAAAACCCTCTTGTTACTATTCGTTTTTGGCACGAAATAAATTTACCTTCCCTGTGAGATCGATCCCTACTTCCACTACTACATATTTTTGTTATTAACTGAAGAAGGGTTAATTTTGGCGTACACGATAAGCGCTACCAGTAGCAGCAGCATTATCAGCATCTGCTTTAACATTAGAGTTTAGAACATCCGGATCGGCTCGATCTGAAGGAGCTTCATTGCCTTGATCTGGTCTATCTGGTACTTCTGGTTCCGGTGGATTGTCTCTTGACCTATTAGCTACAATCTCATCATCACTGTTAGCTGCGAGATGGATATTTTCCATCTGATTTTGAATTGATTCCTTGTTACCCTCAATACATAAAGATTCATCAAAAACTACATGAACTGATTCTTCTACAGTTAAAGTGCGATTATTGAAGACTCGGAAAGCTTTACTATTAGATGAATATCCTAAGAATATTCCATTATCTAATTTAGCTTCGAATGCTGTAAGATGATTCTTACCATTATTGTGAACGAAGCATTTGCAGCCAAATACATGAAGATGAGAGATATACAGTCTGTTACTAGTCCATACTTCATATGGAGTGAGATTCAACTTCTTGTTAATCATAGATCGATTTTGAGTGTAGATGCAATATTTATAGCTTCTGCCCAGAACTTTTGCAAAATTCCAGAATCAGCAAGCATTGTCCTTGCTGCCTCTTTAAGCGTTCTGTTCCTTCGTTCTGCAACTCCATTTTGTTGAGGAGTTCGAGCGGCTGAAAATTCATGCTTAATACCTTGATCTTCTAGAAAGGATTCAAGATTCTGATTTGAAAATTCAGTGCCTTTGTCACTTCGAATCTTGTCTATGCTTGATGATTTCTCATTCTGAGTGCGCTTCAGCAGCTTGATCAATTTCGGACCGGTCTGATCTTTACTGCTCAAAAATATAGTCCAAGTAAAACGTGAGTAATCATCAATAACAACAAAAGTATACCGTATTCCCCCTAAACTTGTTATTGGTATAGGACCAAACAAGTCCATATGCAATAGTTCTAAACAGCGTGAGGAGAATTTGGCATTCTTGTTTTTGAAGGATGATCTGATCTGTTTGCCCATTTGGCAAGCTTCACAAATCTTATCCTTAGCAAAGTCGATCTTGGGCAGACCGACAACTAAATCATGTTTACACAGGCTACAAATAGTCTTAAAGTTGAGATGATTCAAGCGTTTATGCCATAGCCAGTGTTTATTATCATTATTCACGATGAAGCAAGTAGGATTATCAGGTTGAGCAAAATTCCAGTTAATCTTATAAGTATTTCCATTTCTGATTCCTACAAGCATGGTCATACCGTCTGACGATTTAACAGTGCAAGTGTGTTTGTGAAATTCTACAGCATAAGCATTATCACATAGTTGACTTATACTAATCAGATTATAGCATAGATTTTCAACTAGTAGCACATCATTGATAGTAATATTACCATGGACAATCTTACCCTTGCCCACGGTCTTACCCTTTGAGTTATCCCCGAAGATGATCTTGGGTCCAGTACATTCTGTGACTTCAGACAGCAGCTCAACGTTTCCAGTCATGTGACGAGAACACCCACTGTCTAAGTACCAGTCTGATATTAGATTCTTCTGTACCTGTCATCAAACACAATTATTGTTGGTACCCAATCCTACTTGGGTCCAGAACGGATTAGCCCTTTGGGAACCCACACCTGTATCAGCTTTAATGGCTTGTGTGTGTCTAATGTGCTGTGAGCTGATATGTTTCGATGTTGTGTGTGATAATGTGTGCGATATGGAAGCCTTTGATTCTTATGAGGTAATCTATATCTTCGTTGAACTGGTTTTGAGTTATAGTAATTGTATTGTCTTCCTTGCCTTAGATCTTGCACCTTTAGATTTGGTCTGAAAGACACAAAGCTTGCTGGTGCCTTTTCTTTGGCTTGGTTAACATACCCAATTCCTCTTCTCAAACCTTGATCCCCGAAGGAGACTCCCGTTTGAATTGTAGGTGCTTCAGTTTCATATATTGTGCTGTATTTAACAAATGTCATTTGTTTGATTTTGTTCTTTACCAGCAACAGTTCAGATTCATCTTTGGTGCAGTCTTTGATATCAAAGCCTATGCCGGTGACATCACCGACATTTCTTTGTACCTCTTGCAATTCTTCCAATGATGCTCTTGATTTTGTCCATGTTTTGAAAATATGAGAAAGATTAGCATTTTGTGTGCTAATTCTCTTGTTTTCTTCATGGAGCTGATCATGAGAGATTTTCAGCTTGTTCAGCTCGATCTGTAGATTACTGCACTCACCTAGCTCAGAGCATCTTGGTTTGATGTGCTCATCCATTTGATCATTAGCTTTAGCTTTAGTTTTCTCAAATGATTCAGCTAAGATTCTATAATCATTAGCCATGTCATGCAGTGCGGACATAAGCTCTTCACGTGTAAAATCATTTGAGTCAAGATCGAATACCTCGTCTGTTTGACTCATTTCTTCGTCTGCCATTAGACATTGAATATCTTCTTCGCTTTCGCTGGAAGAATATTCGAAGCTTTCTGAATCTGAATCAGTCTGAGCCCACTTGTTGTTTCCTTCCTCTGCTACTAGGACCTTTTGGGACTTCCCATGATGACTTTTACGATCTTTGTAATGCTTCTTTTTCTTGTCATCACGATACTTTTCTTTACGTTCTTCTTTCTTCGGTCTGGTGCAATCTGCAATAAAGTGTCCGGTCTTACAACAATTGTAGCAAGCCTGATCATTAACAGCATCGTCCTTTCTTGATTTATAATGATGAGAATGTTTAAAATTCCTTTTATTCTTAGACATAAATTTACCAAATTTCTTGATAAATAATGACATAGCATCATTACTTATCTGTTCGATAGATCGATCTGTTGTGGGGGTGGTCTGGTCTGGAATGGCTGCCAGTGCTTTGTTTGGTTGAGAGATGAATGGCTCTGCTTCACCTCTGGTGATCAGTTCGAACTCATAAGCCTTAAGATCTGCGAATAGATCATGAAGTTCAACTTTGTTCAGATCTTTATATTCCCTCATTGCAATGGTCTTTACATCCCATTCTTTTGGCAGGGCTCTCATTACTTTCAGAGCGATCTCTCTGTTTGAGTATTCCTTGCCCAAACCATTCAGTTCATTGATGATACCAGTAACTCTTTCATCAAACTCATTTAGAGTTTCTCCAATCTTCATTTTTATGCTCTCAAATCTTTGAAGAGCAACAGTCAGCTTGTTTTCCTTGGTCTGGTCGTTCCCTTCACATAGCTGTGCTATTTTCTCCCAAATTTCTTTGGCAGTAGAGCACATTTTGATTTTACTGAACATATTCTTGTCCAACGTCTTGAACAAGATATATTTGGCAACATTGTCTAGATTTCCTTTCTTTCTTTCTTCATTCGTCCAGAGGGATCTGTCCTTTTCGATCATTTGGGGTTCACCACCAGTAATGGAGGCTGCTGTATTGACTTTCAGAATTTTCATTGGTCCATCAGTGATGACGAACCACATATCATCATCATGTGCTGCCAGATGAGCTTGCATTCTGATTCTCTAATCATCATAGTCTTCTTTTGAGAACATAGGAATTTTGTTGAATGATGTCATCAGCTCAAGTGTCTTTGTGATGATTAAGACGACCTGCTCTGATACCACTTGTTAGGATCGGTCCGGAGTGTTTAGAGGGGGGGGGGTGAATGAACACTCCTATTAAAAATTAATCCCTTGTGATTTCTTTCGGATTAGTGAAAGAAATCTGTTTCTTAATCAACTCTTCTGCAGAACAGACCACTGAATATTTAGTGCGGAACGGTCTGTTCTTAGATTAGTAAGAACGGCTCGATGGCTTGAATAGTATAACGAGTGCAGAATGATAAAACACAGAATATGTTTCTGGAAGTTCGAAGGTGGTGTAATCCTTCTACGTCTCCCCTTCTTCCAATTAAGGAAGGATTCCACTAGAAGACTTTGATTTATACAATCCTATTGTACAAACCCGATTCAGCTAGATTTACCTCACTACCAGACTGAAACTTCTAGTCTCTCGATCTGTTCAGACACACTCTGTCTGACAGTTACAATTGATTCTCACTTCTCTATCTTAGTACAGAATACAAAAGATAGACTTTAGTCTATGCACACAATGATCCTAATATGATCAAATATTACAATATGCTCGTGCTTATGAAGATTTTCAGCTCGTGAATGTCTGAGCTTGTAAGCTTGTGCTGTTTTACTTTCTTTTGCGTTTTTTCGATTGATCAGACCTTTTTCTTGAGCTCTTCTGTTGCATCCTTATATAGTTGCATGTACCAACGACATTATTTCCCTTAATGTGCAACTCTTGACTCTACTTAAACTCTGAGTAAGCTACAGTCTTCTTCTTTAGGGTACTTGCCATTCTGGTTCATGCTTTTGGCGACTGTCAGGTAAGCTCTTCTTTGTCTTCTTACCTTTTATGGTAATCTTCAGTCTTTGGTCTTTTTCAGCATTAATTGCAACATTAAATGCTTCAATAAATAGCCGTTAATAATTCGGACTGAAGAACCAATCTTATTCAGCCTTGACTGCTCTGATCTGATAATAGTTGAGATCGATCTGAAGCTTCGATCTGGTCAGGCTGATATCCATCGATCCGATCTGATTTGCGATATACCATATCAGCTTGACCTGTTTTGAGCGATCGATCTGGTCATTCTGATTTCCCTCGATCCGGTCTTATTTGTTTTGTCATCTTTAAAATCCGGAACTAACAGAATGCCCCAGCTGTTTTTATGAGCCTGATGAACAGGGTGTTCCAACCGTATTTGGATCAGTTTGTCATTTTTTTCATTGATGATATACTCATTTACTCCCGGACCGAAGAGGAACACGTGAAGCACTTGAGGACAGTACTCCAGATCCTTAGGGATCATCAGCTATATGCAAAGCTCAGCAAGTGCGAGTTCTGGTTGAGCAGTGTGGTGTTCTTGGGTCATGTTATATCAAGCAGCAGGATATCTGTAGATCCCAAGAAGGTTGAAGCTGTGATGGAGTGGGCTGCACCCACTTCTGTACCCGAGATACGGAGCTTCCTTAGTTTAGCGGGTTATTACCGACGTTTTGTCGAGGGATTTTCTAAGAATGCTAAGCCGATGACACAGCTGACTCGGAAAGGAGTCCCGTTCTATTGGTCCGAAGCTTGTGAGGAAAGCTTCCAAGAATTGAAGCGTCGTTTGACTACGACACCTATTTGGTGATTCCTTCTGAGAATAAGAGGTTTGCTTTGTACACGGATGCATCATTGCATGGTTTGGGCTGTGTGTTAATGCAAGATAAGCACGTGGTGGCTTATGCTTCGAGGCAGTTGAAGCCTCATGAGACCATATACCCAGTTCATGATCTGGAACTGGCGGCCATCATTTTTGCCTTGAATATTTGGCGGCACTATCTATATGGTACTTCATTCACCATTTATACGGACCATAAGAGTTTGAAGTTCTTATTCACCCAAGCGGAGCTGAATATGAGGTAAACAAGATGGATGGATTTACTCAAGGATTATGATTGTGAAATTGAGTACAATCATGGTAAAGCAAACTTGATAGCAGACGCCTTAAGTCGGAAGGTGAAGAGTACTGCTGAGGATGCCATGAGTTTATCAGCTATGATGACTTCTTATTGCCATCTGGGCTATGATTTTGATGTGGACACGTCGCCGGTGCGAGTGTCGACCTTATTGGCTGAGCCAGACATATTTGAGGCTATCAGGAAAGCCCAGAGGTCGGAGGATGAGGTTCAGAGATGGTCATCGATAGTACTCCAAGGACAGCCATCAAAGTTAAGAGTGGCGGAAGATGATTCCTTGAGGCTTAGCAACCGTTGGGTAGTGCCGAGGACACCAGAGTTACGTCAAGGGATCTTGCACCGTGCTCATAGCAGCAGGTTTAGCATCCACCCAGGAGGAAGAAAGATGTATAAGGACCTATGTGGTCAGTTCTGGTGGAGACGGATGAAGCATGACGTGATCGCTTTTGTCAAAAGATGTTTGATCTGCCAGCAGGTAAAGGCAGAAAGGCAGATGCCTGGTGGCGAGTTGAAGAGCTTAGAGGAACCTGAATGGAAGTGGGAGCACATATCTATGGACTTCGTGACCCACTTGCCAAGGACGGTCTCTCGATTTGATGCGATCTGGGTGATCGTGGATAGGCTGACAAAGGTGGCTCATTTCATCCCTTACTGTATGACTTTCACATACCTAAACATGGCCCAATTATATGTACGGGATGTGGTGAGGTTGCATGGGGTTCCAGTCTCGATTGTGTCTGACAGAGACCCAAGGTTTACTTCACATTTCTGGGAGGGTCTCCAGACAGCTTTGGGCACAGAGGTGAGACTGAGTACAGCTTACCACCCTCAGACAGACGGCCAGACAGAGCGTACCATTCAGACGCTTGAAGACATGTTGAGGGCATGTGTACTGGAGTTTGATACTCCGTGGCAAGATTCATTACCACTGATAGAGTTCTCCTATAATAACAGCTATCAGGCAAGCATTCAAATGGCTCCTTTTGAAGCTCTTTATGGACGACGCTGTAGGTCACCGCTGTATTGGGAGGACTTGACTAGTAAAGCGGTCGGAGGACCGGATATGATCAGGGATATGGAAGACAAGATTAAGTTGATACGCCAGAAGATGAAAGCGGTCCAGGATAGGCAAGCAGCCTATGCCAATAAGCGGCGACGACCACTAGAATTCCAAGTAGGAGATAAGGTCCTCTTGAAAATCTCACCCTTCAGGGGTGTAGTTCGTTTTGATATGCGGGGGAAATTATCTCCGAGGTATGTTGGGCCGTATGAAGTATTGCAGCGTATCGGTACATTGGCCTACCGTTTGGCTCTACCGCCGTCTTTATCTGGCATTCATGATGTTTTCCAAGTCTCTATGTTACGGAAGTATGAGCCAGACCCGTCTCATGTATTACAGCCTACTGAAGTGCAGTTGGACTCAGATGTATCCTACGTAGAACGAGCGGTCAGAATTCTGGATCGTGAGGATCGCAGATTACGAAGCAAGGTTATACCGATGGTCAAAGTTCAGTGGGATCGTCGGGGTGTCGAGGAGGCTACGTGGGAGACGGAACAGCATATGGTGCAGCATTACCCAGAACTATTTTCTGGTATGATTTATGTTTAGTTTCATTTTGGGTAAGTGCATGAGATTTCGAGGACGAAATCTTATAAGTAGGGGAGTATTGTGGTGCCCCGAAATTAATTAATTGCAATCTGGGCATTAATTATGTTTATATGATGAATTATGTTGATAATTGATTTATGTGTTGAAATTAATTATCATGTTGAAATGCTTAGTCACATGATAGGCGTGACCCGGGGTTGCATTTCATGGTGTATGTTATGCATGTTAGAAAATGGGATGTTAACATGATTTATTGTTCTGGTTGCTAATTATGAGGAAGATATGAAGTTAGAGGAAGTTTGTTGCATTTTTGTAAAATGCTTTTAAAATGCCATGTTGGGGTATTTTATACATCATGTTAAGTTTGGGGTACAATTTTAATTAATCTACTCAACCCCTTTTAACCCCCACTATACCCACCTTTTTACCTCACTTTATTCACTTTCCCCATCACTCTTTTAAATCCCCAAATCCCATTTGCTATTTTCGAAACTTGGCCAAAGTGGAAGGAGAAATCCTCACAAAACCTTTGTTTGTAAGATTTATTGTAGGATTTGGAGTCCTTAAGAAGTATGGAACCCTTCCTAAAGTTTTTATGATGTTTAGTTTGATTTTGAAGTGGGTTTTGATTATTAGAAATGGGTTTATTATGGGTTGGTGTGATTTTTTGGATGGGTGTAAGATTTTTAGTTGTTTAATGATGTAAAGTGAAGGTTTGAAGTGTTTTTATGTTATTGGGTTGTTAGTTAAAGTGTTGGTGAAGATGGGGAAGAAATGTAGTGCAAAAATGGTGATTTTTTGATGTGCAGGGATCGGCGATCGATCGCGACCCAGCAGTAGGCGCCAATAATATTTGGCAATCGATCGCCACATTTGGGCGATCGATCGGCGAGGCTGGCGATCGATCGCGCCAAAAGTGGCGATCGATCGCCAAGAGCTGAAATTTTCAGCAACGTCCAGTATGATCTCGCGATCGATCGGGCCTGGGCGGCGATCGATCGCGAGATGTAAAAATATGTGTTTATGATTTTTTGTGGGATTTTTGGATATTGGACTATATTTAGCTTCTAATATCGATTTGTATGGTTATGTAGAACCATCCCAGGTACCCACAACTTCAAGGAGATAAAGTTCTCCAATTTCTCCACTTTTGGAATTAAGGTACGTAAGAAACGTACGGGCATCGAACGGTAACACATTTCTATACTATGACTATGCAATGATTGCACAAGTATTTACGATGTTTATGATGATGATGTTTATGATGAATGAAGATGATATGATGTTCATGATGATGATCATGATAAGTAAGTTTATGATGATGATGTGTATGATGAGTAAAGCTGATGTGATGTTCATGATGATGATCATGATAAGTAAGTATAAGATGATGACGTTTATGATATGATGATGATGTATGTGTTTAACTATGTCATTGAGAATGGTTGAGTGTACTGGTAGTTGTTATGGGAAAGCGAGGAAGGTACTTACCGCTGACATAGCTAGCGAGGAGATTACATCCGCTATCAAGGTGTAGCGAGGGGTATTCACAGTACCGCTATATGTCGAAGCGAGGGGGCCAATTGTTCCGCGGACATAACAAGACCAGAAACATCCCCATTTCTCAATAACATTGTGGATTGTGAGCATATATGTGAAGTATGATTTTAATCATTATGTCAAGAACTAATGGATATATGCATGACTATGAAACATGGACAACCAAAGTGGGTTAATGCGATTAACCAGGAAGTATATGTTACGATTATTTCAATGCATTTATTTATATGCCATTATCTTTATGATGTTAAGTAATGATGTACATGCTCATGATGGGTTGTTCCTGTAGGTACACTTTTGGACTAAAGGACTAAGGGTCGGGTTCAGGCAGTGAGCTAAAAGGAGCATGATTGAACATAGGATACAGGATTTTGATAGTCTCTACTCTAGGAGTAGTGTAAACCTATAATGTTAGCATTCATTTTTGGGAATGTAATTATTAAACTCGAAATTTTATTTTTGGCCTGTAATCTTATTAGCTCAAAGCTACAACCGGAACCCTAAGATGATATAAATGCATGATTAGTCCATAATATGTGATTATAATGATGTTAAGGTAGGAAGACCCTACAGGGAAAGCCACTTGCTATCATATGACAAAACATGCCAGTAATAAAATTTATTACATTATTTCATATAATGTCCACTCTTCCCCAACCAAGTCCACAAACATATCATGCACCCTTGTAATACACTAACATGCTCTCAATTCATTAGCAATTCAATAAACAATTGCATTCGACCAATAAGAAAGGCCCTTGCCTTTTTATACAAACTATATACACTAATAGTGCTCACATGCGAGTATCAAATAAGTATATGTGTATCAAATGTATAAAACAATGTGCTCAATACCGTCACTGGTACTTCGATCCTGGAAGCACCTACATTCCATAGCTCGAGCTCAACTCCAAAGTCGTTGATGTAACTATTCACATGCCCAACAGAGACAGCCCCTCACACGGGGTGAGCATACCAATATCCCAAATCCAATAATCACAATATTACAATTCATAACTTACACAATGTAAAGGCTATGAATATTAAAAGACACTCCTTTGATGGCATCATCCTCATTCGGGATCCCCTGTACTGTTCATGTTCTCAAAATAACCGAAACCATCAAATTCCCAAATGCCAGTTAACCATTACATTGATTAACTAATCCGTTTCCCACATACCAATACCATAATCAATAAAATCAAATCATTAAACAATGATTACAGATATTCCATATATCTCACTAATGGTTTCATGGTTCTATTTCATTGCTCGCTCTACAATAGCGGCATTTTAATCTCACGCATGCTCAATAGCGGCGGCCTCATAACCGATGTTCGCTCAACAGCAACATCATCCCATTCATTGCTCGCTCAAAAGCGGCACCATATAATTCTCAATGCATATCAGATGATTGTAATTACCATATATTATTCATGCACAACAATTGCAATAATATATTTAAAGTTATGCTCGTACGTTATACGTGCCTTATAATTTCGTAGTTCAAATCCAACAGTGCCTTGGTCCCGTGACCGATGAATTATGTGCTAACATAATTAATAATTCACAATTAATTACAAGCATGCAACCACGTGCCTAAGCACGTTCACAATCCCAATTATCATCAATCCATGACGATTAACCATTTAAAAGGACCTTGGGCGAAGCATGCATCGAAAACTCAACACAAAATAATTCCCCAAAAATCAGGCACTGGCGATCGATCGCTTCAACCCAGGAGATCGATGCCTCACAAAATGGCATGGGCGATCGTCGCTCCATTCCAGGTGGTCGGTCGCCTCTCAGTGTATTTGGCTACTGTCTTCTGGCGATCGATCGCTTCATTTGAGGCGGTCGATCGCATCACTATACAAAATGGCCACTGCCCCTTGGCGATCGATCGCTTCATTTGAGGCGGTGGATCGCCTCAGTGTTCATCTTCCTCAAAATTTTACCAACGTCGCGGCGATCGATCGCCCGCCCTAGGGATCGATCGCCTCGACCTGTTTCAGCCAAAAAAAGCGTTTTTCTTGCAAAATTTTCCACAACAAACAATCCTCACACCCCATACATCATAAATCCTCAACTAGGAGTCATAAATCCTCCCCAAAACACAATAACCCAAAAATCTTTAAAACCCAAAAATCCATACCCAACACTACATGTAAGGCCTCGATACCTTAAGTACGTAATAATAACATAATTAGAGCTTAGCATGCATTAATAATGGTTTAAAGATTCCGATTGTTACATGAGCTAATAGGAATACAGGTCAAAAATAAAATTCCAAGAACTATTAGTTACATTCCAAATCATGAATGCTAAGTTGTAGATTTACACTACTCCTAGAGTAGAGACTATACAAAATCCTGTATCCTACTCCTTTTAGTGCCCCTCGAAGCTCACTGCCTCAAACCGGCCCTTAGCCCTTCATGTCCAAAAGGTGTACCTACATGAACAACCCACCATGAGCATGTATATCACCTTTCAACACAATGAAACACAATAATATAATTAAGCGCATGAGACGTTTAATAGATATGCTCCCTGTTATACCACACTAACGCATTTTGATTGTTGTTCCTGTTTCAAAAGCTCATGCATAAATCATTAGCTCATAGTGTAAATGATTGATACCACATTCCAATTATAACCACAATGATCTCTAGAAATATGACTGTTCCGGTCCTGTTTCAACAGCGGAATTTTAGGACCCCTCGCTTCGACATATAGCGGCATCATATGATATCCCTCGCTTCGACTATGACAGCGGCATGTACATCGCTTCGACATGACAGCGGCAAATATCATACTACCATCGCTTCATATGACAGCGGCAAGTACCTCCCTCGCTCGGAGATAACAACTATCGGAACATTCATCATTTCTCACCACAATAATCAAACACAACATTTGTTTTCATTATCATGATATGTCACCATTATTTCACATATATCATCACATGTAAGGACTCATTACCCATGATATACATAATCAAAAGCGTAACACGTTTTACCGTCCGATGCCCGTACGTCTCACTACGTACCTTAATCTCAAAAGTGGAGAAGTTGAAGAACTTTATCTCCTCGATGTTGTTGGTACCTGTGATGGTTCTACACAAACACACAAATCAATATTAGAAGCCAATATACGAATCATTACCAAAAATTACACAAAACATCAACAATTTGCATTCTGGCCAGCGGCAATCGATCGCTATTTTCGAAGCGATCGATCGCGAGCCTCATCGATCGATCGATCGCCACTCGCTTCTGGTTCGAGGCGATCGATCGCCAAATCCAGCGATCGATCGCTTCTCGTTTGAAAATGTTACTGGCGACATGCGATCGATCGCCTACTTCGGGGGATCGATCGCCGAGTCCAGAAACTTGAAAAATCACCCATTTGCTGCCCAAACTCAATTACCAACACAAAGCCAACTCAAACTCACAACATCAAACTACCAAAATCTCAACTTTAACACCTCAAAACACTCCAAAACACAACCTCCAAACACATACAACAATATACAATAAAATCCACCCCTTATACCCCAAAAATATGACACAAAACTAACCAATAACTAACAAAACTTTACTATATTGATAGCTTACCACTTGAGCTTCAAGAATTTTGCAAGAAATCACAAAAATGACTCTTTTCCAAAGTTTTCTCCTTCTCTCTTTGCTAAGAAACGAAAATGGGGGTTTATGGATAGGATGATGGATGAATATGACATAAAGGAGCAAAGATGTGGCTGGAATTAAAAGGAGAAAAGTGGAGTTTTTAATATATTAAACCAAATGCAAGTTGCTAGCATGGTGTATAAAATCATGCCCAACATGACATTTTAAAACCCCTTTTTAAATATGCACTAAGACTCATATTAATCATGCTTTACACAATAATTATAAAACCCACTCCAAACAATTCCTACTAACAATCCAATTCCCCAACATGCAACGAATGCACCCCGAAATGGGAAAAACCCGGTCACGCCCACCGCATGACCAATTTTTACCGAAACGAATAATTAAACAACAAGGGTAATTAATACTACAACACCATTAGTGCTCAAAAATCACATACTTATTTACGGGATATCACACTACACATGCTCAAATACTACAACACTACAATCAAATCGAAGATAAAAGAGAGGGGGAGAGTATTATCAAGTTATCTTTGAGAAAACTGGCTCCCAAGCCAAGCTTCCAGCCATTTTCTCCAATGGGAGAATAGAGGGGTTTGTGGGGAAAGAGAGAGGCGTGGATGAGAGGAGGGAGGGGGAAATGATTCGTGCCATCCCGGAACACCGAGTCCACTTGGTATATATAGTACCAAGACTCCAAAATACCAATTCCTCCACAAATACATCATGATTCATTAAAAATCATCTGTTTTCAATAATTAACTCTCAAGCCTCAAATTCCATTACCAGTCCCAATACAAAGTACCCCGGACCCTAGATAACACCAAACACCCAATTCCAAGGCTTTTCACCACGATGAGAATACAATCTCAACCTTTGGATCTAACGATCCCAAATACCCAATTTAACATCCTTGGGTGCTCCAACACCGCAATTAATTCATAAATGCCACAATTAAAATCCATTGAGGATCATTACCACATCGGGATTAACACCAATAATTCCCGGACATCACAATTACCCCCCCCCCCCCCCCACTAATAAAATTTCATCCTTGAAATTTGCACAGGCGTACCTCACGCACTGCCAAGATCACACAATCCAAACGGATTCACATCGTCGAATCATGAACATATCATGAACGACACATCAACTACGAGGGCACCGACCTCGCACCAATATCTGGAATGGAGTAAGTCTCTCAGATTATCACCATCTCAAAAGAACGTCAGTATACTCCGATGCCAACCACCCAAAAAGTAGTCGGTCAACCCTAACTTCTAACCAAACAAATCATTCGTGATTCCAACAAGATATCGCCTCAATGATATCTCTATGACTTAGCCAACGATGTTAAACATACATCGTTACCAAGGAAACCGCCAGTACACCACACTGTACTCACACTGAACTCGGCTTCCGCTCTCCAAATCCATCTCCATCAGAGGAGTAGTCGCACCACTTTGCAACTCGGATCGGGCAATCCACGGCCACCGATCAACATAAAACACATCTCCAAAGATGTCCACATCAGTGTGTTCCAATAAATCACATATTGGTCCAAACACACCATCGAGATTCCACAAGGTCTCAGTTCCCATAGAGAACGTGCAAGAAAAATCAATTGCATTCTCACCACACGTGTCAACAACGACACCCAACAGATTGAATTCCGGCCATCCCTCGTTTACCCTAGGATTCAACAATCCTTACACAGGGATGTTATCAGATTACCCAGTAATGATCTACCGAGACCCCAAAATAGGACAATCCCTCATCAGAGGAAGTCGACCAAACCTCACGATCATTCTTCAGAATACATCGTGCCATTGAGGTTACCAACCTCCAGGTGCCACAATCTCTCACCAGGATTCATCCATCCAGGCATACTAATCCGATGCTCGATAGGTACCAAAATACAGCATTCGTATATACACACCGACATACATGCCTAAGCACTCATACCACATGCATACTCAATGCACTCCGCTCGGGCATCTCTAAACATACCCATAAGCCCAATTAGAACTGTCAATCACCAGCTATTCTCACCCCGTGGAGAATATCGATTGACAAACCAACTAAACGCGGTGTGATCCCAAAATCAACACCACACAAACCAACTCAACGAATCCTCCAAATATTCCCAATAGGTAGGTATATCAATACCGCTTTCCTCATAAGGAATGTATCATGAATCCTTGACTTTCCAACCTCGAACCACCGTTCGGAAAACTGGATATATTTATATCAAAATATATCTCGGAACCAATAAATATACAACTGGTTCAGAATAGAGCATCAATGCCACTATTACCAAATCAAAATCCGTATACACAACGTATACTCAATTAACGATGCTCTGTACTAATATCATAGTACTCCACAAACCTCGAGCATCTCCTCGTAGACGCCTACTTGTACGTATCCCCGAAAATATAAGCCATTACCTAGTCCAACACTGGTAATGCTCACCGTGGCTGATTCACAATCAACCTACGATCGATACCAGATGTCTCCATGACAGTATATCCAAATCTCTCCAAGAGATATGATCCCTATTATTTTAAACAATATTTTCAAGTGTAGCGATTCTATACCGCAAGTACACGGTGTCAAGTTTTAGTATAATGATAATATAAGTATGAGTGTCGAACCCACGAGGACTAGGAAATAAGTACCAAACTCAATTAATTTTAACTATATTTAGTCTACAATAAATTGTTATGATTATCAAACTGAAGTGAAATTAACTTAAAGAAACCTAAGCAAACAGTGATGAATGAGAATATAATCAAAAGAAACAATTATCAAGACTTTCGATTCACCAATGTAATCCCCTACAATTCGCCTATTAGTTAAGAATTAAATTCAAACAATATAAGGTGACGAGTTTTCCTAATTCACTTGTTATACCTTGGTCCGGCTATAACAAATCTAATACTAACGTAACAATAAGTCACTCGCGTATCCTTATTGAACAATTAATATTGTAAATCGATCTATCAAAACCTCTAGCCTTCGATTTTGGTAAATCTATTGCTATCACACATGTATTTGACTTTATCTCTCGATATCAGCCTGAAATCCACGGCATAAATCACTATATCGAATTCCAATTTTATCTCTCGATCTCAGTTGTAATTTATTATCATTCAAGGATGGCCAAACCCTTTAAAGCATGAAGAACAATGATTATGCACTTAAATATATAAGAATCAATTAAAACATTCAATATAAATTATGGGTTCATACAAAGGATCCCCTAAGTCTTGACAACAAACTTAGCCAACTATTTCCATCAAATAACAAAGCATAAAATTGTATTGAACAAAACTAAACATCATAATCTGATAAAAATGTAGAACTAAAGTTAGAAATGCAGAAATAACGAGAGGCATTGACTCCTTCTGTTGCTCCGTCGTCCCGTCTCGTCCGATGTGTCTCCTCTTCAATGGTTTTGTGGTATATGGATTGTTGGGGAAGAAGAAAGGTGAAGGAGGCTGCTTGTGTAGGTCAAAAGTGAGCCAAAGAGTCCCCAATTTTGTCTGATTTGTCCCTTAAATAATGTTGGATGAGTCCCCACAAGTTTGGACACAAAATCACTTGATAAGGAAGGAAATCTCCAGTTATCGGGTCTGGCGATCGATCGCTACAATGTGCCGATCGATCGCCAGACTATTCTGTTTTATTTTTCAAAATCTCATACATCGCGATCGATCGTTGATCCTTACCGATCGATCGCGAGTTGCTTCTGCCTCGAGGCGATCGATCGCTCGAATGTTGCGATCGATTGCGAGTTTGTTTTTCCGGATTTTACACTTTCATCCCTTATCTTCAATGTTTGCTCGCTTTGGTATTTTTTCATCATTTTAAGCTTAATTCATCCACTTTTATGCATTTGGACCTGGATTCCTGAAATATACAAATATATACCAAAACGCGTAATATTTCCCAGGAATCACTACAAAAACTCCCCTAATCTTATATTAAAATAAGTGTAAAAATCACACTTATCAACTCCCCCGAACTTAAACTTGATCGTCTCGAGCAAGAAATAAGATCATGAAGTAGAGTTCAATATTGAAGATTTTAAATAATCCAATTCATAGTCAATTATGTAGCTCAGATATCTCACTTGCAGACGAACAAGAATCAATCAGAAAGTTTAACAAGTGGTATTTTCTCTTAGATCAAGCAACATTTCTCCAAATTAGAACGTGTGTGTGTGATATTGTCACTTTCAAATTTCATGCAATTTTCATAGATCATGCTAGACAATGAAAGTTAAGATTATCTTTGAGCACCCCATAATCCTATTTTCAAACGACTTCTCCAGTAATGTAGTCATTCCCTAGACTTGGATCAATAGGTCTTTTTAAGTTTGTAATGTTAGGCCTAGGTGTTGGCTTCAAAGAAAATATATGATAGCACAAAGAAGAGAGTATAATCATGTAAAATTCAAATTTTTAGCACAACTTGAGCTTCTCTTCTTTTTCTTTTTTAGCCTTGGCCACTTTGGGTCTTATTTAGTCACTTTTCTCAAGGCTTTTTATCTATCTTTTTCTTTTCACATTCATCAGTTTTTCAATAATAAGCTCATCAAAATATAGCAATTTATGTGCATCTAATGAGATTCATTATACTCCCTTTAGGTAAGGACGAATTCTTTCAATTTAGGCTCATAAAGGTGGGTATAATGAGTTGCCAAAAAAAATGTTGAATGTGGGCTAATAGTATGTTAAACATACACCATTCTTTTTCAATTATGCTCAAAATGGATATTAGAGATTGATGTATACATTGTAAGCTTGAAAGGCTCTAACAGTCCAAAGATCGCCTAGATCATCTCCTAATCAAGTTCATGACTATAAAATTTCGCCTTGAAGTGTCATCAACAAATAGTTTCTAAGGTACTCTAAGATGCTCAAAAACAATTCATCAAGTTCACAAAAAATTCTCACTACTACAAGTGCAATTCACAAGATTATAACTCAAATGTGCTCAAAATATTCCTCATCTTTGACATGCTACTCAAAACAAGATATTCACAAACAAGTTTTACAATCATCAAAACTCAAGTTGACATGCAAAGTGAGATTAATATCATCATGGAATAGAGACCACTACTATGATTTATTCTTATCTTACTAATTGAACTCATTTTCAAGAAAAAAATTTGCCGGTGCTCAAGTAACGATCCAATCCCAAATAACAAGCATGACATAGTAATGCACTCCCCCAAACTTAATTCATGCATTGTCCTCAATGTAATAAGCATGGAAAGTAAGACAAAGTAGTTACAGTTGACAACGACCGTCAGTGATCATTGTCCAATTCATCGTCAGCTCGTGGGGCATAGTGTTTGAAACACGTCACATCACACATGGAGTCTCGCCAAAATCAAAAACAAAAACAAAACAAACCAAAATAAACTAAAAACAAAGCACAGGGTTAAGAAAGAGTACTTGATTTATAGTCCCAAGCTGGACTTTGTACCATTTACGCTCAAGTCCCGCTAGGGCCAGTAGGGGAGGAGTTTACATCCTCCATGTGGTAATGTCATAACCACTTCTCTTTCACAGTGAATAGTCCCCCATGGTCATCTCTCAGTTTGATGGTGTCGAATGGTAGAACATCGACAACTTTGAATGGTCCAGCCCATAGTGCGTCAGACTCCAGTGGAAAAAATCTCATCTTTTTCCTATTCATTAATACCGAGTCTCCTACACCAAATTTACGTCGTCTTTGTTGGCCATTCGATGTGACATCCACCTTCTTCTCACTCTTAACCTGCATCGCATCAACAGATAGTGTATCAATTATATTGACACTAAAACATCGGTGCTCAGTGCGTGTAGTGTTCACAACTTTGAACATATCATAAGTAACTTGATCCCCCCTACTCGGAGGATCAACTTCTCTTCTTGGACATCTATCAACGCCCTTCCAGTAGCTAGGAATGGTCTTCCTAGTTTCAATGGCATGTCCGCCTCCTCCTTTATGTCTAGCACCATGAAATCCACCGGAATGGTGAATTTGTCAACCTTGACCGGTACATCCTCCACTATCCCATGAGGGTACTTGATGGACTTGTCTGCCATCTGCAATGAGACACTGATTGCTTTTAGCTCTCCTGAGCCCAGCTTCCTCTACACGGACAAAGGCATTAAATTAACACTTGATCCCAAATCACATAAAGATTTATTGAAAGATTTAGAAATGATTTTGCAAGGTATAGTGAAACTCCCTGGATCCTTTAACTTAGGAGGTGAATCATTTTGAATGACAGCAGAACACTCCTCAGTTAAGTTTATCATCTCATGCTCTCCCGGTTTCCGCTTTTTTGACAGAATCTCTTTTATAAACTTAGCATAATTCGGCATGTGCCAAATAGCATCTATGAAAGGCATCTCAATATGAAGATTCTTAATCAATTCTAAAAATTTAGCGAATTTAGCATCGATCTTTGCTCTCTTATACGCAGCGGGGAATGGGAGTGGGATCTCTACCTTAGTAGGTGTGATGGGTGTAAGGGTCTCAGTAGACTTACCTTTGTCGCGTGTTTGTCCCTCTTCTTGCTTGATGTCCGCCTCGCCTTTTAACTCAACTTGTACATAATTATTCTCAGCGACCTCCTTTCCGCTCCTCAACGTGATAGCATGGACTTGCTCCCTAGGGTTAGTCTCAGTGTCACTAGGTAGTGACCCTAGTGCTCGTCCGGCTAGTATTTTTGCTAACTGTCCCACTTGAACTTCCAAGATCGACGCCATGTGATTTTGGAATCTAGTCTCCGTCGTCGTGATGAACTTTGTCAACAGCTCCTCCATGCTTGGCTTTGGTGCACACCCCGGTGGTGGTTGGGGATAGTTCCTCGGCCTTGTATTGTACGTATTTTGATAGGGGTAGGTCTGCGGTGGTCGGTTCCCTACAAAGTTAACAGCTTCATTTCTTGTAACGAATGGGTTACCAACCTGGCATTCAGTGCTCGGATGTCCTCCTTGGCAAAGCTCGCATGGAACAGTTTGAACTTGCATTGCATGCATGCTCAAACTATCTATCTTCTTGTTCAGCGCTTCCAGCTGGACAGCTAGGGCAGTGACTTCACATACTTGATGTACTCTGGCTTGCTTCTTTGGCACATTCCTTTCAGACTGTCATTGACAGCTATTAGCAGCCATCTCCTCCAACAGTGTATAATCTTCCTCGGGTGTCTTCCTCATCACAAATCCTCCTGGCGATGCATCAATCATAGAACGATTATCAGAAAATAAACCGCTATAAAACGTTTGTACCTGCAGCAAGATAGGGAGGCCATGATGTGGGCATCTCCGCAGTAGATTCTTGAAGCGCTCCCAAGCCTCATATAGTGTCTCTGGATCATATTGGGCAAATGTTGTGATAACATTCCGCATCTTAGCCGTCTTGGATGGTGGAAAGAATTTGACAAGAACAACTCCGCCATTCCATCCCACGTGGTAATAGACCCTGCAGGCAACAATTGTAACAAAGATTTAGCTTTATCACGTAAAGAAAAGGAAAACAAAGGTAACATGATGGCGTCGTCTGTAACGCCATTATGCTTGAATGTATCACAAATCTCCAAGAAGTTGGAGATGTGATCATTTGGATCATCTGTAGCGACTCCCCCAAACTGGACCGAATGTTGGATCATCTGTATGATAGCAGGCTTGATCTCGAAATTGGTGGCCTGGATGGTGGGTCTCGTAATACTCGACATTGATCCATGGAATGAAGGGTGGGCGTAATCCATGAGTGACCTATCCACCGGTGCTACTGAAACTTCCTCGTTATTAGCCATGTGTGCTCTTGCTTGCCTTAGCCTCCTTTGACAAGTGCGTTCAATCTCGTGATCAAAGGGCTCAAGTGCAGGGTTGCTACTCCTTAGCATGCACCAAGAGATAGTACCCTGTAACAATCAACCAAAACAAAAAGAAACAGTAGAAGAGAGAAAAAAAATCAAAAATAATAAAAAAAAATGACTAAACTACAGTCAACTAATCTCGTTTGATATTATTAAAACTAGTCCCCGGCAACGGCGCCAAAAACTTGATTGCTACTATTTTAAACAGTATTTTCGAGTGTAGCGATTCTATACCGCAAGTGCACGGTGTCAAGTTTTAGTATAATGATAAAATAAATATGAGTGTCGAACCCACGAGGCTTAGGAAATAAGTACCAAACTCAATTAATTTAACTATATTTATTCTACGATAAATGATTATGATTATTAAACTAAAGTGACAAATTAACTCAACGTAAGCAAACAATGAATGAGAATATAATCAAAAGAAACAATTTTCAAGACTTTCGGTTCACCTATGTAATCCCCCACAATTCGCCTATTAGTTACAAATTAAATTCAAACAATATAAGGTGACGAATTTTCCTTATTCACTTGTTATACCTTGGTCCGGCTATAACAAATCTAATACTAACGTAACGATAAGTCACTTTCGTATCCTTATTGAACAATTAACATTGTAAATCAATCTATGAAAATCTCTAGCCTTCGATTTTGGTAAATCTATTGCTATCACACATGTATTTGACTTTATCTCTCCATATCAGCCTGAAATCCACGGCATAAATCACTATATCGAATTCAAATTTTATCTCTTGATCTCAATTGTAATTTATTATCATTTAAGGATGGCCAAACCCTTTAAAGCATGAAGAACAATGATTATGCACTTAAATATATAAGAATCAATCAAAACATTCAATATAAATTATGGGTTCATACAAAGGATCCCCTAAGTCTTGACAACAAACTTAGCCAACTATTTCCATCAAATAACAATGCATAAAATTGCATTGAACAAATCTAAACATCATAATCTGATAAAAATGTAGAACTAAAGTTAGAAATACGGAAATAATGAGAGACGTTGACTCCTTGCGTTGCTCCGTCGTCCCGTCTCTTCCGATGTGTCTCCTCTTCAATGGTTTTGTGGTATATGGATTGTTGGGGAAGATGAAAGGTGAAGGAGGCTGCTTGTGTAGGTCAAAAGTGAGCCAAAGAGTCCCCAATTTTGTCTGATTTGTCCCTTAAATAATGTTGGATGAGTCCCCACAAGTTTGGACACAAAATGTCTTGATAAGGAAGGAAATCTCGAGTTTATCATGTCTGGCGATCGATCGCGACAATGTGCAGATCGATTCATCACTATTCTGTTTTATTTTCAAAATCTCCTACACGGTGATCGATCGCTGATCCTTACCGATCGATCGTGAATGTGCACTGGTATGCGGCGATCGATGGCCCATATATATCGATCGATCGCGAGTTGCTTCTGCCTCGAGGCGATCGATCTCCCGAATGTTGCGATCGATCGCGAGTTTGTTTTTTCCGGATTTTGCACTTTCGTCTCTTATCTTCCATGTTTGCTCGCTTTTGTCTTTTTTCATCATTTTAAGCTTAATTCATCCACTTTAATGCATTTGGACCTGGATTCCTGAAATATACAAATATATTCCAAAAAGCGTAATATTTCCTAGGAATCACTACAAAACACCCCTAATCTTATATTAAATACGTGTAAAAATTACACTTATCAAGATACAAACAATATAGTAGTGTCACCCACTAACTATACTCCACAAATCCAACCGTGCCTCCCATTGCATTCCATATGCAAGGATTCCCAACCAGAGCCAACAACAACTTGTCGACATTCACATTGGCATTCCCAACAAAATTGAGTTGTCCCGGTACAAGTCCCTCAAAACATTTGACGTAAAACGTCCATGTGAGGTATTTTCTGCCTCAATCCTCATGCCACATAGTGACTATAAGAGTCCACCATAATCTTTATCGTATCATCATACGATTCACCAGACTCGGTTCCAACGAGCAGTATAACGGCTATCACAAGCACACTATAGTATTGCAACAATACCTGGCTAGCAAATTGCTGCCTCCTTAGGTTTATACTAAACCTACCAATGTATCATACGTTCCATCACGGTACTCCATACCGTACCATCAATTAGAGTATTGGGTTATCACCCAATATTTCTATAACGCCAATGCACAACGGACATCCGGTTTCTACTCAACCACAATGCAGTCCTAATCCATTAGGATTTATCTCACACCTTCTTGTGTGGGTGTGATCATATCAACTACATGTCACATCGGTATAAGCAATTAGTTTCCTCAATAACTACTCTTAACCCCAATCACTTGGTCAAAGCCATCCTAATTAGTATACCCAAAGGTACCACTACTCGTAAAATATTTACTTCAAATGTGTGATGTGGTACACTTCCTGTACGGTGCATCCAATGCTTCATCGAACAACCTGCTCGGTGTAATGGTCTCGTCAACCAGTGACTCAGACACTACCCCGTGCCTACCATTGGCACTCAAACCATACGACTAAATACATACACCCAACTGTATTTTTCATCGTAACGATGGCATCCGTCCACATAGAACATCCTCTATGTCATCGTCATCCTGTGACGGCATGTTGATGTGACTAGAAATAGACACATCTATTGCGCTTAATTGTCTACCATTTGGTATATTTTGATGGATAAATTGATACATATGCTACCTAATCGTATATTTGTGTAAATGTAGGGAAGGTGAAGAAATCATGCTAAAATGATGAAAGAAGCAATAAAGTTGAAGAAAAGAGGAAAAAACCAGAATCCAAGACACATGTTGCTCCTTTCTCCTCAAATTTCTATATGTTCGAGCCATGTTTTGGAACTGTGGTCCATATAAAAGTTGTAGAACTTTGAGTTATCTTCGCGTGGACAACTGATTCATCAAATTCGAGTTTGTATGTGAAGGTTATGGCCAAAATACAAACCTCGCCAGAAAAATTGATGACAAGCGTAATTACGTCATTATTAGGCATAATTACGCCAATGCTACGGCATGTGTAGGCTTAGCTACGCCATTCTACGCGTATTTACGCCAGAAGAGTTTTGGAAAGTGTAAAAACTTGATTTCTTTCCTTCCCACATGGATTCTAACCTACTCCATCAGCCTCCCTATACATATATGGACGAAAATCAGACTAAATAACATCTAGATAGTTAGGGTAGAATAGTTTAGACTAGTTTTATATTTTTTCTTTCAATTTTGTTGAAGAAAAATACTGAAGATCGAAACGAAGACGGGATTGACACCTCGACGAGTGGAGATCGGATTAGTTTTCTTTCCTTTGTTTTTATTTATTGCTTTATCTTAGATTATGTCTAGCTAGTTTTAATTCTTGGTTGAGGAAGACAAATCCTTGGATTTATTTATCTTGGGGAGATTCCTACGCTTTTTGTTTACCGATTTTATTGAATATCAAGAGTTTTTCTGATTTTATTGATATGATTGTTGTGTTTGTTTATTGGATTGACAACCTAGTAACCTGCATGAAATCTAACGCTAAATTAGATATCAAATACGGAATCGTTTGATCCCTCTAATTTACGAAGCAACTAAGATTGATAATTGCATGCTGTTGGTGTTATTAAATTCTTAGGAAAAAAGATTTGATGATTAATTCTAACGGCTGTAGTTTTTATTGATTAGATTCATCAAACTTACTAGTTTTGAAACTATCATTTATTTAATCTTAACGGCTGTAGTTTTGGTTAAAGATTGATAAGAGTTGAATTGAATGTTGTTTTCTATTTGACTACAATTAAGGTAAGGGGGGAATTAGATTTCCAATTGATGAATATTCAAGTAAAATTGAGTCTTTTGTTAATCGATGAAATAGATGATAATTCCAAGGAAGAGTCGACCGATACCAAGAATCGCTTTCATTAGTTAATCTTTGTTTTTAATTTTAATTAGTATAATTCAACTTCACAACCCCATCTTTTATTGTTTTGATTTTGATTTTCATTAACACAAAGATTCACACCTCCTCGTGGGATCGATCCCTACTCACACTACTACATTATTGTTATCAATCTTGAGGAATGAGTGGGGTTAATTTGGGCGTACACGACAAACGCACACCAAATTTTGGTGCCTTTGCCGGGGAGGCATTGTATATTTTTGTGTTAATATTTTTTGTTTTGTTTCTTTCTCTTTCTTTTTCCCCCACCGCTACTCTTGTTTGTTCGTGCTTACAGGTTGATTTCTTTAAAATCGAATCTTTTCATGGAGGACTATAGGCGACTAGACGAATTGGAGTATCTTGTGCAACAACTTGGCGTAGGTATTGGACAAAGTGCATACAACTCAAGTTGGAGTGATCATCCCAATCTCAACTATTACAATCAATGGATGAGCCCTCCTCCACCTTACATGCAGTCCACCCTACCGCCATACATACTTCAATATCCGCCATGGCCGCAACAACCTCAATACCATACCCCTGGTGAGTCCTTAGAGGATCTTGTTTCAATACTTAATGATAGTACTTTGCAATTTCAACAGGAATTCAGGGCTAGCACTCAGAATTTGGGTAACCAGATGGAGCAACTAATAAGATCGGCCGATCGGATAGCAGCACAAAGGAGACCATGATTGAATTCGAATCGTGGAGTGATGAAGAAGACACTATGGAGAATGTGGTACTGATGCCACCCGAGCTAGAAGAGGAGACACATGTGCCAATGGAAGAAAAGGAGCTTGTACATCCTACAACTCCGAAAGGTTTGTTTCCAACTGAGAGCTATGTTGAATACCTAGATGAATCATGTGCTGTGGAAGAGGAGTCGGAGAAAGAATAATGTGATGAAATGGATCCTTGGGATTATTTTTTCGAAGACAACATCACCTTGGACAGTGGCAAAGAGGTAGAAACTCCAGCAACGATGGTACTGAGGCCATCAATACTTGAACAACAAACAGAGATCGAGGTTGATAACAAGGAATCTCACCAGAATGAGATTCCCAAAGGTGAGCATAAGGGGACAACAAGTTAAAGGATGCCATGAGGTAGATCTTGATCGACCTCAACTGACTTCTTTGGAGGAAGGCGACATAGTGAAAAGACAAAAACCCTCCAAGAGGTGCAAGGCGAATAGGTATCGCCTTAAGCGAGAGAACTGGCGTCAGGCCACCGACGTTAAACAGAGGCGCTGCTTGGGAGGCAACCCAATGGGAGTTAGTTTCCTTTCTCCCTTTTATTTATTTTTTTGCTTTAGTAGTTAGATTCTCTTTTCTTGTATTTTTGCCTTACATTGGGGACAATGTAAGATTTAAGTATTGGGGAGGGATTAGTGGTGTGTTATTGCTTTTCTATACAAAAATACAAAAAAATCGAAATTTTGAAAATTTTGAGCTCATAGTTAGTAATGAACACATGCTTAGAGTCATTTGCCCATGATGAAACCTAATTGATATCATGCATGCTTTTGAACATAGGTGAATTGTTAACCTTGGAACACTTTGAACTCTAATGCAAATTTTGCTTTGACATAGTAGTTGAATATTTTGAGCACATTATTGTCATGACTTGTGAAGTGTGCATAGCTTAGTGAAGATTGTGTGAACTTTGTGATAGTCTTAAGAAGTCTCTAATACATGCTAGAACTTAACTACATGCTCTTTGAGGTGTATGTCTAGACTGCTTGCAAACATGAAAGTGATATAGGCAATCTTTGATGCGTTTGAGCCTTTCAAGCCTACAATGTAAAGAAAATCAATCACTAGTACCCTGTTTGAGCTTTAATGCAAAAGAATAGGTTGTATGCTAAGCATACAAACAACCACCATTCGACATTTTTTGACTAGCTTATCATCCTTCCCTAATGAGCCTAAATATGAGTTCTATCCATACCTTTGAAGGGAGTATGATGTGTTTCATTCACATGCACTTAAGTATTCAATGATTAAATGTTTGTGAGCTTCATAAGGAAAAGAATGAAATGCATGAAAGAAAAGGGATGCCTTGAGAAAATAGATAAAAATATGACTCCAAGGGGAGCCAAGGCACAAAAGAAGAAAAATGTTGAAACAAAAGTTGAAAAATTCAAGCAAGAAGAGAAGCTTTTAGTGTGCATATCATCATACTCTCTTACTTGATATATCCTTACCTTTCTTTCATAATCCAATACCTAGGCCACACTACAAGCTAATAAAGACCTACTTGATTTATGTTTGCAAAGTGGCTAAGATAGTGGATAAGAGTGTGCAAGTGAGCTTATACTTGTGTTAGTGTACAACTTGAACTATTATGGATTTACATTTGTTGGATCTATAATTTGCATATGACACTTGTTTATGACCACACACGCACGTTCACTACTTTGTTAAGTATGAGATGTCTAGGGATTGAAATTGTTCCACCGTTAACTTTTCACCACATTTCATTACTATGCATGTTTAAAATTGTTGAGGCATAAAAGTGAGGACAAGTTAGTTTGTTATGAACCTATGAGCCAAAGTAAAAGATTGTAGTTTTGTCTGATTTACTCGAGGTCGAGTAAAGATTAAGTATGGGGGTGTTTGATGTGACTAGAAATAGACACATCTATTGCGCTTAATTGTCTACGATTTGGTATATTTTGATGGATAAATTGATACATATGCTACCTAATCGTATATTTGTGTAAATGTAGAGAAAGGTGAAGAAATCAAGCTACAATGATGAAAGAAGCAATAAAGTTGAAGAAAAGAGGAAAAAACCAGAATTCAAGACACGTGTTGCTCCTTCTCTCCTCAAATTTCTATATGTTGGAGCCATGTTTTGGAAATGTGGTCCATAGAAACATTGTAGAACTTTGAGTTATCTTCGCGTGTACAGCTGATTCATCGAATTCGGAGTTTGTATGTGAAAGTTATGGCCAAAATACGAAACTCGCCAGAACAATTGATGACAGGCGTAATTACGCCATTATTAGGCGTAATTACGCCAATGCTACGGCATGTGTAGGCATAGCTACTGCCATTCTACGCGTATTTACGCCAGAAGAGTTTTGGAAAGTGTAAAAACTTGATTTCTTTCCTTCCCACATGGATTCTAACCTACTCCATCAGCATCCCTATACATATATGGACAAAAATCAGACTAAATAACATCTAGATAGTTAGGGTAGAATAGTTTAGACTAGTTTTATATTTTTTCTTTCAATTTTGTTGAAGAACGCTACGAAGATCGAAACGAAGACGGGATTGACACCTCGACGAGCGGAGATCGGATTAGTTTTTTTTCCTTTGTTTTTATTTATTGCTTTATCTTAGATTATGTCTAGCTAGTTTTAATTCTTGGTTGAGGAAGATAAATCCTTGGATTTATTTATCTTGGGGAGATTCCTACGCTTTTGTTTACCAATTTTATTGAATATCAAGAGTTTTCTGATTTTATTGATATGATTGTTGTGTTTGTTTATTGGATTGACAACCTAGTAACTTGCATGAAATCTAACACTAAATTAGATATCAAATAAGGAATCGTTTGATCCCTCTAATTTACGAAGCAACTAAGATTATAATTGCCTGCTGTTGTTGTTATTAAATTCTTAGGAAAAACGATTGGATGATTAATTCTAACGGCTGTAGTTTTTATTGATTAGATTCATCAAACTTACTAGTTTTGAAACTATCATTTATTTAATCTTAACGGCTGTAGTTTTGGTTCAAGATTTGATAAGAGTCGAATTGAATGTTGTTTTCTATTTGACTACAACTAAGGTAAGGGAGGAATTAGATTTCCAATTGATGAATATTCAAGTAAAATTGAGTCTTTTGTGAATCGATGAAATAGATGATAATTCCAAGGAAGAGTCGACCGATACCAAGAATCGCTTTCATTAGTTAATCTTTGTTTTTAATTTTAATTAGTATAATTCAACTTCACAACCCCATCTTTTATTGTTTTGATTTTGATTTTCATTAATACAAAGATTCACACATCCTCGTGGGATCTATCCCTACTCACGCTACTACATTATTGTTATCAATCTTGAGGATTGAGTGGGTTAATTTGGGCGTACACGACAAACGCACACCACATGTCAACACATGACATCCATAATATCATCGTCAACCAATGACGGTATATGTCAATACCTGACATCCACACATCCATAATCTCATCGTCAAACTCGTGACGGTATATGTCAATACATGACATCCATAATCTCATCGTCAAACACGTGACGGTGCATGTCAATACATGACATCCATAATAATGCTAACAAAACAGCAATATACCATTACCATCGATAATAAGATAGCGGCCTATTTCCGTCGTCCAACAGCGGTACACAATCAGTACCCATAGCTCGTGGGCGCCACAATCCCATGCTACGTACATAGCGCCATAATCCATCGCTATAAATCAGCGGCATAAAACATCGCTATATATATGTGGTGGTATGTACCATCGCCTAAGAACTAGCGGAATGAACCATTGCTATATGAATACCCGACGGCATGAACCATCGCCAATAGAATAGCGGAATGAACCATCGCTATATGAATACCCGGTGAACCATCGCCAATTGAATAGCGGAATAAACCATCGCTATATGAATACCTGGAGGCATGAACCATCGCCAATAGAATAGCGGAATGAACCATCGCTCTATGAATACCCGGCGGCATGAACCATCGCCAATAGAATAGCCAATCCCTAGCCTTGTTATAGCAGTGTATTTTAATGCACCTAGCCTGTCATGACCGCGGCACTAATACCCCTCGCTTCGACATATCAGCGGCATTGAATAACCTCGCTGATAAATGTGACATGAGGCATCCACCCTCGCTTCAACATTTTAGCGGCAAATATTCTTTCCTCGCTATGATATGACAGCGACAAGTATTCTATCATCGCTTCAAATGACAGCGGCAAGGCATTAAAATCATCACTCTTCTATAACAACGACTCATGGGATATACACCAAGCACCCAGTCTATACCTGCAACCACAATGCATAATATGTATACCAATATACATCGTTAAGAGTGTATTTTAATGCACCTCGCTTCAAATGTGACATGCGGAATTTACCATCGCTTCAACATTTAGCGGCATAGCATTAAAATCGTCACTCGAATATATATGCAACCACAATGCATAATCCATATCCCAATATACATCGCTATGAGAGTATTTTAATGCACCTCGCTTCAAATGTGACATTCGAAATTTACCATCGCTTCAACATTTAGCGGCAAAGCATTAAAATCATCACTCGAATATATATGCAACCACAATGCATAATCCATATCCCAATATACATCGTTATGAGTGTATTTTAATGCATCTCGATTCAAATGTGACATGCGGAATTTACCATCGCTTCAACATTTAGCGGCAAAGCATTAAAATCATCACTCAAATATATATGCAACCATAATGCATAATCAATATCCCAATATACATCGCTATGAGTGTATTTTAATGCACCTCGCTTCAAATGTGACATGCGGAATTTACATCGCTTCAACATTTAGCGGCAAAGCATTAAAATCATCACTCGAATATATATGCAACCACAATGCATAATCCATATCCCAATATACATTGCTATGAGTGTATTTTAATGCAACTCACTTCAAATGTGACATGCGGAATTTACCATCGCTTCAACATTTAGCGGCAAATCATTAAAATCATAACTCGAATATATATGCAACCACAATGCATAATCCAAGATGTATATAAAATACATTTTACCGTTTGGTGCCCGTCAACCATGGCCTTAGCCCTCTATGCCAAAACATACCTACAGGAACGATCCCAAAACCATGAGCATATAACAATCCATATTCACACAATATGGTTATAAAGAGTAAATGCATAAACCATGAATACAAAGTACTTCCTGTATTCCAATGCATTTAGAAATGCTCCCCTTAGTTGTTCCTGTACCACAACTCATAATCATACTCAACGGATTATATTACAGTTCTATAAATATCATGCCATATAATTACCCCATTTATATGTTCCTAGGCCCTCAACAGCCCCAAATAGCAAACCACTACTCTGATACCACTAATGTAAGGACCCCCGTATCCTTAACCCGTTATTAGTGTATTAACCCATGCATTTAGTGCATACAATAATATATATAGGGGAAAGCCACTTGCTATCATATGACAAAACATGCCATTAATAAAATTTCTTACATTATTTCATATAATGTCCACTCTTCCCAAACCAAGTCCACATACATATCATGCACCCTTGTAATATACTAACATGCTCCCAATTCATTTAGCAATTCAATAAACAATTCCATGCGACCAATAAATGAAAAGAGAAAGGCTCTTGCCTTTTTATAGGAACCATATACACATAATAATGCTCACACTGCGAGCATCAAATAAGTATATGTGTATCAAATGTATAAAACACTAGTGCTCAATACCGTCACTGGTACTTCGATCGTGGAAGCACCTCCAATCCATAGCTCGAGATCAACTCCAAAGCCATCGATGTACCTATTCACCTGCCCCAACAGAGACATCCCCCACACTAGGTGAGCATACCAATATCCCAAATCCAATAAGCACAATATTACAATTCATAATTTACACATGTAAAGGCTATGATTATTAAAAGACACTCCCTGGATGACTTCATCCTCATCCGGTCCTCTGTGTTGTTCATGTTCTCAAAATAACCGAAACCATCAAATTCGCAAATGCCAGTTAACCATTACATTGATTAACTAATCCATTTCCCACATACCAATACCATAATCAATAAAATTAAATCATTAAACAATGATTAAAGATATTCCATACATCTCACTAATGGTTTCATGGTTCTATTTCATTGCTCGCTCTACAATAACAGTATTTTAATCTCACGCACGCTCAACAGCGGCGACGTCATAACCGATGTTCGCTCAACAGCAACATTATCCATTCAATGCTCACTCAAAAGCGGGCACCATTATATTCTCAATGCATATCAAGTGATTGAAATTATCATATATTATTCATGCACAACAATTGCAATAATATATTTAAAGTTATGCTCGTACGTTATACGTACCTTATAATTCCGTAGTTCAAATCCGACATTGCCTTGGTCTCGTGACCGATGAATTTTGTGCTACACAATTAATAATTCACAATTAATTACAAGCATACAACCACATGCCCAAGCACATTCACAATCCCCAATTATCATCAATCCATGACGATTAACCATTTAAAAGGACCTCGGGCGAAGCATGCATCGAAAACTCAACACGAAATAATTCCCCAAAAATCAGGCACTGGCGATCGATCTCTTCAACCTCGGTGATCGATCGCCTCGCAAAATGGCATGGGTGATCGATCGCTCCATTCCAGGCGATCGATCGCCTCTCCATGTATTTGGCTATTGCCTTCTGGCGATCAATCGCTTCATTTGAGGCGGTCGATCGCCTCATTGTACAAAATGGCCACTGCACCTTGGCGATTGATCGCTTCATTTGAGGCGGTCGATCGCATCACTGTTCATCTTCCTCAAACTTTTACCAACGTCACGGCGATCGATCGCCCCACCCTAGGGATCGATCGCCTCGACTTGTTTCATCCAAAAATGGTGTTTTTCACAATCCTCACACCCCATACACCATAAATCCTCAACTAGGAGTCATAAATCCTAACCAAAACACAATAACCCAAAAATCTTTAAAACCCAAAAATCCATACCCAACACTACACATGCTCAAATACTACAACACAACAATCAAAACGAAGATAAAAGAAAGGGGAAGAGTATTACCAAGTTATCTTCGAGAAATCCGACTCCCAAGCCAAGCTTCCAGCCATTTTCTCCAATGGGAGAAAAGAGGGGCTTGGGGGGAAAGAGAGAGGCATGGATGAGAGGAAGGAGGGGGAAATGATTCGTGACATCCCGGAACACCGAGTCCACTTGGTATATATAGTACCAAGACTCCAAAATACCAATTCCTCCACAATACATCATGATTCATTAAAAATCATCTGTTTCAATAATTAACTCTCGAGCCTCAAATTCCATTACCAGCCCCAATACAATGTACCCCGGACCCCAGATACCACCAAAAACCCAATTCCAAGGTTTTTCACCACGATGAGAATACAATCTCAACCTTTGGATCCAACGATCCCAAATACCCGATTTAAAATCCTCGGGTACTCCAACACCGCAATTAATTCATAATTGCCACAATTAAAATCCATTGAGGATCATTACCACACCGGGATTAACACCAATAATTCCCGGGCATCACACTATCCCCCAAACTAGACTGAGTGTGGGACCATTTGGATGATAACAGGCTTGATCTTGAAGTTGTTAGCCTTGATGCTTGGTCTAGTGATGCTAGACAGTGATCCTTGAAAAGAAGGTTGATCGTAATCCATAAGTAATCTTACCACAGGTACCTCTCTATTTACTTCGCTGTCAGACATGAGTGTTCTAGCTTGCCTTAGCCTTGTACGACAAGTATTTGATTTCAGGGTCGAAAGGCTCAAGTGTAGGCCATTCACTCCTTAGCATAAACAAAGACTATTCCTACCACTGGATACTACTGATCCCAAGAAAAATATGCCTCTGATATTTTGTCTTCCGCTGACTTCATAGAAAGTAAGGCTGCTTCTACTCCAATTGAGGCAAATATTCAACTTACTCCTATGGATGGCACATATTGGATGATTCTACACAGTATCATCAGTTAGTTGGTAGTCTTATACTGTCACACGTCTTGATATTGCTCATGTTATTCATAGTGTGATCGTGATTTTTTTAAACACAAATAATACCAATAGTGATTGATTAATCTGCAAGTGCACGGTTGTCAATTTTTGGTATTTAAAGAGTAGTGATGGCGTACCCATAGTGACTAGTAGTAAGTACCAAACTTAATTAGTTTAATCATTAGCCTATGATAGTTGGTTGATAATTATGTAATGATAAAAATAACAACAAGAAATCAATATTCATGATGTAACTAGAAATAGACACATATAGTGCGTTTAATTGTCAACAATTTGGTATGTTTTGATAGTAAATTTGAACCGTATATTTACTTCATATAGGTGGAGATGAAGAAAATGAGTTAACAATGATGAATTAAGATCAAGGAAGGGACTAAAGATCAAGAGGAGTCCAAGGGAAAATAAAAGACTTGATTTATTTCATTCTTAGTGGGATTCTAACTCTAAGTCCTATTAGAATTCTAACTCTCATTCATAATAGAATTCTAACTATTTCCTTCTAGAATTCTAACTCTCATTCATAATAGAATTCTAACTATTTCCTTCTCCTCCTATAAATACCCCCACAACATCTAGGCCTTACATACACCTTTCCTTAGACCAAATATCATATTTAGTTTTGGTTTTTACATCTCATCATAATTTTGAAGGCGGCTAGGAAGATCGAAGCGAAGGAGGGCGTGACAACCTAGACTAGTGGAAGATCCCAATAGTTTGTCTAGTTTTTTTTTATGCTTTCTAGATATATTTTTATTGTTTTGCTTTTATTATGAGTAGCTAGATTTTTAGTTCTTGGTTGAGGAAGACAATACCTTGGATTATTAATCTTGGGGAGATTCATGTTCTTATAGATTTTCATTGAATATCAATGGTTTCTTGTTTTGATTGATATGATTGTCATGATTATTAGATTGACAACCTAATAGCTTGCATGAAATCTAATGCTAAATTTGATAATTATTTGATTAATCCAATTTGTGAAGCAACTAAGATTGATAATTTTGCGCGTGTGAGGTTATTAAATTCTTAGGGAAAACAATTGACTGCATTAAACATAGACGCATGTGTTGTCTAAGCTTCATCATTCTCACTAGTTTTGGATGCTACCGTTGATTTAAATCTTGATAGCATGTATTATGATTGACTAATCGATAAGGGTTACTATAGAACGCATGTGCTATTTTAACCAGGAGTAAGGTGAGATAGGAGTTTAATCTCCAATGATGAATATTCATATAAAAAACAAATCTTTCGTAAATCGGTGAAATAGATGACAATATCCAATGTAGAGTCGACCGATAGCAAGAATCACTTTCATTAGTTTAATCTTTGCTTTTAATTTTAATTAGTATAATTCACTCACAATCCAATTTTTATTTTATAGTTTTTGGCTTTGATTTTCATTAAGACAAGAATTCACACCTCCTTGAGGATTGAGTGGGGTTAATTTGAGCGTACACGATAAGCGCGACCAAATTTTGGCACCGTTGTCGGGGAGACGTTGTATATTTTTGTGTTAATTTTTTCTTTTTCCCTTTCTTTCTTTCTTTCCCACCACAGCTAGTCTTGTTTGTTCATGCTTACAGGTTGACTTCTAGAAAAATCAGAACTTATCATGGCAGACTATAGGCGAGTAGATGAGTTTGTCCATCTTGTGCGACAACTTGGCGTAGGGGATGGACAAAGTGCTTGCAACTCATGTTGGAGTGATCATCCCAATCTCAACTATACAATCAATGGATGAGCCCACCTCCAACCTACATGTCATCCAACCTACCGCCATACATACCGCAATATCCACCATGGCCACAACAACCTCAATAACATACCTCTGGTGAGTCTTTAGAGGATCTTGTGTCAAAACTTAATTATAGTACTTTGCAATTTCAACAGGAACTCAGGGCTAGCCACTCAGAAGTTGGGTAACCAAATAGAGCAACTAAAAAGGTCGGCCGATCGGATAGCAGCACAAATATCAGACGATATATTCTCCTAAACGATGGAGCATCAAAGGGAGGCTATGATTGCAGTTGAATCATGGAGTGATGAAGAAGTGGAGACTATGGAGAATGTGGTATTGATGCCACCTGAGCTAGAAGAGGAGACACATGTGCCAATAGAAGAAAAGGAGCTTGTATATCCTGCAACTCCGAAAGGTACGTTTCCAACCGAGAGCTATGTTGAATACCTAGATGAATCATGTGCTGTGGAAAAGGAGGCGGCAAAAGAATACTGTGATGAATTGTGTCTTTGGAATGATTTTTTTGAAGACAACATCATCTTGAACAGTGGCACAAAAGTAGAAACTCCAGAAACGATGGTAGTGGGGCCATCAATACTTGAAGAACAAACAGAGGTAGAGGTGGATGACAAGTAATCTCACCAGGCTGAGATTCCCAAAGGTACATCCCGTCTCTTTTCGAAACTGGATTTATACCATTCTTCCCCCTTGCATTGAAAAATAATAGGAAGAATGAGAAAAGCAAATGGCTTTGTGACACTTTTCAAAAAGGCGAGGTAAACATTTCTTTCCTTGATACTATCAAACAATTACCTCGTTATGCATGACTTTTTCCATGAATCGTTCACTAAGAATAAGGGACAACAAGTTAAAGGATGCCATGAGGTAGATCTTGGTCGACCACAACTGACTTCTTCGGAGGAAGGCAACATTGTGAAAAGAAAAAAACCCTCCAATAGATGCAAGACGAATAGGCATCGCCTTAAGCGAGAGGACTGGCGTCGGGCCACCGACGTAAAACAAAGGCGCTGCTTTGGAGGCAACCCAAGGGAAATTATTTTCTTTTTCATTTTTACGTTTTATTTCTTTCTTAGTTTAATATCTCTTTCCTTACAGTTTTGACTTACATTGGAGACAATGTAAGATTTAAGTACGGGTGAGGGATTAATAGTGTGTACTTGCTTTCTTATTTAAAAAAATACAAAAAAAAAATTGAAAAATTTGAAAAATTTTGAGCTCATAGTTAGTAATGAACTTAGACTTTTGAATCACTAGCCCATTATGAAACCTAATTGATGACATGCATATTTTTGAATACAGGTGAATTGTTAACCTTGAAACACTTTGAACTCTTATGCAAATTATTCTTTGACATAATAGTTGAATATTTTGAGCACGATATGTCATGACTTGTGAAGTGTACATAGGGTAGTGAAGATTGTGTAAATTTTGTGATAGTCTTAGGAAGTCTCTGATGCTAGAACTTAACTACATGCTCTTTGAGGTGTATGTCTAGACTACTTGTGAACATGAAAGTGATATAGATGATCTTTGATGCGTTTGTGCCTTTCAAGTCTACCATATAAACAAAATCATCACTAGTACCCTTTTTGAGCTTTAATGTAAAAGAATGGTTATGTGCTAAGCTTACAGACAACCACAATTAGACATTGTTTGACTAGCTTATCATCTACCCTAATGAGCCTAGGTAAGATTTTTAAATCCATACCTTGGAAGGGAGTATGATGTATCTCATTTACATGCACTTGTTATCAATGATTCATACATTTTTGAGAGCTTTATTGTCAAAAGAATGAGATGCATAAAAGAAAAGGGATGCCTTGAAAAACAATTGCTAAAAATATGACTCCAAGGGGAGTCAATGCACAAAAGAAAAGAAATTGAAATAAACCTTGCAAAAATGAACAAAGTTTGAAAAAATCATGCAAGAAGAGAAGTTTATATTGTGCATATCCTTATACTCTCTTGTTTGATAGATGCTTACCCTTTCTTTCATAAGCCAATACCTAGGCCAAGCTACAAGCTAATAAAGGTCTACTTGATTTGTGTTTGCAAGTGGCTAAGATAGTGGAGAATAGTGTGCAAGTGAACTTATACTTTTGTTAGTGTAAAACTTGAGCTATTGTGGGTTTACATTTATGGGATCTATAATTAGTCAATGACACTTGTTTATGACCACACACGCACGCTCGTTGTTTTGTTGGGTGTGAAATGTCTAGGGATTGAACTTGTTCCACTGTTAACTTTCTACCGCCTTCATTACTATGCATGTTTAAAATTGTTTAGGCAATAAAGTGAGTACGGGTTAGATTGTATGATGCTATGAGCTTAGGAAAAAGAAGTAATTTTGATCTGATTTACTCGAGGACGAGTAAAGTATAAGAATGGGGGGGGTTTGATGTGGCTAGAAATAGACACATCTAGTGCGTTTAATTGTCGACTATTTGGTATGTTTTGATAACAAATTTGATATATATGCTACCTAACCGTATATTTACTTCGTATAGGTGGAGATGAAGAAAATGAGTTAATAATGATGAATTAAGATCAAGGAAGGGACTAATGATCAAGAGGAGTCCAAGGGAAAATAAAAGACTTGATTTATTTCATTCTTAGTGGGATTCTAACTCTAAGTCCTATTAGAATTCTAACTCTCATTCATAATAGAATTCTAACTATTTCCTTCTAGAATTCTAACTCTCATTCATAATAGAATTCTAACTATTTCCTTCTCCTCCTATAAATACCCCACAACATCTAGGCCTTACATACACCTTTCCTTAGACCAAATATCATATTTAGTTTTGGTTTTTACATCTCATCATAATTTTGAAGGCGGCTAGGAAGATCGAAGCGAAGGAGGGCGTGACAACCTAGACTAGTGAAGATCCCAATAGTTTGTCTAGTTTTGTTTTATGCTTTCTAGATATATTTTTATTGTTTTGCTTTTATTATGAGTAGCTAGATTTTTAGTTCTTGGTTGAGGAAGACAATACCTTGGATTATTAATCTTGGGGAGATTCATGTTCTTATAGATTTTCATTGAATATCAATGGTTTCTTGTTTTGATTGATATGATTGTCATGATTATTAGATTGACAACCTAATAGCTTGCATGAAATCTAATGCTAAATTTGATAATTATTTGATTAATCCAATTTGTGAAGCAACTAAGATTGATAATTTTGCGCGTGTGAGGTTATTAAATTCTTAGGGAAAACAATTGACTGCATTAAACATAGACGCATGTGTTGTCTAAGCTTCATCATTCTCACTAGTTTTGGATGCTACCGTTGATTTAAATCTTGATCGCATGTATTTTGATTGACTAATCGATAAGGGTTACTATAGAACGCATGTGCTATTTTAACCATGAGTAAGGTGAGATAGGAGTTTAATCTCCAATGATGAATATTGATAGGCTTAGATTTTGAGTGTTTTTAACTGTAAATTCTTCCTACTTTCCGTTCTTTTTCCTGGATGATATTATGCTTTTTGGTGTTTATTCGTTTGTTTCAGGAAAATAGATCGTAAGTGGAAGAAATGAGCTTATATGAAGATAACGGGCGAAATCGAGGCGTGAAAGAACAAAAACTTGAGGAAATGGAATTTTCGGAATCTCGATCGATCGAGATTTACTCTCGATCGATCGAGCCAGGCAGAAAGTGAAAATCAGAATTTTTGAAGACTCGATCGATCGGTAGAAATCTCGATCGATCGAGCGAGGACAGTAACTTCGGAGCTGATTTTTTCAAATTCTCGATCGATCGGTGCAAAATCTCGATCGATCGAGCGAGACAGTGAGATTCAAAAGCTGGCATGAACAGTGCGCCGATCGATCGAGAAAACCTTCCGATCGATCGAGACGCAAAATCCTGAAGATTTTATTTTCCTTTTTTATCGTGATTGTGGGGGTTTTAAGCGGGAATCTTGATTCATTTTAGAGGACACACCACATCAGACGAATTTGGAGACGATTTCTAGGTCAAGGAGCCGCCGCCCAACGCCAGAAAAGGAGATCCAATCTCCGTTCTTCGTCCAAGGTCGAGCCAATCTATTCCGGAGTGCAAGGAAGGAACAAGAGAAGAAACCACGGTGCAACGCACGGATTCATCCATCGTTTATCGTATTTCTGAACTTTAATTTATTTGATTTTCAATTTCATTTGATGTTTTAGAGGTCGAGAGACAATAAAACTCTTGTGTATTTGATTTGAATTAAATTTAGTTTATATTATTGAGTTTTAATTTCGTTGTGTTTGATTATTGATTCATTGGTACTTGAGTGCATTGATTGTTATTGTTCATAAATTAATTGCATGTGTAGATCAAAGTCTAGCTAGCTTTGATTGAATTTGAGGGTTACAGCCGAGATCGAGAGATAACGTTGTAACACGCTCCATTAATTTATGATCTATGTCACGATTGAGATCGAGAGATGATATCGCATATGTGAGAACTTGGAATCGAAAGATTTAGAGTTATAAGGTTTTGATAATTTATGCAACTTTGAATTAGTAAATAGGTGCACGAGAGTGACTTATTCTAATTTATTGTTAGTTTCGTTACAGCTCGAGAGAGTGTATCGAATAATAGTGAAAACCTTTCACCTTTAAAATCAATTGGTTGATAAACTGAGAATTCCATTGAATCATTAGAGAGAACATAATTGAACGACGAACTCGGTAATTTTCTCGAGTAACTTACCTTTGCATTTCCGGAATTATTCTTTTCATTATTTCTAGTTAATTTTATTCTTTAGTTTAATTTAGATCTAGTTAATCAAACTTCTTTTATCGTAGGCTAAATATAATTTTATTAATCTTATTTGGTACTTATACGTTAGTCCCTAGTGGATTCGACAACCTGTACTTAATTTTCACTATACTAAAACTTGACAACCGTGCACTTGCGGTAGAATCGCTTCAAACCATTCTTTGAAATATCTTTTGTTTAAAAATAAAGCGATCAAGTTTTTGGCGCCGTTGCCGGGGACTAATCTGTATAATATCATACGAGATTAGTTAATTGTAATTTAGCCAATTCTTTTATTATTGCGTTTTTGATTTCTTTTCTTTGTTTTCTTTTGTTGATCTTTGTGAATAACTTTGTGCATTTTGTTGTCTCCTTTTGTCTATTTTGTACAGGAACCGTTTCTCTAGTGCATGCTTAGAAGAGAGGAGCCCATTCTCGAGCCTTTCGATCCAGAGATAGAAAGAACTTTACTTAGGCGATTACGAGAAGCTCGAGCAATGGCTGATAATAACGAAGCACAGCACCCTAGATCGATGATGGACTTTGCACAACCATCATTTCATGGATCGTTGTCGAGTATTACGAGGCCGACGATTCAAGCAAACAATTCTGAGATCAAGCCGGCATTCATACAAATGATTCAGCACTCGGTTATGTTCGGGGGAGCAGCTACTGATGATCCGAACAATCACATATCCAACTTTTTGGAGATTTGTGACACATTCAAACACAATGGCGTCTCTGACGATGCCATCAGGTTAAGACTTTTCCCCTTTTCATTACGAGACAAAGCTAAGGCATGGTTGAATTCTCTACCTGCAGGTTCTATAACAACATGGGAGGGGATGACAAAGGCGTTTTTGTCAAAGTACTTTCCCCCTTCCAAGACGGCAAAGATGCGGAACGATATCACGACTTTTGGTCAGTTTGACCCCGAGACTTTGTATGAAGCGTGGGATCATTTTAAGGAGTTGTTGAGGAGATGCCCACACCATGGTCTACCCATATGGCTGCAGGTACAAACGTTCTATAACGGTTTATTTTCTGCTAACCCTTCCATGATTGATGCAGCATCTGGGGGATCCATAATGAGGAAGACGCCGGAAGAGGCATATAGCTTGTTGGAGGAAATGGCGTGCAACAGTTATCAGTGGCAATCAGAGAGGAGCACGCCACAGAAACCAATGGGAGTCCATCAAGTGGACGAGATCACTACTCTTTCGGCTCAATTAGAAGCCATGAACCGGAAGATAGACAGCATGGGAGCAGCAGCAATGCAGGCCCAAACTATTTTCTGTGAGCTGTGTGGAGGCGGTCATCCTAGCATCGAGTGCCAGGCAGGTAATCAATTTAACCAATCTGTTGAAGCTGTTAATTTTGTAGGTAACAGGCCACCCAATAATTCCTACTCGAACTACAACCAACCATGGAGGAACCACCCGAATTTGAGGTGGTCGAATCAAGAAAATGTGTTGAACCCTCAACCGCAGGCCGGGTTCACACAAAAGCCGAGTATGGAGGAATTGATGGCAAAGCTGATTTCATCAACGGAGGTGAGGATGCAGAATCAGGATGCATCTATTAAAAATTTGGAAGTGCAGATAGGGCAGTTGGCCACGTTGATATCTGGGAGGACGCAAGGTACGCTCCCGAGTGATTCTGTAAAGAATCCGAAGGAGCCATCAAATTGAGAAGGCGAGGAGGTGACAGTCCAGCTTGGGACTATAAATTAAGAACTTCCGTTTTCCTTTCCTTGAGTTTTGTTTTTGATTTCTTGTTTTGATGTGTTTTTGTTAGTTTGTTTGTTTTGAGTTAATCTGGGAATGAATTCGTGTATTTTCTATTGCAGGTGTGTAAGCAAGAGCAAGTTGGTTGTAGGCGAGGCAATCCGAGAGAAAGATATTGAGAAAAATTTTAAAATTTTGTTTGCTGCTGCTGGCGATCGATCGAGACAAAATCTCGATCGATCGCCCGATTTTTTTTAAAAGAAACATTGAGCCTACTGCCTCGCTCGATCGATCGAGAATTTTTCCGATCGATCGAGCGAGAGAAAACTTTGAAAAAAATAAGGGCACAGACGCAGCAGCTTTCACTCTCCAACTCAATTTTTCTCCTCTCCACAACATAACCCTAGCAGCCTCTTTCAAATTCCTTCATCTAATCTCATCAATTTTTCATAGAATTTCAAATTTACTTCAACTCTAAGAAGTAATATTCATTCTAATGAGATTTTTATTTCAGATTTAAAGAATTGCAAGGCCAATTGGGTAGAAGCACATCAAAAGGAGAATTCCAAGCCAAGGGCCAATCTTTCCAAGATCAGATTTTTAAACGGTAATTGGTTTCCAATTCTCAAAGATTTTATCTTTTGGTGAAACCCCTTGAATTGTAGTAGATTGGGTTAGGAAGGAGTTAAATTTGGAGGAAGTTGTGTGGTGTTGAAGGGTGCCGGATTTACAGTGTTGTGGGGTGTTAGTTGAATTTAACTGAATTAGTTGGGAATCGTTTAGCAAGAAAATGTCATCCAGAAAGAGGTCAAAGCAGGCGGAAGCTTCCCAAAAGCAAAAGCAGGCGGAGGCCACTGTTTCTGAGCCAGGATATGATGAGAAGAAGTTTCTCAATGCCACAATTGCTGAATTATACCCCATCTACCATAAGAAACCCCTGAGCCGTGAAAGAGGAATGAGCATAGATAAATTGGAATGTCCTGTCATTAGGACAGTCCGGCGAAAAGGGTGGTTTCAATTCGTTCAGACATCGATTGATGCTGTGGTGCCGCTGGTAAGGGAGTTTTACACGAATCTTCGAGCTGTTAGACCAGGGCATCAAGTAAGTGTTTATGTTCGAGGGAAGGATGTGTTGGTGGATCGAGCCGCAATCAACAATATTCACCGGATGCCTTTACTTCAAAACTGTGCATACCAATCTTTCAAGAGTAACAAGATTGACTACGATGAGGTATTGACAGTTATTGGCAAGCCGGGAGTGGATTGGCAGAGGAATGATAAAGCAGGGCCACAGTTGGTTCTAAAGAAACATTTGTAGCCAGAGGCCCAAGCATGGTTTTCATTTGTCGCCTCGCGGGTCATGCCTTCGACCCACACTTCTGAGGTGACAAAAGACAGAGCGGTCCTGGTATATGCCATCCTCTCAGGGAAGGAAGTGGACTTCGGCGAGATCATTGCTGATCACATTGCTGAAATTGGGAGCAGCTCACCGACCTCCGCACTACCGTTTCCATCCACAATCACTGCTTTATGTCAGCGGTACGGAGTGACATGGGGGGAAGACGAGGAGCTACTTCCGCCGAAGACACCGATCATTGTGGACACTCCACCACCTCCTACGGGTCGACGCAGACCTTCGGACACTACACAAGCTGGAGCATCATCCTCTGCTGCAGGACATACACGTGTTACTTTGGACTCTCTTCATAGGGATCTCCAAGATATTCGCCTGGAGCAGCAGAGCATTCACAGCATGCAGCGGGACATTCATAGCATGCAGAGAGCATTGCAGATGGACCATGAGCAGGTAGCTCAGCGTCAGATGGAGTTCATGCACTATCAGAGTGCATGGAACACTGCCATGGCCCAGGGCTTTCCAGGTTTCCAGTTCCCGCCTGTAAGGACCCCAAGCCCTTAAAACCTTGATTAGTGTATTAACCACTATGTGTGGTACATGCTTTCTATAAAATGTCAATCGGGAAGCTCTGATGATACTTAATCATTTCCTGTCAATAAAAGACTCATATGTTTGCCCTTTACCAACCCCTTGGTGCCACTTTTCACATTGTAAACTTTTACAAAAATTTGGGCAGAGTCTCCCCATAAATAGAGCTATCCCAAAACAGAGTACAACACATAACAAAATTCCCGGCCAGGGAACACATAATACTCAACAGAAAGCAGTAATACAAGTAGATTCCCAGCCAGGGAAGACACCACACATACGTCAACAAAAGTGGGTTCCAACACCCACATAATACACCAATGACTCTCATATCATTCTAGCAATTCAACCTAATTGCATGCAACCTTAAATGAAAGAGAGAAAGGCTCATGCCTTTATATACAATCCATATACAAGTATAATCGTGCTCACATGCGAGCATCATGAATATGAATATGTATAAATCCTCAGGTGTATATATAGGTACTCTATACGATACCGTGCTCCATCAAGCCCTGGTACCACGATCCTGGGAGTACCTCAAATCAACAGCTCGAGCTCAGCTCCATAGCCATCGATGTACCTGTCCACCTGTCCCAACAGAGACAGCCCCCAACGGGGTGAGCATACCAATACACAAAATCTCATAATCATAATAATGAAATTCATAATTTACAACAAAGGTAAATGCTAATGAATTTAAATGATACTCCCTGGATGGCAACATCCTCATCCGGGATTCCGTGTACTGTCCCTGTTCTCACAACATCAAACTCATCAAATCTCATAAATCAGTAAATCAACACATTGATTTACACATCGCATGCCTGATCCTCGAATATCAACATATAGTGATTACAAATTCATTAAACATGCAATTACAGATATCACAATATCTAATACTGATTTCACAACCTTGCTATCAATCACAGATAGCTCAAATGCCTTAGCATTTATTTTACCAATCCTTCATTATACTTAGACATCTCAAGTGTCTTATAATGAATACATGAGTCTACAAACCTAGACATCTCAAATGTCTTATAATGAATACATGATTCTACGAACCTAGACATCTCAAATGTCTTACGAAGAATGCATGATTCTACAAACCTAGACATCTCAAATGTCTCATAATATAGTCATATAAACCCAGTACCCCATATATCATGCAAGAGTCATCCTACTCTAGTGTCACGCACGCTACAAGCGGCGATATCAAGATTTGGGTCATTCCTTGGCTATATCAACATGTATATATAACCATATGCAAAACATTCAATGCAATCAAAACACCTTATGCATTTCACATATATATAGTAATGCTCGTACGTCGCACGTACCTTAAATTACCGAAGTCCGAGCCAAACCTTGCTCGAGTTCCATGCCCCGAGGAATGATGTGCTAACACGATAAACAATTCACCATTATTTACGAACATGTAACCTATGCTCAAGCACACCCATATCCCTCACAACATTGTCAATACACGACAATTATCCTCTTAAAAGACCCGGGGCAGGGTACATGCAGGGAAGGAATAAATGAGACAATCGAAATTTGTTCAAGAATGCCCTACAAAAATCGAACCTTAATCTCACAATTTCGAACCCAATAAAATACCATAATACATCTAAAATGTCAATTAAGCTATCCAAGCAAGAATCAACATCCCTTGACAAAAACTCCCCATTTTTCGAATTCAACCCCCTTAAAATCGATCCCAAACAAGCCTTTAAATCCCAACTCTTAAAATCCTTCAAATTCGAACCAAAGCTTCTCAATCAAGCATCATAATACTCTTAAAACATGCAATAATCCATCAATTGCAAGAAACAACACCCATGCCAAAAACCCCCAAAATTTCGAAATCCAAGCCCTAAAATTCGAACAGAAATTCGAACCAAAAATCACAATAAAGGCATGGAAATACACGAAAAAGACGAACAAGGGGTAAGGGAGATTACCCAACGAAAATCGGAAGCAAAATCGTTCAAAATCGATGAACCCTAACTTTTGGGGATCGACGCCTTTCTGCCAAATTCGACTCCAGGACGCGACGAAACCACGAATTGATGGAGGGGAAAGAAGCGCCTCGTCGAGACGAAGGCGGTGATAGGTCGCACGCGGCGAGCGGCGGCCGGACGGCGGCGGGCGCACCGCTTTTGCGCGCGGAGGCAGGGGAGATCGGGAAAGGGGTCGCGCGCGGGAGAGGGGGGAAAATGAGGGCTGAAAATGAAATTAATCCTAAAATCTTGGGTTCAAATGGTATTTATAGCAAAAATACCCCGAAAAATTAATAGCCCCACAAATACATCATGATTCCTTAAAAATCATCTGTTTTCAAAAACTCTCTCTCTAACTCCAAAATCCCCTACCGGTGCTCACACAGCACCCGAGATTCCGAGACACATCAAAAACCCAACTCTTAGGTTTTACACCGTAATGTGAATACAATCTCAACCTCTGGATCCAACGATCCCAACTGCCCAAATAAACGAGCCCAGAAGGCCCAACACCTCGATTAAATCCCAAATCGCCACGTAAAACCACTTTAGGGATTATTAACACTACGGGATTAACACCTATAATCCCTGGTCATCACAATATCCCCCACTAAAAGAATTTCGTCCTCGAAATTAGCACTGGTGTATCACGTAACACCCAGGCTGCACAACAACATGAAGCCATAACATCGATTCCTGACCATATCAGAATCGTATTAATAAACGCGAGGATACTTACCTCTCATCTAATCTCTGAAACAGAGCGACATACCATAACCAACATATCACCCAAGAGGTAAAACGTACCTCGATGCGGGTCATCCCAAAAGTCAGTCCCTCATGACTGCGAAACAACTGATACTTACGACTGTAGATCAGACAGTCATCCTTCGTTTCTAATACAACAGTACGAACACGTCCCGATGACACCTCAACCGTAAGAACGTTGACCTCGTGTCAAACTCTGGAGTGGAGTAGACTTCCAAATCCATCATAACGTCGAAGAGCGTCAGCACAACTCAACGCTAACAGTCCAAAAGCAGTTAGTCAACTGAAACTGCAAGGATTCGAATCGCTCCTGATTCTATCGTAGATATCATTCCATGACATCTCTATCAAGACTCACGATGTCTAACATACATCGTTACGAAGGAAACACTAGTACAACCACGGTGTACACATACCAAACCTGGTTTCCACTTTCAAACTTCCTCCATCGAAGGAGTAGTCGCCTCATTGCAACTTAATTTGGGCAACTCACGGCCACAAATTCAAACAAAAGACATCTCACAAGATGTCCACCTCCGGATGTTCCAAGAATCACGTCCTGATCATAAATAACAACCGAGACTCCGCAGAGTTTACATTTCTTAAGGGGCATGCAATAAACCCATTGCATCCTCAACGCTTGTGTCGTCAGCGACACTCAACCAATCCGAAATCCTGCCATCCCTTGAAAATCCTCGGATTTAACAATCCAAACTTGGGAAGGCTGTCGCATAACTCGAAGGAAAACACCAACAAGGGAAATACCTTAACCCTCACAAGAAAATCCCTCCTCAAGGGAGTCAACTAACTTCACGATCATTCCTCATAATCATCGTGCCATGGAGATTCCCAATCTCAAGGTGTTCCATATCTCTCATCAGAGATTTAACCATCCAAAAATAGCATAACTCTATGCTTAACAGAGAGGAAAACAATAACTGGCATCCGTATACTCACCGGTATACCTGCCTAAGCACTGACATCACATGCATACTTAATGCACTCGGCTCGGGTATCTACCACATATCCCTAAGCCCCAAACACAACCGTCAATTCTGAGTCATTCCTTACTCAGTGGAGGATGAAAATCGACGATTAACAATACACGGTGTGATTCCCAAGATCAACACCACTTGCACCAACTTACCGAATCTTTCAAGATTCCCAAATAGGTATAATACTACCTCCTTCCTCGCAAGGGAAATGCCATCGAACTCGAGATACACAAGTCTCGAACCATCGTTCGGAAAAACTGGATACAATAACACCCATTGTATCCCAATACACGGGTTCCTTTAGATTGAGTCAATAACAACCTGATGACTCTCTTGTTGGTACTCCAACATCCTGAGCTGTCCCAGACAAGTCTCCAAGATTTAAACATAAACGTATACACGTTTCAGCGAGGCACGCACAACCTCAAATGATGTGGTGACTACTAGAGTCCACCACGATCCACATCGCATCACCTTACGATTTGCCAAACTTGGTTCCAACGAGCAGTGTAACGGCTCTAGCAAGCCCATCATGGTGCTACACACACGCGGCAGATAACCTAGTCTCTGCCTCTTTAGGTTTACCTCAAACCTACCAATAAGACGGACGTTTCCACATGGTATAACATACTATGGGAGAAAACTCAATAGAGTAGTGGGTCTTTATCCAACATTCCTCAATGCCGATACACCCTGGACAACCCAATGTCCCTATGTACTTAACATAACCTGATCCTACTCCCTTAGGACCCATCCTACACCCTCAAGGGTGGTGTGATCATGTCTACCACATGTCACATCGACAGAAAGCGAGTAATTTCCTCCATGATTACTCCTGTCGTCAAATCACATGGCCAAAAGCCATTCCAACGAGCATACCTCAAGGGTATCACCACTCGTAAAATGATCCCCCAATCGTAAGCTGCGGTACAATCCCATGTACAGCGCATCCATCCATTCCTCGAGCAACCCGCTCGGTATAAGGGTCACGTCCATCGGTGTCGCACACACCACCTTGTGCTCGGTACTGGCACCCAAGGCATACCACAGAATACGTATACTCAACGCATCGATCATCGTAACGATGATGCATGTCTAATAAGACATCTCCTACACCATCGTCATCGTCATCCCGTGACGACACATGCCAACTCATGGCATCTAAAACATTGCCCACTAGTGACGATACATGTACATCAGCGTATGTCATCCACTAACATGCTAGTAAAATAGGCATAATAAACATGTATATCAATGCATGCCAGCTACAATAAAGCTAATAAAATAGCAATATCTCATACCTCATCGCTAGTGATATAGCGTCATACCTGTCTCCGTCGCTCAATAATAGTGCGTAATCAGCACCCATCGCTCGAAGGCGGCAAAATCCTGTGCTGAGTACATAGCGGCAAAATCCCTCGCTATAGAATCGACGGCATGACACCTCGTCATATAATAAGTGGCATGAAACCTCGCTATACTCCTGAGCATGAATCATCGTCCACATAGTAGCGGAAAGAGGCATCGCTATCAATACACCTGGCGGAATGAACCATCGCCAATAGATATAGCGGAATGAACCATCGCTATAAATACTCCTGGCGGAATGAACCATCGCCAATCAATATAGCGGAATGAACCATCGCTATCAATACACCTGGCGGAATGAACCATCGCCAATAGATATAGCGGAATGAACCGTCGCTATAAATACACCTGGCGGAATGAACCATCGCCAATAGATATAGCGGAATGAACCGTCGCTATAAATACACCTGGCGGAATGAACCATCGCCAATAGATATAGCGGAATGAACCATCGCTATCAATACTCCTGGCGGAATGAACCATCGCCAATAGATATAGCGGAATGAACCGTCGCTATAAACCGTGTCCTCATAGGGAAATGAATATAAATCGACACAGCGGGACACATCACCGCTATCATCCGTGTCATCACATAGGAATGAATCATCATCCTAACAAGCGGCATCTCATCCTCGCTTCTTCATACAAGCGGTATCTCATCCTCGCTTCGTATGGCATACCCCGCCTCCATGTGCAAGCGAGCATCCCTGCCCGCTCCACATTTTTAGCGGTACAAGCATAAGCTTCTTCATACAAGCGGTATATCATCCTCGCTTCGTATGGAATACCCCGCCTCCATGTGCAAGCGAGCATCCCCGCCCGCTCCACATTTTTAGCGGTCAAGCATAAGTATAAAAATTCTCACTGTCATAAGCAGGACTCCTGGAATGCATAATCATCATTCCTTTTTATACTCCATATTTCCTGTAACCTGCAACCATCAGGGTTAACAACAATAGCCATATACGCTATGCATCCACATTCAATTCACAATAAAAACACATTATGAGAATGTATGGTTTCACAAATAAATGTCATGATATCCTTCTTTAAATCCTTATTTCATCCTGAGCCCTTATCATTAGTACATTTTAATGCTTCTTGCTACTCCAGGAAAGCGGAATTCTTCCTCGCTTCCACTGGACTTTAGCGTTGCTACTCCATGTAAGCGGAACTCTTCATCGCTTCCAATGGACTTTAGCGTTGCTACTCCATATAAGCGGGACTCTTCATCGCTTCATATGGACTTTAGCATAAGCCATTAAAATCCTTACTAAGATAACTTTGACTCAAGACATGCATATGCAAAAACAATGCACAATAACATATATCATAACCTCAATGCACCACTTTGCATTCATCATGTGTCAACAAGACAACGTAAAATACATGTTACCTCGGAAATATCCCTTTATCTGATTTTCTTAAAACCAGCTTCCTTGGCACATAACACACGGAGTGCCAGACATCCCCATAAATGTCATCCTATCGTGTTCCACACGATTCCTGCAACCACAATGGTTAGCAATACCACTTTTCATATCATAATAGCACATAAACAATTTGCTATGTCATACAACATTAATGCCATCATGCATAAATATGTGCTATCAATAACTTCCTAGGCCCTTAACAGCCCCAATGAGCAACCTGGCTCTGATACCACTAATGTAAGGACCCCAAGCCCTTAAAACCTTGATTAGTGTATTAACCACTATGTGTGGTACATGCTTTCTATAAAATGTCAATCGGGAAGCTCTGATGATACTTAATCATTTCCTGTCAATAAAAGACTCATATGTTTGCCCTTTACCAACCCCTTGGTGCCACTTTTCACATTGTAAACTTTTACAAAAATTTGGGCAGAGTCTCCCCATAAATAGAGCTATCCCAAAACAGAGTACAACACATAACAAAATTCCCGGCCAGGGAACACATAATACTCAACAGAAAGCAGTAATACAAGTAGATTCCCAGCCAGGGAAGACACCACACATACGTCAACAAAAGTGGGTTCCAACACCCACATAATACACCAATGACTCTCATATCATTCTAGCAATTCAACCTAATTGCATGCAACCTTAAATGAAAGAGAGAAAGGCTCATGCCTTTATATACAATCCATATACAAGTATAATCGTGCTCACATGCGAGCATCATGAATATGAATATGTATAAATCCTCAGGTGTATATATAGGTACTCTATACGATACCGTGCTCCATCAAGCCCTGGTACCACGATCCTGGGAGTACCTCAAATCAACAGCTCGAGCTCAGCTCCATAGCCATCGATGTACCTGTCCACCTGTCCCAACAGAGACAGCCCCCAACGGGGTGAGCATACCAATACACAAAATCTCATAATCATAATAATGAAATTCATAATTTACAACAAAGGTAAATGCTAATGAATTTAAATGATACTCCCTGGATGGCAACATCCTCATCCGGGATTCCGTGTACTGTCCCTGTTCTCACAACATCAAACTCATCAAATCTCATAAATCAGTAAATCAACACATTGATTTACACATCGCATGCCTGATCCTCGAATATCAACATATAGTGATTACAAATTCATTAAACATGCAATTACAGATATCACAATATCTAATACTGATTTCACAACCTTGCTATCAATCACAGATAGCTCAAATGCCTTAGCATTTATTTTACCAATCCTTCATTATACTTAGACATCTCAAGTGTCTTATAATGAATACATGAGTCTACAAACCTAGACATCTCAAATGTCTTATAATGAATACATGATTCTACGAACCTAGACATCTCAAATGTCTTACGAAGAATGCATGATTCTACAAACCTAGACATCTCAAATGTCTCATAATATAGTCATATAAACCCAGTACCCCATATATCATGCAAGAGTCATCCTACTCTAGTGTCACGCACGCTACAAGCGGCGATATCAAGATTTGGGTCATTCCTTGGCTATATCAACATGTATATATAACCATATGCAAAACATTCAATGCAATCAAAACACCTTATGCATTTCACATATATATAGTAATGCTCGTACGTCGCACGTACCTTAAATTACCGAAGTCCGAGCCAAACCTTGCTCGAGTTCCATGCCCCGAGGAATGATGTGCTAACACGATAAACAATTCACCATTATTTACGAACATGTAACCTATGCTCAAGCACACCCATATCCCTCACAACATTGTCAATACACGACAATTATCCTCTTAAAAGACCCGGGGCAGGGTACATGCAGGGAAGGAATAAATGAGACAATCGAAATTTGTTCAAGAATGCCCTACAAAAATCGAACCTTAATCTCACAATTTCGAACCCAATAAAATACCATAATACATCTAAAATGTCAATTAAGCTATCCAAGCAAGAATCAACATCCCTTGACAAAAACTCCCCATTTTTCGAATTCAACCCCCTTAAAATCGATCCCAAACAAGCCTTTAAATCCCAACTCTTAAAATCCTTCAAATTCGAACCAAAGCTTCTCAATCAAGCATCATAATACTCTTAAAACATGCAATAATCCATCAATTGCAAGAAACAACACCCATGCCAAAAACCCCCAAAATTTCGAAATCCAAGCCCTAAAATTCGAACAGAAATTCGAACCAAAAATCACAATAAAGGCATGGAAATACACGAAAAAGACGAACAAGGGGTAAGGGAGATTACCCAACGAAAATCGGAAGCAAAATCGTTCAAAATCGATGAACCCTAACTTTTGGGGATCGACGCCTTTCTGCCAAATTCGACTCCAGGACGCGACGAAACCACGAATTGATGGAGGGGAAAGAAGCGCCTCGTCGAGACGAAGGCGGTGATAGGTCGCACGCGGCGAGCGGCGGCCGGACGGCGGCGGGCGCACCGCTTTTGCGCGCGGAGGCAGGGGAGATCGGGAAAGGGGTCGCGCGCGGGAGAGGGGGGAAAATGAGGGCTGAAAATGAAATTAATCCTAAAATCTTGGGTTCAAATGGTATTTATAGCAAAAATACCCCGAAAAATTAATAGCCCCACAAATACATCATGATTCCTTAAAAATCATCTGTTTTCAAAAACTCTCTCTCTAACTCCAAAATCCCCTACCGGTGCTCACACAGCACCCGAGATTCCGAGACACATCAAAAACCCAACTCTTAGGTTTTACACCGTAATGTGAATACAATCTCAACCTCTGGATCCAACGATCCCAACTGCCCAAATAAACGAGCCCAGAAGGCCCAACACCTCGATTAAATCCCAAATCGCCACGTAAAACCACTTTAGGGATTATTAACACTACGGGATTAACACCTATAATCCCTGGTCATCACACCGCCGGAGCCACATTTTGCACCTTATCAGCCGCATGCACCTCCACCTTCTGAGTACCCACCATTTCCGCCATATCAGGGCGAGGAGCACCACTACCCAGTCCCCCCTCCGGAGCATGATGAGGACGACGATCAGTGACGATCGTCGTCATGGTATGTGTCTTTGACTTTGCATTTATTTTTCTTGTTCATTGAGGGCAATTCACATGCTAAGTTTGGGGGGGTTTTTGATTATTTGTATATATCTTGCTTTTGCACATATTGCTACTTGTCTTGTTTCTTTTCCTAGCATGACTGCATGATGTTGAGACTAATTCATCCTTGAGCATTACCAACAAAATTTTTTTATTGAGTGAGTTATTCTTGAGAATTGATGAGTTGGAATTGCAACGGTAATACATGATGAAATTAATCCTCATCTAGATAGGAGTCATGGAAATACTTAACTTGTTTGTATATATCCTTTGTTAACTACATGTCAAAACTGAGGAATAATTTGAGCACTTATTGAGTCATGATTGAGTGAAGTATGTATTGATTAAATTGAAAACTTGTGTTAACTATGATGAGTCTTGAGTATCTTAGATAACTTTACAGTTTAGTTGAAAGCACTTTGAGGCGAAATTTATAATTAGGAACTAGACTTGGAGATGATTTAGGCGATCCTTGGACCGTTTGAGCCTTTCAAGCCTACCTGTTATATATTATTCCTTGGTGTCCCCTTTTGAGCCTTATTGAAAAAAGAATGGTATATGCATTGCATATGATTAGACCCCCATTCGACATTCTTGGCAAACTCATTATACCCACCTTGGTTTGAGCCTAAAAGAAAATTTCATCCATCCCTAGGAGAGTATAATGAATCTCATTCATTGCATTAAATTGTTATATGTTGAGAAGTTCATTGTGAAAGAAATGAAATGAACAAAAGAATGAGCAAAGAAAAAGAAAAGATGTAGAGAAAAAGCCTTGAAAAGAAAAGTTAAATAAGACCCAAAGTGGCCAAGGCTAAAAAAATGTGAAGAGAAGATCAATGATTATGTGAGAAGATATTGAACTGATTCTGTTATACTCTCTTCTTTGAATTCATTCTACCTTTTCTTTGAAGCCGACACCAAAAGGCCTAACGTTATAAGCTTTTAAGTCCTGTTGATCCAAGTCTAGGGAATAATTACATTAGTGGAGAAGTGATGGATAGCAAATTTGTAGAGTAATTCAAAGTAATCTTGACTAGGAGTTGATATGGCACATGTTGATCTTAAAGATATGTATGTAACTCATGTTTGACAATAGCACACACGCACGTTCCGATGTTGCGATGTATTGTTTAACTTAGGAGAAATTGCTTCTTGTTAAGTGTTGAAGGACTTCTATTGATGTGTAAGTATGATTTCTGAGATTTTACGTATGTTGTAAAGATGATTCATGCTTAGTATCGAGTTTAACTTTTCTTTTTGAGCTTATTGCTTGCTCGAGGACGATCAAGTCTAAGTTTGGGGGAGTTGATAGGCTTAGATTTTGAGTGTTTTTAACTGTAAATTCTTCCTACTTTCCGTTCTTTTTCCTGGATGATATTATGTTTTTTGGTGTTTATTCGTTTGTTTCAGGAAAATAGATCGTAAGTGGAAGAAATGAGCTTATATGAAGATAACGGGCGAAAATCGAGGCGTGAAAGAACAAAAATTGAGGAAATGGAATTTTCGGAATCTCGATCGATCGAGATTTACTCTCGATCGATCGAGCCAGGCAGAAAGTGAAAATCAGAATTTTTGAAGACTCGATCGATCGGTAGAAATCTCGATCGATCGAGCGAGGTCAGTAACTTCGGAGCTGATTTTTTCAAATTCTCGATCGATCGGTGCAAAATCTCGATCGATCGAGCGAGACAGTGAGATTCAAAAGCTGGCATGAACAGTGCGCCGATCGATCGAGAAAACCTTCCGATCGATCGAGACGCAAAATCCTGAAGATTTTATTTTCCTTTTTTATCGTGATTGTGGGGGTTTTAAGCGGGAATCTTGATTCATTTTAGAGGACACACCACATCAGACGAATTTGGAGACGATTTCTAGGTCAAGGAGCTGCCGCCCAACGCCGGAAAAGGAGATCCGATCTCCGTTCTTCGTCCAAGGTCGAGCCAATCTATTCCGGAGTGCAAGGAAGGAACAAGAGAAGAAACCACGGTGCAACGCACGGATTCATCCATCGTTTATCGTATTTCTGAACTTTAATTTATTTGATTTTCAATTTCATTTGATGTTTTAGAGGTCGAGAGACAATAAAACTCTTGTGTATTTGATTTGAATTAAATTTAGTTTATATTATTGAGTTTTAATTTCGTTGTGTTTGATTATTGATTCATTGGTACTTGAGTGCATTGATTGTTATTGTTCATAAATTAATTGCATGTGTAGATCAAAGTCTAGCTAGCTTTGATTGAATTTGAGGGTTACAGCCGAGATCGAGAGATAACGTTGTAACACGCTCCATTAATTTATGATGTATGTCACGATTGAGATCGAGAGATGATATCGCATATGTGAGAACTTGGAATCGAAAGATTTAGAGTTATAAGGTTTTGATAATTTATGCAACTTTGAATTAGTAAATAGGTGCACGAGAGTGACTTATTCTAATTTATTGTTAGTTTCGTTACAGCTCGAGAGAGTGTATCGAATAATAGTGAAAACCTTTCACCTTTAAAATCAATTGGTTGATAAACTGAGAATTCCAGTGAATCATTAGAGAGAACATAATTGAACGACGAACTCGGTAATTTTCTCGAGTAACTTACCTTTGCATTTCCGGAATTATTCTTTTCATTATTTCTAGTTTAATTTTTATTCTTTAGTTTAATTTAGATCTAGTTAATCAAACTTCTTTTATCGTAGGCTAAATATAATTTTATTAATCTTATTTGGTACTTATACGTTAGTCCCTGTGGATTCGACAACCTGTACTTAATTTTCACTATACTAAAACTTGACAACCGTGCACTTGCGGTAGAATCGCTTCAAACCATTCTTTGAAATATCTTTTGTTTAAAAATAAAGCTGTCAAATATTCATATAAAAATCAAATCTTTTGTAAATCAGGTGAAATAGATGACAATATCCAATGTAGAGTCGACTGATACCAAGAATCACTTTCATTAGTTTAATCTTTGCTTTTAATTTTAATTAGTATAATTCACTCACAATCCCATTTTTATTTTATTGTTTTTGGCTTTGATTTTCATTAAGACAAGAATGCACACCTCCTTGTGGGATCAATCCATACTCACACTACTATATTTTTGTTATCAATCTTGAGGATTAAGTGGGGTTAATTTGAGCGTACACGATAAGCACGACCAAATTTTGGCACCGTTGTCGGGGAGACGTTGTATATTTTTGTGTTAATTTTTTCTTTTTCCCTTTCTTTCTTTCTTCCCCACCACAGCTAGTTCTGTTTGTTCATGCTTACAGGTTGACTTCTAGAAAAATCAGAACTTATCATGGCAGACTATAGGCGAGTAGATGAGTTTGTCCATCTTGTGCGACAACTTGGCGTAGGGGATGGACAAAGTGCTTGCAACTCATGTTGGAGTGATCATCCCAATCTCAACTATGCAATCAATGGATGAGCCCACCTCCAACCTACATGTCATCCAACCTACCGCCATACATACCGCAATATCCACCATGGCCACAACAACCTCAATAACATACCTCTGGTGTGTCTTTAGAGGATCTTGTGTCAAAACTTAATGATAGTACTTTGCAATTTAAACAGGAACTCAGGGCTAGCACTCAGAAGTTGGGTAACCAAATAGAGCAACTAAAAAGGTCGGCCGATCGGATAGCAGCACAAATATCAGACGATATATTCTCCTAAACGATGGAGCATCAAAGGGAGGCTATGATTACAGTTGAATCATGGAGTGATGAAGAAATGGAGACTATGGAGAATGTGGTATTGATGCCACCTGAGCTAGAAGAGGAGACACATGTGCCAATAGAAGAAAAGGAGCTTGTATATCCTGCAACTCCGAAAGGTACGTTTCCAACCGAGAGCTATGTTGAATACCTAGATGAATCATGTGCTGTGGAAAAGGAGGCGACAAAAGAATACTGTGATGACTTGTGTCTTTAGGATGATTTTTTTGAAGACAACATCACCTTGAACAGTGGCACAAAGTAGAAACTCCAGAAACGATGGTAGTAGGGGCCATCAATACTTGAAGAACAAACAGAGGTAGATGACAAGTAATCTCACCAGGCTGAGATTCCCAAAGGTACATCCCGTCTCTTTTCGAAACTGGATTTATACCATTCTTCCCCCTTGCATTGAAAAATAATAGGAAGAATGAGAAAATCAAATGGCTTTGTGACACTTTTCAAAAAGGCGAGGTAAACATTTCTTTCCTTGATACTATCAAACAAATACCTCGTTATGCTGACTTTTTCCATGAATCGTTCACTAAGATTAAGGGACAACAAGTTAAAGGATGCCATGAGGATAGATCTTGGTCGACCACAACTGACTTCTTCGGAGGAATGCAACATTGTTAAAAGACAAAAACCCTCCAAGAGATGCAAGACGAATAGGCATCGCCTTAAGCGAGAGGACTGGCGTCGGGCCACCGACGTAAAACAAAGGACGCTGCTTTGGAGGCAACCCAAGGGAAATTAGTTTCTTTTTCATTTTTATGTTTTATTTCTTTCTTAGTTTAATATCTCTTTCCTTACAGTTTTGACTTACATTGGAGACAATGGAAGATTTAAGTACGGGTGAGGGATTAATAGTGTGTAGCTTTCTTATTTTAAAAAAATTTTGAAAAAGTTTTGAGCTTATAGTTAGTAATGAACTTAGACTTTTGAATCACTAGCTCATTATGAAACCTAATTGATGACATGCATATTTTTGAATACAGGTGAATTGTTAACCTTGAAACACTTTGAACTCTTATGCAAATTATGCTTTGACATAATAGTTGAATATTTTGAGCACGATATGTCATGACTTGTGAAGTGTACATAGGGTAGTGAAGATTGTGTAAATTTTGTGATAGTCTTAGGAAGTCTCTGATGCTAGAACTTAACTTCATGCTCTTTGAGGCGTATGTCTAAACTACTTGTGAACATGTAAGTGATATAGATGATCTTTGATGCGTTTGTGCCTTTTAAGTCTACCATATAAACAAAATCATCACTAGTACCCTTTTTGAGCTTTAATGTAAAAGAATGGTTATGTGCTAAGCTTACAGACAACCACAATTAGACATTCTTTGACTAGCTTATCATCTACCCTAATGAGCCTAGGTAAGATTTTTAAATCCATACCTTGGAAGGGAGTATGATGTATCTCATTTACATGTACTTGTTATCAATGATTCATACATTTTTGAGAGCTTTATTGTCAAAAGAATGAGATGCATAAAAGAAAAGGGACTGCCTTGAAAAACAATTGCTAAAAATATGACTCCAAGGGGAGTCAATGCACAAAAGAAAAGAAATTGAAATAAACCTTGCAAAAATGAACAAAGTTTGAAAAAATCATGCAAGAAGAGAAGTTTATATTGTGCTTATCATTATACTCTCTTGTTTGATAGATGCTTACCATTTCTTTCATAAGCCAATACCTAGGCCAAGCTACAAGCTAATAAAGGTCTACTTGATTTGTGTTTGCAAGTGGCTAAGATAGTGGAGAATAGTGTGCAAGTGAACTTATACTTGTGTTAGTGTAAAACTTGAGCTATTGTGGTTTTACATTTATGGGATCTATAATTAGTCCATGACACTTGTTTATGACCACACACGCACGCTCGCTATTTTGTTGGGTGTGAAATGTCTAGGGATTGAACTTGTTCCACTGTTAACTTTCTACCGCCTTTCATTACTATGCATGTTTAAAATTGTTGAGGCAATAAAGTGAGGACGAGTTAGATTGTTATGATGCTATGAGCTTAGGAAAAAGAAGTAATTTTGATCTGATTTACTCGAGGACGAGTAAAGTCTAAGAATGGGGGGGGGGTTTGATGTGGCTAGAAATAGACACATCTAGTGCGTTTAATTGTCGACTATTTGGTATGTTTTGATAACAAATTTTATATATATGCTACCTAACCGTATATTTACTTCGTATAGGTGGAGATGAAGAAAATGAGTTAATAATGATGAATTAAGATCAAGGAAGGTACTAATGATCAAGAGGAGTCCAAGGGAAAATAAAAGACTTGATTTCTTTCATTCTTAGTGGGATTCTAACTCTAAGTCCTATAGAATTCTAACTCTCATTCATAATAGAATTATAGCTCCTTCCTTCTCCTCCTATAAATACCCCACAACCTATAGGCCTTACATACACCTTTCCTTAGACTAAATATCATATTTAGATTTAGTTTTTACATCATCATAATTTTGAAGGCGGCTAGGAAGATTGAAGCGAAGGCGGGCGACAAGGTCGACTAGTGGAGATCCCAATAGTTTGTGTAGTTTTTTATGCTTTCTAGATATATTTTTATTGTTCTGCTTGTATTATGAGTAGCTAGATTTTTTCTTATTGGTTGAGGAAGACAATACCTTGGATTTATTAATCTTGGAGAGATTCATGCTCTTATAGATTTTCATTGAGTATCAATGGTTTTCTTGTTTTGATAGACATGATTGTCGTTTTTGATTATTAGATTGATAACCTAAAAGCTTGCATGAAATCTAATGCTAAATTTGATAATTGTTTGATTAATCCAATTTGTGAAGCAACTAAGATTGATAATTTTGCGCGTGTGAGAATATTAAATTCTTAGGGAAAACAATTGACAAGATTAAACATAGACGCGTGGATTATGTTGTCTAAGCTTCATCATTCTCACTAGTTTTGGATGATATCGTACGCATGGGCTATTTTAACTAGGAGTAAGGTGAGATAGGAGTTGAATCTCCAATGATGAATATTCATATAAAAATCAAATATTTTGTGAATCGATGAAATAGATGATATCCGAGGTAGAGTCGACCGATACAAAGAATCACTTTGATTAGTTTAACAACCCCATTTTTATTTTGCTGTTTTTTGCCTTGATTTTCATTAATACAAGAATTCATACCTCCTCGTGGGATTGATTCATACTCACACTACTACATTTTTGTTTCAATCTTGAGGATTGAGTGGGGTTAATTTCGGCGTACATGATAAAAGCGACCAATTCCCAATCAAAAAGCACGCTAAAACGATTGGTTCACCTATGCAATCCCCTACAATTATCTCATTAGCAATGATTAAGTTTCCATATGATTCTAAGGTGTCGAGTTCTACTATATTATATAATATACTCTCTCGAGCTATGTTAAATATGAAATTGCAGTAAGTTGTCATGCACTTATTTAAAAATCTGATATTGCATAAAACTTGGTGAAAACTTGGCTATGATGAAGCTTAGACAACATAATCCACGCGTCTATAATTTACTATGTCATATTATAACATCATCTCTCGATCTCAATTATAACACCTAATTCAATTCAATGGTGATCAATCTATGAAAACATTAAAATTATAAACTATGCACAAAGATCATATTGTTTTAATCAAAAACTAACAATTAAATCATAGGTACACACATAGAATTCTCAAGTCTTGATAAAATAAATCTAGCCTATAATCATCTTCATAGAAAGATGATTATAATTGTTCTAAGCAAAACATCAAAATTATGAATTAAATAAACAAAAGGTTGATAAATATCAATAAACTTGAGGAATTGACTCCGGCATTGTTCGTCTTTCATCTATTGGTTGAATCTTTCTTGGCTGCTTGGAATAAGATCATGAAGTGAGTTCTGGGGTAGAGTATGGACCAAAAGCTTATACTGGCCATCCATGTTGATGTATTTATACTGAATACAAAATAAGGTAGATTCCTTGTGGACTTCAAACTCTAAAAGTTTTTTTTATTCTTTTCTACCGATCGATCGGTAATTCCTTGATTAAAATCATTTTAGCTACGGCGTGCTACCGATCGATCTATAATGGGTATCGATAGATCAGTAAATCTTCAAATTAAATCCTTTCTTCTACGGCCTTGGTACCGATCGATGGTTATGTTCTACCCATTTATCGATAAATCGTGCATTCCAAACTCGGCGCATGTCTTCTGGCGATCGATCGGTGCGTGCATACCGATCGATCGGTAACTCTTTTCCTCATTTATCGATTTTTCGCCATTTATTTATCGGTTAACCCATTTGAGTCCTTTTTCATCATTTTAAGCATAAAGTCTTCACTTTCATGAACTTGGCCATTGATTTCTGAAATGAACAAAAACAACACAAAAACGCATAATATTATCCAGGAATCAATATAAACAATAGTAAAATCCTATAAATATAAGTGTAAAAATCACACTTATTATAGTGTTAGTCAATTCATGAGTGTGTCTCGTTGTAAGGCCCGGCTTACGCTAAACAAAATATACTTCAATAATATGAGGATTTTAAAATTTTGACAATAATCTCAACGTAATTTGGTCCATCTAAATTACTGAACATAATATCTAATCCTCAAAATGTTATTACCAACAACAACTGTAATAATAGAACATCTATCCAATAAAAGACACTGAATGAGTACATAACAACATATTACAATCTCATACGAAAGTACTATTATAGAAATACTATGACAAGTATAATCTAACTCAACTCTAACACCTCGAGCTCTCTGACAGCTACCCGGCCACCTGTTTTCATAGAAACAGCCCCACACGGGGTGAACATAAACACGCAACAAACACAATATAATATAACTTGTATATAGAGTTATATGTGATAAAGCTTTAGTCCCGAGTAATTTACAATGCGTAGTAATACCATTTACTACCAATAGCTCTTCGACATGCACCTGTTTATAACAACACATCTTACCAATCTATCATGATCTCATGTACGCTTTTCTATGGAAACGATTCTTGCATCATCAGTAATGGACTGATAGACATCTTGCAATCCCTGCATATCAATGCTAAACAACCATGACAACAACAATAATATACATCGACTTACTCGATTAATAACAGTGCATATATATATATGAATCCATATACATATATATATATATACCAAACTCATAACCATAAACGTCCCTATCAACGAGCCCCACAGTTCCATATATATCCCTTCAACATTTCATCGCTTCGATATGACAGCGGCATGTATCATCGCTTCGGCATAACAGTAACATATTATATCTCCCACGATTCACCATAACAGTGGCACACTATTATCACAATTCCATACATTACAGTAGTACTATATCGATTCAATCTCATAATCTCATCGCTTCGGCCTGGCAACGGCATGTATCATTACTTCGATGTGACAACGACATGTATCATTGCTTCGACATGACATCGACATTATCATCGCTCTGACATCAGCATTATCATCACTTCAACATGACAACATCATTATCATCGATTCGACATGACATCGGCATTATCATCGAACTCAAGTAGTGGATCTCGTGTATGTAGCACTTTGCTCCGCATGCTCAAGAGGTGACTCCCATGTACGTGGCACTTAGCCCCTTAGGCTCAAGAGGTGACCCTCGTACACGTAGCACTTTGTCCATTAGACTCAAGAGGTAACTCACATCACACGTAACACTTTTTTCTCAATGATCAAACTCATTACTTCGATACGACAACAACATTAATCAATATCATCTCATATATATATAACAATAGCAAGCATCATCTCAATTTCATATAATATTCATCTCACGATATACATATTGATTCCATCAATACCCAATTACCATTCACGATATAAATCTTAATGTCTGATATAAGGCTCGTAGTACAATACGTACCTTATAGTTCAATTGCAAGAGCCACTCCTTTCCTTCGCCACGAGATTCCGGTGAATTATTAGCTACACATAATCAATAATTCACGATCAATTATGTTCACACAATCACATGCTCAAGCACGTACTCAATCTCCAGATAAATCATCCAATCGTGATGATTAAACACATATAGGACTCGGGCAAAGCATACGTCAACATTTCAACAACAAAATATTTTTCAACATTTTTGGCCTGCAATCGATCGCTCCTTGGCTGACGATTGATCACCAACCTCTCAAAAATTTGGACAATTCTTTGACCTTCGGCGTTCGATTGCCAATGTCCTCTTGATCGATCACGAGACCTCCCAATTAATCGGTCGCTTCCTTGCGATCGATCAGTCACACTGTTCATCGTCTACAAAATTTTACAGCTCATCGTGATCGATAGTCCCAAGTGCTGTGATAGATCGTGACCTATGTTTTGTGCTAAAAACTTTCCTGCAATGGTGTTTTTCTAACCCAAACCCAAATCAACACAACCAACACTCACACAACTTCAAAAACTCAACTAAAACACATATAAATACTTAAAAACATAACAATAACAAGGTTAATCCAACAAATCCTAAAAATTAACCCTAACAATTAAACCAACTTCAATTCAAACCCAAACTCTACAAAAGTACATTCAAAACAAAGGAAATCAAGAGGGGAAGAAAATTACCCAACGATTTGATCTTGAATCTCGCCCCAAAACCAAGCTCCATCCATTTTTCTCCAAGAAAAATGAGAGGGAAAGAAGGAAAGTGGAAGGGAAGAGAGAAGGAGGAGTGGAAGGAGGGAGGGTGAGCAGGAGAAATTGATTGAACGCCGAGTCCTCTTGTTATATATAGTACTAAGGCTCCAAAAACCCGAGTATCAAATACTCGTACCAAAACTCTTTAATAACAATATTTGTTCAATGATTACTCCTACTCGCTAAAATATATCTCTTACTCAATTCCAAAATCCCCAATTCAAAATCTCACTACCAACACGATTCCAAGGTTCAACCCACCAACAATCATAAAACTCTAGAAACCTTGAATTCAAAAAATCCAACACCGGATAATAATCTCCTAAAATCTCAATCCGGTAATTATTTCATAATTGCCACAATTATAATCAACTAATGATTATTATTAAATCTTTGGATTATTACAATTATGTAAGGCATCACTACCTTAAATGCTTTAATTATACAATTAGAGTTCAGTTGGAATATCAGGGTAATAAGGTCTGTGTTGAATTCAATGAGCATTAGAGGAGTTAATATATGTCAACATATGTCCATACACAAAATAATTACATTTCCAATAAATTGAATGTGGTCGCTAGTAATTTCTTATTACTAGATTATAGCCTATAATTCAAAAGCTTCATGTTGTTCTTCAATATAGTAGCATTATTCCTCACTTAGCTCATGTCATCAACCATTGCCTTAATCCTCCTTCCCAAAATCCCCTACAGAAACAACCAACAACTCATGAGCATACAATTACCCACATTCTTAATTAATGATGATAATGTAATAAAAGGCATAGTACATTAGTACGAAATACTCCATGCATTCAATGCATTTAACATGTTCTCATTGGTTGCCCATGTTTCACAACTCACATTTCATAATCGTTAAAATTATAATACAACTCCCCAAATTCTAAAATCTTTCTGAATGTCATGACACAAATCAACATACCATAGCAAATATAACATTTACAGTCTTGTTATAACAACGGTATCATAATACCCCTCACTTCAACATAACATCGGCATTCATAATACCCCTCGCTTTGACATATCAACGGCATTTTGATCGTGAATTATTTAAACAATAATTCTTAGTGTAGCGCGATTATACTGCAAGTGCGTGGTTGTCAAGTTTTAGTATATTAGATGAAAAGTACGAGTGTCGAACCCACAAAGACTAGAAACTAAGTACATAACTTAATTAGCTTAACAATATTTAACCTTCTAATATTTAATGATAATTATACTATATTGATGAATGACACAATATCTAACCCAACAAGTATTAAAAAGTGTAAAAATTAGTAGAGACAATTATCAAGACTTCGGTTCACCCATGTAATCTCCAACAATTCGCCTATTAGTTAATATTTAAATTCATATGTTCTAAGGTGACGAGTTTTCCTATTGCATTTGTTATACTATGGTTAAGTTATAACGAGTCTAATATTAACGTTGCAATAAACCATTCCCGTATCCTTATTGAACAATCAATATTGTATGAAGATCTATGAAAACTACTAGCATTCGATGTTAGTAAATCTATTGCTATCACGCGTGTGTTCGATTTCACTTGGTCAGTTTCAATCTAAACCCATGGCTTAACTTATTATATCGTATTGCAATATCATATGGTCAAGTCAATCACAATATAAACAATCATTCAAGGATGATCAATCCCTTAAAAGCACGATGAACAATAATTATGCACAAAGAAATTATAAGAATTAATCAAAAACCTCAAGTTAAATTATGGGTTCAAACATGGGATCCCATATTCTTGATAAACAAACTTAGCCAAAAATCATCCTCAATACCAATGAAAAATCATGTTTTGCAACAAATTAAACATTAAAATCTGAAAATAAAAGAAGAACAAAGTTTAGAAATACGAAAAGATGCTAGGAGTTAACTCCTTGCTTCAATGCATTCGTATCGTATCTCCCGATGTCTTACTCTTCAATGGTTTGTGATGGTGGAAGATGATGATATTGTCGAGGCTATGTTTAGGTCTGAAAAGTGGTGTAAAAATTGTAATTGTTGTCCAAATAAGTTCCTTATATAGTGGAGGAGATTATTGTAGGACACAAATTCTTCAAAAATGAATCAAATCCCAAAATTTTAGCATCTGGCGATCGATCGCCAAGTTTTTCTGCCATCGGCGATCAATCGTCGGCATAATGGCGATCGATCATGTGAATAGTAACTTTTTTTTTCTTTTTTACAAAACTCAAATTATTGTTCTTCTTCGAGATGTTCGTCGGTTTGGTCATTTCATCGTTAATTAGCTCAAATCCCCCACTTTTATGCATTTCTACCTTTATTCCTGGAACATACAAAAACAACACAAAAACGCATAATATCGTCCAAGAATCATAATAAAATGCATATAAATCATAGCAATATAAGTGTAAAAATCACACTTATCAACTCCTCCAAACTTAGACTTGATCGTACTCGAGCAATCAATAAGGTACAAAATGTAGAGTTCAACATTGATAATTCAAATGGATCAATTCATGGTTACTAAAGCTCGGACATCTTTCTTACAGACATACAAGAATCAATCAACAAATTGAATAAGACTTGTTTCCCCCATATCAAGCAACATATCTCAAACTCGGAACGTGCATGTGTGATATTGTCAATCTCAAGTTTCATACACATCTTCTAGATCAAATTATGCTAATTAACTCAAAGTCAAGATTATCATTGATCACCACATAGGCCTATTTTCAAACAACTTATCCACTAATGTAGTCATTCACTAGACTTGGATCAAAAGGTCTTTATAAGCTTGTAATGTTAGGCATTTGGTGTCGGTTACAAAGAAAAGATAAGATAGCACAAAGAAGAGAGTATAATATTGTAACGTTCATATTTCAGCACATATCAAGCTTCTCTTATAATTTTTTTCTCACTTGGCCACTTTGGGTCTTATTTATATAATATTTTCTCAAGGCTCTTTCTTTTCATCTTTTTCATTTTCTCATTCATAACATTTTTCATTAAGCTCATCAAGATATAACAATTTATGGGCAATAAATGAGATTCATTATACTCCCTTATGGTGGGGATAAATGTTTTATTTTAGGCTCATAATAGAGTAGGTATAATGAGTTTATCAATAAATGTTGAATGGGTATTTAATTATATGCAATGCATATACAGTTCTTTTCCAATAAGCTCAAAATGGGACACTAGAGATTGATATAGATTAGATAAGCTTGAAAGGCACAAACGTTAAAAAAATCGCCTAGATCATTTCCAAGTCAAGCTCATAACTATAATTTAACCTCAAAGTATCATCATCAAATAGGTTTATGGTACTCTAAGATGCTTAAGATAAATCGTCAAGTCCACGACAATTATCACTATTCAACATGCAATCCACAAGATCAAGACTCAATGTGCTCAAAGTATTCCTCATTTTTAACATATTAACTCAAACAGGGTATTCACATACATGTTCAACCGTTTTGAAAACTCAAGTCGACATGCAATGTGAGATCTATATCATCATAGAACAGTAGCCACTACTATGATTCATTCTTCTCTCAAATTATGAACTCATTTTCAAAAATAAATTTGTTGGTGCTCAAGAAACGACAATACATCTACAATAATCAGCTCACAATACTAGAGACGGTAACACCATGCAACAATGATAACTACTCCCCCAAACTTAATTATCGCATTGTCGTCAATTGTAATAAGTGATGAAAAAATAAGACAAGCTAATACCTGTAACAACGTCCGTCAGTAGTCGTCGTCCACCTCCTCGTCAACAAATGGGGAAGATGGTTAGCAAGCATTAACAGCTCACATGGAGTCACTCACCAAAATTGTGAGGATGTGTTCCTAATAAAGTGTTTAATTATCACACAATGATTATTTATTTGTAAATAGCGGAAGATTATCTAAAAGTCCTGCCAACAAGTGGCTCTAAAAATTTCGGCATGACCTCCCGCACGAGGGACATAACAAAAAAATGAAAAGCACGATATTCATATCTGTAAGTAATCCATCATGCATAGCAACGCAGCGGAATAAAATTTTTATGGATTACATCAAACCGGATCTATACATAGGGGTTCATATCGGATAAAGGATTACAAAAGGTCTCACCCTTGTAGCGTGTTTGAGCAGATTCCACGAAGCAGCACCACGTCCAACGCCTTCTTCGAGTCACTAGCAAATCTTATCAAGTTTTGCCTCAACGGTATCCACACGATCAAATCGGGAGAAGGGATGTTCAAGAACAAGTTCCTAGACTTGTTCTTAAACAAACAAAACCCTCACAGTTACTATAACCGAACATAGGACGGCCGTGAAGATCAAGGCGGCGGCGGCGATGATCTTCGAACAAGCGGCGGCCGAGAGCTCCTAGAGGTTTTAGGTTTTATGATCTTGAAAGCTTAATCAAATATTAACCTTGCATATCATTATATAGGATTTAATTAAAAACTTTCAAAAAGCCTCATGGGCTTAAGCCCATGATTAATAATTTAATCCTTATAATTATTAATTAAGACTTCTCTTAATTATTTAATTCATCCCATGAATTTAATTTCCCTTCTCGATTTAATCTTTTGTGCGGCCCGATAGGATCATGTAATGTTGGCAGTGACATAAAATCTCATTTTACGTTAGAAGCAAAGAGCAGTGTCTAGCAACACTTCAAGGCTACCCAAATTACAAGAATGTCAATGACTCGACATAACCTTTAGAACTTGTGATAATATTAACCATGTAACTTAATCCCTTTGTCCTTTGTGTTTAGATTGAACACGAGTCATGGAATAGTCATACTTGTATATTCAATCTTTATTTCTTGATCCCCAAGTAGAACTAGAATAAACGAATAAGCTCGATATCTCATATCGACTCATTCGAGCATGGCCATGCATTTTAGTTCTCACTTGATCAAGGGCCAAACACTTCTCCTGTTATATAGGAGGGACAAATCCTATCTCGATCAGTCAACATCCCTCTACATAATTCGTAGTGTATCCAATAGTCGCCTTTATAGTCTACCCTGTTACGGGTAACGTTTGACAATATCAAGATACATAACTCCTTATGTTGGGATCTCTGATGATCACAAGTCGTAAGGATTACATACATTATTATCACTATGAGAATTGCTTATGACACTCATATAACTATCCATGTAGCATTCTCATGGTGGGTCTTTCCAGTACATCGTTCTCTAACATGTACCCATGTGTTGATTTGATATCTCATATCAATGAACAATTCATCAATCAATACATACTAGTCTCTATGTATTTTCATTATCCTGATTCATGATAATACTTGACCAGGGATAATGTTTAAGAATAATACAATATTATTCTAAGGACATTAACATATATATTAATTCACATTGCACAGTTAAACGAATAATACATAATAATGAATTGCCATTCATAAATCATAAACATTGTATGTCAAAACAATCATCTAATGACTTGTCTTAGGGCATATCCCAACAAATCTCCCACTTGCACTAAGACCACTCAGACATATACCTAATGCCTAGAGATCTAGTATGACGATCATGCTTCTGCTGTGACAGTGGCTTCGTCAATGGGTCAGATACGTTATCATCTGTTGGTACTTTGCATATTTTAACATCTCCCCTTTCAACGATTTCTCGAATGAAATGGAAACGCCTAAGTATGTGCTTGGATCTTTGGTGAGATCTAGGTTCCTTAGCCAATGCGATCGGCTCCATTGTTGTCACAATAGAGTTCTATCGGAATCTTTAATGCTAGGCACCGCTCCAAGTTCGAAAATGAACTTCCTAATCCAAACAGCTTCCTTTGCTGCATCCGAGGCAGCAATATACTCAGCTTCTGTTGTAGAATCGGCTACTGTCTCTTGCTTTGAACTCTTCCAGCTCACAGCAACTCTATTTAGGCAATACACATATCCAGATTGCGATCGATAATCATCTTTGTCGGTTTGGAAGCTTGCATCAGTGTAACCCATTACATTGAGCTCTTCCTCACCTCCATAAATCAAGAATGTATCCATAGTTCTTCTCAAGTACTTTAGGATATTCTTGACAGCAATCCAGTGACCTTCACCTGGATCAACTTGATAACTGCTCGTCATGCTCAAAGCATACGATACATCGGGACGAGTACATATCATGGCATACATGATAGATCCAATAGCTGACGCATATGGAATCTTACTCATGCGTTGTCTCTCATCTGGTGTTGAAGGACACTGTTCCTTCGAGATATATATACCATGTGTCATAGGCACGAATCCTTTCTTTGATTCTTGCATGCTAAACCTTTTAAGCACTTTGTCTATGTATGTACTTTGACTTAGGCCAAGAAGCCTTCTCGATCTATCTCTATTGATCTTGATTCCTAATACATAGGTGGCTTCTCCCAAGTCTTTCATCGAAAAGCAGTTCCCTAGCCAAATCTTTACAGATTGTAAGGCAGGGATATCATTCCCAATGAGAAGTATGCCATCTACATACAGCACTAGGAAAATGATTATGCTCCCACTGACCTTCTTGTAGACACAAGGTTCATCTACGTTTTTGATAAAACCAAACTCTTTGATTGTATCATCAAAACGAAGATTCCAACTCCGAGAAGCTTGCTTCAATCCATAAATGGATCGTTGTAGCTTGCATATCTTTCCAGCATCCTTTGGATCGACAATACCCTCGGGCTATGTCATGTACACATCCTCGAGCAGATTTCCATTAAGGAAAGTTGTTTTGACATCCATCTGCCAGATTTCATAATCATGAAATGCAGCTATTGCAAGTAAGATCCTTATGGATTTAACCATGGCCACTGGTGAAAAGGTTTCATCATAGTCAATACCATGAATTTGTTTGAATCCTTTTGCAACCAGCCGACCTTTATAGGTTTGTACATTACCATCCATATCGGTCTTTTTCTTGAAAATCCATTTGCACCCTATGGGTCGTACCCCTTCAGGTGGATCAACCAAAGTCCATACTTGGTTTGCATACATGGATTCCATCTCAGATTTCATGGCCTCTTGCCATTTCTCAGAATCAGTGCCCATTATAGCTTGTTGATAAGATGACGGCTCATCCTCATCAATAAGTAGTAAGTCACCTTGTTGAGTCACAAGAAATCCATATCTCTGTGGCTCCCAGGTGTTCTCTTACAGACCTACGCTGGGCTTGTGTACTCTTGAGCAGGTATTTGTTCCACAACAGCTTGCGGTGCCTGCTCTGTTTCCATCTCAATCTCAGGTTCAGTGTTTTCTTGTGGTTGAACTACACTAAGTTCTATTTTTCTCCCACTGGTTTTTCTAGAAATAAATTCTCTTTCAAGAAATACACCAGTCCGAGCAACAACTACTTTGTTCTCGGTGGGATAATAGAAATAGTATCCTTTCGTTTCCTTAGGATACCCCACAAATAAACACTTATCAGATTTGGGTCCAAGTTTGTTAGTGGCGTGACAGTCTAACGAAAGCCTCACAACCCCAAATCTTCATAAAAGACATACTAGGACGCTTCCCAGTCCATATCTCATATGATGTCTTTTCCACTGATTTAGATGGAACACGGTTCAGTATGAAAAATCGTTTTTTTCTAGAGCGTGTCCCCAAAACGATATCGGAAGATCTGCATGACTCATCATTGATCTAACCATGTCCAACAAGGTTCGATTTCTCCTCTCGGATACACCATTCCATTGTGGAATATACGGAGGAGTGAGTTGTGGGACTATCCCACACTCTTTTAGATAGTCATGAAACTCTTGGCTTAAGTATTCACCTCCTCGATCTGATCGAAGGATTTTGATACTTTTGCCAAGTTGGTTTTGTACTTCATTCTTGAAATCTTTGAACTTTTCAAAGGTTTCATGCTTATGCTTCATTAGGTACACATACCCATATCTACTGAGGTCATCAGTAAATGTAACGAAGTATTGAAAACCACCTCTAGCTTGTGTACTTATTGGTCCACATACATCACTATGTATTAGTCCCAATAAAACATTTGCCCTTTCAACATATCCCTTGAAAGGGGCTTTAGTCATCTTGCCCATTAAACAAGATTCGCATGTTTCATATGATTCAAAATCAAATGAATCTAATACTCCATCCTTATGAAGTTTAGATATGCTGGTTCTCGTTTATGTGGCCCAAGCGACAATGCCAGAGATAAGTCGGATTACAATCATTATTTTTAATCCTTTTAGTATTAATGTTATAGATAGGCATATCAAGATTTAATAAATAAAGACCATTCACCATTTGTGCACTAGCATAAAACATATCATTCAAATAAATAGAACAACAGTTGTCCTTTATCATAAATGAAAATCCACACTTGTCTAAACAAGAAATAGAAATAATGTTTTTGGTAATGGATGGCACAAAATAACAGTCTTTTAAAATCAACGATAAACCAGAAGGCAAAGATAAATAATAATCTCCTATAGCTAATGCAGCAACTCTTGCTCCATTTCCAACTCGGAGATCAACTTCGCCTTTCGCCAACAATCTACTCTTTCTGCACATTTACACAAATGTGAGATCCACATCCAGTATCTAATACCCATGATGAAGAAGTAGATAAATTGACTTCTATAACAAAATACCTGAAGTGGAAGTCACACTTCCTTTCTTTAGATCCTCCAGATATACTTTGCAGTTTCTTTTCCAATGGCCGGTCTCACCGCAATGGAAACAGTTTCCTTCCTTTGCTATCCCTCCCTTTGGCTTCAGTGCAGAAGGCTTTGGCTTAGATTTAACAAAGACCTTCTTTGCTTTCTTATTGCCCTTAGCTTTGGCCCTTCCTTTGCCCTTATTCACAATAAGAACATTTGTGGCCTTAGTCTTCTTTGTATTTGCTTCATATGTTCTCAACATACCAAGCAATTGTGGTAGAGTCTTTTCCATGTCAGTCATATTGTAATTTACTACAAATTGACTGAAGCTCTCAGGCAACGGTTGCAAGATTACATCGGTGGCCAACTCTTGGTCCAATGGAAACCCAGCTTCTCTAGATTCTCAATGTACCCAATCATCTTGAGTACATGAGTTCCAACTATGCTTCCCTCTACCATCCTGCACTGGAACAACGCTTTAGAGACGTCATACCTCTCTTGTCTAGCTTGCTGTTGGTACAATTTCTTTAAGTGTTCGATCATATCGAACGCCTCCATTTCCTCATGTTGCTTCTGAAGCTCAGAGTTCATGGTGGCAAGCATAAGGCAGCCAACATCAAGTGCGTCATTCTGATGCTTCTTGTAAGCATCATTATCGGCTCTCGTAGCCGTCAGGGGAGGTTCCTCAACAGGTAAGGGTTCCTCTAGGACATATTGTTTCTTTTCTTGCTTGAGGGCTATCCTCAGATTCCTATACCAGTCTAGGAAGTTTGTCCCATTTAATTTGTCCTTCTCAAGGACCGATCGCAGTGATAATGTGCTTGTTGTATTGTTAGTTGCCATGGATATCTACAATATAAATATGCAAAATAAGTTTATGATTTAATCATTTAACATGGTCTTATATTAAATGATGCTCCACTATTTTGTTTAAAAATATCAACCCTCGAAACCTTTAGTGGGCCAAGATCCATATTTCACCTAATCTTGAGTTAGCTTTGGCTAATCGCCCAAGACTCGGTTATTTAGGTAGACAACACTTTGTCAATTACATCACATGTAATTCTTGGATAGTTGGACGAACAACACTTTGTTCAATTCATCACATGAATTATTATCCAACCCATGCCTCTAGGTTCCCAATCCTATTGAGATAACCTAGTTAAGTCGTACCCAATTTAAAGTATAACGGATATCACTTTTATCCTTCCGCGCCTTACTAAGATTGCCACGGTGCTTTGCTTTGGCAAACCCACACATGTATAATCGAAGTTTTGACGAGTACTTTAATTTTGGAAGGCATCTAAAACTTAATATTTTAGAGGGATTTATTGATCTCATGATTAGTTTGATAATTTAAAATATGTCCACTACATATAGGTGTATACATATCTACATATATGTGTAATACAATTATCAATCTAAAACATAAGATAAATCATGCATCAACATACATAATTAAAACGTGACATGGTTATAGCCCCTACTAGCGATTTTCTCAAGCCAATGAGAAAATCCTAAGAGTCAACCTAAGGTAACTTCACAAGCACCTTCCTTTGGCTCCAATTTGTGAATGGCCTCCTCATCCCGGCACGATGCTCCATCTTCATTGATCACCATCAACAAAATAAATTACACTATTTACAAGATATAGAATTCCTCGATTCACATTCGAGGGGAACATAGGGGAGGGATTACATTTAGAATAAAATAGAGAAGGCACGACACACAGGTCGTATTATAAATTACAAACATCCACAAATCCTATCTAATAGGTCAAAAGGGCTATAACCATGCACCATGCTCATACAACACATAAAACATGCTTTAACATTTAATTAATTAAATTCTAAACATTTTAAAATTTAATTCTAATTAAAACTGTAAAATAAATTTTAAAAAAATTATCGTACGCTCGGGACATCACATGCCACGAACTAAAACGACTAAACCATGAACCATCATGGTTCGAACCATCATGGACCAATCATGGGCCTAGGGTTCGAAACCCTAGCCCACGGCCGAGCCATAGAATGAGCGCCGGCGGCGCTAGGTTCTAACCCTAGCCGCCATGCTCTTACATGGTGTTTCCATCGAGCCATCTTGATCAAAACATTGGAATTTGTTAGCACGAGTCACGGTCAGGCCATGCACGGCGGTGGCTCAACCATCTCGAGCCAAAGGTTCGAAAACCATAGCTCTCATGTGGTGAAGCCACTTATCCATGCATGCGTGAACCATTATCGAGCCAAAAGAGTTCAAAACTCATCCACGTCTCGAAACCTTCATGCAGGAACTTGAGCCACAACGACTAGACCATCTCGAGCCAAGGGTCCGAAGCACCCTAGCCCTCATGTGGTGCAGCCGTGGGTCAAGTGCATAGGTGTTGGCCGAAAACAACTTGTTATGGATTCGATTATTCGCTTCGTGTATCGTATACATAAAACTTTAATTATATCAAATATAATTTCATGACAATTTCACAAATTCAATTTAATCATATCATATATGATTATATACAGTTTTATATCATGTTATACAATTCTAATATGATTAAAACAATTTAACCACATAAATCCGATATGAGCCTTGAACCTGGCTCTGATACCACTGTAAGTAATCCATCATGCATAGCAACGCAGCAGAATAAAATTTTTATGGATTACATCACACCGGATCTATACATAGGGGTTCATATCGGATAAAGGATTACAAAAGGTCTCATCCTTGTAGCGTGTTTGAGCAGATTCCACGAATCAGCACCACGTCCAACGCCTTCTTCGAGTCACTAGCAAAACTTATCAAGTTTTGCCTCAAAGGTATCCACACGATCAAATCGGGAGAAGGGATGTTCAAGAACAAGTTGCTAGACTTGCTCTTAAACAAACAAAACCCTCACGGTTACTATAACCGAACAAGGACGGCCGTGAAGATCAAGGCGGCGGCGGCGATGATCTTCGAACAAGCGGCGGCGAGAGCTCCTAGAGGTTTTAGGTTTTATGATCTTGAAAGCTTAATCAAATATTAACCTTGCATATCATTATATAGGATTTAATTAAAAACTTTCAAAAAGCCTCATGGGCTTAAGCCCATGATTAATAATTTAATCTTTATAATTATTAATTAAGACTTCTCTTAATTATTTAATTCATCCCATGAATTTAATTTCCCTTCTCGATTTAATCTTTTGTGCGGCCCGATAGGATCTTGTAATGTTGGCAGTGACATAAAATCTCATTTTACGTTACAAGCAAAGAGCGGTGTCTAGCAACACATCAAGGCTACCCAAATTACAAGAATGTCAATGACTCGACATAACATTTAGAACTTGTGATAATATTAACCATGTAACTTAATCCCTTTGTCCTTTGTGTTTAGATTGAACACGAGTCATGGAATAGTCATACTTGTATATTCAATCTTTATTTCTTGATCCCCAAGTAGAACTAGAATAAACGAATAAGCTCGATATCTCATATCGACTCATTCGAGCATGGCCATGCATTTTAGTTCTCACTTGATCAAGGGCCAAACACTTCTCCTGTTATATAGGAGGGACAAATCCTATCTCGATCAGTCAACATCCCTCTATATAATTCGTAGTGTATCCAATAGTCGCCTTTATAGTCTACCCTGTTACGGGTAACGTTTGACAATATCAAGATACATAACTCCTTATGTTGGGATCTCTGATGATCACAAGTCGTAAGGATTACATACATTATTATCACTATGAGAATTGCTTATGACACTCATATAACTATCCATGTAGCATTCTCATGGTGGGTCTTTCCAGTACATCGTTCTCTAACATGTACCCATGTGTTGATTTGATATCTCATATCAATGAACAATTCATCAATCAATACATACTAGTCTCTATGTATTTTCATTATCATGATTCATGATAATACTTGACCAGGGACAATGTTTAAGAATAGTACAATATTATTCTAAGGACATTAACATATATATTAATTCACATTGCACAGTTAAACGAATAATACATAATAATGAATTGCCATTCATAAAATCATAAACATTGTATGTCAAAACAATCATCTAATGACTTGTCTTAGGGCATATCCCAACAATATCCAGTGCAGCAAGTAAATACATAATACCATAGCATGCATCATAGGCACCCAACACATAATCCGTATTAAAATTATTTACATCATACCATAGCATGCACAATAAGTCTCCAGCACACATTTCATACTCAAATATTTACATAATACCATAAGCAGTAAAAAAAACATCAAATATTCACCAATAATCAAGACTGAACGGAAATAAACTCCATTTACATAATTATACTATCCAGGACACACCCTGGTATACTTAACTATCATACACTAGGATAGACAAAAGAAAACAACCTCAGGTAAGACTTCCAGCGAGCATTCCCTTTTTGGGATCCTGGTCACCTGTAATTGTAAGGCCCCGAGATCTATTACTATTAATTAATTTTAATTTGGGAATTTATTAATAATTAATTTGGAATTAATTAATTAGATGTGAAATTGGCAATATAAATGTCAACTGACAATTTAATCGGAATATGACATATTTTTGAAATGGTAAATTAAACTCCATTAATATTTTAGAAATAAATTACTAAAATGAAGAATTTTATTTTGTGTTATAATAGTGGGTATAAATCCCAAGTATCGACTATAAATTTTATATCAGTACATCGGCGACACTCCGATGCACATTATGGACTGGAAATACATATTTTAAAATGCATATTCAGCTCATTTTCATGCACAAAAATGTGAAAAAGCACACACATATCACGCTTCTGACTCGGACATGATTTCCTCTTCCCGTGTTTCTGTTCGCGTTCGACCTCCTCCGGCTAAAGCCCTGCGCCCGCCGTCGTCCGACCTCATCCCGACAAGTCTGACCTACCATCGTGTTCCTTACACTCAGGTGCAACTTTCCACACTAGAAATTCACGGTAAGAGTTCCTGAAACCCATTGATTTAGCCGCGAATGTATCGATTTTGGATTTTTAGGGTTCTTCGAATTTCAGTTCCATTTCTCCTTTTTAATCTAAAATTGTTTCAATTATGCATGCATAATCCCTTCCCCTCACCATGACCGACGCTTCCCCTCCGGTCTCTGCCTTATCGCCGTCGTGTGCCACCGGAAACCGCCTTGAAGTGTTCGGCTACTGTTCATGAATTTTGGGGAATCGTGGGTTTGAATTTCCAATCTTTTTATCTATTGATTTTGAGGTTTTTGAAGTTATTTTTGGCAGAATAATGTGGTTTGACATAATTGAGATTTGGTATAGTGGAAGTCTTACATTGTATGTTGGGTTTTGGTTCGATTTTGTCAATGTATTGGCGGGTATAGGATTTGAATTTCATGCATGTGGGAGAAAAGGTTCTTAAATCATGTTTTAGTTTGATTAATCTTATGTTGGAGGAATTTTACAGATTTTGTAAGTTGTCTTGACGTTTGGATCGATTCTTGCCAAAATTGGGAAAATGTCTAACGATTCATGTTTTGGCTTGTTTAAACCTTGGATTAGATAGTTGGGTAGGTTTCTACTATTACATCTTGCTTCCCCTTGTGGTACTTATTTAAATTGGATACTTTGTTGGGGGAAATTGAGTTGTCGATCACGCATGTTGTCCAGACAGTTTCAGCTTGTAGTTTTGTCACTTGTGGCCTCGCTAGTTTGTGTTTTAGCTTTGTAGATCACTTATTGGATTGTAGTGGAAATGGTTATTGGATCCCTTCAATTGAGTTTTAGTTAACTAGATTTAAATGAGGGGGAAATCTGAAAATGTGTAAGCGATAGACTAGTCAAACCTGACTTGTGCTATAAGTGTAAATTTGACTTGAAAGGCTTTTCCTTGAATGGTTGCTTAAGGTAATGAAAATGATGATATGCTAACGGAAAAAAAATTGTTTTAGAGGAATAAAGCAAAAATATGATAAAATACTCCCCATTATCTTATTTTGTGAATTAAAGAAGAGTTTAGCAAATAGATGAATATAAATGATGCTGTTGAATGGATTTCATAGATTAACATATGGCATTGGAGCTCCACGAGCTTACAAGCACGATATTCATCCTTTAGAAAGAAAGAATAGGTATGTTGTTATCGGTAACATACGACAGGTATATGTATTATTTGATACATGATTTGCTGAACTTACGTGACTTACGTGAAATTACTTGGCTATGTGATTTTACTTGAATTATGAGCATTCATAGTTGATAACCATTAGTCGTTGGATAGTCAATCATTATTCTCTTATGAGTAAGAATAACTGGGTGATTGACAGATGCGTTTGAGGCTTGTGGATATGATTAGAGATACCCAAGTCGATTGTGGTTAATTTGGCGTCGAGGTATACATATCGGTATGTATATCTGTGGGCCAGCATTGTTATGCTTGGATTGACAATCTCTAGTAAGAGATTGTTGTATCCTTGAGATTGGTAACCTCGGTGAGACATTTTATTCTGAGGAATAAATTGTGAGGATTGGTATACTCTCTTTTGACAAGAGGTTGTCGTGTTTTGGGTCAAGACAGTTCTTTACTGGTAAATTCGATAGTATCATCGTACTAGAATTACTGATTCTAAATGTAACAAAGGGTGACTAGGATTCGAATTCGCTTGGTGTCGTTGTCGACACAAGTGGTGAGAATGCAATTGAATTTTTTTCTTGCATGTTCTCTATGGGATTTTGAGACTCTGTGGAGTTTTCGGTAGTGTGTTAGAACCAAGATGTGATTCCCTGGAACACACTGATGTTAACATCTATGGATATGTGTTTTCATGTTGATCGGTGGCCGTGAGTTGCCCGATCCGAGTTGCAAGTAGTGCAACTACTCCTTTGATGGAGATGGAATTGGAGAGTGGAAACCGAGTTTTGGGTAGGTATACTGTTGTATACTTGTGGATTCTTTCGTAGCGATGTGTATTTGGCATCGTAGACCAAGTACTAGAGATGGCATTGAGGTGATATCTATGTTGGAATCATGAAGGATTCAAGTAGATAGCAGTTGAGGTGGACTGACTGCCTTGGGTAGCTAACATCGAGGTATGTTAACATATTTTTTGAACTGGTGATGGTTTAGGAGAATGTCTCCATTCCAGGGTTTTGGTACGAGGTCGATGTCCTCGCACTTGGTGTGTCGTTCATGATATGTCCATGATTCGATACTGCACATTCGAATTGAATTGCGAAGTCTCGGTGGTACTTGAAGTACACGTGTAAATTTCGAGGAGGAAATTTTATTAGTGGGGGATAAATTTGATATCCGGAAATTAATTTTGTTGATCCCGGAGTGGTTATAATCCTTAATGGGTTTTAATTGGAGTAATTATGAGATAATTACGGTGTTAGACTCCCGAGGATTTTAATCCGGTATCGGGGTCGTTGGACCCAGAGGTTGAGACTTATTCTCATTGAGGTGTTAAACCTTGGAATTGCGTTGGTAGTAGGATCTGGAATGTGGGGAGCTTTGGATTGAGGTTGGTAATGAAAATAGTGAGTGGGAGATAATTATTGAACACGGATGATTTTTAATGAGTCAGGATGCGAGTATTTGAGACTCAGGATTTTGGATCCTTGGTACTATATATACCAGGTAGACTCGGTGTTCAGTCGTTTCCTTTCCTCTCCCTCTCTCCTCTCTCCATGCCTTCTCCCTCTTCTCCCCCTCCTCTTCCCCTTTCCCCTCTTTTCTCTTGGAAGATAATCGATCAAGGCTCGACTTCGGGGTGAACTCTCTCAAAGATAATTGGGTAATATTCTTCCCTCGCTTTTATCTTCATATTGGTAGTAATTTTGTAAGGACCCCGTGCCCTTAACCCGTAATTAGTGCATAAATCCCACAACCGTGTACATGTAACCATATATGTTGGAAAATAATCATATGCTAGGTTAGCATAATATACCGATAATAAAATTCTTCCGTTTAATCCAAGATATACCATTTCCATTTATTCCAACTAAACCATTTAGCATGCCATGTACTCCCGAGATACACTAATTACTTCTCAATTCATCTAGCAATTCCCAATTAATTGCATATCACAATATAGATGAAAAGAAAAGACATTTGCCTTTTATACAACCCATGCACACATATACGTCGCTCACAGACGAGCACCAAATGATCGTATGTGTACATAAAGTATAAAATACCATACTTCCAGATGTCGTTACCGGTGCCTCAATCCTGGAAGCACCTCCCAAGCGCGACTCGATCTCAACTCTGGATCTGAGCGTCTATCCAGCCAGCTCTGGTACCTCGATCCTGGAAGTACCTCTAATCAACAGCCCGAGCCCGACTTCAAAGCCGCTGCTACACCTGTAACACCTGCCCCAACAGAGACAGCCCCCACACGGGGTGAGCATACCAATACCACCAATCCAATAATCATAACATTGCAATTCATAAATTTTCAGAAAGTAAATGCCATAATATAAATGATACTCCCTGGATGGTAACACCCTCATCCGGGATCCCCCTGTATTGTCCCTGTTCTCAAAATAACCAAACTCATCAAATTCCCAAAGCCAGTTAATCGTCACATAGATTAACTAATACCGTTCTATTATACCAGTTCCATAATCAAAGGGATAAGAACATAATGTAAAAGACTATAGATATCGCATATATCTAACCAACAATTTCCATGTTCTTATTTCATTGCTCGCTCCACAATAGCGGCATACTAAACCTCGCGCACGCTCAACAATAGCGGCGTCATAACCGATGGTCGCCCAATGGCGACCGCATCCCGAATCATTGCTCGCTCGAAGGCGGCACTGTATGATTCCCAATATATATATATATATATATATCCATTGAAGGCAAAGACCGTTTACCATGCATATCATTATCCATTTGAAGTAAATATAGTGCACCATGCATCTCAATATTTATCCAATGTAATTACCACATGCCAGACCACATGCCAGATATTGTAATGTCCATATAGTACAATTACCATACACCATGTATTCCAATGCCCATTTAATACCATTATCACAAACCATGCATATTACAGTTGCAATACTATAATAGGCTATGCTCGTACGTCCCACGTACCTTAAGTCCCCGTAGTCCAAGCCAAACCTTGCTTGAGTTCCACGCCTCTAGAAATTTGTGCTAAAACACATAACAATTCACAATCAAGAATAAGCATGTGACCACGTGCCCAAGCACGTTCATAGCTCCCAAACATATCGTCAATCCATGACGATTACTAAAATAAAAGCTCCCCGGCTAAGCATGCGTAATACCCAAATAAACCATTTTACAAGTTTAAAAGATTGCCAAGAATTCAACCGGGAATTCCATTTAATTTAATTTGGCTCCAAACAACCCATTTTAAAAGCAAAGCATTCCCATTGGAATGTAGACATTGCCCCGGAAACGGCCCCTTTAAACCTCGGTTCCAAAATCCCGACATTTTCCCAAAATTCCAAAAAAAAACACATTTTCTCGTGTGGCGATCGATCGCCGCATTTACCGCGATCGATCGCCACACCCCAGTGGCCATCCAGTGCACGCTCGCGATCGATCGCCCATCCTCGCGATCGATCGCCAACCCGCTCGCGATCGATCGCCGAGCCTCGCGATCGATCGCCATCACTGCTCATCGTCTACAAAAATTTGGATTGCTCGTCGCGATCGATCGCCCCACCTTGGCGATCGATCGCCACCTGCGATTTTTCCGAAAAATCGAACTTCCATGGTGTTTTTCACACCCCAACTCAAAACCAACACCCCCAACCTCCTAAACACCACTCAAACATGAGTTAAGCTCCATAAAAACACTTAAAACCAACATTTTGATTTTAACCCAAAAATTTCCAAAACCCAAAGCCAATTAAAACCCCAACCAAAAGCTACCAAACTACTATCAAATCGAAGCCAAGGACGAGGGGAAGATGAATACCTGATTATCTTCGAGGAACCGGCCTCCGATCCAAGCCACCCGCGATTTCTCTTCCAAGGGAGAAAGGGGAAAAGGGTTTGGGGCGATGGAGAGAGAGAGAGAGAGGGAGAGAAATGGATTCCAATGACGGAATCCCAAGTCCGACTGGTATATATAGCAAAAATGCTCCGAAATACCAATACTCCCTCAATTACATCATAACTCATTAAAAATCATCTGTTTACAAAAATTCCCTCTCTAACACCAAGTCCCCAGACTGGCCCAAACATAAAGCACCCTGGACACCAAGTCCCATTAAAAACCCAATTCATAGGTTTTCCACCGAAATGAGAATACAATCTCACCCTTTGGATCCATCGATCCCAAATGCCCGATTAAGCAATCCCAGGGGATGCCAAACTGCAATTACTTCCTAATTGCCACAATTAAAATCCATCAAGGATTATTACCATACCGGGATTAACACCATTAATCTCCGGACATCACAATTATCCCCCACTAATAAAATTTCGTCCCCGAAATTGCACCGGTGTACTCCACGTAACACCAGGACTACACCAACAAAACAAAGCAACAATCCCGATTCTGAACCATATTAGAATCGAATTAACAACCACGAGAACACCCATCTCGCACCAAGCTAAAAATAGAGCAAACGCCAAAACTAATACAAACCCGAAAGATAACAACATACCTCGACGTGAATCGTCCCACAAGTCAGTTCACCAAAACTGCAAACCAACCAAATCTCCATTGGTTCTGACAAAGATATCATCCCGTGATATTCACCACCTGCCCACGATGCTTGACACGCATCGTCAAGATGGGGACCACTAGCATACAACAGTATACTCACAAAAGAAACCAGTCTTCGTTTCCCAGTCCATCTCCTCCAAAGGAGTAGTTGCATCACTTGCAACCTGGACCGGGTTACCCACGGTCACTGATCCACACAAAATACATCACCGAGGATGTTTACACCGGTGTGTTCCAAAAATCATATCTTGGCCCCGACACACCATCAAGACTCCACAAGGTCTCGAGTTCCACAGGGGACATGCAAGGCAACCAAATGCATTCCTACACACGTGTCAACCATGACACTAAACAAATCCGAATCTCGGTCATCCCTCATTTATCCTTGGATCCAACAATCCTAAAATAGGAAGGCTATCGAATTATCCAACAAGAACCACCATGGTTCCAAAACACGACAATTCCTCCTCAGGGGAAGTCAAACGACACTCACGATCATTCATCAAGAATGCATCGTGCCATCGAGATCACCGATCTCAAAGTCCCACAATCTCGCACCGGAGATTCACCATCCCAAGCAAATTAAACCAATGTTCAACAATGAACAAAAAAATAGAGTTGGCATTCGTATACACACACGGCATACCTGCCCATACACCACACAACATGCATACGCAATGCAATAGACTCGGGTATCCCAATCATACCCACATCCCAAAGCCAACTGTCAAACCTCAATTATTCTCACCCCACGGAGAATGATGGTTGACAAACCAAAACCAAAGGGTGTGATTTCAACATCACCACCACACGAACCAAAATAACGAATCTCCCCAAAAGATTCAACCGGTAGGAATCATAATACCGTCTTCCTCTCAAGGAAGAAGTCATGAATCCATGATCCTCCAATCCTCGAACCACCGTTCGGAGAACCTGGGTATATTTATACCAAAACATATCCCGGAACCCAGAAATACACAATTGGTTAGAGTAGTGCATCAATACTACCATTACCCGATCCAAAAATCCGTATACGCCATGTATACACCTTCCAACGATGCTCTGTACTAATACCATAGTACTCCAAAATCGAGCATCTCCCCGAAGACGTCTCCTCAAACGTCTCACCGAGGTAAGAAATCCATTACTCGGTCCAACATCAGTAATGCTTACCATGGCTGACTTACAATCAAACCACGACCGATGCAAGCTGTCTCCAAGACAGTACAATCCAAATCTCTCCAAGAGATAAAAAAATCAATATAGTAGTGTCACCCCACTAACTATATCTCACAAACCATTGTGACTCCCATTGCATGCCATATGCAAGGATGCTCAACTAGAGCTAACCACGACTTGTTGACACTCACGTTGGTAATACCAACAAACTTGAGCTGTCCCAGCACAAGTCCCTCAAAACAATGACGTATAACGTCCCCGTGAGGTATTCCCTACCTCAAACACCATGCCACATAAAGACTACAAGAGTCTACCATAACCCTCATCGTATCACCATACGATTCACCAAACTCGAATCCAAACGAGCATATAATGGCTAACACAAGCACACTAAAGTACTTCAATAATACCCGGCTAGAGAGTCGCTTGCCCCATAGGCTCATACCAACCTATCAATGTGACACACGTTCCATCCCGGTATACCATACCGCATAAACCATTAGAGTTGTGGGTCATCGCCCAACATATCTCTAAAACACTAAAGCACTTTGGACAACCCGGAGTCCATGCTCAATTATCATGCAATCCTAATCCATTAGGACTTCTTCCACGCCCTTAGGGTGGGTGTAACCATGTTTACTCCTCATCACAATAACAAGCGAGTAGTTTCCTCAATGACTACTCTTACCACCATTCACTTGGCCTTAGCCGTCCCAGCGAGCATACCCAAGGGTATCATTGCTCGTCAATAATATACCTCCATAATACGATGCGTACTCTCACCGGTACAATGCATCAATGATCCATCGAGCAAACCTGCTCGGCAAAAGGTCTCGTCAACTAAATACCCAGACCCTACCATGTGCCCACCATCGGCACTCAAACCATACAACCATATACATAAACATGAATGTATAAATCACCAAAATGACGCCAAGCGTCCACATAGTTATCCCAAATAACATCGTCGAACATATGACGGTACCTGTCGATACACGACATCCATAATCTCATCGTCAAACACATGACGGTAAATAATAATACACCATAATCACCATACTGATAACAAAAGTAATATGCCATACCTCATCGCTATCGAGATAGCGGAATACCTGTATCCATCGTCCACCAGCGGTACATAAGCAGCACCCATCGCTCGTAGGCGGCATAATCCAGTGCTACACACATAGCGGTATAACCCATCGCTATCGAATCAGCGGCATGATCCCTCGCCATGGAGTCAGCGGCATAAAATGTCGCTATAGATATCCGGCGGTATAAACCATCGCCAATAGAATACCCGGCGTAACCGTCGCCAATAAAATACCCGGCGTAACCATCGCCAACAAAATACCCGGCGTAACCATCGCCAATAAAATACCCGGCGGAACCATCGCCAATAAAATACCCGGCGGAACCATCGCCAATAAAATACCCGGATAATCGCGGACTCAAGAGGTACTCACACTCATGTAGTACTTTGTTCCCGATCACATCGCTACGTCATGACAACGGCATCATCGCTTCGACGTGACAGCGGCATGTATCATCGCTTCGACACGACAGCGGCATCATCGTTTCGACATGACGGTGGTACCATCGCTTCGACGTGACAGCGGCATTTACCATCGCTTCGACACGACAGCGGCATTTACCATCATTCCGGCATGACAGCGGAAATACCCTTCGCTTCGACGTATTAGCGGCATAATATCCCTCGCAATAATAATATGACAGCGGCATTTTCCTTCGCTTCGACATATTTGCGGCAAATATTCTTCATCGCTATAATACGACAGCGGCAAGTATTCATATCGCTACGCCATGCATGCAACCGTAATGCACAACCCGTATTTCAATAATTGTTTCGGCACGACAGCGGCATCATCGCTTCGACGTGACAGCGGCATTTACCATCGCTTCGACACGACAGCGGCATCATCGCTTCGACGTGCATGCAACCGTAATGCATAATCCGTATTCCCATAAACATCGCCATGAGTGTATTTTAATGCACCTCGCTCCAACATGTAGCGGCAAAGCATTAAAATCATCACTCCGATGTATACCTATGCAACCGTAATGCATAGTCCATGTCTCATAAGACCCTGCAACCACCATGGTTAGCAACACATATGCCAATGATGAACACATATCATAAACGCACATAAGCAATCATGCATAAGTATGTGCTTCTCATTCCCAATAACATGTTCTTAGGCCCTCAACAGCCCCAAAGAGCTAACCTGGCTCTGATACCACTAATGTAAGGACCCCGTGCCCTTAACCCGTAATTAGTGCATAAATCCCACAACCGTGTACATGTAACCATATATGTTGGAAAATAATCATATGCTAGGTTAGCATAATATACCGATAATAAAATTCTTCCGTTTAATCCAAGATATACCATTTCCATTTATTCCAACTAAACCATTTAGCATGCCATGTACTCCCGAGATACACTAATTACTTCTCAATTCATCTAGCAATTCCCAATTAATTGCATATCACAATATAGATGAAAAGAAAAGACATTTGCCTTTTATACAACCCATGCACACATATACGTCGCTCACAGACGAGCACCAAATGATCGTATGTGTACATAAAGTATAAAATACCATACTTCCAGATGTCGTTACCGGTGCCTCAATCCTGGAAGCACCTCCCAAGCGCGACTCGATCTCAACTCTGGATCTGAGCGTCTATCCAGCCAGCTCTGGTACCTCGATCCTGGAAGTACCTCTAATCAACAGCCCGAGCCCGACTTCAAAGCCGCTGCTACACCTGTAACACCTGCCCCAACAGAGACAGCCCCCACACGGGGTGAGCATACCAATACCACCAATCCAATAATCATAACATTGCAATTCATAAATTTTCAGAAAGTAAATGCCATAATATAAATGATACTCCCTGGATGGTAACACCCTCATCCGGGATCCCCCTGTATTGTCCCTGTTCTCAAAATAACCAAACTCATCAAATTCCCAAAGCCAGTTAATCGTCACATAGATTAACTAATACCGTTCTATTATACCAGTTCCATAATCAAAGGGATAAGAACATAATGTAAAAGACTATAGATATCGCATATATCTAACCAACAATTTCCATGTTCTTATTTCATTGCTCGCTCCACAATAGCGGCATACTAAACCTCGCGCACGCTCAACAATAGCGGCGTCATAACCGATGGTCGCCCAATGGCGACCGCATCCCGAATCATTGCTCGCTCGAAGGCGGCACTGTATGATTCCCAATATATATATATATATATATCCATTGAAGGCAAAGACCGTTTACCATGCATATCATTATCCATTTGAAGTAAATATAGTGCACCATGCATCTCAATATTTATCCAATGTAATTACCACATGCCAGACCACATGCCAGATATTGTAATGTCCATATAGTACAATTACCATACACCATGTATTCCAATGCCCATTTAATACCATTATCACAAACCATGCATATTACAGTTGCAATACTATAATAGGCTATGCTCGTACGTCCCACGTACCTTAAGTCCCCGTAGTCCAAGCCAAACCTTGCTTGAGTTCCACGCCTCTAGAAATTTGTGCTAAAACACATAACAATTCACAATCAAGAATAAGCATGTGACCACGTGCCCAAGCACGTTCATAGCTCCCAAACATATCGTCAATCCATGACGATTACTAAAATAAAAGCTCCCCGGCTAAGCATGCGTAATACCCAAATAAACCATTTTACAAGTTTAAAAGATTGCCAAGAATTCAACCGGGAATTCCATTTAATTTAATTTGGCTCCAAACAACCCATTTTAAAAGCAAAGCATTCCCATTGGAATGTAGACATTGCCCCGGAAACGGCCCCTTTAAACCTCGGTTCCAAAATCCCGACATTTTCCCAAAATTCCAAAAAAAAACACATTTTCTCGTGTGGCGATCGATCGCCGCATTTACCGCGATCGATCGCCACACCCCAGTGGCCATCCAGTGCACGCTCGCGATCGATCGCCCATCCTCGCGATCGATCGCCAACCCGCTCGCGATCGATCGCCGAGCCTCGCGATCGATCGCCATCACTGCTCATCGTCTACAAAAATTTGGATTGCTCGTCGCGATCGATCGCCCCACCTTGGCGATCGATCGCCACCTGCGATTTTTCCGAAAAATCGAACTTCCATGGTGTTTTTCACACCCCAACTCAAAACCAACACCCCCAACCTCCTAAACACCACTCAAACATGAGTTAAGCTCCATAAAAACACTTAAAACCAACATTTTGATTTTAACCCAAAAATTTCCAAAACCCAAAGCCAATTAAAACCCCAACCAAAAGCTACCAAACTACTATCAAATCGAAGCCAAGGACGAGGGGAAGATGAATACCTGATTATCTTCGAGGAACCGGCCTCCGATCCAAGCCACCCGCGATTTCTCTTCCAAGGGAGAAAGGGGAAAAGGGTTTGGGGCGATGGAGAGAGAGAGAGAGAGGGAGAGAAATGGATTCCAATGACGGAATCCCAAGTCCGACTGGTATATATAGCAAAAATGCTCCGAAATACCAATACTCCCTCAATTACATCATAACTCATTAAAAATCATCTGTTTACAAAAATTCCCTCTCTAACACCAAGTCCCCAGACTGGCCCAAACATAAAGCACCCTGGACACCAAGTCCCATTAAAAACCCAATTCATAGGTTTTCCACCGAAATGAGAATACAATCTCACCCTTTGGATCCATCGATCCCAAATGCCCGATTAAGCAATCCCAGGGGATGCCAAACTGCAATTACTTCCTAATTGCCACAATTAAAATCCATCAAGGATTATTACCATACCGGGATTAACACCATTAATCTCCGGACATCACAAATTTTATAGTGTTTAGTTGTGTATGGTGATGGGTTGGAGATTTAGGGATTTTGGTAAAATTGATAAAGTAGTGTTATTGGTGTTTTTATTGAGTTTAAATGGGGGTTTTGAAGTTGTGAAGGTGTTGGGGGTGTTGGATTTGAGTTGGGTGAGAAAAACACCATGGAAGGCAAAAACTTTTTCAAAAAAGCGCCGGTCGCGATCGATTGCGGCTTGGCGCCAATCGATCGCGACATTACGTTGAATTTGGGTGACGATTGAACAGTACCCACGATCGATCGTGAGAAATTGCTGATCGATCGCGGGGAGTCAGAAGATGTTGGAGATCGATCGGCACGGGACGTTGATCGATCGCGAATGTTTAATTTTTGGGCAGTAAGATCTCGCGATCGATCGCGGCCCCTGTTTCTTTGTTTTTCCAAACTTTTGTTAAATATAGGGATTTTGGAATTGGGATTTGTTTAGTATATTTTCATGGCAATGTTTACATTCCAATGGAAATATTACACTTTAAAATAAAATGGTTTGGGTTGAACTTTTATAAGACGTACTACTTGTTCGAGTTAATCGGTAACTCATTGAACGTAGGATTAAATGGGATGTCTTGAGTAGTACACACAATTCAGTAATTGTGATTAATCATCGTGGTAGGATGATGTATTTGGGGGTTGGATACATGCTTGTGCATGTGGTATCTCGGGTCTAAGGCAATGATTGGTTCTGGCTATGGGACTATAAGGTAGGTGTAACGTACGAGTATAGTTAATTTATTATTGTCATGTGCATAAATAATATATTGTTGTTGCAATCATTTTGATGTGCATTGAGGATTATGTGGTGCCGCTGTTGAGCGAGCAATGAGTAATGTTGTCACTGTTGAGCGAGCAATGAATTTTGATACTGCCGCTGTTGAGCGAGCGATGGGACAGGATGTGGGGATAATGTGAAATCATTAATTGAGTTGTTTATGATTTCTATAATCATTAGTGTAATGATTTAATCATATTTGATTATGAAATTGGCATGGTAAGAATGGGCATAGTTAATCAATGTAACGATTAACTGATTTTGGGAATTTGATGGTTTGGTTATTGTGAGAACAGGAACAATACGGGGAATCCCATATGATAACGATACTATACAGGGAGTATCTTTTAAATTTACAGTTGGGGTTGTTTCTGTGTGGGACAGGTGAACATGTATAGCAACAGTTCCGGAGTTGAGTTTGGGCTGTCGATTGGAAATGCTTCCAAGACCGAGGTACCAATGTTGGTATTGAGTGGTACGCCTTATAGATTAGATACACATTAATTATTCAATGCTCGTGTGTGAGCATTCCTATATGCGTATAAGGTTTGTATAAAGGTTGTTAGATTTCTCTTTTCATTTATGTTGCATGCAATTAATTACGGTGTGTTGCATGATGAGTTGAGAACATGTTAGTGTGTTATGAGGTGCATACTTATGCAAGTTGAACTGTCCGTGAATTGAACATTAAGGGAATTGATGTCAAAATTTTATAGATGACATGTTATTTCTCTAAAAGCATGTATAAGGATTTCTCTAATGGCATGAATGTATGCACTAAGATATGTGATAATGCACTAATAGCGGGTTAAGGTAGCGAGGACCTTACAGTAGTGATGCAACCGACAATTGTTGAAGCAAGTACTTGGCGGGAAGCAATATAATTTGTCGTCACCATGAGATGTGATAAGATAGTGGTAGAAGGAGATTGTTTAAATGTGATGACGAGGTGGATATGGGTGATGATAGACTGTCAAATCTTAGTCCCATTATTTATGATATTTGTTGTATTACTCGCGAGTTTACATCGTTTAAGGCCTCATAAGTGTAGTTCGAATAAAGTTGATGTTATTGCAAAAGCAGTAATTTGTATATGTGAGGGTAATGCGAAAGTCCCTAGTTGCATAGCTAACATTGTATATCTTGAATATTGTTGATCGTTCAATGATATGAATCGCTTTATGAGGGGGAAAAAGAAAAAAAAAAGGGTTCGTTTAAAATTTATGGCAAATTTTTTTGTAACATTTGTTGTTTTGACCAAAAGAATATAATATAAATTAAACATAAAATATATTTCAAATTACCTTCTTGTGTTTGGGTAACCCATGTATTTGGGCTTAGCCCGGCTATTTCTTGAGGAAGACAATGTTCCTTCTAGTTCATCTCCCAAGTAAATCCGGATGCGTATATAGTCTATAAACACTTGGAGCTAACTCTCATTTGGTTTTCATCGCATTGTTACCTCCAAATCGCCATTGAGATTTGAACTTGTGATCATTATGTTATCTCTCATATGCTTTACCGCTATGTCATACCCTTTAGAATTGGTATAATGGAAGACACCGTTGCATACTGATTTTCATAAAATTAAAAGTATTGTAAATAAGGATATTTTTTGATATTATAAGTAAAGATTTTTTTTTTATAATTGGAGATATTGTTTTATGGTCTCGAACTTGAAACTTAACCCAACTTTAGGAAACTGCCAAAAACCTGTGGCATATATATGAAAAAAAATTTGGAATATTTTGGAAATCAACCATAATCATACTGAAATTCTCACGCAGAATAAAATAATGAAGGGACTATGGATGTCACGATAGACTTTGGTCCAACTGGATAGGCCCAACCAACCCATTACAAAGTTTGACCGCAAATTTTATGAGTTCCGGGAACCCTAAAATTAATTGCCAGTTCTACTTCATGGCGGGTACCGATTTCATTTTTCGCTTGAGATTTTGTAGACATAAATAAGTACACAGCTCACGATTCCGTCGGGAATGGAAAATGATGAACGGGAAGGTGTAGTAGTGGCTGTCGCCGCCGGCGATGAAGATGATTCGGCAATGCTCGATCACGGCGGAAGAGTTAGCAAGAGATCCCTTGACCGAGTGAAAGGACCGTGGTCGCAGGATGAGGACGCGATGCTGAGTCAACTTGTGAGTAATTTCGGGGCGAGGAATTGGAGTCTTATCGCCCGAGGAATACCCGGCCGATCGGGAAAATCATGCCGCCTCCGCTGGTGCAATCAGCTTGACCCCGCCGTTAAACGCAAGCCGTTCACTGGTAATTCAGATACATCCACATTTTCATTTTTCTAAAATTTGTTTGTACTGATTTCGCTGTAATTATTCCTGATGTTTGATTCTTTATATTTTAGCTTTCATTGACAAAAGATTGGGTGATTAGGTGATGTGTTACTTGTAGAAGCAAAAAGATAGATGCTTTTCTTCTGTTTACTATCCCAAAAATGTATACTTTCCAAGAATCAAGATTGGATACTTACTTTAATAATCAACATTTCATCGTAGGTGCAAACATAAATCCCCCAACTGCTAGGAGGAAGTATTGCTGCCTGTTTGGGTGTTTTTTTTGGTATTTTCGTGTACTTCTTGTGTTACTTCTTTAGTATTAGAATGTTTGTGCTATTAAAGTTGCAGAAAAATGTGGCTTACCAGACTCTTGTGTTGGTTTCTCATTGTTTTATCATTGCTTGTAACTCAATATGTAAATTATCGGCTAAGAGAGTAGCCGCTCTTCTCTCAAAGTTGGACAAATATTTTAAACACGTATCTGAAACTAGAATCTGTTGATTATTGGTTACTTCTAGATGTTTCATCGCGTAACATTCTGTCTTCATGTAGAACTGTCCCTTTGTGCATAAATAACTTCCTACATTTCACATAATTAGGTGATATCTTCCTTTGTTACTTCAAATTACAGACAAGGATTGCATGAAAGGAGTTAGAGGCTTGCTTCTATTTCTAATAATGGATACAAAATGATGCTTGAACCTCGCATGTCCCTTTCTCACTTTGTTTTCTGTTTCTTCCAATTTTTTCAATCTTTATTGTGTCCAGGTGTTGCATGATATTTTTTATAGTTTTGATGCTTCTAGCATGAATAATTTTAATAAAGTCTGCTGCTAATCTGAGTTTTATGACATGCACCTTAATAATCTAGTGTTCCTGTTTACGGGTTATGCTGCTTATATGCTTTGATATCTTTTCGTATTATAATGGCTAGTGGGACCTTCAAATCCTTACAGATGAAGAAGATTGCATCATACTGCAGGCCCATACCATCCATGGAAACAAATGGGCATCAATAGCAAGGCTTTTACCCGGGAGAACTGACAATGCAATCAAGAATCACTGGAATTCTACATTGAAGCGGCGGTGCATGGATCTTGGGAAGCCTCAGTTGGAATCTAGCAACATGGTGGAGGATACTAGTATTGAAAAATCAAAGGCATCATCATCTGAAGGAACACCATCATGTGATGACGCCAACTTTTTCAAGTCAAATGAAGCAAAAGAAGTAATCAATTCAGAACAAATAGATGCTAGCTCCCAAGAATTGGAGAAGGCTCAATTAGAATCTGTCCAACTCATCGAGAAATCTTTTGTCCCTCCTACTCTATTCCGCCCAGTTCCTCGCATCAGTTCATTTAGTATTTATAATCTTTTCGACAGCCTGGAAAATTCAGGGTTGAACCAAGCCACAAAACCAGACATCAGGAACAGTAAATTGTTCGAGGGAGCCTATGGTGATCAATTGGTCCCTCACCAATGTGGCCATGGTTGCTGTGAAAGTCCAGGTGGGGCGGTTACTAGAGTAACTTCTTTGTTGGGCCCCGAATTTATTGATTACACGGACTCTCCATGCTTAACGAGGCATGAATTAGCATCATTAGCAGCAGACATAAGTAATGTAGCCTGGCGTAGAAGCGGGCTGGAGAACAGCAGCGTAGAAGCAATGGACAATGCGGTCAACGGATTAACTTGCAGCGGGGGTAGTTAGTAAGATTTTATAGTGGTAAGCTGCTCCTAAAATTTTACTGGTTATCAGAGTTTAATCCTGCGGTCTTTGTTGTGGCGATGCTCTTTTGTACCCAATTCTGTATTTGAGATTAAAAAAGTTACTGATTGTATCTTGTAGTGATAGAGTTTGCACCTGAGTTTGATTAAACAACACAACGGAACTCAATTTTCTGTATATACTGGTTGAAATGGAAGTTAAGAAATTACAATGAAATGAAATGCAAAACACAAATTCCCAGAGAAGATCTCTGTTTTTCCCTAGCTAGGCCAGTAACCCATTATCAAAATTATAACCGAATAATGAAGTGCTCCCTCCCCACTAACTTTTATTCTCAACCATCCCCACGTTCTGGCCCTCTCTTCTCCCGCCTTGTGTAGACAATAGGTAGTTTGGGTTTCTGGCCAATTGGGCCCTTTTGAACAATTGGGCTTGTATCATCATCCTCTTCTTCAAAACTTGACTTGTCCTCAAGGTAGGAGTCCAGGAGTCCGGAAATTGAGTAGTGAATACATCAGCATCTTCTCGTGTAGCTTCTTCCACTTTCGGTCCTTCCACATTACTAATAGTTGCAGAATCTGTTCAGCTTCTCTCTTTTTGAATCTTCGGGACACACCCTATGGTGGCTCATATTTGATGGGTAAATCCCTTCTAGTTCTTCAGGCAGACTTGCATTTACCTTCCCATTTCCTGCCAATCGCCTAGGCATAAAGCATGAATAGCCGGGTGTACTCTTGATTCCAAAGGTAGCTGCAGCTTATAAGCAACTTCCCCAATCTTCTTGATAATCATGAAAGACAGTACCTGGCAGCTAAATTCTGATAAATCGTTCTACAAATAGAGTGCTTCATATGTCAGGCCCCGAGATTTGATTAATATTAAATAAATATAATTTGGGCATTAATCAATAATTAATTTAGAATTAATTAATTTGAAGTGAAATTGACAATATTAATGTCAACTGACAATTTAATCGGAACATGACATACTTTTGAAATGGTAAAATAAACTCCGATAATATTATAGAAATAAATTATTAAAATGAAGAATTTAATTTTGTGTTATAATAGTGGATATAAATCTCAATTGTTGATTGTAAATTAATATATCAGTACACCATGTACACTTGGATGTACATAGCCCGGCTGTACTACTATATGAACGCGCATGATGCATTGTTTCATGCACTAAAGTGTGAAAACGCGCACACATCAGAATCGGATTTCAGCATCTCTGTTTCTCCCCTTCCCGCACGACCTTCGATCCTCGCCCATAAACACCGTGTGTACTCCGTCGTCCGACCACCAACCGGCGAACCAAATCCACCACCGTGTTCCTCACTCTCATGCGCAAATTTCCACACCAAGAATTCATGGTGAGAGTTTCTAAATCCATTTGATTTTCGCCAGAAAGTTTCGAGTTACGATTCTAGGGTTCAACAAGTTTCCGTTCTATTTCATTTTTCTGAGCTTAGATTAGTTCAAATTCTGTTGTCTAACACCTTTCCCTCGTCGTGGTTGCCGGAAATCGCGCATGCAAGGCTCGGTCACTTTTCACAATTGGGGGTAAGCTCGAGTTCGAATTCCAGCCTCATTATTTGTTGATTTTGATGCATTTGGAGTTATTCAGACAGAATAAAGTGTTTGCAATTGTAAGGACCCCATATACTTAACCCTTGATTAGTGTATTAATCATTAGGTGTGGCACATGCTTTCAATAAAAAGCCAATCGGGAAGCTCAGATGATACTTTACCATTGAATGGCAACTCTAAAATTTCTCTAATGATCAACGTTATAGAATCATCTCTACTAACATATAGACTCATAGAGTTGCCCATTACCATCCCATTTTGCCACTTTTCACATTGTGGACTTTTATAAAAATTTGGGCAGAGTCTCCCCATAAATTGAGCTATCCCAAAACACAAGCACATCACATAATATAATTCCCGGCCAGGGAATACACAATACTCATCAGAAAGCAGTAATACAAGTAAATTCCCAGCCAGGGAAGACACCACACATATGACGACAAAAGTGGGTTTCAACACCCACATAATACACCAATGACTTTCTTATCATTTAGCAATTCTACCTCTAATTGCATGCAACATAGAATGAAAGAGAGAAAGGCCCATGCCTTTACATACAACCCATATACAAGTATAATCGTGCTCACATGCGAGCATCATGAATATGCATAAAACCATCATGGGTATATGGGTACTCTATACGATACCGTGCTCCATCAAGCCCTGGTACCACAATCCTGGGAGTACATCCAATCAACAGCTCGAGCTCATCTCCAAAGCCATCGATGTACCTGTTCACCTGTCCCAACAGAGACAGCCCCCAACGGGGTGAGCATACCAATTCCACAATTTCATAATCAAAATGACATAATACATAATTTACGGAATGTAAATATTGTGGAACATATGTGATACTTCCTGGATGGTATCATCCTCATCATAGCGTACCCCTGTAATAACCCTGTTCTCAAAACAGATAAATCATCAAATCTTAAATATGCAGTTAATCATGATATTGGTTAACCCTAGCCAGTCTCAAATCAGTAACCTTTCATAACATCTTATTTTATTTGGCAATGATTAGTAACATTTCATAACATCATTTCATAACATCGTTTCATAACATCGTTTCATAACATCGCTTCATAACATCTTACTTAATCTAGCAATGATCATAATTCTAGATATCGTATTGAGATTTCCTTAACTTCCGATACTGGTTAATCACTTCTCTGATTAACTACGTCTCTGTTCCTATTTATTACCAATAGGGAATAAAATACAGATATCCTAGATATCTAATCAAATACCACCTTTTCATTTCTTACTTCAAGGTAACGTCATACTTTCGGTGTTTGCTCCGTAGCAACCACACCTCATCATTTGCTCGCTTCATAGCGGCACTAAGCATTCCACCATGTGAATCAACATAACGTAACCAAGTCCCGATACCATCATAGTAAAACATATCGTATATCTTAAATCATGCATCATACTTGTAAAACATCATTTAAACTATGCTCGTACGCTAAACGTACCTTAAATCCTCGAAGTCCGAGTCAAACCTTGCTCGAGTTCCATGCCCCGAGGAACGATGTGCTAACACGATAAATAATTCACAATTATTTATGAACATGTAACCCATGCCCAAGCACATCCATAACCCTCAAAATATCGTCAACACACGACAATAAATCATTTAAAAGACCCGGGGCAGGGTACATGCAGGGAGGGAAAACGAATGCGACATATCGAAAAATTGCCCAAGAACATCGTCAATAATTCGAACCCTAGCATCACGATTCGAACCCAACCAACCATAATAAATCATCTAAAACATGTAATAACAATCTCTAACATGAACCATCAACCCATAGCCAAAACCCCCAAAATCGAAATCAAATCCTCACCAAAATAGGGCAATTTCGAACCATACATCTCAATTTGATCCCAATTAAGCATCATAATTCATTTAAACATGGATAAATCGAATAACAACAAGAATCATCATCCTCATACCAAAAACCCAAATTTTCGAAACCCTAAGTCACGAAATCAGTGTTCAAATTCGAAACCATAAGCAACAAATTTTCGACCCATGAAAGTATGAAATCATCGTCTCAAAAGCAGCATAAAAACGCCCCAAAAACATCAGAAAAATCGTACCAAAATCATACCAAAATCGCGCCCCAAAATCGGATGAAATCCAGTTTTTGAACCCTACGCTTTTCTGGCAAATCCGAGCTCGATTCTTGACCAAACTTCAAATTGTTGGTACGTATAGAAGCGCCTGGAAGAGACGATCACGGCGGCGGGTCGGACGCGCCGAACGGCGGCCGGACGGCGGCGGGCGAAGGCCTTTTCTGCGCGGTGGTCAAAGGGGATCGAGATGTGCGCGCGGGAGGAGAGAGGAAGAAAGGGGGAAAAATGGTTCCGATCATTAAAATCTCGGGTTCAACTGGTATTTATAGCAAAAATACCCCGAAATACTAATATCCCCACAAATACATCATGATTCATTAAAAATCATCTGTTTTCAATAATTCTCTCTCTAACTCAAAAACTCCCTACCGGTGCCCACACACAGCACCCGAGATTCTGAGTCCTACTAAAAACCCAACTCACAGGTTTTCACCGAAACGAGAATACGATCTCAACCTCGGGATCCAACGATCCCAACTACTCAAATAGACGAGCCCAGAAGGCCCGACACCTCGATTAAACTCCAATTCGCCACGTAAAACAACTTTACGGGTTATTAACACTCCGGGATTAACACCTATAATCCCTGGTCATCACATTATCCCCCACTAAAAGAATTTCGTCCTCGAAATTAGCACCGGTGTATCACGTAACACCCAGGCTACACAACAACCTGAAGCCATAACCTCGATTCCTGACCATATCAGAATCGTCTTAAAAACCTTGAGAATACCTCACATCAAACTCTGAAACAGAGCGACATAACAAAACCAACACCAACTCATCACCCAAGAGGCAAAACGTACCTCGATGCGGTTCATCCCAAAAGTCAGTCCCTCATGACTGTAAAACAACCAATACTTATGACCGTAGATCGGACAGTCATCCTTCGTTCTAATACCACTAGTAAGAACGCATCATGAATGACACCTCAACCGTGAGAATGTTGACCTCGTGTCAACTCTGAAGTGGAATAGACTTCCAAATCCATCATAACGTCAAAAAGCGTCAGCGCAACCCAACGCTAACAATCCAAAAGCAGTTAGTCAACTGAAACTGCGAGGATCTGAATCGCTCCCGATTCCATCGTAGATATCATTCAATGACATCTCTTATCATGACTCACGATGTCTAACATACATCGTTACGAGGGAAACATTGGCATACCACGGTGTACACATACCAAGCCTGGTTCCACTTCCAAACCTCCTCCATCAAATGATCAGTCGCATCATTGCAACTCAACTTGGGCAACTCACGGCCACAGATTCACATAAAAGACATCTCACAAGATGTCCACCTCCGGATATCCTAAGAATCACATCCTGATCATAAATAAACGATCGAGACTCCTCAGAGTTTCAAATTGAAAGGACATGCGATAAACCCAATGCATTCCAAATACATGGATTCCCAGGCCAAAACGACGACTCGATGACTCTCTTGTTGGTACTTCAACATCATGAGCTGTCCCAGACAAGTCTCACCAAGATTTAAACATAAACATATATACCTTTCAGTGAGGCATACTCAACTTCAACTTCAAATGACGTGGTGACTACCAGAGTCCACCACAATCCACCTCATATCACCTTACTATTTGCCAAACTTGGTTCCAACGAGCAGTATAACGGCTCTAGCAAGCCCATCATGGTGCTGCACACACGCGGCAGACAAACTAGTCGCTGCCCTCACCAGGTTCACCTCAACCTATCAATCAGATGGACGTTTCCGCACGGCATACCATACCATGGGAAGAAAATCAATAGAGTAGTGGGTCTTTACCCAACATTCCTCCAATGCTGAAATACCCTGGACACTCCAATGTCCCCATGTACTTAACATAACCTGATCCTACTTCCTTAGGACCCATCTTACATTCTCATGGTTGGTGTGACCATGTCTACCATATGTCCCATCAATAGCAAGCGAGTAATTCCTCCACGATTACTCCTGTCGTCAAAAACATGGCCAAAAGCCATTCCAACGAGCCTACCTCAAGGGTATCACCACTCGAAATACGATTACTTCAAACAATTTCTGCGGTACAATCACATGTACAGTGCGTCCATCCATTCCTCGAGCAACCCGCTCGGTATAAGGGCCACGTTAATCGGTGACGCACACACCACCTTGTGCCCGACATTGGCACCCAAGGCATACAACTGAAAACGTATACTCAACGCATTGTTCATCGTAATGATGATGCATGTCTAATAAGACATCTCCTACACTATCGTCATCGTCATCCTGTGACGACACAGGCCAACTCATGGTATCTAAGGCATTGCCAACTAGTGACAATACATGTCAACAATGACATCTAAACAACCCAGTCAACTCGTGACGGTCCATGCACATCAGCGTATGTCATCCACCATCATGCTAGTAAAATAGGCATAATAAAACATGTATATCAACGCAATACAGCTACAATAAAGCTAATAGAATAGCAATATCTCGTACCTCATCGCTAACAAGATAGCGGCATACCTGTCTCCGTCGCTAGATAATAGTGCGAAATCAGCACTCATCGCTCGAAGGCGGCATAATCCTGTGCTGAGTACATAGCGGCACAATCCATCGCTATAGAATCGACGGCATGATACCTCGTCATATAATAAGTGGCATGAAACCTCGCTATACACCTGAGCCTGAATCATCGTCTACATAACAGCGGAAAGAGGCATCGCTATCAACATATCTGGTGGCACCAATCATCGTCAATCCTCATAGAAGAATGAGTCATCGTAAATCCACATAATAGCGGAATGGGACATCGCTATTAACATATCCGGCGGCATAAACCATCGCCAATCCTCGTAAAAGAGTGTGTCATAGTAACATAGCGGAATGAGGCATCGCTATCATCATATCCGGCGGCATAAATCATCGCCAATCCTCGTAAAAGAGTGTGTCATAGTAACATAGCGGAATGAGGCATCGCTATCATCATATCCGGCGGCATAAATCATCGCCAATCCTCATAAAAGAGTGAGTCATCGTAACATAGCGGAATGAGGCATCGCTATCATCATAAACATCATCATAATCATCATATCATCTTTACTCATCATAAACATCATCATAAACATCATATTCACATATATACTCACAACAAACTATGTTAATTAGAAATGGGACTGTCCCGGTTCCATTATGACAGCGGCACAATTGGCCCCCTCGCTCGACATAGCACATCGTATGATACCCATCGCTACGCCTTGATAGCGGATGTATCTCTTATACAGCGGATGATACCCGTCGCTACACCTTGATAGCGGATGTACCCCATCGCTCAGCGGATGATACCCATCGCTACACCTTGATAGCGGATGTACCCCATCGCTCATCAGCGGATGATACCCATCGCTACACCTTGATAGCGGATGTACCCCATCGCTCATCAGCTATGTGAGCGGCAAGACCTTCCTCGCTTGCCCATAATAACCACCGGACATTCAACCATTCTAAGTAACATAGTGAAACATACATTATCATCTTGTAACATCATCATCATATAAGCATCATCATCTTATAGCATCATTATCTTAGAGATAAAACAGTAAATGTACGAAATCATAGTTGAGTAAGCTTGCTGGTTATTCATTAACTTCTTTTCATTTTCCCTAGTTCATATTCATGCATATGGGCATCTTACCCTGTGGCATCTTACCACCTTATAAACATCATATCATTCTATAAACATCATATTAACATCATCATTACTTATCATAGTCGTCATCGTAAACGTCATATCATCTTCATTTATCATAACATCATCGTAAGTATCTTGTCATCTTTATTCATTATAAAATCATCTTCACCGTGAACTTACTTATCATAACATCATCTTAAACATCTTATCACTTTTTCATTCATTAAACACATCATCATGGCATCGTAAATTCTCATGCAGTCATAGTATGATCATAATATAGGAGTATGGCCTCTTACCATATGGGCATCTTACCACATCATAACATCGTATCACATCATCATAATCTCACTTGTCATAAACATCGTCATCATAGCATATTCGTCATAAACCTACTTATCAAAATCATTATCATCATAACATTATCATCATAATCATCATCATCATAAACATCATAAATACTTATGCATCCAATGCATAGTCAAAGTTAGGAGTGTGTTACCGTCCGATGCCGTACGCTTCTTACGTACTTTCCTTGCTTGAACATTACATGAACAAACACATTAGTATATTCAATAATAATTGAGACCATACCGAAGTAATCCACTGTCGGTTGTCTACCCAGTCTGTCCTCAGACAATACGTCATATCTTTCTTTTCCCTGATTTTCTTCCAAAATCAGGTTCCTCGGCACGTAGCATATAGAGTGTTAGACATCACTATGAATGTCATCCTATCGTGTTCCACACGATTCCTGCAACCACAATGGTTAGCAATACCACTTTTCATAACATAAAAGCACATAAACAATTAGTCAGGTCGTATAACATTAATGCCATCATGCATAAAGATGTGCTATCAATAACTTCCTAGGCCCTCAACAGCCCCAACGAGCAACCACTGCTCTGATACCACTAATGTAAGGACCCCATATACTTAACCCTTGATTAGTGTATTAATCATTAGGTGTGGCACATGCTTTCAATAAAAAGCCAATCGGGAAGCTCAGATGATACTTTACCATTGAATGGCAACTCTAAAATTTCTCTAATGATCAACGTTATAGAATCATCTCTACTAACATATAGACTCATAGAGTTGCCCATTACCATCCCATTTTGCCACTTTTCACATTGTGGACTTTTATAAAAATTTGGGCAGAGTCTCCCCATAAATTGAGCTATCCCAAAACACAAGCACATCACATAGTATAATTCCCGGCCAGGGAATACACAATACTCATCAGAAAGCAGTAATACAAGTAAATTCCCAGCCAGGGAAGACACCACACATATGACGACAAAAGTGGGTTTCAACACCCACATAATACACCAATGACTTTCTTATCATTTAGCAATTCTACCTCTAATTGCATGCAACATAGAATGAAAGAGAGAAAGGCTCATGCCTTTACATACAACCCATATACAAGTATAATCGTGCTCACATGCGAGCATCATGAATATGCATAAAACCATCATGGGTATATGGGTACTCTATACGATACCGTGCTCCATCAAGCCCTGGTACCACAATCCTGGGAGTACATCCAATAAACAGCTCGAGCTCATCTCCAAAGCCATCGATGTACCTGTTCACCTGTCCCAACAGAGACAGCCCCCAACGGGGTGAGCATACCAATTCCACAATTTCATAATCAAAATGACATAATACATAATTTACGGAATGTAAATATTGTGGAACATATGTGATACTTCCTGGATGGTATCATCCTCATCATAGCGTACCCCTGTAATAACCCTGTTCTCAAAACAGATAAATCATCAAATCTTAAATATGCAGTTAATCATGATATTGGTTAACCCTAGCCAGTCTCAAATCAGTAACCTTTCATAACATCTTATTTTATTTGGCAATGATTAGTAACATTTCATAACATCATTTCATAACATCGTTTCATAACATCGTTTCATAACATCGCTTCATAACATCTTACTTAATCTAGCAATGATCATAATTCTAGATATCGTATTGAGATTTCCTTAACTTCCGATACTGGTTAATCACTTCTCTGATTAACTACGTCTCTGTTCCTATTTATTACCAATAGGGAATAAAATACAGATACCCTAGATATCTAATCAAATACCACCTTTTCATTTCTTACTTCAAGGTAACGTCATACTTTCGGTGTTTGCTCCGTAGCAACCACACCTCATCATTTGCTCGCTTCATAGCGGCACTAAGCATTCCACCATGTGAATCAACATAACGTAACCAAGTCCCGATACCATCATAGTAAAACATATCGTATATCTTAAATCATGCATCATACTTGTAAAACATCATTTAAACTATGCTCGTACGCTAAACGTACCTTAAATCCTCGAAGTCCGAGTCAAACCTTGCTCGAGTTCCATGCCCCGAGGAACGATGTGCTAACACGATAAATAATTCACAATTATTTATGAACATGTAACCCATGCCCAAGCACATCCATAACCCTCAAAATATCATCAACACACGACAATAAATCATTTAAAAGACCCGGGGCAGGGTACATGCAGGGAGGGAAAACGAATGCGACATATCGAAAAATTGCCCAAGAACATCGTCAATAATTCGAACCCTAGCATCACGATTCGAACCCAACCAACCATAATAAATCATCTAAAACATGTAATAACAATCTCTAACATGAACCATCAACCCATAGCCAAAACCCCCAAAATCGAAATCAAATCCTCACCAAAATAGGGCAATTTCGAACCATACATCTCAATTTGATCCCAATTAAGCATCATAATTCATTTAAACATGGATAAATCGAATAACAACAAGAATCATCATCCTCATACCAAAAACCCAAATTTTCGAAACCCTAAGTCACGAAATCAGTGTTCAAATTCGAAACCATAAGCAACAAATTTTCGACCCATGAAAGTATGAAATCATCGTCTCAAAAGCAGCATAAAAACGCCCCAAAAACATCAGAAAAATCGTACCAAAATCATACCAAAATCGCGCCCCAAAATCGGATGAAATCCAGTTTTTGAACCCTACGCTTTTCTGGCAAATCCGAGCTCGATTCTTGACCAAACTTCAAATTGTTGGTACGTATAGAAGCGCCTGGAAGAGACGATCACGGCGGCGGGTCGGACGCGCCGAACGGCGGCCGGACGGCGGCGGGCGAAGGCCTTTTCTGCGCGGTGGTCAAAGGGGATCGAGATGTGCGCGCGGGAGGAGAGAGGAAGAAAGGGGGAAAAATGGTTCCGATCATTAAAATCTCGGGTTCAACTGGTATTTATAGCAAAAATACCCCGAAATACTAATATCCCCACAAATACATCATGATTCATTAAAAATCATCTGTTTTCAATAATTCTCTCTCTAACTCAAAAACTCCCTACCGGTGCCCACACACAGCACCCGAGATTCTGAGTCCTACTAAAAACCCAACTCACAGGTTTTCACCGAAACGAGAATACGATCTCAACCTCGGGATCCAACGATCCCAACTACTCAAATAGACGAGCCCAGAAGGCCCGACACCTCGATTAAACTCCAATTCGCCACGTAAAACAACTTTACGGGTTATTAACACTCCGGGATTAACACCTATAATCCCTGGTCATCACAGCAATATATTGGAGATTTTGTATAGTGGAAGTATTGGATTGCATGTTGAATTTGGTTCGAGTTTTGTCGAGGTATTGGCGTGATATTACTATGGATACGAGTTCGATTTTCAGTTTCCAGATTTGATCATAAATGGATTTAGTTCATTCGTAGGTAATGAATTAACATGTTGAATTACAGAAAATGGGATAAAAGATTAATCTGTGTTAATGTTATAAATTTAGCTATCATGAACAAATTTAGTGGGTTGAACATGATACTACCTAAAACATATGATGAGATAGGATGTTGCAAAAGGATCGATAGTTACGTATGGATTTGAAACCCAATATTGTTTTCTTACAGTTTATTAATTGGTGTTCAAACATATATGAGCTACAAAGGTTATTTGAATAACTTAAATATATTAAGTAATCCTTTTATAATGAGAGTAATTGAACTACTGCTCGAACTATGTATCTCTTGGAATATAAGAGTAACTGTAGTACTATATACGAGTGTTGCTGTGGAAATAAGTTGCTAATCTTTCTAAGTATTAATGAACAGATAGAATCATAAATAAATAGCAACTAATTAAGGAGTCATATTATTCAAACTTGAAAAGTTTAAACATATCAATACTAGGAAATATATAATTAAAATAAGACAAAAACCAAGAATTTATCTTATTGCGGTAACAAATATTTCTAAGCAGTTTATCAAGTCATTTGAATTCTATTTAAGTAAAGTCATGAATCGATTGTGTATATTGATTTCCTGTATGAAATGCCATTGAAGTGATCGAAGATATCGTGATTGGACAACTAGGAATAAGATATGTTGCGATCGATAACATACGATAGGTATCTGTATTATTTGATACATGATTTGCTGAACTTACGTGACTTAAGTGAAATTACTTGGCTATGTGATTTTACTTGAATTATGAGCATTCATAGTTGATATATCGATGTATGAAAATAAATATTTTGTTAACACACATCTTTTTCAATAAATGTACATCGATATATGGCTTCCACGTTGGACATATTGAGTTGCATTATATGAGATTATGATATTGGCATGATGCATTGACACGCATGGACATTGGGCACGTCATGTTGATCCTAGCGATTCTTTCGTTGATATCATTATCATTTTTGTGATGCCCGGGAATTAATGATGTTAATCCCGGTATGGTAATGATCTTCAATGGATTTTAATTGTGGCAATTATGAATTAATTGCGGTGTTGGGACACCCGAGGATGTTAAATCGGGTATTTGGGATCGTTGGATCCAAAGGTGGAGATTGTAATCTCATCGTGGTGAAAAACCTTGGAATTGGGTTTTTGGTATTTGAGGTCCGGGGTACTTTGTATTGGGGCTGATATTGAAAATTGAGATTGGAGAGATAATTATTGAAAACAGATGATTTTTAATGAGTCATGATGTATTTGTGGAGGACTTGGTATTTTGGAGCATTGGTACTATATATACCAAGTGGACTCAGTGTTCCGTCATTGCACGGAATCTCCCCTCTCTCTTCTCTCTCTCACCACACCCAAACCCGATTTCCCCTCCCCTTTTTCTTCCCTTGGAGAAAATAGCTGGAAGCTCAGCTCGGGAGCCGGATTTCTCGAAGAAAAGTTGGTAATCTTCTTCCCTTCGACTTTACCTTCGTTTTGACTATGGTATTGTAGATTTTTGTTGAGTTTGGGGTTGGTCATGGAAATTGGGGGTTTTGGTTAAAAATTCAAAGTTGAGTTTTTGGTATTTTAATGGGTTTTAAATGGTGTATTGGAGGTGTTGAGGGAGTTGGGGTGTTGCTTTTGAGTTTGAGTATGAAAAATGATAAGTAGGGTTTTTACACTTATATTGCTATAAATTTATATGCATTTTACTATGATTCTTGGATAATATTATGCGTTTTCGTGTTGTTTTATGTATGTTCCAGGACTAAAGGTCCAAATGCATAAAAATTGAGGAATTTAGCTTAAAATGATGAAAAAAGACCAAACCGAGCACAACCGGATATTATCGAACATGGATGAAATATTATATTATAATATATGATATTATAATACATGAGATCAGATTATTAAAGAGGAGTTACGTGAAAGGAAAGAAGAGTTACGGAGACTAAAAGAATCAAGTGTTAATCTGATAAGCATGAAGAAGTCACGTAATTATTTACGTGAGCGAATTCACGTGAGTAGATAGCAAAACGGATATCAGAGCTAGAGACGTGAGGGAAGAGGGGATTTTCGAAAGAGAAATTCACATAAATCCTGTGAAGATCACGCACGTACAGAGAAGAAATAGGAGGTGAATATTTGGTGAGAAGAGGAGAGTTAGGAGACGGGAGGAGATTGAGGAGAGTTAGGAGACGGGAGGAGATTGAGAAGAAGCAGGAGTTTACGGAAATAAAAGGAACAGAACCGAGATAGTGAGCCAGAGAATCAGATAGAGAGAGAGCAACAACGAGAATTCAAAGACGTGCAGAACGAAAAATAAAGAAACGTACAGAGGAGAAGGAGAGTGACGCACGGACGAAGCTAAAAGGAGGCGAGCATAGAATAAGAACAAAAAAGGAGAAAACAAGAGAAACGTGAGAAGATAAGAACGAACAGAAGTGAGCAGATTGAGAAAAGATATTTACTTGAACAGATTGGAACGAACGATATCAGAAGTAACGAGAGGAGAAGTGAGCAGCAAGTGTCGTGAGAGGGGAGGAGATTCAGAGTTGGATAGAGGAGATATCATAAGAGGTTTTTTTACAGATTTGAACTGAGAGAATTCTTCAGAAGTGGGAGATATACAGGGGAGCATAATAAAAACAGATTTTACGAAGAGGAGGAATTACGGAGAAGAGAGGAGATAGTTACGGGAAGTTGGCGACCATATCTGAGCAGATTATAAAAACAGAAGGGACGATATCTGATAAAGAGGGGAGTGACATGCGAGAAGATCGACGTAGATAGCAGATATACGCACAATCATAGGGTAGAGAAGGGACGCCTCATCCAGCTTCCATCTTCACTTCCATCACCCTCCATATACACGCCCCTTCTTCCAGAACCACCACTCACCTCACGCCTTCACCCAAAACCCATCTCACGCCATACACCTCCATCTCAACACACATCCAGCCCTCTTCACCGTCCATCATACCACCTTTCACCCTATGATTTTGGGACATCTCCAACAAGGCGATTAAAGCGACGATCGAGAAGGAAGCAAGAGAAGGAGCGAGAATCTACAACCGGAGTCAACGCTGGGAGTTTATTCATACTTTTAAACTTTAGTTTATTTTTATTTTGATTATATCATGCTTGATTGTTGCAAGACATGTTTGAGTATTGATATTTATTTATGAGTATGAACTAAGTTTATTTATCGAGGCTAGGCGAACCTTTGTTACGAACCTTTGATTTGATGATTTAATGATTGAATTCTTATAGTTCTTTGCGTATGTTTTATGTTCTTCATGCTTTAGAGGTTAATCACCTTTGAATGATTTTAGTATTATAATTGAGATCGAGAGATGATTTTATGATACTGAATTAATAACTTATAACATGGATTTCAGACCGAGATCGATAGATGGCGTCAAATACATGCGTGATAGCCATAGATATCTAGTAATTGAAAGCTAGGAGTTTTCATGGATATGCAATATTGAGTTGTTAAATAAGTACACGAGAGTGACTTATTGCAATTTGATATTAGGTTAATATAACTCGAGATTGTATATTAGATAAATTTGGAGAACTCGTCACCTTAGAAATATTTGGATATTCAATCGAGAATTGTAGGGATTGCATTGGTGAGCCGACGTCTCGATAATCGTTTCTTGTGGATTTTTCTCGTTTACTTTGATTGACTTGGTTGGATTAGTAGTTAATTTTAATTAATGAGTAGTTTAATTATTTAATTACTTTTTGTAGGTTAAATATAGTTAAAAGTGTCTTATTTGGTCCTTACTTGTTAGTCTTTGTGGGTTCGACAATCCGTATTCTTCCTATCTATACTAAACTTGACACCATACACTTGCGGTAGAATCGCTAGAAATAACTGTTTAAAATAAAAGCGATCATGTTTTTGGCGCCATTGCCGGGGACTAACTTTAGTAATATCATACTAGGTTCTTTGACTGTAATTTAACCATTGTTTTTGTTTCGTTTTCTAAATTTTCGGAAAAAAAAAATAATAATTTATATTTTGGTTTTTGTTTTGTTTGTCTTGTGAGGTACTTCGAGATGCTACATCAACAAGCATTCACAAGATTTGGCCAACAACCATCCGAGCCGTTCTATGCAGCGTGGGAGAGATTCAACGATTTGGTAAGCACGTACCGGTATAATGACTTTCCAAACTACACTCGTCTGCAATATTTTTTCAGTGGTTTGGATGCGGATACACAATGATGGATATTCAACGGAGCTTTGGCAACTGGTAGTCCTTTGGTTGATAGAGATGAAGACAATGTATTGCACTTGTTTAATGACATGGCAAACTTCGACTACCGGTGGCATTGAAATCCTTCACTGCAGGGTTGGAGCCACCAATACCCACCAAAGCCTCGCGACCCTCATTTTACAGACCCACCACTTGAACATCAGGGAGAGACGAGTGACAGTTCTGCGGAAGTCAGTGCTCATTTAGAGGATACGTTACTCAGGTTTATGGCATCATGTGAGACAACGATTGAAAGTCAGACCAACTCAATGCGTCATCTGGAGCAGCAAATGGTGAGCCTCATGGAAACCTTATCAACAAGTTACTCAGGTTTTGGGACTCCCGGGGATTTTAAATCCAGTTTTTGGAGTCGTTGGATCCGAGTGATGAGATTGTATTCTCATCGTGGTGATAACCTTGGAATTTGGCTTTTGGTGGAATCTGGGGTCCGGAGTAGTTTGTACTGGGGCTGGTGATGGAATTTGAGTTGGAGAGATAATTATTGAAAACATATGATTTTTAATGAATCATGATGTAGTTGTGAAGGTATTGGTATTTTGGAGCCTGAGTGCTATATATACCAAATGGACTCGGTATTCCGTCATTGTACGGAATCATTTCCCTCTCTCCTGTCCCTCACGCCTCTTTCCCTCACCCCAAACCCTTCCCCTCTTCTTCTCTTGGAACAAATCGATGGGGGCTTGTCTTGGGAGCTCGATTTCTTGAAGAAAGGCTGGTAATCTTCTTCTCCTCACCTTTAGCTTCGATTTGATTATGGTTTTGTGCTAAATGGTTGAGTTTTGGGTTGGATTTGAATTTGGGGGTTTTGGGTTAAAAATCTAAAATGTTGATTTTAGTATTTTTATTGAGTTTTAATGGTGTATTGGAGGTGTTGAGGAAGTTAGGGGTGTTGGTTTTGAGTTTGGGTGTCAAAAACACCATGGAAGCTTGAATTTCTCGGAAAATCGCAGTTGGCGATCGATCGCCGAGGAGAGGCGATCGATCGCGACGTGCAGCTGTAAAAATCGGTGACGATGAACAGTGCAGGCGATCGATCGCGTGGTTTAGGCAATCGATCACGAGCAGCTTGGCGATCGATCGCGAGGATAGACGATCGATCGCGAGAAGGCAATTTTGCCCACTGGACAGGGGCGATCGATCGCACTGAAAGTAGCGATCGATCGCCGCCCGTATGATTTATTTTTTTTGGAATTTTGGAAAACTGTCAGGATTTTGGAATTGGGGTTTGAGTAGCCCGTTCCCGAGACAATGTCTACATTCCAATGGGAATGCTATACTTTTAAAATGGATTGGTTGGAGCCAAATGTTTATGAAACGGAATTCCCGGTTGGATTTTTGGCTATCTTTTAAACTTGTAAAATGATATATTTTGGGTATTATGCATGCTAGCCAGGGGGCTTTTATCTGGGTAATCGTCATGGATAGACGGTAGTTTTGGAATTGTGAACGTGCTTGGGCACGTGATTGCATGCCTATGTTTAATTGAGAGTTATTTGCATGTTAGCACTTAACTCATCGGGTCGTGGGATTCAGGCAAGGTTGGACTCGAACTACGGAATGATAAGGTACGTATGACGTACGAGCATAGCCCTTTTATATAATTGCAATTGTTGAGTGCTTGGTACACTGTATTGCAATGAATGTGTATGGGAATGCATGATATATGGTATTAGCAATAAATGTATATGAAAATGCATGGTTTATGGTAATTGCTACAATGGATATATATGCATTGGGAATCATATGGTGCCGCTTTTGAGCGAGCAATGATTAGGATGTCGTCGCCTATGAGCGACCATCGGTTATGACGCCACTGCTGTTGAGCATGCCTGGGAATGAAATGCCGCTATTGTAGAGCGAGCAATGGAATAGAACTGTGGAACCAAAAGTGAGATATATGGAATATTTGTAATCATTGTTTAATGATTTGATGCTATTCATTATGATATCGATATATGGCTAATGGATATGTTAATCAATGTAATGATTAACTGGCATTTGAGAATTTGATGGTTTCAGTGTTTGAGAACAGGGACAGTACATGAAACCCCGGATGAGGATGATACCATCCAGGGAGTATATTTTGTATTTCATAGCATTTACATTGTTGTAAATTATGAATTGTATTATCGTGATTATTGGATTTGGGATATTCGTATGCTCACTCCGTGTGGGGGCTGTCTCTGTTGGGGCAGGTAATTAGGTACATCGATGGCTTTGGAGTTGAGCTCGAGCTATGGAATGGAGGTGATTCCAAGGATTGAAGTACGGTATTGAGCACCGTATTTTATACATCTGATACACGCATACCTATTTGATGCTCGTATGTGAGCACTATTACGTGTATATGGCATGTATAAAAAGGCAAGGACCTTTCTCTCTTAATTTATGAGTAGCATACAACTATTTATTGAATTACTAAATAAACTGAGAATATGTTAGTGTATTATATTGGTGCATGAGATGCATGTGGACTTGGTTGGGGAAAACTAGACATCATATGGAATAATGTGAAGAATTTTTATTACATGCATGATTGGCTATGATGATAAGTGGTTTTTCCCCTACATGTATGATTGTATGCACTAATGGCATGGATTAATACAATAATAATGGGTTAAGGGCACGGGGTCCTTACATTAGTGGTATCAGAGCAGTGGTTTGCTCTTTGGGGCTGTTGAGGGCCTGGAACATGCTGATAGGAATAGGTAGCACATATTTATGCATGATAGTAGTTAGTGTTCTGTGACACAACTATTTTCCTTATGTGAATTTATGATATGTGATCATAGTGGAACAATTATATGTCATGACATCTATGGAATCATAATATAACCTGTTGATTATGATTGTGAGTTGTGGCACAGGGACAGCCCAAGGGAGCATTTTGAAATGCATTGGAATACAGGAAGTATCTTGTACTCATAGTTTATGCATTTACTCATTATAATCATATTGTGGTGAATATGGATTATCATATGCTCATGGTTTGGTATTGTTCCTGTAGGGACGCTATGACACGAAAGGCTAAGGCCATGGTTGAAAGACACGAAATGGTAACCTGCATTTTATATAGATCATGGATTATGCATTGTGGTTGCATGTATATATGTGATGCCCGGGGATTAATGGTACTAATCTCGGTGTGGTAATAATCCTTTATGGATTTTTAATTGTGGCAATTAAGAATTAATTACGGTTTTGGGTCTCCCGAGGTTGTCAAATCGGGCATTTGTGTTCGTTGGATCCAAAGGTTGAGATTGTATTCTCATTTTGGTGGAAAACCTATGAGTCGGGTTTTTGGTGGGACTTGGAGTCCGGGATGCTTTATGTTGGGGCTGGTATGAGGATTTGATGTTGGGAGAGAGTTTTTGGAAACAGAGGATTTTTAATGAATCATGATGTATTTGTGGAGGTATTGGTATTTTGGAGCATTTTTTGCTATATATACCAGTTGGACTCGAGATTTCCGTCATTTGGCACGGAATCACTTCTCTCCCTCTCTTCTCCCTCTCTTATCGCCCAACCCCTTCTTTCCCTAACCCTCATCCTTTCTCCTTAGAGAAAAATGACCGGAGGCTCGGTTTAGGAGCCGGATTCTTCGAAGATAAGTTGGTAATCTCCTCCCCCTCGCTTTTATCTTCGTTTTGATTGTGTTTTGGTTGATTTTGGTTGAGTTTTGGGTTTGGGTTGGTTTGGGTGATTTTGGTGAAAATCATAAATCTTTTGGGTTTGTTTTAATTTGAGTTTAACACCCTTGTTGGAGGTTCTTGTGTGTGGTTTTGTTGTGAATTTGAGTTGGGAGAAGTTGGGGTGTGATTTGTGGAGGTTTTAAGCTTTCAAAAATGGAGATTTTTGAGTTGCAGGGCATGGCGATCGATCGCCCGAAGCAGGCGATCGATCGCATGCGAGCAGTAGGCTTTTCTTTGAGGTAGCGTCGATCGCCACTTTTGAGCGATCGACCGCCTCGCGCCAGTAAGGTCTGGCGATCGATCGCTATATCGAACGATCGATCACCAAGGGGGCTAGCGATCGATCGCCAGGTATAGCGATCGATCGCCAGCAGGTGATTTTTGTTTTTCTTGGCTTTTTCGTGGGATTTTGGATTTGCGACTTAAATGGTCGACTCCCGGGGCAATGTTTACATTCCAATGGGAATGCTAGACTTTTAAAATGGTTTGGTTGGAGCCAAGTTAAATTAAACGGAACTCTCGGTTGAGTTTTTGGCTATCTTTTAAACGTTTTAAATGGAATATTTTTGGGTGTTATGCATGCCTAGCTGGGGGCTTTTCTTTTGGTAATTGTCATGGATTGACGATGGGTTTTGAGGTTGCTAACGTGCGTGGGCACGTGATTGCATGCTTTTACTTGATAGTGAGTTGTTTATGTGTTTTAGCACATATTTCTCGAGGCATGGAACTCAAGCAAGGTTTGACTTGGACTACGGAAACTTAAGGTACGTGTAACGTACGAGCATGACCTTAATTATATTATTGCAATTATTGTGCATGAGATAGATGATTGGTAAGGATTTGTAGTCGTTACATATATATGGTGTCTTGCAACAATTGTGCATGAGCAAACATCGGTAAGTGATGTCGCTACTTTTGAGTGGGCGAGGAAATGTGACCTCTGGCTAGATATCTAGGATATCTGTATTATATTCCTCTATCGATATTGAATTGGAACAGGGACATAGTTAATCAGTATAATGATTAACAGGATATTTGGAATTTGATGATTTTGGTTGTTTTGAGAACAGGGACAATACAGTGGGATCCCGGATGAGGATGATACCATCCAGGGAGTATCATATATTTTCATGGCATTTACATTTTGTAAATTATGAATTGTAATATTATGATTATTGGATTAGTGGAATTGGTATGCTCACCCCGTGTGGGGGCTGTCTCTGTTGGGGCAGGTGAAACAGGTGCTATGGTAGCTGTGGAGCTGTGATCGAGCTATGAATTGGAGGTGATTCCAGGATCGAGACACCGAAGCTCATGTGGAGCTGGACATTTTGTATGCCCTTTTTATACATTACGTATACATATGTTTATTCGATGCTCGTGTGTGAGCAATAATTATGTGTATATGTTTTGTATAAAGATGCATGGGCCTTTCTCTTTTCATTATATGTGTGACCAATTAACTAGGGAATTGCTAGATGAATTGAGATTGTGATTAATGTATTACATGGGTGCATGATGTATTAAGTGGTCTTAATCTAGGGAATCAGATATTGCATGGAATGGAATAAATGAAGCAAGAAATTTTATAGGTGGTATTGTGTGCCACGTTTACATATAGTTTCCCTTTACACGTGATTGTATGCACCAAATGCATGGCTTAATGCACTAATTATGGGTTAAGGGCACGGGGGACCTTACAATATATCAGAGTGATGATTTTAAATGCTTTGACGCTGTCACTTGAAGCGATGATAGAATACTTGCCGCTGTCATGACAAGCGAGGTGCATTAAAATACACTCATTGTGGTTATATATATATTGGAGTGATGATTTTAATGCTTTGCCGCCAAATGTTGAAGCGAGGGTGTTGTCGCATGTCGCATTTGAGCGAGGTGCATTAAAATACACTCATGATGATGTATGTCGGGATATGGAATATGCATTGTATTGCAGGTATAGAGGGAATACTTGGTGAATATCCCATGAGTCGTTGTTATGGATGAGCGATGATTTTGAATGCTTTGCCGCTGTCACTTGATGCGATGATAGAATACTTGCCGATGTCATATCGTAGCGAGGAAAGAATATTTGCCGCCAAATATTGAAGCAAGGGTATTGCCGCATGTCGCATTTGATTGAGGTTATTCGATGCCGCTGATATGTCGAAGCGAGGGGTATTAATGCCGCAGTCATGACAAGCGAGGTGCATTAAAATACACTACCGTAACAAGACTAGGGATCCGCTATTCTATTGGTGATGGTTCATACCGCCGGGTATTCACAGCGATGGTTCATTCCGCTATTCTATTGGCGATGGTTTATGCCGCCGGGTATTCATAGCGATGGTTCATTCCGCTATTCTATTGGCGATGGTTTATGCCGCCGGGTATTCATAGCGATGGTACATTCCGCTATTCTATTGGCGATGGTTCACGCCGCCGGGTGTTATATAGCGATGGTATATTCCGCTACATCTATGGCGATGGTTCATACCGTCGGGTATCTATAGCGATGTTTTATGCCGCTGACTCTATGGCGAGAGATCATGCCGTGGATTCTATAGCGATGGGTTATACCGCTATGTGCGTAGCACTGGATTACGCCACCTACGAGCGATGGGTGCTGATTACATATCACTGTTGGACGACGGAGACAGGTATACCGCTATCTTGTTAGCGATGAGGTATGACATATTACTGTTTTATTAGCATTATTGTGGATGATATGCGTTGATATATGTACCGTCATGTGTTTGACGATGAGGCTACGGATGTCGTTTTCGACATGTACCGTCACGAGTTGACGATGCTATATTGAATGTCATATGTTGACAGGTACCGTCACGAGATGACGAAGACATAGTGGATGTCTATGTAGACGCGTAGCGTCGTTTCAATGATTAATACATTTATGTGTTTGTATTTAGTCGTGTGGTTTGAGTGCCAATGGTGAGCACATGGTAGTGTCTGGGTCACTAATTGACGAGACCTTTATGCCGAGCAGGTTTGCTCGAGGGATTATTGGATGCATTGCACCGGTGAGTGTACCACATCATGCAATAGAGATAAATAATTGTCGAGTAGTGGTACCTTCGGGTATACTCGTTGTAATGGCTATGGCCATGTGTCTGGTAATAGGAGTAGTTATTGAGTAAACTAATGCTTATATCAATGTGACATGTGGTGGACATGATCACACCACCCCTGAGGGTGTGGAAATATGTAGGGTCTTCCTACCTTAACATCATACTAATCACGTATTATGGACTAAACATGCATTAATAACATCTTAGGGTTCCGGTTGTAGCTTTGAGCTAATAGAATTACAGGCCAAAAATAAAATTTCAAAACTTAATAATTACATTCCCAAAAACGAATGCTAACATTATAGGTTTACACTACTCCTAGAGTAGGGACTATCAAAATCCTGTATCTTATATTCTTTCATGCTCCTTTTAGCTCACTGCCTCAACCCGACCCTTAGCCCTTCAGTCCAAAAGTGTACCTACAGGAACAACCCATCATGAGCATGTACATCATTACTTAACATCATAAATAATGGCATATAAATAATTGCATTAAAATAATAGTAACAAATACTTCCTGGTTAATCGCATTAACCCGCTTTGGTTGTCCATGTTTCATAGTCATGCATATAATCATTAGTTCTTGACATAAATGATTAAAATCATACTTCACATATATAATCATAATCAACAATGTTATTTAGAAATGGGGATGTTTCTGGTCTTGTTATGTCAGCGGAACAATTGGTCCCCTCGCTTCGACATATAGCGGTAATGTGATTACCCCTCGCTACACCTTGATAGCGGATGTAATCTCCTCGCTAGCTATGTCAGCTGTAAGTACCTTCCTCGCTTTCCCATAACAACTACGAGAACACTCAACCATTCTCAATAACATAGTTAAACATGCATCATCATCATCATCATATCATAAACATCATCATCTTATAAACATCATCATCTTATAAACATCATCATCTTGTAAACATCATCATCTTATCATAAACGTCATCATAAAATCATATCATCTTTACTCATCATAGACATCATCATCATAAACTTACTTATCATATTCATCATCATAAACATCGTAAATACTTATGCAATCATTGCGTAGTCATATTATAGGGATGTGTTTTACCGTCCGATGCCCGTACGCTTCTTACGTACCTTAATTCCAAAAAAATGGATAAGTTGAAGAACTTTATCTCCTTGAAGCTGTGGGTACCTGGGATGGTTCTACACAACCATACAAATCGATATTAGAAGCTAAATATAGTCCAATATCCAAAAATCCCATAAAATAATCAAAAACACATAATTATGTGTCTCGCGATCGATCGCTGAGATGTCCCGATCGATCGCGAGATCACACTGCCCGTTGCTAAATTTTTGCGTCTTCGGCGATCGATCGCCACTTTTGGCGCGATCGATCGCCAGCCTCACCGATCGATCGCCCAAAAGTGGCGATCGATCACCAAATGGTTATAGAGCCTACTGCTGGCTCGCGATCGATCGCCAGAAACGGGCGATCGATCGCCGATCCCTTTACATCGAAAAATCACCATTTTTGAGCAATTTTCAAGCTCTACCTCATAACCTTCAAACCCAAACTTTCCAACAATTCAAACATCATCATAACTCACTAAAACCCACATAAAACACTTCAAAAATCATATCCCAACAACATACAACACATACTCAAAACAAACCCACATAAAACACTTCAAAATCATCCCATTTCAAAACCAAACATCATTAAAACTTTAGGAAGGGTTCCATACCTCTTGAGGACTCCAAATCCTACAATAAATCTCACAAACAAAGGTTTTGTGAAGATTTCTCCTTCCACTTTTGCCAAGTTTCGAAAATGAGGAAGGGTTTAGGGTTGGGAAGTGATTTGGGGATTTAAGAGAGTGATTGGTAAAGTGAAAAATGAAGTGGGGTAAGGTGGGGTTAAAGAGTTATAGTAAAAATTGCACCCCATTAATTAACATGATGTATAAAATACCCCAACATGGTATTTTAAAAGCATTTTACAAAAATGCAACAAACTTCCACTAAATTCATATCTTCCTCATAATTAACACCCAATACAATTAAATCATGTTAACACTTCATTTTCTAACATGTATAACATGCACCCTGAAATGCAACCCCGGGTCACGCCTACCATGTGACTAAGCATTTCAACAAGATAATTAATTTCAACACATGAATCAATTATCAACATAATTCATCATATAAACATAATTAATGCCCAAATTGCAATTAATTAATTTCGGGGCATCACAATACTCCCATACTTATAAGATTTCGTCCTCGAAATCGCATGCACTTACCCCAAATGAAACTAAACATAAATAACATACCAGAAAATAGTTCCGGGTAATGCTGCATCATATGTCGTTCCGTCTCCCACGTAGCCTCCTCGACACCCCGACGATCCCACTGAACTTTGACCATCGGTATAATCTTGCTTCGTAGTCTGCGATCCTCTCGATCAAGAATTCTGATTGGTCGTTCTACGTAGGATACATCTGAGTCCAACTACACTTCAGTAGGCTGTAATACATGAGACGGGTCTGGTTCATACTTCCGTAACATAGAGACGTTAAAAACATCATGAATCCCAGATAAAGATGGTGGTAGAGCCAAACGGTAGGCCAAAGTACCGATACGCTGCAATACTTCATACGGCCCAACATACCTCGGAGATAAATTCCCCCGCATACCAAAACGAACCACACCCCTGAAGGGTGAGATTTTCAAGAAGACCTTGTCTCCCACTTGAAATTCTAGCGGTCGTCGTCGCTTATTGGCATAGGCTGCTTGCCTATCCTGGGCCGCTTTCATCTTCTGGCATATCAACTTAATCTTTTCTTCCATATCCTTTATCATACCCGGTCCTCCGACCGTTTTACTAGTCAAGTCCTCCCAATACAGCGGTGACCTACAGCGTCGACCGTAAAGAGCTTCAAAAGGGGCCATTTGAATGCTCGCCTGGTAGCTGTTATTATACTAGAACTCCACTAGTGGTAATGATTCTTGCCACGGAGTATCAAACTCCAATACACATGCCCTCAGCATATCTTCGAGCGTCTGTATAGTACGCTCAGTCTGGCCGTCTGTCTGAGGGTGATAAGCTGTACTCAGTCTCACCTCTGTGCCCAAAGCTGTCTGGAGACCCTCCCAGAAATGTGAAGTAAACCTTGGGTCTCTGTCAGACACAATCGAGACTAGAACCCCATGCAACCTCACCACATCCCGTACATATAATTGGGCCATCTTTAGATACGTGAAAGTCATACAGTAAGGGATGAAATGAGCTACCTTCGTCAGCCTATCCACGATCACCCAGATCGCATCAAATCCAGAGGCCGTCCTTGGCAAGTGGGTCACGAAGTCCATATATGCTCCCACTTCCACTTAGGTACTTCCAAGCTCTTCAGCTCGCCACCAGGCCTCTGTCTCTCCGCTTTTACTTGCTGACAAATCAAGCACTTCTTGACAAAGGTGATGGCGTCTCTTTTCATCCGCCTCCACCAAAACTGGTCGCATAAGTCCTTGTACATCTTTCTTCCACCTGGATGTATGCTAAACCTGCTGCTATGAGCACGGTGTAAGATCCCTTGACGCAACTCGGGTGCCCTCGGCACTACGCAACTGTTACCAAGTCTCAAGGAACCATCTTCTGCCACTCTGAACTTTGATGGCTGTCCTTGAAGTACTATCGATGACCATCTCTGAACCTCATCATCCGACCTCTGGGCTTTCCTGATAGCTTCAAATATGTCTGGCTCAGCCAATAAGGTCGACACTCGCACTGGCGACGTGTCTACATCGAAATCATAGCCCAGATGGCAATAAGAAGTCATCATAGCTGATATACTCATGGCATCCTCAGCAATTCTCTTCACATTCCGACTTAAGGCGTCTGCTATTAAGTTTGCTTTACCAGGATGGTACTCAATTTCACAATCATAATCCTTGAGTAAATCCATCCATCTTCTTTGACGCATATTCAATTCAGCCTGCGTGAACAAAAACTCCAGGCTCTTATGGTCCGTATAGATAGTAAACGTCGTATGGCCGCCAGTTCCAGATCATGAACTGGGTATCTGGTCTCATGAGGCTTCAACTGCCTCGAAGCATAAGCCACCACGTGCTTATCCTGCATCAACACACAGCCCAAACCCTGCAGTGATGCATCTGTGTACAAAGCAAACCTCTTATTCTCAGAAGGAATCACCAGTACAGGTGTCGTAGTCAAACGACGCTTCAATTCTTGGAAGCTTTCCTCACAAGCTTCGGACCAATAGAACGGGACTCCTTTCTGAGTCAGCTGTGTCAACGGCTTAGCGATCTTAGAGAATCCCTCGACGAAACGTCGGTAATAACCTGCCAAGCCAAGGAAGCTCTGTATCTCGGGTACAGAAGTGGGTGCAGCCCACTCCATCACAGCTTCAACCTTCCTGGGATCTACAGATATCCCGCTGCTAGATATAACATGACCCAAGAACACCACACTGTTCAACCAGAACTCGCACTTGCTAAGCTTTGCATATAATTGATGATCCCTAAGGATCTGGAGTACTGTCCTCAAGTGCTTCACGTGTTCCTCTTCGGTCCGGGAGTAAATGAGTATATCGTCAATGAAAACAATGACGAACTGATCCAAATACGGTTGGAACACCCAGTTAATCAGGCTCATAAAAACAGCTGGGGCATTCGTCACCCCAAAAGGCATGACTAAGAAGTCATAGTGCCCATACCTAGTCCTGAAAGCTGTCTTCTGAACATCATCTTCCCTTACCCAAATCTGATGATACCCCGACCTCAGATCGATCTTACTGTAGAGCCTCGTACCCTGTAACTGGTCAAACAAATCATCGATCCTCGGAAGTGGATACTTATTCTTCACTGTGGCTTTGTTCAGTTGTCTGTAATCGATGCATAGCCGCATCGAACCATCTTTCTTTTTAACAAATAGAACTGGTGCACCCCAGGGCGATACGCTAGGGCGTATATAACCCTTATCAAGGAGTTCTTGCAACTGAACCTTCAACTCCCTTAACTCTGCTGGTGACATCCTATACGGGGCACGAGAAATGGCAGACGTCCCCGGTAGTAACTCAATCCCAAACTTGACCTCTCTCGTCGGTGGGAATCCGGGAATCTCTTCCGAAAAAACATCAGCAAATTCCGCCACTACGGGCACATCTTCGACCTTTAAGTCTTCTTTCTTTTTCGTAACATCGATAGCATATATGAGATATCCCGTATGGCCTCGTTCCAATAACTGTGCCATCTTGACAGCAGATATCAACGGGATCTTTGAACGAGAACCATCCCCATAGAATGTCCACTGGACTCCCATATCAGACCTGAATCGGACAGTCCTCTGCCTGCAGTTCACAACTGCTTGATACCTGTTCAGAACATCAATGCCTACGATGCAAAAGTCTGACATTCCCAGAACGATCAAAACTGACCTTAGCTCGTTACCCTCAAAATAAATGAGGCCGTCATAGACAATCTGATCAGTAATCAAACTTCTTCCAGCGGGTGTCGAGACTACAAGAGGCGTGGGCGACGGAGAAGTGCATATGTGGTGCCTTTCCATAAAACTTGTCGACACAAAAGAGTGTGACGCACCTGTGTCTATCAATATAAAAGCAGGGTGCGTAAATAAAAGACACGTACCCGCTATCACTTCCTCCGGAGCCGCTGTAGCCTGCTCCCTGGTCAAAGCATAAACTTGCCCCTGAGGTGGCCCCATAGGCTGACCTCCATACTGCCTCGGTACAAACGGTGGCATGTGCTGCACTGCTTTGTCCGCAGGCCTCCCAGTAGAGTTCTGTTGTCCCTCCCGATTGGGACATTGCCGAGCAAAATGTCCCTTATTGCCACATACATAACAGCCTACACAGTCTTTCGTCGAATGTGGTTGCCACAAAGAGAGCACCGAACCTTCCCAAATCTGTCTCCCTGAGACTGTCCTCTTCTCGACGGGGCGTCATTCCTACGGCTTCCTTTCCAACGATTCTCGGGCCTCTTACCACTGAACCTCGAAGCCGATGTGTTCCCCCTTGGCTTGAACTGATCACTCCTCGGCTTCAAATTATCAGAAGTAGATTTCTGAGGGGGTGCTGGAGGTGGCACGGCATCAGGATATGCACCAACTCCCAGTTCGGCTAGCTCAGCCCGTGAAAGGGCGTCATCAAAGCAAGCAGGGCCATAAGTAATCACCCTGTCATATAGTTCCGCCTCAAACCTTTCATGAAAGTTCCTCATCTTTGCTTGAGTACTTGCGGCGATATGAGGTACATATCTGAGCAAAGAACAGTAATGAAGAGCATAATCTGACACAGGCATGTTACCTTGCTTGAGGTTAGTAAACTCATCTTCCTTAGCCTGTCGTGCAGCAGCTGAAAAGTAGCGGGTCAGAAACCGAGTTCTGAACAGTTTCCAATTTATTTCCTGACCCTGAGCCTCTTGCTCTATCACTGTGGTCTTCCACCACATCAGCGCCTTCTTGGCCAATTGGAACTCCGCTAGCCTTATCCATGCTGACTTAGCACAAGGAGCTGCCACAAATATCTGTTCTATCCTCTCTAACCACTCCTCTGCCAGTTCCCCTGTCTCAGTTCCTTCGAACATTGGGGGTCGGTATGTCAGAAACTGAGCCAAACTTAGCTCCCCAGGTAGTAACTGTTGCTCAGAGGGTTCCTCGCCCAAGGCTGGCGGTGGTAGGGGATTGGTACGTCCAGCACTTGCATTAACACTAACTGCATCACCCACTTCCACATTTGCTGCCGTGCTGCAAGACAAGGGTTAACAACAATACCCAAAAGCAGTTCATACAATACATCGTTAGAAACCATAACATGTTAGTACAATAGTCATATTCTTCATATGCAACATATGCACAAAACATGTTTAAAAAGAAGCACCTAGCCAACTTATTGCTAAGGCTACCCTTCACTCATTCCCGGGTTTTCTAACCACTGCTCTGATACCACTAACGTAGGGTCTTCCTACCTTAACATCATACTAATCACGTATTATGGACTAAACATGCATTAATAACATCTTAGGGTTCCGGTTGTAGCTTTGAGCTAATAGAATTGCAGGCCAAAAATAAATTTCAAAACTTAATAATTACATTCCCAAAAATGAATGCTAACATTATAGGTTTACACTACTCCTAGAGTAGAGACTATCAAAATCCTGTACCTTATATTCTTTCATGCTCCTTTTAGCTCACTGCCTCAACCCAACCCTTAGTCCTTCAGTCCAAAAGTGTACCTACAGGAACAACCCATCATGAGCATGTACATCATTACTTAACATCATAATAATGGCATATAAATAATTGCATGAAAATAATCGTAACAAATACTTCATGGTTAATCGCATTAACCCGCTTTGGTTGTCCCTGTTTCATAGTCATGCATAAAATCATTAGTTCTTGACATAAATGATTAAAATCATACTTCACATATATGATCATAATCAACAATGTTATTTAGAAATGGGGATGTTTCTGGTCTTGTTATGTCAGCGGAACAATTGGCCCCCTCGCTTCGACATATAGCGGTACTGTGATTACCCCTCGCTACACCTTGATAGCGGATGTAATCTCTTCGCTAGCTATGTCAGCGGTAAGTACCTTCCTCGCTTTCCCATAACAACTACCAGAACACTCAACCATTCTCAATAACATAGTTAAACATGCATCATCATCATCATATCATAAACATCATCATCTTGTAAACATCATCATCTTATAAACATCATCATCTTATCATAAACGTCCTCATAAACATCATATCATCTTTACTCATCATAGACATCATCATCATAAACTTACTTATCATAATCATCATCATAAACATCGTAAATACTTATGCAATCATTGCGTAGTCATAGTATAGGGAAGTGTTTTACCGTCCGATGCCCGTACGCTTCTTACGTACCTTAATTCCAAAAAAATGGAGAAGTTGAAGAACTTTATCTCCTTGAAGTTGTGGGTACCTGGGATGGTTCTACACAACCATACAAAATTAGAAGCTAAATATAGTCCAATATCCAAAAATCCCACAAAATAATCAAAAACATATAAATATGTGTCTCGCAATCGATTGCTGAGATGTCCCGATCAATCGCGAGATCACACTGCCCGTTGCTAAATTTTTGCGTATTTGGCGATCGATCGCCAGTTTTGGTGCGATCGATCGCCAGCCACACCGATCGATCGCCCAAAAGTGGCGATCGATCGCCAAATGGTTCTGGAGCCTACTGCTGCCTCGCGATCGATCGCTAGAAACGGGCGATCGATCGTCGATCCCTTACATCGAAAAATCACCATTTTTGAGCATTTTTCAAGCTCTACCTCACCCTTCAAACCTAAACTTTCCAACAATTCAAACATCATCATAACTCACTAAAACCCACAAAATAAACACTTCAAAAATCATATCCCAACAACATACAACACATACTCAAAACAAACCCACATAAAACACTTCAAAATCATCCCATTTCAAAACCGAACATCATTAAAACTTTAGGAAGGGTTCCATACCTCTTGAGGACTCCAAATCCTACAATAAATCTCACAAACAAAGGTTTTGTGAAGATTTCTCCTTCCACCTTTGCCAAGTTTCGAAAATGAGGAAGGGTTTAGGGTTGGGAAGTGATTTGGGGATTTAAGAGAGTGATTGGTAAAGTGAAAAATGAAGTGGGGTAAGGTGGGGTTAAAGGGTTATAGTAAAATTGCACCCCATTAATTAACATGATGTATAAAATACCCCAACATGGTATTTTAAAAGCATTTTACAAAAATGCAACAAACTTCCACTAAATTCATATCTTCCTCATAATTAACACCCAATACAATTAAATCATGTTAACACTTCATTTTCTAACATGTATAACATGCACCCTGAAATGCAACCTCGGGTCACACCTACCATGTGACTAAGCATTTCAACAAGATAATTAATTTCAACACATGAATCAATTATCAACATAATTCATCATATAAACATAATTAATGCCCAAATTGCAATTAATTAATTTCGGGGCATCACAAAATAAATCCTACCGGATTAGGATTGCTTTGTGGTTAAGCAAGGACACCGAAATGTCATTTGTACATTGGTAGTAGAGAAATATTGGGTAATGACCCGCTATTCTAATGGTTTGAACGGTATGGTATACCGTGATGGGACGTGTGTCACGTTGATAGATTGGTATGAGACTATGGGGGCAGCTAATTGCTAGCCAGGTATTGTTTCAATGTTATAGTGTGCTTGTTGGAGCCATTACGCTGCATGTTGGGACCGAGTTCGGTGAATCTTATGATGATACGATGAAGACTTATGGGAGACTCTCGTAGTCTCTATGTGGCATGATGATTGAGGCAGGGAATACCTCACGTGAACGTTTATATGTCTATTGTTTTGAGGGACTTGTACTGGGACAGCTCAATTTTGTTGGTAGTACCAACACGAGTGTCAACAAGTCGTTGTTAACTCTAGTTGAGCATCCTTGCAATTGGAATGCAACAGGAGTCACAATTGGAATTGTGAGATATAGTTAGTGGGGGTGACGCTACTATATTGATTTTATCTCTTGGAGGGATTTGGATTGTACTGTCATGGAACAGCTGGTATTGGTTGAGGGTTGATTGTGAATCAACCGGGGTAAGCCTTACTAGTGTCGGACTATGTGATGGCTTCGTACTTCTGGTGAGACGTCCGAGGAGACGTCTCCGGAGTAATGCTTGAGATTGTGTAGTACTATGGTATTAGTACGGAGCATCTTTAGGATGAGTATGCATGACGTATACGGGTTTTGAGTTGGTAATAGTGGCTTTGATGCACTATTATGAACCAGTTGCGTATTTTGGTTCTGGGATACGTTTTGGGCATAAATATATCCAGTTTTTCCGAACAATGGTTCGAGGTTAGAGGATCATGGATTCATGACACTTTCCTTGTGAGGAAGACGGTATTGATATACCTACTAGTTGAATCTTTTGGGAGATTCGTCGATTTGGTTGTGTAGTGTTGATGTTAAAATCACACTTTTTTTGGTTTGTCAACCATCATTCTCCGTGGAGTGAGAATAATTGAGGATTGACAGTTGGTTTTGGAATTTTGGGTATGATTGGAGATACCCGAGTTAATTGCATCGAGTATGCATGTGGTGATAGTGCTTGGGCGTGTATGCCAGTGTGGGTATACGACTGCCAGCATTTTCTTGGTACTCGTCGAGCATCGAATTTATATGCTTTGATGAATGAATCTACGGTGAGATTGTGGCACATTGAGTTTGGTAATCTCGATGGCACGATGTATTCTGAGGAATAATCGTGAAGTCCAGTTGACTTCCCCTGAGGTGGGATTGTCGTGTTTTGGGACCGTGGTAATTCTTGCTGGTCAATTCGATAGCCTCCCTATTTTAGGATTGTTGAATCCCAGGATGAACGAGGGATTGCCAGGATTCGGATTTGTTAGGTGTCGTGATTGACACGTGTGGCAGGAATGCAATTGATTGTTCTTGTATGTCCTTTCGAGAACTTGAGACCTTATGGAGTCTCGATGGTGTGTTTGGGACCAAGATATGATTTCTTGAAACACACGGATGTAGACATCTTTGGAGATGTGTTTTGTGTCTACTGGTGACCGTGAGTTGTCCGATCCGCATTGCAAGTGGTGCAACAACTCTTCTATTGGAGATGGATTGGAAATTGGGAACCAGATGTAGTTCAGGTACACTGTGGTGTACTAATGGTCACTTTGGTAACGATGTATGTTTAACATCGGTGACTAGGTCTTGGAGATATCATTGTGGCGATATCTATTTTAGAATCATGAATGATTTGTTTGGTTGCAGTTATGTTTGGTTGACTGCCTTTGAGACGGTTAGCATCGGGGAATGCTGATGCTTTTCGTGGATTTGTGCCGGTTGGAGAGGTTACTCCATTCCAGGTTTGGTACGAGGTCGGTATCCTCGCGGTTGGTGTGTCGTTCATGTTATGTTCATGATTCGACATCGTGGATCCGTTTGGATTGCGTGTTTTCAGCGTTACGTGGAGTGCGTCATGCAAATTTCGAGGACCAAATTTTATTAGGGGGGATAATTGTGATACCCGAGAATTATTGGCGTTAATCCCGGTGTAGTAATGATCCTTAATGGATTTTAATTGTGGCAATTGTGTATTAATTGCGGTTTTGGAACTCCCGGGGATTTTAAATCCAGTTTTTGGAGTCGTTGGATCCGAGGGATGAGATTGTATTCTCATCGTGGTGATAACCTTGGAATTTGGCTTTTGGTGGAATCTGGGGTCCGGAGTACTTTGTACTGGGGCTGGTGATGGAATTTGAGTTGGAGAGATAATTATTGAAAACAGGTGATTTTTAATGAATCATGATGTAGTTGTGGAGGTATTGGTATTTTGGAGCCTGAGTGCTATATATACCAAATGGACTCGGTATTCCGTCATTGTACGGAATCAATTCCCTCTCTCCTCTCCCTCACGCCTCTTTCCCTCACCCCAAACCCTTCCCCTCTTCTTATCTTGGAACAAATCGATGGGGGCTTGTCTTGGGAGCTCGATTTCTTGAAGAAAGGTTAGTAATCTTCTTCTCCTCACCTTTAGCTTCGATTTGATTATGATTTTGTGCTAAATGGTTGAGTTTTGGGTTGGATTTGAATTTGGGGGTTTTGAGTTAAAAATCTAAAATGTTGATTTTAGTGTTTTTATTGAGTTTTAATGGTGTATTGGAGGTGTTGAGGAAGTTAAGGGTGTTGGTTTTGAGTTTGGGTGTCAAAAACACCATGGAAGCTCGAATCTCGGAAAGTCGCAGTTGGCGATCGATCGCCGAGGAGGGGCGATCGATCGCAACGTGCAGCTGTAAAAATCGGTGACGATGAATAGTGCAGGCGATCGATCGCGTGGTTTAGGCGATCGAGCGCGAGCAGCTTGGCGATCGATCGCGAGGATAGGCGATCGATCGCGAGAAGGCAATTTTGCCCACTAGACAGGGGTGATCGATCGCACTGAAAGTGGCGATCGATCGCCTATGATTTATTTTTTTTCGAAAAAAAGGGAAAATGTCGGGATTTTGGAATCGGGGTTTGAGTAGCCCGTTCCCGGGGCAATGTCTATATTCCAATGGGAATGCTATACTTTTAAAATGGATTGGTTGGAGCCAAAGTTTTATGAAACGGAATTCCCGGTTGGATTTTTGGCTATCTTTTAAACTTGTAAAATGATATATTTTGGGAATTACGCATGCTTAGCCATGGGGCTTTTATCTGGGTAATCGTCATGGATAGACGGTAGTTTTGGAATTGTGAACGTGCTTGGGCACGTGATTGCATGCCTATGTTTAATTGGGAGTTATTTGCATGTTAGCACTTAACTCATCGGGTCGTGGGATTCAGGCAAGGTTGGACACGAACTACGGAATGATAAGGTATGTATGACGTACGAGCATAGCCCTTTTATATAATTGTAATTGTTGAGTGCTTGGTACACTGTATTGTAATGAATGTGTATGGGAATGCATGATATATGGTATTAGCAATAAATGTATATGAAAATGCATGGTTTATGGTAATTGCTACAATGGATATATATGCATTGGGAATCATATGGTGCCGCTTTTGAGCGAGCAATGATTAGGATGTCGTCGCCTATGAGCGAACATCGGTTATGACGCCACTGCTATTGAGCATGCGTGGGAATGAAATGCCGCTATTGTAGAGCGAGCAATGGAATAGAACTGTGGAACCAAAATTGAGATATATGGAATATCTGTAATCATTGTTTAATGATTTGATGCTAGTAATTATGATATCGATATATGGCTAATGGATATGTTAATCAATGTAATGATTAACTGACATTTGGGAATTTGATGGTTTCAGTGTTTTGAGAACAGGGACAATACAGGAAACCCCGGATGAGGATGATACCATCCAGGGAGTATATTTTGTATTTCATAGCATTTACATTGTTGTAAATTATGAATTGTATTATCGTGATTATTGGATTTGGGATATTGGTATGCTCACCCCGTGTGGGGGCTGTCTCTGTTGGGGCAGGTAATTAGGTACATCGATTACTTTGGAGTTGAGCTTGAGGTATGGAATGGAGGTGATTCCAGGGATCGAAGTACCAATGACGGTATTGAGCATCGTATTTTATACATCTGATACACGCATACCTATTTGATGCTCGTATGTGAGCACTATTACGTGTATATGGCATGTATAAAAAGGCAAGGGCCTTTCTCTCTTCATTATGAGTAGCATACAACTATTTATTGAATTGCTAAATGAACTGAGAATATGTTAGTGTATTATATTGGTGCATGAGATATATGTGGACTTGGTTGGGGAAAACTAGATATCATATGGAATAATGTGAAGAATTTTTATTACATGCATGACTGGCTATGATGATAAGTGGTTTTTCCCCTACATGTATGATTGTATGCACTAATGGCATGGATTAATACACTAATAATGGGTTAAGGGCATGGGGGTCCTTACAGTTGGAGCCACCAATACCCACCAAAGCCTCACGACCCTCATTTTACAGACCCACCACTTGAACATCAGGGAGAGACGAGTGACAGTTCTGCGGAAGTCAGTGCTCATTTAGAGGATACGTTACTTAGGTTTATGGCATCATGTGAGACAAAGATTGAAAGTCAGACCAACTCAATGCGTCATCTGGAGCAGCAAATGGTGAGCCTCATGGAAACCTTATCAGCAAGCTGCCAAGAGAATGAGACGATACCTACTATAGAAGAGGAGACGAATCAAGTTGGGTTTCATGACGATGATCACTCAAACAACCAAGTTCGGGGGAGTGATCCTACTACTGTGGAAGATTCAAGGGAACTTGAGCCTCTTCAAGAGATTGAGCCTACTTTAGAGACATTATCTGAGGCATTCTCATGTGAAGATGAGTCGAGAGTGCTGTTGGAAAAGGAAGAGACTTTCGAAGATTCTGACTTAAGCCTATCGATGGAGACATGTTCTATGCCATATGTGGATCCGTATTTCCCATGGATGCCAACATCACCTCAATATATCCTCCAAGATATGAAGCCAAGTCAAGAATCATTCTCCCATGCCTACCACTTCAAGACCATGTTGTTGGAGCGACGAGCCTCCAATGTTATATTCATGCCAATCTTGAGGAGAGAAAGGCCCTTGCCTTTTTATACATGTTTATACACATAATAGCGCTCACATGCGAGCATCAAATAGGTATGTGTGCATCAATGTATAAGATACGGTGCCCAATACCGTCACTGTGCTTTGATCACTGGAATCACCTCCATTCCATACCTCGAGCTCAACTCCAAAGCCATCGATGTACCTAATCACCTGTCCCAACAGAAACAGCCCCCACACGGGGTGAGCATACCAATATCCCAAATCCAATAATCATAATGATACAATTCATAATTTACAAAAATGTAAATGCTATGAAATATAAAAGATGCTCCCTGGATGGTATCATCCTCATCCGGATTTCCCGTGCCGTCCCTGTTCTCAAATTCCCAAGTGCCAGTTAATCATTACATTGATTAACAAATCCAATTGCCATATACCGATATCATAAACAATAATACCAAATCATTAAACCATGATTATAAATATTCCATGTATCTCACTTATGGTTCCATCTTTCTATTTCATTGCTCGCTCTACAATAGCGGCATTTTATTCTCACGCATGCTCAACAGCAGTGGCGTCATAACCGATGTTCGCTCAAAGGCTTAGGCCGTGTTGATAATCCTGAGCTTAAGAGATTACAGTACCAAAAGTTCAAAATGAATTATACATATTCCTAACAAAAGGTACCAAATTATAGTTTTACTCTACTCATTTTAGAAACTATACAAAAAGGAAAATTCTGTTCTGCTAATCATGTAGCACTCCTTACAGCTCAGCGTATCAACCCCAACCCTAGTTCTCAATGTCAAAAGCACCTACAAAGACAACCCCCAACACATGAGCACATCATAGTTCATATCAATCATAATATGAATGTAAAGCATAAATGCATAAATCATAGGCATAGGATACTTCCTGAATTTTCAATGCATTTAAAACGCTCATTTTGGTTGTCCCTGTACCATAACTCATAATCAAATCAATATATGATATTATGGTTTCTTTAAATAAATGTCATGACATAACTTCACTTCTTAAATCTTTACTTCAATCCTTAGTCAGTTTATCATCAGTGTATTTTAATGCCCCTCGCTTCATAACTTTAGAACAAGCGGTCCTCCCCTCCCTCGCTTCTTCATACAAGCGGTATTTCTATCCTCGCTTCGTATGGTAAACCTCGCCTCCATGTGCAAGCGGACCTACACCCCTCGCTCCACATTTTTAGCGGTATTATAGCGGTAATCATTAAAATCATCACTGTGATAACCGTGACTCGTGGAATCCACACCAAATGTTCCACATCATACATATGCAACAATAATGCATAACAACATGTATCATACTCATAATGCACAACTCGCATTTATCGTATGTCAAATAATGAATACATAATACATGTTACCGTTGGGGTGCCCGTACGTCGCTTACGTACCTTTCCAAAATATTTTCAGTTGCAGGGCTCTATCCCCTGCGTTGTGTGGCTACCTGTGATGGCTCTACACAAGTGTACAACACAATATTAGATGCCTCATTACGATCCAATATCAAAAACTAAACAAAATATAACAATTATATTTTCAACATTTTGTGTCTCTCGATCGATCGGTCCCTCAAGCTCGATCGATCGAGAAGACACCTTAATTCAATGCCCATGTTTCTGCCTCACTCGATCGATCGAAATGGTATCACCGATCGATCGAGAACCTTAAGAGATCGATCGGGAAAACCACCAATCGATCGAGCCCTTTTCTTAAAAATACTCTGCCTCGCTCGGTCGATCGAGAAGGAATTCCGATCGATCGAGCTACCCTGTAAAAACGCGATTTCCAGAATTACCAAACACCCCATTTCATACCATCCAGTCTAGCATATAAGACATACAACATGCTTGAACAAACATGCTAAGAGCTACAAGGTACTACCGTGCACGTATTCAAATCAAAGTTCTACCCAAACTTAAACCCACATGTATCAAAATCGCCCAACTTTATCATTACTCACCCAACTCTCCAAAAGAAACAGAGTTATGCAATTCTTTATCCAGATTTTCGAGCACTTCCTTTCATACCAACAAATCTACCACATAACACATATAACTTGCTCAAACAAACATGCTAGGAGCTTCATAAAACTTCTATGTAAGCACTTAAATCAAAGGTTTAACAAAACCTAAGCTAGCATGCATCAAACTCATCACCACTAAACTCAAACCCAACCAAAAACAGAGTACAAAGTCTTACCCCCTTTTTCTCCTCTTTTGGTATGAATTATTGTACACCTTTTTACCAAGGTTTTTCCTCATCTTTCTGTAGCACTTCAGAGGCGATTTTTAGAGAAAAGGGGAAGGAAAGATGAAGAGAAGAGTGGTGATTGTGGTAGGTGATTGAAGGGTATGATGAAGCATGGGTTGGTCAAGTGGGGGAGGGGGTGGTGGCCGGTTATTGGGGGGTAGTGGGTGGCATGGGGTGTGGTGATTAATTGTGCCCCGGTATTTAGCACGATGTATTAAAATATCCTCACATGATATTTTATAGTATTTAATCAATAAAATACTTCTAATTCCAATTAAACATGCTTTACCAAAAACAAACAACACCCACCCCAAATAATCATGCCATAACCCAAATTCTCAACTTATATCACATGCACCCTGAAACGCATTTCCCCAATATTATAAATTCAACCCAATGAATTAATACCATAATCTTCATAACATAATTAATGTTTAAAAGTACATAATCATTTCGGGGTTATCACATATTTTGATCTCTCTAATACTTGTTAAACTCAAAAATTGTGTTGTTAATCCAACCAATGATTATTCTATTTCTACTAGATCATATTGTGCCTCCAAAGGACACCATTTGGATGCATCAAATCATGAAAAAACGCATTGAAACGCGAGGAGATGCAGCAATCTACTGAACCTACATAGGGCGCGATTGATCGGCCAAAGGGCGCGATCGATCGTGCCCTTTATATTTCAATTTCTGTGTGGCTCGATCGATCGAACCATTGGTTGCAATCGATCGATCCATGCAGAACTTTTCAACATTTTTTTTTCATTCGAGACGCGATCGATCAGCCAACAAACAGCAATCTATTGTGGCTTCTAGTAGACTCCAACGTATGGATTCGTTTGGTTTGATCTTCGATGCTTAATTGTAATTCAATACGCACCATTTTTTTCCAACAATCCCCCACATGAATTAAATTAATGCATGATGCAATTGAGTGCCTTCAATGAATTGTTATGATATCTGGAGAGGTAGCTTGCGGCTTTGAACCTCCCGTAGTAGTATTCAATCGGATTTACTTGACTTAATAGTGAACTTATAGTCTTGAACTATTTAGTCGTTGATGTAGACCAAGACAATTGAACCTACACCATAACAACTCTAACCTTCGTATTGGTTTCTTACGGTTGTGTCTGTTTTGGCCATGGACCACGCTTGGTTTCATAACTATTTTTCATCTTTTGAAGCGACCACACTTCGCACTCATGTAGGTGATCTTCTATATGAATATCCCGCTATACTCCAACATATTCTTATATGTCTTAGGAAGCTTTAAATGTCTTTTGCCTATCCTCGTACCCCTTTTGCAGGCTACACCCCTTATCATATGAATGGGTTTGGAGATTGATCTCCTAGGTGTTTATACCATCTCATACTTTTGTTGTCCCTTTTGAACCTAGATCTTGGGATCTCCAGTCATATAGGTTGGGTATCCACTACAAAATTTTGATTATAGGGCTTTAATCACATTCTCCTCTATAAACTATACACTTGATCTTTAAGCAAGCCTTTTATAAGCGGATCCGCAATATTCTCATTTGACTTCACATAGTCAATGGATATAACACCATTAGAGATCAATTGTTTAATAATATTATGTATACGACATATATGTCTAGACTTACCATTATACATGCTACTCTGTGCCCTTCCTGTAGCCTATTGACTATCACAATTTATTTTAATTGCAGGCTAAGGTTTTTCCCAACAAGGAATTTCTTCCAAGAAACTTCTAAACCATTCGCTTCTTCTCCCGCTTTATCCAAAGCTATGAATTCAGAGTCCAAAGTGGATCTAGCAATACAAGTTTGCTTGGTAGATTTCCACGACACTGCAGCCCCTCCAATGGTAAACACATAACCAATTGTCAACTTGGAGTCTTGCGTGTCTGATTTCCAATTTGCATCACTGTATCCTTCCAAAACAGCATGATATCTCGAATAATACAATCCATAATTCAGGGTGTATCTTAAATATTTAAGTACCCTCGTCAATGACTTACAATGGTCATTGTTTGGATTGCTCGTGAATCTACTTAGTTTGCCAACCGCGTATGCAATATCATGATGTGTACAGTTCATGAGATACATGAGACTGCCAATTATCCTTGAGTATTCTAATTGCATGACAGTGTCTCCTTTATTTTTAACCAAATGTAGATTCGGGTTACAGATGACGTGTCATTCGCGAGAAATTTCTTGAGTAATTTCTCAACATAATGAGACTGCAACACCACTCGTCCTTCGGATATCTTGGAGATTTTGATTCCAAGTATCACATCAGCTTCATCCATATCTTTCATTTCAAAATGTTTTATTAACATTTTCTTCGTCGCGTTGATGATTTTTAAGTTGCTTCCCACTATGAGCATATCATCAAAGTACAAGCATACTATTACATATGCTTTATGTGTGTTTTTTATATATACACATTTGTCACACTCGTTAATTTTGAAACCATTTGACAACATTGTTTTGTCAAATTTTTCATGCCATTGTTTTGGCGCTTGCTTAAGCCCATACAATGACTTAACTAGTCTATACGCATTTTTCTCTTGTCCGGGAACCACAAACCCCTCGGGTTGTTTCATATAAATTTCTTCCTCAAGTTCCCCATTGAGGAATGCCATTTTACATCCATTTGATGTATCTCTAAATTGTTTAGAGCAGCGATAGCGATGATCACTCTAATGGATGTAATTCTCGTGACTGGAGAATATGTGTCAAAGTAATCATGGCATTCTTTTTGTCTATATCTCTTTGCCACAATTATCGCCTTGTACTTATTGATTGAACAATCGGATTTATATTTCCTTTTAAGAATCCATTTGCATTCTAATGGTTTACTTCTAGTTGGAAGGTCTACCAATTCCCACGTGTGGTTTTGCATTATAGATTCTATCTCGCCATTAATAGCCTCTTTCCACATAGGAGCATCAAGGCTAGATAATGCGTCACTAACCAATCTTGGTTCATTGTCTAACACGTATGTTATAAAGTCAGGACCATAAGTCTTAGCCACTTTGTTCTCTTGCTACATCGTGGCTCAACTTCCTCAATAGAATCACGGTTAGCATTTTCATACATCATTTTCTTAGGGCAAGTTTCCTTTTTTACTTTACAAGGAAACCTATCTTCAAAAAATACCACATTCATTGACTCAATGATTTACCTTTGTGCACATCATCTATCTCTAATTTGTGAACCAGGAATCGATATTCACTACTATTATGTGCATATCCAATAAAATTCAATCTATTGTTTTTTTCCCTATTTTTATTTGTTTTGGCTTTGGTACTTCTACCTTAGCCAAGCACCTCCACACTTTCAAATATTTGTAAGAAGGCTTGTGACCTTCCATAACTCATAAGGAGTTTCATCCTTACTTTTGTGTAGTATTTTTGTGAGACCCCGTTATCTAATCAACAACATAAGGTGCAATTAAGAGAACTAATCATAAATAATCAGAGTAATAGGTCGTGTTGATATCCTGAGCTTATAGAGATTACAATACCAAAAGAATTTCAAAAGGGATTAGTTACATCTCTTAGTAACAGCATGTAAGACTATAGTTCTACTACACTCCTTGTAGAAACTATACAAAATGAAACTCTGATCTGCTAATCCTGTAGCACTCCTTAAAGCTCAACGTGTCAACGACGACCCTTGTTCTCTGTATTAAATGCACCCACAAAGACAACCCCCAACACATGAGCACATCATAATTCATATTCAACATAATATGAATGTAAATCATAATGCACAATCATAGATATAAAATACTTCATGTATTTCCAATGCATTTAAAACGCCCATTGGTTGTCCCTGTACCATAACTCATAATCAAATCATTATATGAAATTATGGCTTCTTTAAATAAATGTCATGACATAACTTCACTTCTTAATCTTAAATCTTTCTTAGTCAGATTATCATCAGTGTATTTTAAATGCTTCTTACTTCTTAACTTCATAATGAGCGGTACCATCTTCCCCGCTTCATTATTTCATAACAAGCGGTACATTCTTCCCCGCTAGCGGTACCTTCTTTCTCTTCATACTAGCGGTACCTTCTTCCCCGCTTAGTATGGTACACCCCGCCTCCATGTGCAAGCCTTGCTCCACATTTTTAGCGGTATAAGCGTAAGCATTAAAATCATCACTGGGATAACCCTGACTCGTGGAATACACACTCTTTATTCCATAATATAAACATGCATATCAACATGTATAATACTCTTAATGCACAACTTTGCATCTATCATGTGTCAAATAGACAAATATAAAATACATGTTACCGTTGGGATGCCCGTACGTCGCTTACGTACCTTTCCAAAATATGGTGTATTGCAGGACTCTAACCCCTGCGTTGTGTGGCTACCTGTGATGGCTCTACACAAGTGTACAACACAATATTAGATGTCTCATTACGATCCAATATAAAAAACTAAGCAAAATATGACAATTTACATTTTTCAACTTTCTGTGACCTTCGATCGTTCGGCACCTCAAGCTCGATCGATCGAGAAAACACTTAATTCGATGCCCAAGTTCTGCCTCACTCGATCGATCGAAATGGTATCGCCGATCGATCGAGAACCTTCAGCGATCGATCGAGAAATCTTCTGATCGATCAAACCCCTTCTTTAAAATATTCTGCCCCACTCGATCGATCGAGAAGGGAATTCGATCGATCGAGCTACCCTGCAAAAACGCGATTTCCAGAATTCTCGAGCACCTCATTTCATACAAGCAATTCTACCACATAAGTCATGAAATATGCTCGAACAAAAACGCCAAGGGCTTCACAAAACTACCATGTATGTACTCAAATCAAAGGTTTACCAAAAACCTAGCTAACATGCATAATAACATCTTCACAACTTCACTCCCATCCCATATTTTCCAGAAAAACAGGGCACTCACCCTACCCAGATTTTCGAACACTACATTTTACATGCTTAAATCCTTCACATAACATATGAAACATGCTCAAGGAAAAATACTGGGAGTTTCATAACAACACCATGTAAGCACTTAAATCGAAGGTTTAAAGAAACCTAAGCTAGCGTGCCATTTCTGCTTTAATGAAAACACATGCTTAAACATGCAAAACTGGTATAACCAGCGTGATTCCTTACCACTTTTGCTCCTCGATTTTTAACAACTTTTGCTCAACAAAACTCCAGATCTCTTCTCCTATGCTCAGTTGGAAAGTTGGGCGAGTTTTCAGAGAGAAAAGAGAGGGTTTTCGAGAAGGAGCAAGTGGGAAATCAACGAGTGAAAGTGCATGATTGATCAACCCATGCTGCAGGTTTCAGGGGAGGGGCGTGGGTTTGTACTGAATGGGGGGGGGGGGGGGGGTGGTTGCATGTAGGGTGGTCATGTGATGTTTAATTATATCCCGGTATTTCATACGATGTATTAAAATATCCTCACTTGATATTTTTAGTATTTAAACAATAAAATACTTCAATTTCCCAATTAAACATGCTACACCAAAACAATAAACACTCATCCCAAATAATTATGCCACAACCCAAATTCCCAACATATATCACATGCACCCTGATATAAATTTCCCCACTATTATTAATTCAACCCCACGAATTAACACCAAAATCCTCATATTAACATAATTAATGATTAAATCACATAATCATTTCGGGGATATCACAATTTTGTTTAAGATGAAGTTGGCCTACAATATTGCTTCCCCTCACAAGTTTTGGGGTAATTCAGAACTTATCAACATAGCATTCATCATCTCTTTTAGCGTACAATTCTTACGTTTGGCATTACCATTTGATTGTAGTGAATAAGGGGCAGTGGGTTGGTGAATAATGACATACTCAATGCAAAATTCTTTAAATGGTGCTCCATATTCTCCACCTCTATCGATTCGAACATTTTTTTTATCTTTTTACTAAGTTGATTTTCAACTTCATTCTTGTATTGCTTAAATACTTCCAAGGCCTCGTCTTTGCTTCTTAGCAAATACACATAACAATATCTCGTACAATCATCAATGAAGGTAATGAATTACTTTTTCCCACCTCTAGTTTCCAAAAAACTTTAGATCACATTGATCTGTATGAATTAATTCAAGAGGTGTAGTTGTTCCTTCAATCGAATGTAATGGAGCTCTCGTTACTCGGCCTCGACACAAGTCTCACTCTTATGTTTCAAGTTAACATTCATTTGAGGGAATAAGTTTAACTTCATTAATTTGTTTAGTGAACAATAATTCATGTGATGCCCCGAAATTAATTATATGTGATTTGGGCATTAATGATGGTTATGTGATTATTTATCATGGTAATTGATTTATGTGATGGGTAATGAAGTGTTAAAATGATTTAATTGAATTGATTGTCAATTATGAGGAAGATATGAAGTTAGAGGAAGTTTGTTGCATTCTTGTAAAATGCTTTTAAAATACCATGTCGGGGTATTTTATACACCATGTTAATTAATGGGTACAAGTTTAATTAAAATACCCCCCACTATACCTTTTCCCTTCACTTTACCAATCACTCTTAAAATCCTCAAATCATTTCCACAACCCTAACCTCACCCCATTTTCGAAATTATTCAAAGGAGGGAGGAGGAAGCTCCACAAAACTTTTGTTTGTGTGATCTTTGTTAAGATTTGGAGTCTTCAAGAGGTATGGAACCCTTCCTAAAGTTTTTATGATGTTTGGTTTTGAAATGGGGTGATTTTGAAGTGATTTATGTGGGTTTGTTTTGAGTATGTGTTGTATGTTGTTGGGGTATGATTTTGAAGTGATTTATGTGGGTTTTAGTGAGTTTTGATGATGTTGATGTTGTAGGAAAGTTTGGGTTTGAAAGGTGTAAGTTGGAGCTTGAAAAATGCTAAAGAATGGTGAAAAATCGCGCACCAGCAGGTGGCGATCGATCGCCATAAATGAGGCGATCGATCGCCGAAGGCCAGTGGCGAAAAACGCTACAGGCGATCGATCGCCATATTTTAAGCGATCGATCGCCGCGAGGTAAAAAGTGAGGCGATCGATCGCCTCGTACAACGATCGATCACCGCTGTTTAAAACATGAAAAATGATGATTTTTATTAATTTTTTTGTATTTGGCTATTGTTTAGCTTCTAATATTGATTTATATGGTTGTGTAGAACCATTCCAGGTACCCACAACATCAAGGAGATAAAATTCTCTAACTTCTCCACTTTTGGGAATTAAGGTACGTAAGAAACGTACGGGCATCGGACGGTAACACATTCTTATACTATGACTACGCAATAATTGTATAAGTATTAAAGATGTTTATGATGATGATAATGATAAGTAAGTTTATGATGATGTCTATGAAGTGATGATGTTTATATGATGTTTATATAATGTTACAATGTTTATGATATGGTAAGATGCCATACGATAGGGTAAGATGCCCTCGTGGTAAGATGCCACACGATGTTTATGATATGGTAAGATGCCATACGATACGGTAAGATGCCCTCGTGGAAAGATGTCACACGATGTTTATGATATGGTAAGATGCCATACGATAGGGTAAGATGCCCACGTGGTAAGATGCCACACGATGATTATAATATGGTAAGATGTCATACGATAGGGTAAGATGCCCATATGCATGACTATGAAACAGGAACAACTAAGTACGATTAACCAGGAAGTATATGTTACGATTATTTTCATGCATTTATTTATATGCCATTACCTTATGATGTTAAGTAATGATGTACATGCTCATGATGGGTTGTTCCTGTAAGTACACTTTTGGACCGAAGGGCCTAGGGTCGGGTTGAGGCAGTGAGCTAAAAGGAGCAAGATGAATATAGGATACATGATTTTGATAGTCTCTACTCTAGGAGTAGTATAAATCTATAGCTTTAACATTCATTATTGAGAATGTAATTAATTAGCTTTTGAAATTTTATTTTGGCCTGTAATCTTATTAGCTCAAAGCTACAACCGGAACCCTAAGATGTTATGAATGCATGTTTAGTCCATAATACGTGTATAAGATGATGTTAAGGTAGGAAGACCCTACAATTCACATGACCCAAATGATCATGCCATAAATGACAACACTCAATCAAATAAGTAGAACCACTCACTTTATTGCTTTCAAATTGACGTATAACCGTCATTATATTCATTTTGAAAAGGTTGTTTTCCATATAGCTCTTTCCAACAAAAACTCCATTTTTAGAGAGTATAATTTTTTCAGATTCTAAAACTAGTCTAAAACCCACCTTGACTAGAGCCGATTCGGATATCAGGTTTTTTTTGGATGTCAGGAACATGTAGGACATCTATCAAAGTCAACTTCTTTCCTGAAGTCATCTTTAGAACCACCTTTCCCAATCCAACTACCGGAGATGCAGTGGAGTTTCCCATATAGAGTTGGCGCCCACTTATTGGAGTGTATGTGGAGAACATGGCTTTGTCCGAGCACACATGTCGGGTTGCACCAGAATCGACGAACCATTCCATAGGATTGTCCACCAAGTGCGCTTCAAAGATCATAGCGGTTAACATTAGATTATTCAAGTCATGCGAGATCTGATCATGTTCGATCACATTGACTTGATCTTTTCCTTTCCCATGAATGTCTTTGTTATGACAATCATTTGCCATATGATTAGGTTTTCCACACTTGTAGCATTTACCTTTGAATCGCCTTTCCATTTTTGGAGGCCATATCGTCAAACTTTCGCTTTGATCCGGTTGTTTGTTCAGCTAGGTTAGCCCATGGTTCCATTTGAAACATACCCGCCTTTCTATCGGAAACCTTGTTGTCCTCCTCGATTCGTAGTCGAACCACAAGATCTTCAAGACTCATCTCCTTTCGTTTGTGTTCCAAATAGTTCTTGAAGTCCTCCACATAAGAAGCAATTTTTCAATCATAGCGACGACTTTGAATGAAACACTTAGACTCATTCCCTCCGCATGAATGTCATGGAAAATCACTTGTAAATCTTGCACTTGTACCATCACAAACTTGGAATCAACCATCTTGAAATTCAAAAACTGTCCAACTATGAATTTCTTCATGGCAGTATCCTCGGATTTGTACTTCTTTTCCAGCGATGCCCAAAGTTCCTTTGTTGTTTTCAGAAGACAATAAAAGTTATATAATTTATTGTCTAACCCGTTTAGGATATATTTCTTACATAGGAAGTCGCTTTGACTCCATGCATCAAGTGTCGCCCTCTTTTGGGTGTCAGTCTCTCATTCTTCAACCGTAGAAGCCTCCTTGGTTAAGGACCTTACCAAACTCAATGTGGTCAAGTAAGATCATATTTTGTTGTCACCGCTTGAAGTCGTTCCCATTGAACTTTTCAGGCCTTTCACCATGATGAGCATGAGTCATTGTTGCACTCGAAGAAGCCATTTGTTGTCATTATTGTCTTAAGATTGTAGTCCAAATTTCTCTAGCAATGTGTATCTTAGGAATGTGGTAACAAAAATAACAATGGCTTTGAAGTATATGTCGATGAGAGATTTGTAATCTCCGTCCTTACGACAATATTGCGCCGCCTCGGTGCTAACGGTTTGCTTTGGCAATTTGTCTCCCAATACAACGACTATGATTTGTGATAGGAGCACTCCAAATCACAAATCTAAAAATCACAAAGGTTTGAAAGCACTCAACTTTATGAAAAAAGAAGATAAACAAAATGCTTCAGATTTTGATCTCTTTAATACCTGTTAAACTCAAAAATTATGTTGTTAATCCAACCAATGATTGTTCTATTTATACTAGATCAAATTGTGCCTCCAAATGACACCATTTGTATGCGCCAAATCATGAACAAACGCATTGAACCATGAGGAGACGCGCCAATCTGCTGAACCTACACAGGGCGCGATCGATCACGCCCATTATATTTCAATTTTCTGTGTGGCTCGATCGATCGAGCCATGCAGAACTTTTTAATATTTTTTTCATTGGAGATCGATCGGCCAACATAAGGAGATCGACCGTGGCTTCCAGTAGACTCCGACGTACGGATTAGTTTCGTTTGATCTCCGATGCTTAATTGTAATTCAATACGCACCATTTTCTCCAACAGATTTCCTATTACATATTTCGATATCATTAAAGCAATATTCAATTTGCTAGCACCATGTTAGAGTTTAATTATATATAAACTTTAGAATAATTGTTTTATGTGACACATCTCATAATCACTATTATAATTAATCGTTCATCATCAACTTATATGACATAAATAAACAAAGTACTATTTAATATATACACATATTAATTTTATTTAAAAATTTTAATAATTATAATACTATACTGTTAAAACTTTCAAACTCAAAGTTGAACATACATTGATCTAGGCTCTAACATTTTTTTAATAACATTCCTAGACACTAATAAAAGCTCAACTTCAAAATTTTGAATTATCATGCTTAAAACAAATTTGATATCAAATAGTAAAACATCTCATTTGTATATTCATTTTCATATGAATTCAATTTAAAACAATCATAAACTGTTTTAACACATATTAAATTAAAAATAGAGACGATTACAGTTAAATTAAGGGATTGTAATTTCTCAATTAGCCTAAGGGTAAAAATAATCAGATTCAAACTACCCAAACCCCAAACCTTCACATTGTTTATTGCCACTTTTCCCAAAACATCAACAAAAATCATGTTTTCAATTAACATAACTACATCAGATTATAAGCATAGTGGTATAGAAATTTTTATACCAAGCTTTTCGGATTTCTGCTGTAACGAGTCCGAGCTCTTCCTCATGTCCAATAGTTCTTGACAGATTATTGGCGAGGCATGGTAAGGGTGAGAGTTCAGCCGATTATACGGGAGAGCATCGATGTTTTCTTCCACAGTTTATGATTGTTAGGTGTCTAAATAAGGGATAGGGCTTTTCTTAACTGATTTGGGCATCTGAAACGGATGATGGATGTGTGACATTAGGGATTCCAAAGCTGAAATTTTGGGGGGCATAGGGTGAGACTTGCGTTGACGGAGGGAGAGGGAAGAAGAAAAGGAAATTGGGTCAAAGCCCTTGGCCCAATTTTGTCTTTTTTTTAAAGTTTTATTATTATTATTTATTTATAAACATATATATGTATATATTAGAAAGTCAGGTCATTACAATATTATATATAAATAAATAGGTTTAGTTTCTTTTATAAAATATATGATTTATTTAAAGTTTTTTAAAATATTTTTGTATGATTTTGGAATATTATTCTTTTTTTTTTGTTTTAACACAAATACTTCTAGCCTATGATGTATGGACACTCCTAGAAATCACTCGGTGCAATGTTGGACAGATCTCGGACACCGACACTTCACGGACACTCATCAAACAGGTGTCGGACGCGCCACGTGGCGTGTCCTTTATTTTATTAAAAAAATAAAATCGACACCCGTGTCACATACTTCCCTCAAAATCCGACACTCTCGTACAGGCGTGTCCGACACAGAAATGACACTTTTAGGTGTTTATTGTACATTTAAAAATGTTTTGGCTAAAATGAAATTTAGATGTGCTAGTTAAACTTTTATTTTAATTGATGTAATACACATTTGTTGTTAGTATGAGTGATACTATAATGATTTCAGTGGTATACATTTATATATATATTATTTTTGAATTTGGTAAGAATTTTTTTGGTGTTATCTTTTATTTGGACGTGTTTGTTAAATTTTATATTAATTAAAGTAATATATATTTGGTGTTAGTATGAGTGATACTATGATTATTTCAGTTACATGCATTTATTTATATACTTCTTGAATTTGATAAGAATATTTTTATTCATTTTACATGGTTTTAGAATTTAAAAAATATGAATTTTAGTATTTGTAATATAGTACATGTAATATATATATATATATATATATATATATATATATATATATATATTGGCGTGTCTCAGCCATGTTGTATCCTGAAAATTTTGAAAATTCTTGTCGTTGTGTCCATGTTATGTCTCAGTGTCCGTGCATCATAGCTTTTAGCCCTTATGTAGTAACCCTTCTGGCTATATTTTAATCTTACTATAAACAGTTATTGGCTATATTTTAATATTACTATAAACAGTTATGCTGAATTACCATTAACTATAAGTGTACTTCTTACTATTAGCAAAATACAGCCCGTTTTGTAACCATCAAAACAACGTAATAGCTTTTATGTCTAACTAAGCTGGTAAGAGCTTACATTCATTTTCTTAGCCCCTTCCACTCTAAAAAAAAACAACATAAACCTAATATTATCTACTCTATATGATAAGTAAGAGTTGGGTGATGCCATCATCTTGCATCAACGGTTATACCAAAATCAAATTATCCTTTTAATTATAATCAAGTATGGTTATACAAATCAAATTATCCATGAAATTATTATTAACTTACCTGAATCTCACAACATTATTAAAATTAAAATAATTTATTCTACATAAATAATATTATAAAAATATAATAATTTTTTTTTTAAAAAAAAGTAGAGCTCAAATTAAACGGACTATCTCGACCCTTCTCTCTCTCGAGTCAAATTAAACACCTTTTTCGTTGTAAACGGTGTTTGCTTAGTTGCCGCTTCGTGTTAGGGTTTAAGGCTTTAAGCATAGAAACTCTCATAAGGATTCTCCTTTTTAGCTCTCTGTTTTTGTCTTCAGATCTAATGGCTAAAGACGATACCGCTCCATCTGCTATAGAGAGAGATCAGGTATTTCTTTTCACCCTTCTTTCTCTTGCACGCGCAAGTTTAAATGGGTTTATGTTATGGGCCTTTCATAGTTTTGGGATTTTAACATTTTTTTACGTATTTATTTGTTTAGATTCTCGGAATGATGGAAAAGGAGATGGAGTATAGGGTGGATATGTTTAACAAGTATGTAACCGTGTTTTTTTATGTTTGTAGAAATGCCACAAAGACTAATCTTTGACTGATAGCATTATGTATTGTGGTGTTTGGGATTAAAGTTTTATATTTTATTAGTATATTTTATTTATTTATGTACTTTCGGTGTGAATAGTACAGAGCTTCTTCGTATTGTATTTGTATCATGCACATTCTTGAATTTTCAGTCGGCGGTCTGACTTTTGAGCTATCCAGCTTGCTGGAGGATGAAATGCGGTGCAAGAATTGTAAATGTTATTATATCACGTTATGCGTGTCATTTATGTAGTTTCGTGGGTCTTTGCGGATGATTTATACGATTACATATTTCTTTTGTATTCAGGCTTACACACACATGTTTCAACAAATGCATTGAGAACAAGTACGTCTTTCAGATACCCAGTCGCTCCTTTGTATGAATCTTGAAATTTTGATCAGATGACAACATTTTTTGTCTCTGAGAATCCTTTGAAGTGAGTGCTTAGTGTGTTGCATACAATGTCAGGTACAAGGATTCTGAGTTAAACATGGGTGAAAATAGCTGCATTGACCGTTGTGTTTCAAAATATTGGCAGGTGATTTATTTGCTTTCAAGCCTCAGATTATGTGTGCAATGTGCTTACTCGCTGATTCATTATAAGTTTGTACAATTAATTTATTACTGTATGTTTCTTCGAAAGTTTTTTGATGCGTGAGGTTGTGAACAATGCGATGTGATGCAAAATGATGCCACCCTTTCCTTTTAGGAGTGAATGAGAAAATTTTAATGGATAGGGATTGACTTACGCATTTTATATATCATGGTAAAAAACGAAGAGGTAATGATTGTGGATAGTAGTATTTTTGTCTATGTTTTATTTTTCATATCACCTTTAAAATGTAAACAATTCCAAAATCTAGAGTTATATAAAAAAGGTAATAAAATTTGAGGAGAAAGTAGTGCTTTTATGTGAATGAGAAGCAAGATTTTTAGAACAGGGTGGTTGTCATTTGAGTCCTTTCCTAAAGGCTGCTTTTGTTTATCTGTGAACGGAAGGCCGTGTGATGCTCGTAAGTTGATGCTGTGGCTATCATGTCTAATTGAATCATTGGGGTGATTGCATATTTATTTTGAATATCTTCTGATTTATGCTACATAGCTGGTCTCTTGACCACTTTTACATGTTCACTGCAGGTGACTAACTTGGTTGGCCAACTACTTGGAAATAGTCGACCTCCAATGTAAAGGAGATATTTTTTGTCCTCGATCTTTTTTAGTTGAGTTGAATGCATCCTTATATTGTGTTGCGAGCAAACAAATAAATATTGTAGTTGGAATTATTGAACTACATATTGCAAGATGCATTGAACGAAAACCATTTGTTTCGGGAATGTGCAAGGTTTCCCATCGCTCGCTTCTCTGACATCCTGAATTATGGATCTATCCCTAGTAAGAGTGGCTTGAGAATCAAGAAAACTGGACTTTTTTATTGCACAAACTCACAAGGCCAAGAAAAAGAGAGTGAAGTTTTACAAATTCTGAAACTTAAACACAGCAATCAATTTCAATTAATCATTTGCAGGTTGAAAGTCAAAATGAGTGTGAAGCAAATCAAGGAAATGACAAAACTATACACTTTCAGATTCTGTTTCTTTTGCTTTCCAAATTTGTGGCTTCTTTGAGTGATTCTTGCGCATCATTTTCCATCCCAAGAATAAGAAGTGCAGCTGCTTGAAGATAAAGGGCTGTAGGCCAGGTTGGTGATACCACCAGTGCTTGCATAGCATCGCCTAGAGCGTCATTAGGCATTTCACTCATCAAATAAGATAAGCCACGTCGAGCAAAGACTGTTGGTGACACCATCGTCCCACCATCAATGAACTGCAAGAAACAAAATAATTGTTCAAAAGTAAGATCATCGATTCGAGTAAAACATAATACGCCCGTTGAAAAAGAGTAAGACTCAAATGGAACTAAATTTCTATAAGATAAGGCGAACGAGAAACTTGTTGTATGAGCTGGAATGGATATATTCCAGATTGCAAATAACAAAAACAATACAGATATGAAACTCACTTGTGTGTAGCAAGCGATGGCAGTGGTAAAATCCTTAGCTCGAAAAGCAGAATCCCCTAGCTTCTTGGAATTCAAGGTCTCCTGCATTTGATTTGTCCACACTTGAAAAGATAGCTGCATTGTAACATAACCTGAACATATCAGTAATCACAGTGTGATGATACAGAATGTGTCCGGTGTTTAGGGGAATATGCAAGAAATGGAATAAACCTCGTTAGCAATTCCTTCATCGTCTTTGTATCCAGCCTTGTCCAATATCTCATGTATGGCAGTAAGATCCTTTCTCAAACATGCTTCGCCCAAAGGACTTAACACCAATGGCTCACCATGGTTTGCATTTCCTTGTGAAATTCCCAGCAGAACATATGAAGGCACCTGATTCATACATTAATACCTAAAACATTACTACTCACTCAAACTAAAAGGTGATACCTGTTTGATCATACCTCGGTTTCTTTCTGAAGAGAAAGTAGAGATGTCACGAGAGACTTGGCATTCGGCCTTTCTCGTGCTTCATATTGCAAACAGCGTGTAGCTAACCGTACCAACTCGGTTCCATCATCAGTCGAAAAGTGACCCTCCAAACAAGAATCCGTCAGCATCAGAAAATTTTTCCCACGGATCAGATCAAGTGCCTAGAAGACGACAGGAGTTAAACTGGCATATTCTGTGCTTGATGAAATAAACACTCCACTTTAATTCCAAGGACAAAGGCTAAGAATATAATGAAGAATGAACAAATCCCCTCAAAACATACATGGCTTGGAGGTATGTGCTTGCCACTTAGAAGATCTAGCAGCATCGTTCCGAAACTGTAAACTACACTTTCTGGAGTCACTCTTCCTGTAAAAAGTTTTAAGTCCAAAGTTTCTTAAATGGCACAAAACGTATTGATGTCAGAGTAAGCATATATATGCACGTGTACCGGTTCTCAAGTACTCTGGAGGTGTGAAAGCTAAGTTTGTACTGTAGCTTTTGCCATCTCTACTATTCTTCATCAGGCCAAAGCAAGAGAGCATAGGATTACCATCCTATATAACAAGTATCCCATGGTAAACCAAAGGAAACATTAAATGCATAACAAATAGAGAAATAAAAATTATCCGAAGCACACTTCACCTGATCAAACAAGACTCTATAAGCGTTAAGATCATGATATAGTGCGCGCCCTCTACTACTGCAGTACTCAAGGGCTTGCGCCAAATATAATGCCACCCTCAACCTCATTGCCCATTTCATTGGTTGGTTCTCCCCTATCCCATTCAACCACCAGCATAAATCAGAACACTTAGGTACAAAGATTTAAAAACATGATCAAATCCACTGATGTACATTTCTTAATTAGCTCGAAACACAGCTGAATCAGCCCATAAATGATAGATCTTCTATAAGAATGTGCAGTATTATGCCTTAAAAATGCAATGAGATATCGAGCTCACAATGAAACAAGTGCTTGGCGAGAGTGTCATTGGGCATAAACTCTGCCACCAGCAATCTCTCCTCCCCTTCGAAGCAACATCCAATTAGATTTGCCAATCGTTCACTTCTCAGGTTCCCCACTGCCTTAGCCTCATCCTCGAAGAAACAATCAAGAAAATTGATAAAAAGAATTGCACATCGCTCACTCAAACATTGTTATTGATCTTGATTAGCAATGCAAAGTTTTCCTAAGAGAGAGACGGATGTAAAAGAAATTATAACTTTGCAACAGTGAATGCATAAATTGTCACAGACTAATGGATTAATCAAGAAAACTACAACTGAAAAAGAAACAATAAAACAATAGACTAACAATGAATTGGCGAGAATCAGGCCAAGCAGACTTGTTGAAGCGCTTAACAGCAATCCAGCGTTCATTTTCAAAAACGCCTTTGTAAACTACATTTGGAGCCTTCTCTCCATGTTCGGACACAATGTTATCTGGAGAAAATCCATTTGTTGCAGTTTTCAGCTCCTCCCAGCTGAACTCTTTGAAGATTGGCCGTGAATTTTTCTCCCCATTCTCTACAAAACTCAGAAATCCCAAGTGAAAAAAGACACTATTTTCCCACGAACACATTAAAAAACCCGATCAAGATTCAAATATATTCACGAAAACAAACTAACCCAGATCAGAGGATTCAAGAACAGATGGCTTGAGGTGAGAATGCCACCAGCAGAAAGAAAACTTCGAGCACCGTGCACCCATTTAGTATATGGCGATAAAAGTTCAGCAAAACTGATATTTTCAGCCTTCAACAAGCAGTATAATGTCAAGATTTAGCATTGGGATAAGAGGGAAATGGGATCTATGGTTTTGATGATCCAAGAAATAGTGTTTGTCCTCAAAAAGCTTTAACCTTTTTCACATTTGAAGAGCATGCACTAGTAGTCTAGTACACATTCCACTCACACTCACAATGCTGGTATGTGTTTTCTATGCTTCGATTTTCATGTATTTTGGTTGGTGAACAATTCACTTATATGTGTTTTATGCTTGAAAAATAAATTAAAATAAATACAAATAACAACATACCTTTTATTTTTTATTTTTTCTCTCTTTTATTTTTTTATTATTTTTTTTTTTTTTTGGCTTTTAGCTGACTTTCTATCTTTCTTTTACAAAATTTTAAGGGGTGTATTGGTCGTGAATTTTAATGATTTTTGTGGAGTTTAAAAATCTAGATGTATTCAATATAGACTTTTATATAATACATAAAAGTCTGGTTGTATCAAAAATAGATTTTTATAGAGTTTTTAAAAGTTATGTGGTATTCAAACTTGACATTTATTAACTAAAAAAGTCTGGAAATATTCAAATTTCAATAGACTTTTAATGACTTTTGGGGAGTTCTTTAACTATAAAAATTGAAGTATTATGTGATATCCCCGAAATAATTAATTGTAATTTGGGCATTAATTATGATTATGTGATTATTTATGGTGTTAATTAATTTAGTGTTGGAATTAATTAAAATGGCGAAATGCTTAGTCACATGGTGGACGTGACATGGTAATGCATTTCAGGGTGCATGTAATACATGTTGGGAATTTGGGTGCTAGCATGGTTTAATTATGATGGTTGACAATTATTTGGAAAGCGTGTATTTAATTGAGGTTTTGAGTGCATTTTTGGGAAATGCCTTTAAAATATCATGCTGGGATATTTTATACATCATGCTAATTATTGGGGTACATGTTTAATTATAACCCCTTTATACCCCACTACCCCCACTTTACCCTTCTCACTTTACCAAACCCCAAATCACTCTTCCAAACCCTATCCCCAATCCATTTTCAAATTTGGCATAAAGGTGGAGGGAAAATCTTCACAAAAGCTTGGTTTGTGAGATTTTTGGTGAGAATTAGAGTCCATAAGAGGTATGGATCCCTCCTTGATGTTTTAATGGTGTTTGGTTTGGATTTGAAATGGTATTTGTTGTTTTGAAATGGGTTTGTTTTGGGTTGGTATTATTTTTGGTTGGGTGTTGGATTTTTGGTAGTATTGTAGTGTTTGTTGAAGGTTTATGGTGTTTTTATGTTGTGGGGTTGATGGTATATGTGTTGGTGAAGTTGGGGAAGAAAATATGGTGCAAATATGGAGGTTTTCGAAGTGCATACAGCGGCGATCGATCGCCCAAAGCGAGCGATCGATCACGCGCACAGTACGCTCTAGTAGCGTTTGGCGATCGATCGCCACACGATCGATCGGCAGGGCTGGCGATCGATCACGCCAAATGTGGCGATCGATCGCCGAGTGTAGAAAAATTTGGGTTCGGACAGTGTGATCTCGCGATCGATCGGGGGCCTTGCGGCGATCGATCGCGAGTCACCAAAAAGTGGGATTTTGATTATTTTTGTGGGATTTTTGGTATTGGACTATTATTGGCTCCTAATATTGGTTTGTGTGAATGTGTAGAATCATCCCAGGTGGCAACACAGCCAAGGAAGTGAAGTCCTACCACATCCTACTTTTGGAAAGGTACGTAAAGAGACGTTCGGGCACCCAACGGTACATGTATCTTATATACTCATTTGAACAGGCATTGTGGATGCAAGTATATATGGAATTGTGCATTGTGGAATGCAAATACATGTTGAATTATACATTATGATTGCATATGTATATGATGATTGTTTGGTGCACATCCCATGAGTCATGGTTATATAGAGTGATGATTTTAATGCTTTGCCGCTGTCACTTGAAGCGATGATAGAATACCTGCCCTGTCATATTGTAGCGAGGAAAGAATATTTACCGCCAAATGTTGAAGCGAGGGTATTGCCGCATGTCGCATTTGAGCGAGGTTATTCGATGCCGCTAATATGTCGAAGCGAGGGGTATTAGTGCCGCTGTCATGACAAGCGAGGTGCATTAAAATACACTATTATAACAGACTATGGTTGGTGATGATGAAAGGGTGTTATGTCATGACATTTGTAGAACCATTAAATAATCTATTGATTATACTCATGAGTTATGGTACAGGGACAACCAAAATGGGAGCGTTTAAAATGCATGGGAAAAAACAGGAAGTGTTTTATTACGATTTATGCATTTACGCCTTATATTCATGTTGTGTTGAATATGTATTGTTATATGCTCATGTTTTGGGGGTTGTCCTTGTAGGTACTTTTTGGCATGAAAAGGGGGCTAAGGACGGGTTGAGGCGGTGAGCTTGTGAATAGCGCTTTTGATAAGGAATGACATGATTATTTTTGTATAGTGTCTACTCTAGGAGTATTGTAAAGCTATAGAGAATAACATTCATTTGTTAGAGAATGTAATTAATCCATTTGAAAGTCCTTAACTTGGCATGTAATTCTTAAGCCTCAAAGTCTCAAAACGAACTTTTATACTCTGATAATGCATGTTAGCTCTAATTATGTCTTTAATCCGCACTTAAGGAACTAGGGTCCTTACCTATTATGTACAAATGTAAAAAATCCAAAATTCTCCATGACTCATACCATGGATTTGGCTTGACTTTTTATTTTTAGTTTTTTTTTCCAATTTAACTAGGCCTTTCATTTAAGTCGTCCAATGGCTTCTCTTCTGCTGCATCCGTCTTCATCTCTCGCATTTCGACACATCCCTCTCCCTGTCTTCGCAAAATCCACCGCAACAGCATCACTTTCTTGCAACATCAAAAACGATTACTCAAATGGGTTTCTGCTATTTGATATGCCTAGAAATAAACACATCTATTGTGTTTAATTGTCTACAATTTGGTATATTTTGATAGATAATTTGATACATATATTGTCTAATCGTATATTTATTTGAACATAGGTGGAAGCGAAGAAAAAGAGCTAACAACGATTAATTAAGATTAATGAATGGATTAGAAATCAAGAGGAATCGAAGACGGACGCGAAAAGTCGAAAAAAGTTGAAAAAGACCGATCGATCGATCGGTAGAAGTTCCCGATTGTTCAGTGAAGTGCGAACCTTGAAAAATAAAAGTTAAGAGCTACCAATCAATCGTTCATGGACTGATCGATCGGTAGGCAAATCCAGAAATTTTTTTTTAAAAGATTTGATTTCTTTCCATACTAGGATTCTAACTCATTTCTCCTCCTCCTATAAAGACCACTTTAATCAGACTTTAGGGGACAATTAGTTAGAATACTTTATACCTAGTTTTATATTTTACTCTTCATTTTCATAGACGTCTACGAAGATCAACTCGAAGGCGGGATTGACGACCTCGACGAGTGGAGATCCGTAGTTTTCTTTTCCTTGCTTTTGTTTTTTTGTTTTTTGTTTTGATTATGAGTAGCTAGATTTTTAGTTCTTGGTTAAGGAAGATAATACCTTAGATTTATTAACTTTAGGGAGATTCTTGTTCTTTAACTATCAATTTTTATTGAATATCAATGTTTTTCTGATTTTATTGATATGATTTGTATTTGAGTATTGAATTGACGACCTAATAACTTGCATGTAATCTATTGTTAATTAGATATCGAATAAGAGATTGTTAGAGTAATCGATGAAATAGATGATAATATCCAAGGTAGAGTTGGCCAATACCAAGAATCAATTTCAATAGTTTAATCAACTTTTCTTTTAATTTCATTAGTATAATTCAATCTTCACAACCCCATCTTTATTTATTGTTTTGTTTTTATTCCGTTAACACAAAGAGTCATACCTCCTATTGGGATCGATCCCGACTCACGCTACTACATTATTGTTATTGTAAGGCCACTCTACCTTAAGTGTGGATTTAAGTGCAATAAGAGCTAAGCATGCATAAATCAGAGTATAAAGTTCGTGTTGATGCCTTGAGCTATTAGGATTACAGTGCCAAAATAAAATTTCCAAAAGGATTAATTACATTCACAGCTAAATGAATGTTAATCATATAGTTTTACGTTACTCCTAGAGTATAGTCTATACAAAAGAATCCTGACATCCTATACCAAAAACACTCCTCACGAAGCTCATTGCATCAACCCGTTCCTTAGCCCTCCACGTCAAAATGCACCTACAAGGACAACCCCCAAATCATGAGCATATAATAATCCATATTCAACACAATATGATTATAAGGCATAAATGCATAAACCGTAAATACAAAGCACTTCTTGTGTTCCATTGTATTTAAAACGCTCCCTTTTGGTTGTCCCTGTATCATAACTCATAATCATAATCAATGGATTATATTATGGTTTCACAAATGTCATGACATATAACCATTTCATTAACACCAATAACCAATCCCTAGTCTGTTATACCAGTGTATTTTAATGCACCTCACTTGTCATGACCGCGACACTAATACCCCTCGCTTCGACATATCGGCGGCATCGAATAACCACGCTTTAAATGTGACATGCGGCATTCACCCTCGCTTCAACATTTTAGCGGCAAATATTCTTTCCTCGCTACGATATGACAGCGGCAACTATTCTATCATCGCTTCAAATGACAGCGGCAAAGCATTTAAAATCATCACTCGAATATAACCATGACTCATGGGATATGCACCAAGTATCCTGTAAGTAATCCAACAAGCATGGAACGCAGCGGAATAATAAAATTTTGGATTACTATAACCGCGGATCTATACATAAGGGTTCATATCGGATAAAGGTTTACAAAAGTCTCACCCTTGTAGCGTGTTTGAGAAGATTCCACGGAGCACCACGTCCAACGATCCCGAGTCACGAGCAACACCTCCAAGGTCTTGCCTCAACGGTATCCACATGATTAATCGAAAAGGAGATTTAAGAACAAGTTGCAAGACTCGTTCTTAAACCGGAACTTGACTCACGGTTCGAAACCGATCAAACGACTGCCGTTAAACCACCAAGGAATGGCGGCGGCCGAGACTCTCACGGCGTGAAGAAGGCCGCCGAGAGTGAGCAAGTTGGAGGCTAGGTTATTGATGTCTTGGATTAATCTTATTAATCACCTTGTTAACCAATTATATATGATTTAATTAAAGGCTTTCATAAAGCCTCATGGGCTCAAGCCCATGATTATAATTTAATCCTTATAATTATTTAATTAAGACTCTTCTTAATTATTTAATTCATCCCATGAATTTAATTCCCTTTATCGATTTAATCTTTTGTGCGACCCGATAGGATCTTGTAATGTTGACAGTGACATAATATCTCATTTTACGTTACAAGCAAAGAGCGGTGTCTAGCAACACATCAAGGCTACCCAAATTACAAGAATGTCTTTGACTCGACATAACCTTTAGAATTTGTGATAATATTAATCATGTAACTTAATCCCTTTGTCCTTTGTGTTTAGATTGAACACGAGTCATGGAATAGTCATACTCGTATATTCAATCTTTATTTCTTGACCCCCAAGTAGAACTAGAATAAACGAATAAGCTCGATATCTCATATCGACTCATTCGAGCATGGCCATGCATTTTAGTTCTCACTTGATCAAGGGCCAAACACATCTCCTGTTATATAGGAGGGACAAATCCTATCTCGATCAGTCAACATCCCTCTACATAATTCGTAGTGTATCCAATAGTCGCCTTTATAGTTTACCCTGTTACGGGTAACGTTTGACAATATCAAGATACATAACTCCTTATGTTGGGATCTCTGATGATCACAAGTCGTAAGGATTACATACATTATTATCACTATGAGAATTGCATATGACAATCATATAACTATCCATGTTGCATTCTCATGGTGGGTCTGTCCAGTACATCGTTCTCTAACATGTACCCATGTGTTGATTTGATATCTCATATCAATGAACAATTCATCAATCAACACATACTAGTCTCTACGTATTATCATTATCCCTATTCATGATAATACTTGACTAGGGACATCTTTAAGAGTAATACAATATTATTCTAAGGACATTAACATATATATTAATTCACATTGCACAGTTAAACGAATAATATATAATAATGAATTACCATTCATAAAATCATAAACATTGTATGTCTTAAACAATCATCTAATGACTTGTCTTAGGGCATATCCCAACAAATCTCCCACTTGCACTAAGACCACTCAAACATATACCTAATGCCTAGAGATCTAGTATGACGATCATGCTTCTGCTGTGATAGTGGCTTCGTCAATGGGTCAGATACGTTATCATCTGTTGGTACTTTGCATATTTTAACATCTCCCCTTTCAACGATTTCTCGAATGAAATGAAAGCGCCGAAGTATGTGCTTGGATCTTTGGTGAGATCTAGGTTCCTTAGCCAATGCGATCGCTCCATTGTTGTCACAATAGAGTTCTATCGGATCTTTAATGCTAGGCACCACTCCAAGTTCAGAAATGAACTTCCTAATCCAAACAGCTTCCTTTACTGCATCCGAGACAGCAATATACTCAGCTTCCGTTGTAGAATCGGCTACTGTTTCTTGCTTTGAACTCTTCCAGCTCACAGCACCTCCACTTAGGCAATACACATATCCAGATTGTGATCGATAATCATCTTTGTTGGTTTGGAAGCTTGCATCAGTGTAACCCATTACATTGAGCTCTTCCTCACCTCCATAAATCAAGAATGTATCCTTAGTCCTTCTCAAGTACTTCAGGATGTTCTTGACAGCAATCCAGTGACCTTCACCTGGATCAACTTGATATCTGCTCGTCATGCTCAAAGCATACGATACATCGGGACGAGTACATATCATGGCATACATGATAGATCCAATAGCTGACGCATATGGAATCTTACTCATGCGTTGTCTCTCATCTGGTGTTGAAGGACACTGTTCCTTCGAGAGATATATACCATGTGTCATAGGCACGAATCCTTTCTTTGATTCTTGCATGCTAAACCTTTTAAGCACTTTGTCTATGTATGTACTTTGACTTAGGCCAAGAAGCCTTCTTGATCTATCTCTATAGATCTTGATTCCTAATACATAGGTGGCTTCTCCCAAGTCTTTCATCGAAAAGCAGTTCCCTAGCCAAATCTTTACAGATTGTAAGGCAGGGATATCATTCCCAATGAGAAGTATGTCATCTACATACAACACTAGGAAAATGATTACGCTCCCACTGACCTTCTTGTAGACACAAGGTTCATCTACGTTTTTGATAAAACCAAACTCTTTGATTCTATCATCAAAACGAAGATTCCAACTCCGAGAAGCTTGCTTCAATCCATAAATGGATCGTTGTAGCTTGCATATCTTTTCAGCATCCTTTGGATCGACAAAACCCTCGGGCTGTGTCATGTACACATCCTCGAGCAGATTTCCATTAAGGAAAGCTGTTTTGACATCCATCTGCCAGATTTCATAATCATGAAATGCAGCTATTGCAAGTAAGATCCTTATGGATTTAACCATGGCCACTGGTGAAAAGGTTTCATCATAGTCAATACCATGAATTTGTTTGAATCCTTTTGCAACCAGCCGACCTTTATAGGTTTGTACATTACCATCCATATCGGTCTTTTTCTTGAAAATCCATTTGCACCCTATGGGTCGTACCCCTTCAGGTGGATCAACCAAAGTCCATACTTGGTTTGCATACATGGATTCCATCTCAGATTTCATGGCCTCTTGCCATTTCTCAGAATCAGTGCCCATTATAGCTTGTTGATAAGATGACGGCTCATCCTCATCAATAAGTAGTAAGTCACCTTGTTGAGTCACAAGAAATCCATATCTCTGTGGCTCTCGGTGTTCTCTTACAGACCTACGCTGGGCTTGTGTCTCTTGAGCAGGTACTTCTTCCACAACAGCTTGCGGAGCCTGCTCTGTTTCCATCTCAATCTCAGGTTCAGTGTTTCTTGTGGTTGAACTTCACTAAGTTCTATTTTTCTCCCACTGGTTTTTCTAGAAATAAATTCTCTTTCAAGAAATACACCAGTCCGAACAACAACTACTTTGTTCTCGGTGGGATAATAGAAATAGTATCCTTTTGTTTCCTTAAGATACCCCACAAATAAACACTTATCAGATTTGGGTCCAAGTTTGTTAGTGGCGTGACGTCTAACGAAAGCCTCACAACCCCAAATCTTCATAAAAGACATACTAGGACGCTTCCCAGTCCATATCTCATATGGTGTCTTTTCCACTGATTTAAATGGAACACGGTTCAGTAAAAAAATCGCTGTTTCTAGAGCGTGTCCCCAAAACAATATCGGAAGATCTGCATGACTCATCATTGATCTAACCATGTCTAACAAGGTTCGATTTCTCCTCTCGGATACACCATTCCATTGTGGAGTATACGGAGGAGTGAGTTGTGGGACTATCCCACACTCCTTTAGATAGTCATGAAACTCTTGGCTTAAGTATTCACCTCCTCGATCTGATCGAAGGATTTTGATACTTTTGCCAAGTTGGTTTTGTACTTCATTCTTGAAATCTTTGAACTTTTCAAAGGTTTCATGCTTATGCTTCATTAGGTACACATACCCATATCTACTGAGGTCATCAGTAAATGTAACGAAGTATTGAAAACCACCTCTAGCTTGTGTACTTATTGGTCCACATACATCACTATGTATTAGTCCCAATAAAACATTTGCCCTTTCAACATGTCCCTTGAAAGGGGCTTTAGTCATCTTGCCCATTAAACAAGATTCGTATGTTTCATATGATTCAAAATCAAATGAATATAATACTCCATCCTTATGAAGTTTAGATATGCGGTTCTCGTTTATGTGGCCTAAGCGACAATGCCAGAGATAAGTCGGATTACAATCATTATTTTTAATCCTTTTAGTATTTATGTTATAGATAGGCATATCAAGATTTAATAAATAAAGACCATTCACCAATTGTGCACTAGCATAAAACATATCATTTAAATAAATAGAACAACAGTTGTCCTTTATTATAAATGAAACCCACACTTGTCTAAACAAGAAATAGAAATTATGTTTTGGGTAATGGATGACACAAAATAACAGTCTTTTAAAATCAACGATAAATCAGAAGACAAAGATAAATAATAATCTCCTATAGCTAATGCAGCAACTCTTGCTCCATTTCCAACTCGGAGATCAACTTCGCCTTTTGCCAACAATCTACTCTTTTTGAGGTCCTGCACATTTACACAAATGTGAGATCCACATCCAGTATCTAATACCCATGATGAAGAAGTAGATAAATTGACTTCTATAACAAAAATACCTGAAGTGGAAGTCACACTTCCTTTCTTTAGATCCTCCAGATATACTTTGCAGTTTCTTTTCCAATGGCCGGTCTCACCGCAATGGAAACAGTTTCCTTCCTTCGCTATCCCTCCCTTTGGTTTCAGTGCAGATGACTTTGGCTTAGATTTAACAAAGACCTTCTTGTTCTTCTTGAAGCTCTTAGCTTTAGTCTTTCCTTTGCTCTTATTCACAATAAGAACATTTGTAGGTTTAGACTTCTTGCTATTTGCTTCAAAAGTTCTAAGCATGCCAAGTAACTGTGGTAGTGTCTTTTCTATTTCAATCATATTGTAATTTAAGACAAATTAACTGAAGCTTTCAGGCAACGATTGCAAGATCACGTCAGTGGCCAACTCTTGGTCCAAAGGAAAACCCAGCTTCTCCAGATTCTCAATATACACAATCATCTTGAGTACATGAGTTCCAACCAGACTTCCTTCTACCATTCTACACTGGAATAACGCCTTAGAGACGTCATACCTCTCTTGTCTTGCTTGTTGTTGGTACAGTTGCTTAAGGTGCTCGATCATATCAAACGCCTCATTTTCTCATGTTGCTTCTGAAGCTCAGAGTTCATGGTGGCAAGCATAAGGCATCCAACATCAAGTGCGTCACTTTGATGCTTCTTGTAAGCATCTTTATCGGCTCTTGTAGCCGTTAGGGGAGGTTCCTCAGCAGGTAAGGGTTCCTATATGACGTATTGTTTCTTTTCTTGTTTGAGGACTATCCTCAAGTTCCTATGCCAGTCTAGGAAATTTGTCCCATTTAATTTGTCCTTCTCAAGGACCGATCGTAGTGATAAAGTGCGTGTTACGTTGTTAGTTGCCATGGATATCTACAATATAAATATGCAAAATAAGTTTATGATTTAATCATTTAACATGGTCTTATATTAAATGATACTCCCACTATTTTTTTAAAAATATCAACCCTCGAAACCTTTAGTGGGCCAAGATCCATATTTCGCCTAATCTTGAGTTAGCTTTGGCTAATCGCCCAAGACTCGGTTATTTAGGTAGACAACACTTTGTCAATTACATCACATGTAATTCTTGGATAGTTGGACGAACAACACTTTGTTCAATTCATCAAATGAATTATTATCCAACCCATGCCTCTAGGTTCCCAATCCTATTGAGATAACCTAGTTAAGTCGTACCCAATTTAAAGTATAACGGATATCACTTTTATCCTTTCGCGCCTTACTAAGATTGCCACGGTGCTTTGCTTTGGCAAACCCACACATGTACAATCGAAGTTTTTGACGAGTACTTTTAATTTTGGAAGGCATCTAAAACTTAATATTTTAGAGGGATTTATTGATCTCATGATTAGTTTGATAATTTAAAATATGTCCACTACATATAGTTGTATACATATCTACATATATGTGTAATACAATTATCAATCTAAAACATAAGATAAATCATGCATCAACATACATAATTAGACGTGACATGGTTATAGCCACTACTAACGATTTTCTCAAGCTAATGAGAAAATCCTAAGAGTCAACCTAAGGTAACTTCACAAGCACCTTCCTTTGGCTCCAATTTGTGAATGGCCTCCTCATCCCGACACGATGCTCCATCTTCATTGATCACCATCAACAATTGAACTATACTATTTACAAGATATAGAATACCTCGATTCACATTCGAGGGGAACATAGGGGAGGGATAACATTTAGAATAAAATAGAGAAGGCACGACACGCAGGTCGTATTATAAATTACAAACATTCACAAATCCTATCTAATAGGTCAAAGGGCTATAACTATGCACCATGCTCAAACAACACATAAAACATGCTTTAACATTTAATTAATTAAATTCTAAATATTTTAAAATTTAATTCTAATTAAAACTGTAAAATAATTTTTGAAAAATTATCGTACGCTCGGGACATCACATGCCACGAACTTAATGCGATTCAAAACATGAACCAAATGGGTCCGACCCATCTAACCACACGGCTGGACCATGCATGGGCCTAGGGTTCGAAACCCTAGCCCATGGCCGAGCCTTGAGCGAGCGGCGGCAGCACTAGGGTTCCAAACCCTAGCCGCCACGCACCACTTCAAGTTTTCATCGAGCCATCTTGTTCGAAACGCCGGAATTCTTGAGCCACGAATCATGGTCAGGTCATGCACGGTGGTGGCTCAACCATCTCGAGCCAAGGGTTCGAAAAACCTAGCTCTCATGTGGTGAAGCCACTTATCCATGCATGCTTGAACCATTATCGAGCCAAAGAGTTCAAAACTCATCCATGTCTCGAAACCTCCATGCACGAACATGAGCCACAACGACTAGGCCATCTCGAGCCAAGGGTTCAAAAACCCTAGTCCTCATGTGGCTAAGCCGTGGGTCAATTGTACAAGGTGGTGGCCGAAATATTGCTCAATCAATTTGATAATTCGCTTCGTGTATCGTATACATCAAACATCAATTATATCAAATATAATTTCATGATAATTTCACAAACTTAATATTAACATATCATATATATTCATACAGTTTTAAATAGCATGCAATATTAATCTAATATGATTAAACTATTTAACCACATAAATCCGATATGAGCCTTGTACACGGCTCTGATACCACTGTAAGTAATCCAACAAGCATGGAACGCAGCGGAATAATAAAATTTTGGATTACTATAACCGCGGATCTATACATAGGGGTTCATATCGGATAAAGGTTTACAAAAGTCTCACCCTTGTAGTGTGTTTGAGCAGATTCCACGGAGCACCACGTCCAACGATCCTGAGTCACGAGCAACACCTCCAAGGTCTTGCCTCAACGGTATCCACACGATTAATCGAAAAGGAGATTTAAGAACAAGTTGCTAGACTCGTTCTTAAACCGGAACTTGACTCACGGTTCGAAACCGATCAAACGACTGCCGTTAAACCACCAAGGAATGGCGGCGGCCGAGACTCTCACGGCGTGAAAAAGGCGGCCGAGAGTGAGCAAGTTGGAGGCTAGGTTATTGATGTCTTGGATTAATCTTATTAATCACCTTGTTAACCAATTATATATGATTTAATTAAAGGCTTTCATAAAGCCTCATGGGCTCAAGCCCATGATTATAATTTAATCCTTATAATTATTTAATTAAGACTCTTCTTAATTATTTAATTCATCCCATGAATTTAATTCCCTTTATCGATTTAATCTTTTGTGCGACCCGATAGGATTTTGTAATGTTGGCAGTGACATAAAATCTCATTTTACGTTACAAGCAAAGAGCGGTGTCTAGCAACACATCAAGGCTACCCAAATTACAAGAATGTATTTGACTCGACATAACCTTTAGAACTTGTGATAATATTAATCATGTAACTTAATCCCTTTGTCCTTTGTGTTTAGATTGAACACGAGTCATGGAATAGTCATACTCGTATATTAAATCTTTATTTCTTGATCCCCAAGTAGAACTAGACTAAACGAATAAGCTCGATATCTCATATCGACTCATTCGAGCATGGCCATGCATTTTAGTTCTCACTTGATCAAGGGCCAAACACATCTCCTGTTATATAGGAGGGACAAATCCTATCTCGATCAGTCAACATCCCTCTACATAATTCGTAGTGTATCCAATAGTCGCCTTTATAGTTTACCCTGTTACGGGTAACATTTGACAATATCAGGATACATAACTCCTTATGTTGGGATCTCTGATGATCACAAGTCGTAAGGATTACATACATTATTATCACTATGAGAATTGCATATGACAATCATATAACTATCCATGTTGCATTCTCATGGTGGGTCTGTCCAGTACATCGTTCTCTAACATGTACCCATGTGTTGATTTGATATCTCATATCAATGAACAATTCATCAATCAACACATACTAGTCTCTACGTATTATCATTATCCCTATTCATGATAATACTTGACTAGGGACATCTTTAAGAGTAATACAATATTATTCTAAGGACATTAACATATATATTCATTCACATTGCACAGTTAAACGAATAATATATAATAATGAATTGCCATTCATAAAATCATAAATATTGTATGTGTTAAACAATCATCTAATGACTTGTCTTAGGGCATATCCCAACATATCCAACATACATATATGCAATCACAATGCATAATTTAAAATGTATTTGCATCCACAATGCACAATCCAATATATACTTGCATCCACAATGCACATTCCAATAGGTATATAAAATACATGTTACCGTGGGTGTCCATACGTCTCTCTACGTACCTTTCCAAAATGTAGAATTTGGTAGGACTTTATTTCCTTTGTTGTGTTGCTACCTGTGATGGTTCTACACAATCACACAAACCAATATTAGAAGCCAATAATAGTCCGATACCAAAATCCCACAAAAATAACCAAAATTTCCATTTTTGGTGACTCGCGATTGATCGCTATAAAGCCCCGATCGATCGCGAGATCACACTGCCAAAGCCACCAAAATTCTGTCTTCTGCGGCGCGATCGGTCGCCAAGTTTGGCGCGATCGATCACGAGACCCACCGATCGATCGCCCAAACTTGGCGATCGATCGCCAAAGGCTTCTGTCCGCTACTGCTTGCGCGCGATCGATCGCTCGTTTCGGGCGATCGATCGCCGCGACCTGCAACCCAAAAATTCACCATTTTTACACCTTAAACTTTCCCCAATCCATACCAACTCGATTACCAACATACCAACAACATCAAAACACCATAAACCTTCAATATAAACCTTAATAACACCAAAAATCCTACACCCAACCAAATACATCACATTCCCAAAATCAAACCCTTTTCAAATCCCTAAACACAAACCCATTTCAAATACAAAACATAATAAACCACATAAGGAGAGATTAATACCACTTTAGGCTTCAAATCCTACAAAGAAATCCAACAATCCAAGTTCTTGCAAGGTTTTCTCTTCCTCCTCCAAGCAAGAGGCGATTATTAGGGTTTGGGGGGATTGAGGGTTGAGAGTGATTTTAATTAAGAGTGGTGGGTTAAAGAGGAAATGGGGGGGTAATGGGTATAAGTGTTGGGGTTTAAAATAACATGGTACCCATCAATTAGTATGATGTATAAAATATCCCCAACATGATATTTGAAAAGCATTTTCCAAGAATGCATCAAAATTCCAATTAAACATGCTTTTTCCAAAATAACCAATATACACCCCAACTAAACCATGCCAAAACCCAATTTCCCAACATGCATCACATGCACCATGAAATGCATTATCATGTCACGCCCACCACATGACTAAGCATTTCACCATAATAATTAATTCAACACCAAATTAATTAATACCATAATTAACACATATACATAAAAATGCCCAAATGCACATAATTATTTCATGGATATCACAATACTCCCCTACTTATAAGATTTCGTCATCGAAATCGCATGCACTCACCAATCCAAAACAAAACATAAATCACATACCAGAAAACAGTCCCAGGTAGTGCTGCATCATATGCCGCTCCGTCTCCCACGTGGCCTCTTTGACACCCCTGCGATCCCGCTGAACCTTGACCATCAGTATCAGCTTGTTCCGAAGTCTGCGATTAGTTCTATCCAGAATCCTGACTAGCCGTTCCATGTAAGACACATCAGAATCTAACTGCACCTCAGAAGGCTGCAACACATGCGACGGATACGGCTCATACTTCTGCAACATAAATACATGGAACACGTCATGAATACCAGATAATGACGGTGTCAATGTCAGACGGTAAGCCAAGGTACCGATGCGCTGCAAGATCTCAAAAGGTCCAACATACCTCAGAGATAATTTCCCGCGCATTCCAAACAGTACTACACCTCTGAAAGGTGTGATCTTCAAAAAGACCTTATCTTCCAATTGGAATTCCATCGGTCGCCACCGTTTATTTGCATAGGCTGCATGCCTATCCTGGGCTGCTTTCATTTTCTGTCGGATAACCATTATCTTCTCCTCCATTTCCCGGATCAGTTCCGGTCCTCCTACCGATTTACTAGCCAAGTCCTCCCAGTACAATGATGACCTGCAACGTCGGCCATATAGAGCCTCGAATGGAGCCATGGGAATGCTCTCCTGATAGCTATTATTGTACGAGAACTCTACCAAGGCCAATGAATCCTGCCACGAAGTATCAAACTCCAATACACATACCCGTAACATGTCCTCGAGCGTCTGTATGGTACGCTCTGTCTGGCCGTCCGTTTGGGGATTATAAGCCGTGCTCAATCTCACCTCAGTACCCAAAGCTGACTGAAGACCTCCCCAAAAGTGATATGTAAACCGTGGATCTCGGTCAGACACAATAGAAACTGGAAACCCGTGCAGTCTCACTACATTCTGGACATACAACTGAGCCATCATCAAGTATGTGAATGTCATACTGTATGGAATAAAATGAGCCCCTTTGGTCAGCCTATCCACAATCACCCAAATGGCATCAAAACCCGAAGTAGTCATCGACAAGTGGGTCACGATGTCCATGGATATGTGTTCCCACTTCCATTCCGATATTTTCAAGCTCTTCAGCTCGCCTCCAGGCCTCTGCCTCTCTGCCTTCACCTGTTGACAGATCAAGCATCTCTTAACGAATGCTATCACATCTCGTTTCATCCGTTTCCACCGAAATTGATCACATAAGTCCTTGTACATCTTCCTTCCGCCTGGGTGGATACTAAGCCTGCTACTATGAGCTCGTTGTAAGATCCCTCGATGCAACTCCGGCGTACTCGGAACTACCCAACGGTTACCCAATCTCAAAGAACCATCCTCAGCCACTTTGAACTTCGATGGCTGTCCACGAAGTACCAATGATAACCATCTCTGAATTTCATCATCTGTCTTCTGAGCTCTCCTGATATTCTCATAAATATCCGGCTCCGCCAATAAAGTTGATACACGTATCGGTGGTGTATCCACATCAAAGTCATAGCCCATATGACAGTAGGAAGTCATCATATCCGATAGATGCGTGACGTCCTCAGCAGTACACTTCACCTTCCGACTCAAGGCGTCTGCTGTCAAGTTCGCATTTCCAGGATGGTACTCTATTTCACAATCATAGTCCTTGAGTAAGTGTAGGGTCTTTCTACCTTAACATCATTATAATAACGTATTATGGACTAAACATGCATTAATAACATCTTAGGGTTACGGTTGTAGCCTTGAGCTAATAGGATTACAGGCCAAAAATAAAATTCCAAAAGCTAATTAATTACATTCTCGATAATGAATGTTAAAGTTATAGATTTACACTACTCCTAGAGTAGAGACTATCCAAAAAATCCTGTAACCTAAATTCTTTCATGCTCCTCATAGTTCACTGCCTCAACCCGACCCTTAGCCCTTCAGTCCAAAAGTGTATGTGATATCCCCAAAATGATTATGTGCATTTGAACATTTATTATGTTATATGAGGATTATGGTGTTAAATTATGGGGTTGAACTATTTATATTGGGAAATGCTTAGTCATGTGGTGGTCATGGTCTATTAATGCATTTTAGGGTGAATGTGATATACGTTGGGAATTTGGGTTATGGCAGATTATTTGGGGTGTGTGTTGGTCATTGTGGGATAGCATGTTTAATTGGAATTTGAAGTGTTTTATTGATTAAATACTATAAATTATCATTTGAGGATATTTTAATACGTCATGCTAAATACCGGGACCAAAATATAACACATCACATAACCCACCATCCAACCAACCCCCCAACCCATACCTGCTACAGCTGCCCCCATACCCCTCTTACCCCTCTTCTTACTCAACCTTCCACACCACTCATTCCCAACCCAACTTCTCCTCCATTTTCGTCCAACATCTGAGCTTCACGAAGGTGTATGAATCTTGAAAAATATCAGCTAAATTCTTGCTAAGAAAGTGGAGCAAAAGGGTATGAAACTATATATTGTTTTGGTTTAATGTTTGGTTGAGTCTTGATAAAGTGGTGTGTAGAAATGGCATGTTTAGTAGCCATTTGTTATGATACTTGTTATGAGTAGCCACATGGTAGTATATTGGTGTATTTTGCATAATAACTTGTTGGGGGATGATGATTTATGGTGCATTTTATGATAGCTTTGGGTATGTGTTCGAAAATGGCATTTGTTCGCGATTTGCAGGTATTGGCGATCGATCGGTGCTTTTTCCCGATCGATCGCTAGCACCAGGGTGCGAGGCAGAACACTTCAGCGATCAATTGTGAGTTTGGTGCGATCGATCGGCGAATCCACGATCGATCGGCACAATATCAGCGATCGATCGCGGAAGACAGAATTTTGAATGATGAGGCAGTAGCATCTCGCGATCGATCGGGGCATACTGGCGATCGATCGCGAGAAGCCAAAACATGTGTTTTTAATTATTTTTGTGGGATTTTTGGTGTTGGGCTATTATTGGCATCTAATATTGTGTTGTACACTTGTGTAGAGCATTCACAGATAGCCACACAACGCAGGGGATAGAGTCCTGCAATATACCATATTTTGGAAAGGTACATAAGCGACGTACGGGCAACCAACGGTAACATGTATTCTATGTTTATTAATTTGACACACGATAGATGCAAGTATGTATCAGTATATGCATTGTGAGTGTGATACATGTTGATTATGCATTGTAATTGCATATGTATGTAGTGGAACATTTGGTGTGTATTCCACGAGTCACGGTTATCACATTGATGATTTTAATGCTTGCCGCTATTATGCCGCTAAAATGTGAAGCGAGGGGGTGGAGGTCCGCTTGCACATTGAAGCGAGGTTTGCCATATGAAGCGAGGTTAGAAATGCCGCTTATATGATGAAGCGAGGGGGGGAGGTCCGATTGTTCTAAAGTTATGAAGCGAAGGGCATTAAAATACACTGATGATGAACTGACTAAGGATTGATTTCAAGATTTAAGAAGTGAAGTTATGTCATGACATTTGTTTAAAATCGTAGTATCAGTTATTGATTTAATTATGAGTTATGGTACAGGGACAACCAAAATGGGCGTTTTAAGTGCATTGGAATTCATGAAGTATTTTATATCTATGGTTTATGCATTTACGCTTTACATTCATATTATGTTGAATATGAATTACCATGTGCGCATGTGTTGGGGATTGTCTTTGTAGGTGCTTTTGACATGGAGAACCAGGGTCGGGGTTGATACGCTGAGCTGTAAGGAGTGCTACAGGATTAGCAGAACAAAAATTACTTTTGTATAGCTTCTAAATAGTGTAGACTAAAGCTTTATTTTAGTACACTTTTGTTAGGAATGTATCTAATTCCTTTTGAACTTCTTGGTACTGTAACTCTTAAGCTCAGGAATATCAACACGGCATAATACTCTGATTTATGAATGCTTAGTTCTCTTAATTGCACCTTAGAATCTTGTTTAGATAACGGGGGTCTCACATTTTGGTATCAGACAGTGGTTAGAGAACCAGGGAACGAGCGAAGGGTAGCCTTTAGAAACAAGTTGGTTAGGTATTCATTGTTGGGCATGTTTATGCATGTGGTGCATACTTTGCGTATAATTTGTTATACTAACATGCTTTTGAATATTTCTCATATTGTTATCTAACGGCTTGTATTATGAACTGCTTTTGGTATTGTTGTTAACCCCTGTGTTACAACATGGCGGCTATTAATGTGGAGAACCTCAATGAAGAGGTGGGAGATGTAGGCAGTATCAATGCCAGTATTGCTCAGTCGAATCCTCTACCGCCACCTGCTGTAGGCGTGGAGCCTAGTGCACAGATACTGCTACCAGGGGAGATAAGTTTGACCCAGTTCTTGAGCTATCATCCACCGCTATTTGAAGGGACTGATACTGGGGAAGCAGCCGAGGAATGGCTAGAGAGACTGGAGCAGATATTTGTGTCAGTGCCCTGTGCACGGACTGCCTGGCTGAGGTTGACAGAGTTTCAACTGGCGAAAAAGTCTTCCATGTGGTGGAAAACAACAGTTATGGAGCTGAGGGCTAAGGGTATGCCAGTAGATTGGACTGTGTTCAGGACCCGGTTCCTTAACCGGTATTTCTCCGCCGCTGCCAGACAAGTAAAAGAAGATGAGTTCACCAACCTGAAGCAGGGCAGCATGACTGTATCAGATTATGCCATGTAGTATTCTTCATTGTTGAGGTATGTACTGTTGGGATATGCCCTAAGACAAATCATTAGATGATTGTTTTGACATACAATGTTCATGATTTTATGAATGGCAATTCATTATTATATATTATTCTTTTAACTGCGCAATGTGAATTAATATATATGTTAATGTCCTTAGAATAATATTGTATTATTCTTAAAGATGTCCCTAGTCAAGTATTATCATGAATAGGGATAATGATAATACGTAGAGACTAGTATGTGTTGATCGATGAATTGTTCATTGATATGAGATATCAAATCAACATATGGGTACATGTTAGAGAACGATGTACTGGACAGACCCACCATGAGAATGCAACATGGATAGTTATATGATCGTCATATGCAATTCTCATAGTGATAATAATGTATGTAATCCTTACGACTTGTGATCATCAGAGATCCCAACATAAGGAGTTATGTATCTTGATATTGTCAAACGTTACCCGTAACAGGGTATACTATAAAGGCGACTATTGGATACACTACGAATTATGTAGAGGGATGTTGACTGATCGAGATAGGATTTGTCCCTCCTATATAACAGGAGATGTGTTTGGCCCTTGATCAAGTGAGAACTAAAATGCATGGCCATGCTCGAATGAGTCGATATGAGATATCGAGCTTATTCGTTTATTCTAGTTCTACTTGGGGATCAAGAAATAAAGATTGGATATACGAGTATGACTATTCCATGACTCGTGTTCAATCTAAACACAAAGGACAAAGGGATTAAGTTACATGGTTAATATTATCACAAGTTCTAAAGGTTATGTCGAGTCATTGACATTCTTGTAATTTGGGTAGCCTTGATGTGTTGCTAGACACCGCTCTTTGCTTGTAACGTAAAATGAGATTTTATGTCACAGCCAACATTACAAGAACCTATCGGGTCGCACAAAAGATTAAATCGAGAAGGGAAATTAAATTCATTGGATGAATTAATTAATTAAGAAGAGTCTTAATTAAGTGATTAAAAAGTTTTAATTAAATCATGGGTTTGGGCCCATAAGACTTTAAGAAAGTCTTGAACCTTAATTAAAGCCTTATAATATAAATACAAGGTTTGGATTAATTGTTAATCATACTTTCATATCATTGCTTGATATCAAAACCTAGACTCCACTCCTCAAGCTCTCGGCCGCCGCTTGTTCGAAGATCATCGCCGCCGCCGCCTTGATCTTCACGGCCGTCCTTGCTCGGTTATAGTAACCGTGAGGTTTTGTTGGTTCAAGAATAAGTCTAGCAATCTTTTCTTGAACATCCCTTTGTTCGATTTGATCGTGTGGATACCGTTGAGGCAAAACTTGACAAGTTTTGCTAGTGACTCGGAGGAGGCGTTGGACGTGGTGCTGCTCCGTGCAATCTGCTCAAACACGCTACAAGGGTGAGACCTTCGTAAATCCTTCATCCGATATGATAACCTTAGTTTAGATCCGCGGTTTAGTAATCCAAAATTTTATTCCGCTGCGTTGTATGCTCTAAGGATTACTTACATGTACCTCATATCGCTGTGAACGGTCATGCCAAGATGAGGCACTTTCTGAAGGGACTGAGGCCAGAGTTATTTGACCGGGTTGTCTCTAACAACCCCAGCTCATTCGATGATGCTCTGACTAGAGCAGAGCTGGCAGAAATTGGGGTAGCGTGTACAAGGAAGTTGTACCCCCTTTCGTACCACCACAGAGACCGGTTGTTGACAGCCTGAGGCCACGAGGAGACCAGTTTAAGCCTCGTGGGGCTTCTTCATCTCCTAGATTTGGTGGGAAGAAATTTCAGAATCAGAAGCAAGGCAATCGGGGACCAGCACAGGGAAGTAGAACAGGAGGGAACAAATGTGACAACTGTGGAGGATCTCACTTGACACGAGATTGTCGAGGCTGTTATATTTGCGGCAAGAAGGGCCACCTGGCTCGAGTTCTGTAATGCCTCGATTTGTGTTATACACGTGTGATATGATTATGGTGTAATTATATCAATTGGCGGTATGATAATGGGGGGTCGGGTGGAACCAAGAATGAATTAATACATGTATGAAATGATATATGGCAAGGGCAAGGAATGAAACATGGTGTACAATGATTTAATAACATATCAAGTTCTTGTTGGTTTGAGCTTGGGCTTCACTTGTAAATTGAGCTAGGAGGGTGTGTGAAGTGAAATTGTACCATCTTGGTAAGAAATTCATGGTTTTATACTTGATTTATGTCATTGGTGTTGATGTATGAGAAGTAGCATATCAAATGTTCATTTGAAGAATCATAACATGTTTATATGCTAGTAATTGGATTGTAAGATGGGGGAAACATGTTGTTATAGTATTAGAGAATGCATGAAACTTATTTACATGTTAAATTTCGAGTTGTAGGAGAAGAGCTAGGAGGATAAGCTCAAAATCGCCATGTTCTGAACTTTCTGGACATCGGCGATCGATCGCGAGCTTTGTGGCGATCGATCGCCGAGACAGGGCAAAATATAAGGCGGTTTATACATGTAGCGATCGATCGGTGAAAATGTGGCGATCGATCGCGAGCAACAGAACACTTTGGCGATCGATCGCCAAGTTGTTGCGATCGATCGCGAGGAGACAGAATGTTTTGGCGATCGATCGGTACTGGTAGCGATCGATCGGTGCTTTAGGAAAGTTGAAAAAAGTTATATTTTTTGTAGAATTTGATTTTAATGCCTATGATAACATGATATATTGTTGGCGTTGTTGTAGCATCATCTCAGGGGACGGGACAACGAGGCACTTAACTAGTGACGCCTAATTTAACTCGTTTGTGTCGCAGTACAGGTACGTGTTGACGTGCGGAGTATAGATATGATGTGATGATGATGTTATGGTTTTGATATCATATGATTTATGTTATCTTTGTGTCATATGATTGGTAGTATCATATGCATGTGCATACATGGATTTCATATGATTGAGTTGGATGCCTTGATTGATATGTGTATATGCTTTGGTGAGATCATTGCCTTGATAGATATGCCCGGTTTGGTATATGCTTTGGCTGGGATCGTTGCCACGATAGATATACTACATATGCTTTGGCTTGAGAGATATACGCCTGGTTTGGGTATATGCTTTGGCTATTATCACAGATGAGTATGGTACTATGATATGTGCTGCTAATATGAAGATGTGATGTGGTTCCACTGACATATTGAGCTGAATAGGCATATCATATGGGGCTCGTGATAATAGGGTAATTGTTGAGACATGTCATGACATAGTGCATTTGTTGATGCCTGATACAGAACATTCACATTAGATGATTTATTGTGCTTTATCATTGATATTGCTATTGTATTTTGATATCGCACTGACATATTTATTATCTATACTCAAGTTGTGTGAATGTTTCTGTAGGATTTCATAGACGTGGAAATCGTGAGTCTTATTCCGCTGCGAGGTGAACCACTGCATAGGAGTTGTACTGGATTAGGTTGATAATTTTACATGTAATATATATGTAAAACAGTTATTTGGTTTTTGTACTAGTGGTTTTTGGTACATCTGTAATAGCCTATTAGTAAGAAACTCTTAAACAGTGTATGAATTACTTAATTCGGACTCACATATGTATGCAATGAAATACATAATGGATTAAGTAAAGAGGACCTCACAGGTTCGCCCCAATCGGGGAGGTCAGGCAGACTTTAGGCCGAATAGGCCAAGATTTGACGTCGGGACGGCACCACAGAGACAACAGTTTGCACCCCGATCGCAGGGAGGTCAGGCAGCAGGGCCGCCGCAGGGTCAAGTATATGCACTGACTCGAGAGCAGGCAGAGGCAGTGTAAGGACCCTAATCCTTAAGTGCGGAATCAAGGCATAATAGAGCTATCATAATAATCAGAGTGTAAAAGAACGTGTTGAGTCTATGAGCTTAAGCATTACATTAAAAAATAAGGACTACCAATTGGATTAATTACATTCCAATCAATGAATGTGTTCAACTATAGTTTTATACTACTCCTAGAGTAGATACTATCCAAAATAATCCTGTCCTTTCTGCCTCAATAGAATTCTCCACAAGGCTCACCACCTCAACCCGTTCAAGCCCTTCTATCATGCCAAAAAGGTACCTACAAGGACAACCCCCAAACATGAGCAATAATAATCATTCATATTCAACACAATATGAAGATAAAGCGTAAATGCATAATTATAATAAAACACTTCCTGTTTTCCCCATGCATTTCAAACGCTTCCCGTTTGGTTGTCCCTGTACCATAACTCATGAGTATAATCAATAGATTATTTTTAATGGTCTAAACATGTCATGACATATACCAGCTCATCAATACCAAATACTGATCACCAATCCCTAGTCTGTCCATCACAATGTATTTTAATGCCCCTTGCTTATTTACATATAGGCGGCATAGGATAACCTCGCTTCAATGGACATGCGGGACTCCCACCCCTCGCCTCTCATTGAGTGGCAAATACCCTTTCCTCGCCCTATATGATAACCACGCTCAAATGTGACATGCGGCGCTCCCACCCCTCGCTTCACATTTAGCGGAACCAACCAAATAGCGGCAAGCATTAAAATCATCAAGGGATGACCACGACTCATGGGATGTGCACCAATAATCATCATATGCATCTATAAACATCATGCATAACATGTAATTGCATCCACAATGCAATACCACATATATACTCGCATCCACAATGCATAAACAATGAGTATATAAGATACATGTACCGTTGGGTGCCCGTACGTCCACTACGTACCTTTCCAAAAGTGGATTTGATATGGCTTCAGTTCCTTGGTTGCGTTGCTACCTGGGATGGTTCTACACAATCACACAACCCCATATTAGAAGCCAAATAATAGCCAAATACCAAAAATTTGACAATATAAATCATTTCCCAAAAATCCACAGGCGGCGATCGATCGCTTCCTTCAGGCGATCGGTCGCCTCAAATTTTTCACTGCGGCGATCGATCGCGCCAAACATGGCGATCGATCGCCTATCCTTTGATTTGGCTACTGCCTCTCGACGATCGGTCGCCTTATTTTAGGCGATCGATCGCCTATCCTTCGAAAAGCCTACTGCCCCATGGCGATCGGTCGCCTCTTTTCAGGCGATCGATCGCCTCGCGCAGAGGCGCGATTTCTGCCATTTTTGCACCAAAATTTTCATCCAATCCATCCCAACACTTACACAATCAAACAACATCATAAATAACAACTTAAACACCCAAAATATACTTCAAAACAAGTATAAATCCAACCCTCAATCTCAACTACAACAACCCAACACAAACCCATTTTAAAACCCTTCAAAATCAACCCAAACTTAAATAAAACACAACAAAATTAACCATGAGGTATCCATACCTCTTGGGGAACTCAAATCACCCAATATACTCCACAAATCAAGATTTTTGAAAGGTTTCTCTTCACCCCAAAGCTGGAACTCGAAAATGGAGAGAAAGGGGAAGGGTTTGGGTGATGTTTGGTAAAGGTAAAGTGAGAGTGGATGAGGTGGGGTTTGGGTATAAAAGTTGAGTTAATTAAAAATGCAATCCACAACCCATGGTGTATAAAACACCCCAACATGATATTTTCAAAAGCATTAAACCAAAATGCACCAAAATATCAATTAAATCATGATTTCCAATTAATTGCTAACCATGGCAAATAAATCATGCTTCCAACCATAAATCCCAACATGCACCCTGAAATGCTATCCCGGGTCACTCTAACACATGACTAAGCATTTCCACATAATAATTCCAACACATAATTAATTACCACCATAATTAACATATAATCACAATTAATGCCCAAATGCAATTAACCATTTCGGGGATATCACAATACTCCCCTACTTATAAGATTTCGTCCTCGAAATCACATGCACTTACCCCAACAGAAACTAAACATAAACACATACCAGAGAATAGTTCCGGGTAGTGCTGCACCATATGCCGCTCCGTCTCCCATGTAGCCTCCTCGACACCCCTGCGATCCCACTGAACCTTGATCATAGGTATCACTTTGTTCCGAAGTCTACGGTCTGCTCGATCTAGAATTCTGACAGGCCGTTCCACATAAGACGCATCGGACTCTAACTGAACTTCGGAAGGCTGTAACACATGCGACGGATCCGGCTCATACTTCCGCAGCATAGACACATGAAACACATCATGTATACCAGATAAAGAAGGCGGCAAAGCCAGTCGGTAAGCTAAGGTGCCAATGCGCTGCAAAATCTCGTACGGTCCAACATACCTCGGAGACAGTTTCCCGTGCATCCCAAATCTCACAACGCCTCTGAAAGGCGAGATCTTCAAGAAGACCTTATCTCCCAACTGAAATTCCAACGGTCTCCGCCGTCTGTTCGCATAAGCTGCCTGTCTGTCTTGGGCTGCTTTCATTTTCTGCCTTATCGTCTTTATCTTTTCTTCCATCTCCCGGATCAACTCCGGTCCTCCGACCGATCTGCGGTCCAAATCATCCCAACACAAGGGTGATCTACACCGTCTGCCATAAAGAGCTTCAAACGGAGCCATCTGAATACTCGCCTGGTAGCTATTGTTATAAGAAAACTCTACCAAAGGCACTGAATCCTGCCAAGAGGCATCGAACTCCAAAACACAAGCTCTCAGCATGTCCTCGAGCGTCTGAATAGTGCGCTCGGTCTGGCCATCCGTCTGAGGATGATAAGCAGTGCTCAATCTGACTTCAGTTCCCAAGGCTGACTGAAGGCCTTCCCAGAAATGAGATGTGAATCGCGGATCTCGATCTGACACTATGGAAATGGGGATCCCATGCAATCTCACCACATCTCTAATTTACAACTGCGCCATCCTCAAAAAGGTGAAGGTCATGCTATAGGGGATAAAATGAGCTACCTTAGTCAATCGATCCACGATCACCCAAATAGCATCGAAGCCTGAAGCACTCCTCGGCAAATGAGTCACGAAGTCCATGGAAATGTGTTCCCACTTCCACTTCGGTATCTCCAAGCTTCTCAACTCGCCGCCAGGTCTCTGCCTCTCTGCCTTAACCTGCTGGCAGATCAAACACCTCTTCACAAAAGCGACGACATCACTCTTCATTCTCTTCCACCAAAACTGACCACGTAGATCTTTATACATCTTCTTTCCGCCTGGGTGGATGCTATGTCTGCTACTATGAGCTCGTTCCAAGATCCCTCTACGCAACTCCGGCGTACTCGGAACCACCCAACGGTTACCCAATCTCAAGGATCCGTCGTCGGTCACTCTGAACTTCGTTGGCTGACCAAGATGTACTAAAGATAACCACCTCTGAACCTCATCATCTTACCTCTGAGCTCTCCTGATGTTCTCATAGATGTCTGGCTCAGCTAACAAGGTCGATACATACACAGGTGATGCATCAATGTCAAAATCATAGCCCAAATGGCAATAGGAGGTCATCATGGCTGACAAATGGATGACGTCCTCAGCAGAACTCCTCACTTTCCGGCTCAAAGCGTCTGCTGTCAAATTGGCTTTCCCGGGATGGTACTCTATCTCGCAATCATAGTCCTTGAGTAGGTCCATCCACCTCCTCTGCCTCATGTTCAACTCTGCCTGAGTGAATAAAAACTTGAGGCTCTTGTGGTCCGTGTATATGGTAAATGAAGTACCATACAAATAATGCCTCCAAATCTTCAGGGCGAAGATGATAGCCGCCAATTCCAAGTCATGAACTGGATATCTGGTCTCATGCGGCTTCAACTGCCTCGATGCATAAGCTACCACATGCTTATCTTGCATCAGAACACACCCAAGGCCCTGGAGTGATGTATCAGTATACAAAACAAATCTGGAGTTCTCCGTAGGGATCACTAACACTGGCGCGGTCGTCAAACGACGCTTTAACTCCTGGAAGCTCTCCTCACAAGCTTCTGACCAAAAGAAAGGCACTCCCTTCTGAGTCAACTGCGTCAGCGGCTTGGCAATCTTCGAAAAGCCCTCGACGAAGCGTCGATAATATCCGGCCAAACCAAGGAAGCTCCGAATCTCAGGCACAGAAGTGGGGGCAGCCCACTCCATCACAGCCTCAATCTTCTTGGGATCTACAGATATCCCGCTGCTCGATATGACATGCCCCAGAAACACTACACTGCTCAGCCAAAATTCACACTTACTGAGCTTGGCATACAACTGATGCTCTCTGAGAATCTGAAGCACTGTCCTCAAGTGTTTCACATGCTCTTCCTCACTCCGGGAGTAAATGAGAATGTCGTCAATAAACACAATGACGAACTGATCAAGATACGGCTGAAACACTCTGTTCATCAGACTCATAAAGACCGCTGGAGCATTCGTCACGCCGAACGGCATCACTAGGAACTCATAATGTCCATATCGGGTCCGGAATGCTGTCTTCTGCACATCTCCCTCTCTGACTCGAATCTGATGATATCCGGATCTCAAATCAATCTTGCTATACACCCTGGTACCTTGCAACTGATCAAACAGATCGTCGATCCTTGGAAGAGGATACTTGTTCTTCACTGTAGCCTTATTCAGTTGCCGGTAATCGATGCACAACCGCATCGAACCGTCCTTCTTTTTCACAAAGAGAACTGGTGCGCCCCATGGCGACACGCTCGGGCGTATATATCCCTTGTCAAGGAGATCCTGCAACTATTCTTTCAACTCTCTCAACTCAGCCGGTGCCATCCTATAAGGTGCACGAGAGATAGCGGATGTCCCTGGCAACAGCTCGATCCCAAACTCAACTTCCCTAGCCGGTGGGAATCCTGGGATCTCTTCTGGGAATATATCAGCAAACTCTGCTACTACTGGCACATCCTCAACTCTTATTTCTTTACTCTTCCCAGACGTGTCCACGGCATAGATGAGATAGCCCGTGTGGCCACGTTCCAACAACTGAGTCATCTTGATCGCTGAAATCAACGGAATCTTCGCACGAGAACCGTTGCCATAGAAGGTCCACTGACTGCCCAACTCAGGTCTGAACTTCACTGTCCTCTGCCGGCAATCTACCACTGCCTGATATCTGTTCAGAACATCAATACCCAAGATGCAGTCGAAGTCTGACATGCCCAACACAATCAAGTCTGATCTCAATTCGTTGCCCTCAAAATAAATGAGGCTATCTGCCAAAAACTGATCAGCAACGACATTTCTTCCAGTGGGTGTCGAGACCAAAAGAGGCGTGGGTAAAGAAGACGTGCGCATATGGTGTCTTTCCACAAAACCCACCGATACAAAAGAGTGGGAGGCACCTTTATCGATCAAAATAAAAGCAGGGTACGTAAATAAATGACACGTACCGGCGATCACCTCCTCTGGGGCTGCCTGGGCCTGCTCTCTAGTCAGCGCATACACCTGTCCCTGGGGCGGTCCCACTGTCTGACCTCCCGATGGTCGAGGCCCAAACTGCTGCCTCTGCTGCACTGTCCTATCATCAAACCTCGGCCTGTTGCCCTGAAACTCTGACTGTCCTCCCCGGGTGGGGCAATACCGAGCGATGTGGCCCATCTTGCCACAGATATAACAGGCAGGGCACTTGCTTGAAGAATGTGGTCCTCCACAATTGTCGCACCTCGGCTCTCCTGGCCTAATCCCTTGTGAAGACCCTCGATTGGCCGACCAATTCTTCTTGTTATCCTGTTTCTGACCAAAGTACTTCTTTCCACCAAACCGTGAAGATGAAGAGGCACCACGAGGTTTAAATGGCTCTCCTCGGGGCCTCAAGCTGTCATTAGTCTGCCTCTGTTGCGGTACTGGTGGTGGCATAGCACTAGGATAAGCTCCCACTCCAAGCTCGGCAAGCTCCGCCCTTGTGAGAGCATCATCAAAAGAAGTTGGGTTATTGGTGATAACCCGGTCATAGAGCTCCGGTCGCAACCCCTTCATAAAGTTCCTCATCTTTGCGTGCCCATTGGTGGCAATGTGAGGAACATACCTCAGCAACGAAGAGTACCGCGTGGCATAGTCTGACACCGTCATGTTCCCCTGTTTCAAACTTATAAATTCGTCCTCCTTCGTCTGTCTCGCCGCTGCGGAGAAGTACCGGTTCAGAAACCTAGTCCTGAAGAGTGTCCAATCAATCACAGCACCTAGTGCTCTTAGCTCCATCACCGTGCTCCTCCACCACATTAGAGGTTTCTTAGCTAACTGAAATTCCGCCAGCCTCAGCCAAGCTGTAACAGCACAAGGAGCCGATACAAAGATCTGTTCAAGTCTTTCCAGCCACTCTTCAGCCTCTTCTCCGGACTCTGTCCCCTCAAACCGGGGCGGATGGTAAGACAGAAATTGCGTCAAACTGATCTCACCCGGTAGTAATAACTGAGCTACGGGTTCCATGTCTACGGCCGGTGGAGGGTAGAGGGTTCACTTGTCCAATACTTGCGTTCACACTACCAATATCTCCAACCTCCTCATTAGCAGCCATGCTGTAACACAAATGTTAACAACAATTCCAAAGAAATATATATGTTATGCCGTTAGATAACAGGAATGAGAATAAGCACGTTAGTATAACAGGATATACATTAATATGCACCACATGCATAAACATGCTTCAAATGTAAGCACCTAGCCAATCATGCTAAGGCTACCCTTCACTCGTTCCCGGGTTCTCTAACCACTGCTCTGATACCACTAATGTAAGGACCCTAATCCTTAAGTGCGGAATCAAGGCATAATAGAGCTATCATAATAATCAGAGTGTAAAAGAACGTGTTGAGTCTATGAGCTTAAGCATTACATGCCAAAAATAAGGACTACCAATTGGATTAATTACATTCCAATCAATGAATGTGTTCAACTATAGTTTTATACTACTCCTAGAGTAGATACTATCCAAAATAATCCTGTCCTTTCTGCCTCAAAATAATTCTCCACAAGGCTCACCACCTCAACCCGTTCAAGCCCTTCTATCATGCCAAAAAGGTACCTACAAGGACAACCCCCAAACATGAGCAATAATAATCATTCATATTCAACACAATATGAAGATAAAGCGTAAATGCATAATTATAATAAAACACTTCCTGTTTTCCCCATGCATTTCAAACGCTTCCCGTTTGGTTGTCCCTGTACCATAACTCATGAGTATAATCAATAGATTATTTTTAATGGTCTAAACATGTCATGACATATACCAGCTCATCAATACCAAATAATGATCACCAATCCCTAGTCTGTCCATCACAATGTATTTTAATGCCCCTCGCTTATTTACATATAGGCGGCATAGGATAACCTCGCTTCAATGGACATGCGGGACTCCCACCCCTCGCCTCTCATTGAGCGGCAAATACCCTTTCCTCGCCCTATATGATAACCACGCTCAAATGTGACATGCGGCGCTCCCACCCCTCGCTTCACATTTAGCGGAACCAACCAAATAGCGGCAAGCATCAAAATCATCAAGGGATGACCACGACTCATGGGATGTGCACCAATAATCATCATATGCATCTATAAACATCATGCATAACATGTAATTGCATCCACAATGCAATACCACATATATACTCGCATCCACAATGCATAAACAATGAGTATATAAGATACATGTACCGTTGGGTGCCCGTACGTCCACTACGTACCTTTCCAAAAGTAGATTTGATATGGCTTCAGTTCCTTGGTTGCGTTGCTACCTGGGATGGTTCTACACAATCACACAACCCCATATTAGAAGCCAAATAATAGCCAAATACCAACAATTTGACAAAATAAATCATTTCCCAAAAATCCACAGGCGGCGATCGATCGCTTCCTTCAGGCGATCGGTCGCCTCAAATTTTTCACTGCGGCGATCGATCGCGCCAAACATGGCGATCGATCGCCTATCCTTTGATTTGGCTACTGCCTCTCGGCGATCGGTCGCCTTATTTTAGGCGATCGATCGCCTATCCTTCGAAAAGCCTACTGCCCCATGGCGATCGGTCGCCTCTTTTCAGGCGATCGATCGCCTCGCGCAGAGGCGCGATTTCTGCCATTTTTGCACCAAAATTTTCATCCAATCCATCCCAACACTTACACAATCAAACAACATCATAAATAACAACTTAAACCACCAAAATATACTTCAAAACAAGTATAAATCCAACCCTCAATCTCAACTACAACAACCCAACACAAACCCATTTTAAAACCCTTCAAAATCAACCCAAACTTAAATAAAACACAACAAAATTAACCATGAGGTATCCATACCTCTTGGGGAACTCAAATCACCCAATATACTCCACAAATCAAGATTTTTGAAAGGTTTCTCTTCACCCCAAAGCTGGAACTCGAAAATGGAGAGAAAGGGGAAGGGTTTGGGTGATGTTTGGTAAAGGTAAAGTGAGAGTGGATGAGGTGGGGTTTGGATATAAAAGTTGAGTTAATTAAAAATGCAATCCACAACCCATGGTGTATAAAACACCCCAACATGATATTTTCAAAAGCATTAAACCAAAATGCACCAAAATATCAATTAAATCATGATTTCCAATTAATTGCTAACCATGGCAAATAAATCATGCTTCCAACCATAAATCCCAACATGCACCCTGAAATGCTATCCCGGGTCACTCTAACACATGACTAAGCATTTCCACATAATAATTCCAACACATAATTAATTACCACCATAATTAATCATATAATCACAATTAATGCCCAAATGCAATTAACCATTTCGGGGATATCACAGGCAGCTCCGGAGGAGGTGCTTGCTGGTACGTGCTACTTACTTACGTACCCTGCATTTATTTTGGTAGATTGACCGCTTTTATTTTAAACAGAAAATTTCTTTGTAGCGATTCTACCGCAAGTGCACGGTTGTCAAGTTTTAGTATAGTTAAATGAATGTAAGGGTTGTCGAATCCACAGGGACTAACGTATAAGTACCAAATAAAACTAGTAAAATTATATTTAGCCTACGATTAAAAAGGGTAGATTAACTAAGCAAATTTAGAACTAAAGAATCCAAATAAAACAAGAATAAATAAAATAAATGGCTTCCGGATATACAAAGGAATTTCACTCGAGAAATTTATCTAGTTCTTCGTTCAACTGTGTTTTCGTCAATGATTTGTTTGAATAAGCAACTACTAAACAATCTATTCTTAAGGTGAAAGGTTTTCGCTGTTATTCAATACACTCTCTCGAGCTGTATAGAAACTAATATCAAATTAGAACAAGTAACTCTCATTCACTTATTTACTACTCTGATATTGCATAAATCTTCAAAACCTACTTACTCTAAATCTCTCGATTCAAAGTGCTCACGTATGTGATTTTATCTCTCGATCTCAATCTTAAACATACATCATGAATTATTATAGCGTATTAAAACATTATCTCTCGATCTCGGTTTTAACTCACAAATTCAATCAAAGTTAGCTAGGCTTTGATATCTTTAGGCATATAATTCATGAACAATAAGAAATCAATCCACTCAAACACATTCGAATCAATAACTCAAACACAATTATATTCAAACTCGATAAAATAAACTCAATTCAAATCAAATAAAATACATGAGATGTTTAATTGTCTCTCAACCTCAAAAACATCTAATGAAAATGAAAATCAAATAAATCAGAGTTTAGAAATACGATAAACGTGGGAACAAATCCGTGCGTTGCACCGTAATATCCTCTCTTGCTCCTTCCTTGCACTCCGGAACTGACTCACTCAAGCTCGGACGAAGAACGGAGGAATATGGCTTTTCCTCGGGTTCTTGTTGGCGGCAGCTAGGGTTCTCCTTGATTATTTTTCGGCTCCTTCAGCTCTCTGATATGATGTCCCTTTGATATGGAATAGATTTTCGATCGATCGATACCTATGATCAAGGTTCAGTGGGATCGCAGGGGTATCGAGGAGGCTACGTGGGAGACGGAGCGGCATATGGTGCAGCACAACCCGGAACTATTCTCTGGTATGTCTTTATGTTTAGTTTCTTTTGGGGGTAAGTGCATGTGATTTCGAGGACGAAATCCTATAAGTAGGGGAGTATTGTGATATCCCCGAAATGATTAATTGCAAATTTGAGCATTAATTGTGTTTATATGATTAATTATGGTGGTAATTAATTATGTGTTGGATTATTAATCTTATGGAAATGCTTAGTCACATGATAGAGTGACCCGGGGAGGGCATTTCAGGGTGTATGTTGTGCATGTTGGAGAAATGGTTATTAGCATGATTTATTTGCCATGGGTAGCAATTAATTGGAAATCATGGGTTTAATTGATATTTGGTGCATTTTGGATTAATGCTTTTAAAAATATCATGTTGGGGTGTTTTATACACCATGAGTTGTGGGATGCATTTTAATTAATTAACCCACTTTATTACCCCAAACCCCCCCCCCCCCCCCCCCCCACCATACATTTCACTATCACTTTCAACTTTCCCAAATAACACCACCCAAACCCTTCTTTTCTCTCATTTTCGTTCTTGAACTTAAGGGTTGAGAGAAATCCTTGCAAAAAGTGGATTTGTGGAGTTTATTGGGAGATTTGAGATCCCCAAGAGGTATGGATACCTCATTGTTGATTTTGTATGGTTTTGTTTAAGTTTGGTATGTTTTTGAAGGGTTTTAAAATGGGTTTGTATGAGTTGGTGTTATTTTTGGGTGAGTGTTAGATTTATGGTTGTATGATGTTGTTTATTGAAGATTTGTAGTGATTTGGTATGGTTGGTGTTCGATCGATCGGCGTCACCAGCGATCGATCGCGAGTTGCAGGGCTGGAGGCAGTGACCTTCAGCGATCGATCGCGAGTTTGGCGCGATCGATCGGCGAGGTCGCGATCGATCGGCGCAAACTCAGCGATCGATCGCGGATTGAAAATTTTTGTTGGGCGAGGCAGTGTGGTCTCGCGATCGATCGGGGCTATACGGCGATCGATCGCGAGACACCAAAATTGATGTTTTTGGATATTTTTGTAGGATTTTTGGTATTGGACTATTATTGGGTTCTAATATTGATTTGTGTGAATGTGTAGAACCATCCCAGGTGGCGACACCGCCAAGGAATTGAAGTCCTACCATATCCTACATTTTGGAAAGGTACGTAGAGGACGTACGGGCACCCAACGGTACATATATCTAATATACTCATTGTTTATGCATTGTGGATGCGAGTATATATGTGATTATGCATTGTGGATGCAAATACATGTTGAATTATGCATGATGATTGTAGATGTATATGATTATTGGTGCACATCCCATGAGTCGTGGTCATCCCTTGATGATTTTAATGCTTGCCGCTATTTGTTTTGGTTCCGCTAAATGTGAAGCGAGGGGTGGGAGCGCCGCATGTCACATTTGAGCGTGGTTATCATATAGGGCGAGGAAAGGATATTTGCCGCTCAATGTGAGGCGAGGGGTGGGAGTACCGCTTGTCCATTGAAGCGAGGTTATTCTATGCCGCCTATATGTAAATAAGCGAGGGGCATTAAAATACATTGTGATGGACAGACTAGGGAATGGTGACCGGTATTTGATATTGATGAGATGGTATTGTGTCATGACATGTCTAGACCATTAAAAATAATCTATTGATTATACTCATGAGTTATGGTACAGGGATAACCAAACTGGAAGCGTTTTGAAATGCATGGGAAAACAGGAAGTGTTTTAATTGTGTTTTATGCATTTACGCTTTATATTCATATTGTGTTGAATATGAATGATATTATTGCTCATGTTTGGGGGTTGTCCTTGTAGGTACACTTTTGGCATGATAGAAGGGCTAAGCGGGTTGAGGTGGTGAGCTTGTGGAGAATTCTTTTGAGACAGGAAGGACAGGATTAAATTTTTGTATAGTGTCTACTCTAGGAGTAGTGTAAAACTATAGTTGATAACATTCTTTTGATGGGGAATGTAATTAATCCATTGATAGTCCTCATTTTGGCATGTAATTCTTAAAGCTCATAGACTCAACACGATTAATTCACTCTGATCATTTATATTAGCTCTATTTATCCCTTTGATCCGCACTTAAGGATTAGGGTCCTTACATTAGTGGTATCAGAGCAGTGGTTAGAGAACCCGGGAACGAGTGAAGGGTAGCCTTAGCATGATTGGCTAGGTGCTTACATTTGAAGCATGTTTATGCATGTGGTGCATATTGATGTATATTCTGTTATACTAACATGCTTATTATCATTCCTGTTATCTAACGGCATAACATGTATATTTGTTTTGGAATTGTTGTTAACCTTTGTGTTACAGCATGGCTGCTATGAATGCGGGGGAACCTTAACGAAGAAGTTGGCGATGTGGGCAGTGTTAACGCTAGCGTTGGACAAGTGAACCCTCTACCTCCACCAGCAGTAGGCATGGAGCCAGTAGCTCAGTTATTACTACCCGGTGAGATTAACTTGACTCAGTTTCTGTCTTACCACCCGCCCCGGTTTGAGGGAACAGAATCAGGGGAGGAAGCTGAGGAGTGGATGGAGAGACTTGAGCAGATATTTGTGTCGGCTCCTTGTGCTGTTACAGCGTGGCTGAGGCTGGCGGAGTTCCAGTTGGCAAAGAAACCTCTAATGTGGTGGAGGGGCACTGTACTGGAGCTAAGAACACTGGGTACTGTGATTGATTGGACACTCTTCAGGACCCGGTTTCTGAACCGGTACTTCTCCGCAGCGGCGAGACAGACGAAGGAGGACGAATTTACAAGTTTGAAACAGGGGAACATGACAGTGTCAGACTATGCCACGCGGTACTCTTCGTTGCTGAGATATGTTCCCCACATTGCCACCAATGGGCACGCAAAGATGAGGAGTTTTATGAAGGGGTTGCGACCGAACCTCTATGACCGGGTTATCACCAATAACCCAACTTCTTTTGATGATGCTCTCACAAGAGCAGAGCTTGCCGAGCTTGGAGTGGGAGCTTATCCTAGTGCTATGCCACCACCAGTACCACAACAGAGGCAGACTAATGACAGCTTGAGGCCCCGGGGAGAGCCATTTAAACCTCGTGGTGCCTCTTCATCTGCACGATTTGGTGGAAAGAAGTACTTTGGTCAGAAACAGGAGAACAAGAAGAGCAATTGGTCCGCCAATCGAGGGTCTTCACAAGGGAATAGGCCGGGAGAGCCGAGGTGCGACAACTGTGGAGGGCCACATTCTTCAAGTAAGTGCCCTGCCTGTTATAGCTGTGGCAAGATGGGCCACATCTCTCGGTATTGCCCCACCCGGGGAGGACAGTCAGAGTTTCAGGGCAACAGGCCAAGGTTTGACGACAGGACTGTACACCAGATGGCAGCAGTTTGGGCCTCGACCATCGGGAGGTCAGACAGTGGGACCGTCCCAGGGATAGGTGTATGCACTGACCAGAGAGCAGGCCCAGGCAGCCCCAGAGGAGGTGATCGCCGGTACGTGTCATTTATTTACGTACCCTGCTTTTATTTTGATAGATACAGGTGCCTCCCACTCTTTTGTATCTGTTGGCTTTGTGGAGAGACACCATATGCGCACGTCTTCTCTACCCACGCCTCTCCTTGTCTCGACACCCACTGGAAGAAATGTCGTTGCTGATCAGTTCATGGCAGATTGCCTCATTTATTTTGAGGGCAACGAGTTAAAGACAGACTTGATTGTGTTGGGTATGTCGGACTTCGACTGCATCTTGGGCATTGATATTCTGAACAGATATCAGGCAGTGGTTGATTGCCGGCAGAAGACAGTGAAGTTCAGACCTGATTTGGGTAGTCAGTGGACTTTCTTTGGCAACGGTTCTCGTGCGAAGATTCCGTTGATTTCAGCGATCAAGATGACTCAGCTGTTGGAACGTGGCCACACGGGCTATCTCATCTATGCCGTGGACACGTATGGGAAGAATAAGGAATTGAGAGTTGAGGATGTACCAGTGGTAGCAGAGTTTGCTGATGTATTCCCAGAAGAGATCCCAGGATTCCCACCGGCTAGGGAAGTTGAGTTTGGGATCGAGTTGTTACCGGGGACATCTGCTATCTCCCGTGCACCTTACAGGATGGCACCGGCGGAGTTGAGGGAGTTGAAGGAACAGCTGCAGGATCTCCTTGACAAAGGATATATACGCCCGAGCGTATCCCCATGGGGCGCACCGGTTCTCTTTGTGAAGAAGAAGGATGGCTCGATGAGGTTATGCATCGATTACCGGCAACTGAATAAAGCCACAGTAAAGAAAAAATATCCTCTCCCAAGGATTGATGATTTGTTTGATCAGTTGCAAGGTACCAGATTATATAGCAAGATTGATTTGAGATCCGGGTACCATCAGATTCGAGTCAGAGAGGAAGATGTACAGAAGACAGCGTTCCGGACTCGATATGGACATTATGAGTTCTTAGTGATGCCGTTCGGTGTGATGAATGCTCCAGCAGTCTTTATGAGCTTGATGAACAGAGTGTCTCAGCCGTATCTTGACCAGTTCGTCATTGTATTTATTGACGACATTCTCATCTACTCCAGGAGTGAGGAAGAGCACGCGAAACACTTGAGGACAGTGCTCCAGATTCTTCGAGATCACCAGTTGTATGCCAAGCTCAGTAAGTGTGAGTTCTGGTTGAGCAGTGTAGTATTTCTGGGGCATGTCATTTCTAGCAGTGGGATATCAGTGGATCCCAGGAAGATCGAAGCTGTGATGGAGTGGGCTGCCCCCCACTTCTGTGCCTGAGATTCGGAGCTTCCTTGGTTTGGCCGGATATTATCGAAGCTTCGTCGAGGGCTTTTCGAAGATTGCCAAGCCGTTGACACAGTTGACCCAGAAAGGAGTACCTTTCTTTTGGTCAGAAGCTTGTGAGGAGAGCTTCCAGGAGTTGAAGCATCGTTTGACGACGGCGCCAGTGTTAGTGATCCCTACGGAGAACTCCAGATTTGTTTTGTATACCGATGCATCACTCCAGGGCCTTGGGTGTGTACTGATGCAAGATAAGCATGTGGTAGCTTATGCATCGAGACAGTTGAAGCCGCATGAGACTAGATACCCAGTCCATGACTTGGAACTGGCGGCTATCATCTTCGCCCTGAAGATTTGGAGACATTACTTGTATGGTACTTCATTTACCATATACACGGATCACAAGAGCCTCAAATTTTTATTCACTCAGGCGGAGCTGAACATGAGGCAGAGGAGGTGGATGGACTTACTCAAAGACTATGATTGTGAGATTGAGTACCATCCCGGGAAAGCTAATTTGACAGCAGATGCTTTGAGCTGGAAAGTAAGGAGTTCTGCTGAGGACGTCATCCATTTGTCAGCCATGATGACCTCCTATTGCCATCTGGGCTATGACTTTGACATTGATGCATCACCTGTGTATGTATCGACCTTGTTAGCTGAGCCAGATATCTATGAGAACATCAGGAGAGCTCAGAGGTCAGATGATGAGGTTCAGAGGTGGTTATCTTTAGTACATCTTGGTCAACCAACGAAATTCAGAGTGGCCGATGACGGATCTTTGAGGTTGGGTAATCGTTGGGTGGTTCCGAGTACGCCGGAGTTGCGTAGAGGGATCTTGGAGCGAGCTCATAGTAGCAGACTTAGCATCCACCCAGGCGGGAAGAAGATGTATAAAGATCTACGTGGACAGTTTTGGTGGAAGAGGATGAAATCTGATGTCGTCGCTTTTGTTAAGAGGTGTTTGATCTGCCAACAGGTTAAGGCAGAGAGACAGAGACCTGGCGACGAGTTGAGAAGCTTGGAGATACCGAAGTGGAAGTGGGAACACATTTCCATGGACTTCGTGACTCACCTGCCGAGGAGTGCTTCAAGCTTTGATGCTATTTGGGTGATTGTGGATCGATTGAGTAGCTCATTTCATCCCCTATAGCATGACTTTCACCTTTTTGAGGATGGCGCAGTTGTACATTCGAGATGTGGTGAGATTGCATGGGATCCCCATTTTCATAGTGTCGGATCGAGATCCGCGATTCACATCTCATTTTTGGGAAGGTCTTCAGTCAGCCTTGGGAACTGAAGTCAGATTGAGCACTGCTTATCATCCTCAGACGGATGGCCAGACCGAGCGTACTATCCAGACGCTCGAGGACATGTTGAGATCTTGTGTTTTGGAGTTCAATGTTTCTTGGCAAGATTCAGTGCCTTTGGTAGAGTTCTCTTATAATAACAGCTACCAGGCGAGTATTCAGATGGCTCCTTTTGAAGCTCTTTATGGCAGACGGTGTAGATCACCCTTGTGTTGGGATGATTTGGACCGCAAATCGGTCGGAGGACCGGAATTGATTCGGTAGATGGAAGAGAAGATAAAGATGATAAGGCAGAAAATGAAAGCAGCCCAGGACAGACAGGCAGCTTATGCGAATAAACGGCGGAGACCGTTGGAATTTCAGTTGGGAGATAAGGTCTTTTTGAAGATCTTGCCTTTCAGAGGCGTTGTGCGATTTGGGATGCGCGGGAAACTGTCTCCAAGGTATGTTGGACCGTACGAGATTTTGCAGCGCATTGGCACCTTAGCTTACCGACTAGCTCTGCCGCCTTCTTTATCTGGTATACATGATGTGTTTCATGTATCGATGTTGCGGAAGTATGAGCCGGATCCGTCGCATGTTTTACAGCCTTCCGAAGTTCAGTTAGAGTCCGATGTGTCTTATGTGGAACGGCCTGTCAGAATTCTGGATCGGGCAGACCGCAGACTTCGGAACAAAGTGATACCTATGATCAAGGTTCAGTGGGATCGCAGGGGTATCGAGGAGGCTACGTGGGAGACGGAGCGGCATATGGTGCAGCACAACCCGGAACTATTCTCTGGTTGTGTTTATGTTTAGTTTCTTTTGGGGGTAAGTGCATGTGATTTCGAGGACGAAATCCTATAAGTAGGGGAGTATTGTGATATCCCCGAAATGATTAATTGCAAATTTGAGCATTAATTGTGTTTATATGATTAATTATGGTGGTAATTAATTATGTGTTGGATTTATTAATCTTATGGAAATGCTTAGTCACATGATAGAGTGACCCGGGGAGGGCATTTCAGGGTGTATGTTGTGCATGTTGGAGAAATGGTTATTAGCATGATTTATTTGCCATGGGTAGCAATTAATTGGAAATCATGGGTTTAATTGATATTTGGTGCATTTTGGATTAATGCTTTTAAAAATATCATGTTGGGGTGTTTTATACACCATGAGTTGTGGGATGCATTTTAATTAATTAACCCACTTTATTACCCCAAACCCCCCCCCCCCCCCCCCCCCCACCATACATTTCACTATCACTTTTCAACTTTCCCAAATAACACCACCCAAACCCTTCTTTTCTCTCATTTTCGTTCTTGAACTTAAGGGTGGAGAGAAATCCTTGCAAAAAGTGGATTTGTGGAGTTTATTGGGAGATTTGAGATCCCCAAGAGGTATGGATACTTCATTGTTGATTTTGTAAGGTTTTGTTTAAGTTTGGTATGTTTTTGAAGGGTTTTAAAATGGGTTTGTATGAGTTGGTGTGATTTTTGGGTGAGTGTTAGATTTATGGTTGTATGATGTTGTTTATTGACGATTTGTAGTGATTTGGTATGGTTGGTGTTTGATTATTTGAGGTTGTTTGAGTTTGGGAAGAAGAAGGGTGAATAGTGCCCGAAAATCGCATGTGCAAGACTCGGCGATCGATCGGCGCCACCAGCGATCGATCGCGAGTTGCAGGGCTGGAGGCAGTGGCCTTCAGCGATCGATCGCGAGTTTGGCGCGATCGATCGGCGAGGTCGCGATCGATCGGCGCAAACTCAGCGATCGATCGCGGATTGAAAATTTTTGTTGGGCGAGGCAGTGTGGTCTCGCGATCGATCGGCGCTATACGGCGATCGATCGCGAGACACCAAAATTGATGTTTTTGGATATTTTGTAGGATTTTTGGTATTGGACTATTATTGGGTTCTAATATTGATTTGTGTGAATGTGTAGAACCATCCCAGGTGGCGACACAGCCAAGGAATTGAAGTCCTACCATATCCTACATTTTGGAAAGGTACGTAGAGGACGTACGGGCACCCAACGGTACATGTATCTAATATACTCATTGTTTATGCATTGTGGATGTGAGTATATATGTGATTATGCATTGTGGATGCAAATACATGTTGAATTATGCATGATGATTGTAGATGCATATGATTATTGGTGCACATCCCATGAGTCGTGGTCATCCCTTGATGATTTTAATGCTTGCCGCTATTTGTTTTGGTTCCGCTAAATGTGAAGCGAGGGGTGGGAGCGCCGCATGTCACATTTGAGCGTGGTTATCATATAGGGCGAGGAAAGGATATTTGCCGCTCAATGTGAGGCGAGGGGTGGGAGTACCGCTTGTCCATTGAAGCGAGGTTATTCTATGCCGCCTATATGTAAATAAGCGAGGGGCATTAAAATACATTGTGATTGATAGACTAGGGAATGGTGACCGGTATTTGATATTGATGAGATGGTATTGTGTCATGACATCTCTAGACCATTAAAAATAATCTATTGATTATACTCATGAGTTATGGTACAGGGACAACCAAACTGGAAGCGTTTTGAAATGCATGGGAAAACAGGAAGTGTTTTAATTGTGTTTTATGCATTTACGCTTTATATTCATATTGTGTTGAATATGAATGATATTATTGCTCATGTTTGGGGGTTGTCCTTGTAGGTACACTTTTGGCATGATAGAAGGGCTAAGCGGGTTGAGGTGGTGAGCTTGTGGAGAATTCTTTTGAGACAGGAAGGACAGGATTAAATTTTTGTATAGTGTCTACTCTAGGAGTAGTGTAAAACTATAGTTGATAACATTCTTTTGATGGGGAATGTAATTAATCCATTGATAGTCCTCATTTTGGCATGTAATTCTTAAAGCTCATAGACTCAACACGATTAATTCACTCTGATCATTTATATTAGCTCTATTTATGCCTTTGATCCGCACTTAAGGATTAGGGTCCTTACAGTGAACTGTGGATATTTTCGTTTCGTTGTGTCTCGCATTGCGACGAGGATAAAAACGTGCATACTTTCTGCTCGTTGGAGACGAGAATAAAGAAACGCATTTCGTTTTGCCCAAGGACAGAGGGGGTATAATATCTGTCAATACCCTTCCAGCGGGTATAGTCTGGAATGATATCATTGTGTCACATCCGTAATTGAGTATGCATTTGTTTCATTACAGCATGGCTATGTTTAATGATTAATTCTATAATGTTAAGACATTAATGATATTGTTATTCGTTTCTGTTACGTTTAGTTGGTTATTTGTGCAGTTATTTCCGTTATGATTCCATTTTGTGAAATTTAGTTCCGTTGACTGCTCGGATTAAACCATATATGTGTGAAAGTTATTTTGGATATGAAAGAATATTATTTTTCGTCACATTATGAAAAATGATGTTTTTAATATTTCATCAAATGTTTATTATGCTTACTATAAAATGTTGCAACTTACCTTTACCTGTAATGTGATATATTACAGATGGAGTTGAAGACTTAGACGATGCAGAGGATATTTAGTTATGCAATGAAAGTTAATTTTGTTGGAGGTTATGTTTTATTTTGAGGACATGGAGTATTTTATTTTGATTTTAGTTGTTTTTGGATATTAAGACTTCCGTTGAGTTTAGTTATTTGATTTTATGATTTTGTTAATGCGGTTGTAGTGATCTGGTAGATCACAGGGCACAATTTTTAAGAGAAGACTCTGCTCAAATTTTTCTAAGATAAAAGTCACGGGTAAAAATTATTAAGTCAAACATCCGATAAGAATAAAAACGTTTCCGCTAAACAAAAGTTCAAAGTGATAATTAAGTTTGAATTGAGTGAAGCCTTGTGTTCAAGAAATTGAGCACGGCGGGCGACCCGTCTGGGCGGGCCGTCACAATAAGACCATATTAAATGATCATAAACTTATTTTGCATATTTATATTGTAGATATCCATGGCAACCAACAACGTTACAAGCACACTATCATTACGATCGGTCCTTGAGAAGGACAAACTTAATGGGACAAATTTCCTAGACTGGTATAGGAATTTGAGGATTGTCCTCAAACAAGAAAAGAAGCAATATGTCCTAGAGGAACCCTTACCTGCTGAGGAACCTCCCTTGACGGCTGCTAAAGCCGATAAAGATGCTTACAAGAAGCATCAAAATGACGCACTTGATGTTGGGTGCCTTATGCTTGCCACCATGAACTCTGAGCTTCAGAAGCAACATGAGGAAATGGAGGCGTTCGATATGATCGAGCATCTAAAGCAACTGTACCAACAACAAGCAAGACAAGAGAGATATGACGTCTCTAAAGCGTTATTCCAGTGTAGAATGGTAGAAGGAAGTCTGGTTGGAACTCATGTGTAAGTAATCCAAGAGCATACAACGCAGCGGAATAAAATTTTATGGATTACTAACCAGCAGATCTATACATAGGATTCATATCGGATAAAGGAATAACAAGTGTCTTACCCTTGTAGCGTGTTTGAAGCAGAATCCACGGAGCAGCACCACGTCCTACGCCTTCTCCGAGTCACTAGCAAAACTTAATGAGTTTTGCCTCAACGGTATCCACACGATCAAATCGGGTGAAGGGAAAGTTTATGAACAAGTTGCTAGACAAGTTCTTAAACCATTACATGAAGCAAACTCGATTCACAATCGAATGATGGCACAATACCACCAAGAACCACACGGCTATGATGGAGGCCGAGAGTTCGAGATGGTGCGGCCGAGAGCTTCCAATATTTTAGGTTGAATGATATTAAATTTTTTTTCTAACAATTAATCATAACCTTTGTATTTATATTATAAGGCTTTTAATTAAGGTTCAAGACTTTCTTAAAGTCTTATGGGCCCAAACCCATGATTTAATTAAAACCTTTTAATCACTTAATTAAGACTCTTCTTAATTAATTAATTCATCCAATGAATTTAATTTCCCTTCTCGATTTAATCTTTTGTGCGACCCGATAGGATCTTGTAATGTTGGCAGTGACATAAAATCTCATTTTGTGTCGCAAGCATTGAGCGGTATCTAGCAACACATCAATGCTACCCAAATTACAAGAATGTCAATGACTCGACATAACCTTTAGAACTTGTGATAATATTAATCATGTAACTCAATCCCTTTGTCCTTTGTGTTTAGATTGAACACGAGTCATGGAATAGTCATACTCGTATATTCAATCTTTATTTCTTGATCCCCAAGTAGAACTAGAATAAACGAATAAGCTCGATATCTCATATCGACTCATTCGAGCATGGCCATGCATTTTAGTTCTCACTTGATCAAGGGCCAAACACATCTCCTGTTATATAGGAGGGACAAATCCTATCTCGATCAGTCAACATCCCTCTACATAATTCGTAGTGTATCCAATAGTCGCCTTTATAGAATACCCTGTTACGGGTAACGTTTGACGATATCAAGATAAATAACTCCTTATGTTGGGATCTCTGATGATCACAAGTCGTAAGGATTACATACATTATTATCACTATGAGAATTGCATATGACGATCATATAACTATCCATGTTGCATTCTCATGGTGGGTCTGTCCAGTACATCGTTCTCTAACATGTACCCATATGTTGATTTGATATCTCATATCAATGAACAATTCATCGATCAACACATACTAGTCTCAACGTATTATCATTATCCCTATTCATGATAATACTTGACTAGGGACATCTTTAAGAATAATACAATATTATTCTAAGGACATTAACATATATATTAATTCACATTGCACAGTTAAAAGAATAATATATATGAATTGCCATTCATAAAATCATATTACATTGTATGTCACAAACAATCATCTAATGATGTGTCTTAGGGCATATCCCAACAAATCTCCCACTTGCACTAAGACCACTCAGACATATACCTAATGCCTAGAGATCTAGTATGACGATCATGCTTCTGCTGTGACAGTGGCTTCGTCAATGGGTCAGATACATTATCATCTGTTGGTACTTTGCATATTTTAACATCTCCCCTTTCAACGATTTCTCGAATGAAATGGAAACGCCTAAATATGTGCTTGGATCTTTGGTGAGATCTTGGTTCCTTAGCCAATGCGATCGCTCCATTGTTGTCACAATAGAGTTCTATCGGATCTTTAATGCTAGGCACCACTCCAAGTTCAGAAATGAACTTCCTCATCCAAACAGCTTCCTTTGCTGCATCCGAGGCAGCGATATACTCAGCTTCCGTTGTAGAATCGGCTACTGTTTCTTTCTTTGAACTCTTCAAGCTCACAGCACCTCCATTAAGGCAATACACATATCCAGATTGCGATCGAAAATCATCTTTGTCGGTTTGGAAGCTTGCATCAGTGTAACCCATTACATTGAGCTCTTCCTCACCTCCCTAAATCAAGAATGTATCCTTAGTCCTTCTCAAGTACTTCAGGATGTTCTTGACAGCAATCCAGTGACCTTCACCTGGATCAACTTGATATCTGCTCGTCATGCTCAAAGCATACGATACATCGGGACGAGTACATATCATGGCATACATGATAGATCCAATAGCTGACGCGTATGGAATCTTACTCATGCGTTGTCTCTCATCTGGTGTTGAAGGACACTGTTCCTTCGAGAGATAAATGCCATGTGTCATAGGCACAAATCCTTTCTTTGATTCTTGCATGCTAAACCTTTTAAGCACCTTGTCTATGTATGTACTTTGACTTAGACCAAGAAGCCTTCTCGATCTATCTCTATAGATCTTGATTACTGGAATGATAGGTGGCTTCTCCAAAGTCTTTCATCGAAAAGCAATTCCCTAGCCAAATCTTTACAGATTGCAAGGCAGGGATATCATTTCCAATAAGAAGTATGTCATCTACATACAACACTAGGAAAATGATTACGCTCCGACTGACCTTCTTGTAGACACAAGGTTCATCTTCGTTTTTGATAAAACCAAACTCTTTGATTGCATCATCAAAACGAAGATTCCAACTCTGAGAAGCTTGCTTTAATCCATAAATGGATCGTTGTAGCTTGCATTTTCCAGCATCCTTTGGATCGACAAAACCCTCGGGCTGTGTCATGTACACATCCTCGAGCAGATTTCCATTAAGGAAAGTTGTTTTGACATCCATCTGCCAGATTTCATAATCATGAAATGCAGCTATTGCAAGTAAGATCCTTATGGATTTAACCATGGCCACTGGTGAAAAGGTTTCATCATAGTCAATACCATGAATTTGTTTGAATCCTTTTGCAACCAGCCGACCTTTATAGGTTTGTACGTTACCATCCATATCGGTCTTTTTCTTGAAAATTCATTTGCACCCTATGGGTCGTACCCCTTCAGGTGGATCAACCAAAGTCCATACTTGGTTTGCATACATGGATTCCATCTCAGATTTCATGGCCTCTTGCCATTTCTCAGAATCATTGCCCATTATAGCTTGTTGATAAGATGACGGCTCATCCTCATCAATAAGTAGTAAGTCACCTTGTTGAGTCACAAGAAATCCATATCTCTGTGGCTCCCGGTGTTCTCTTACAGACCTACGCTGGGCTTGTGTCTCTTGAGCAGGTGTTTCTTCCACAACAGCTTGCGGTGCCTGCTCTGTTTCCATCTCAATCTCAGGTTCAGTGTTTTCTTGTGGTTGAACTTCACTAAGTTCTATTTTTCTCCCACTGGTTTTTCTAGAAATAAATTCTCTTTCAAGAAATACACCAGTCCGAGCAACAACTACTTTGTTCTCGGTGGGATAATAGAAATAGTATCCTTTCGTTTCCTTAGGATACCCCACAAATAAACACTTATTAGATTTGGGTCCAAGTTTGTTAGTGGCGTGACGTCTAACGAAAGCCTCACAACCCCAAATCTTCATAAAAGACATACTAGGACGCTTCCCAGTCCATATCTCATATGGTGTCTTTTCCACTGATTTAGATGGAACACGGTTCAGTAAGAAAATCGCTGTTTCTAGAGCGTGTCCCCAAAACGATATCGGAAGATCTGCATGACTCATCATTGATCTAACCATGTCTAACAAGGTTTGATTTCTCCTCTCGGATACACCATTCCATTGTGGAGTATACGGAGGAGTGAGTTGTGGGACTATCTCACACTCCTTTAGATAGTCATGAAACTCTTGGCTTAGGTATTCACCTCCTCGATCTGATCGAAGGATTTTGATACTTTTACGAAGTTGGTTTTGTACTTCATTCTTGAAATCCTTGAACTTTTCAAAGGTTTCAAGTTTATGTTTCATTAGGTACACATACCCATATGTACTGAAGTCATCAGTAAATGTAACGAAGTATTGAAAACCACCTCTAGCTTGTGTACTTATTGGACCACATACATCACTATGTATTAGTCCCAATAAAACACTTGCCCTTTCAACATGTCCCTTGAAAGGGGCTTTTGTCATCTTGCCCATTAAACAAGATTCGCATGTTTCATATGATTCAAAATCAAATGAATCTAATACTCCATCCTTATGAAGTTTAGATATGCGGTTCTCGTTTATGTGGCCCAAGCGACAATGCCAGAGATAAGTCGGATTACAATCATTATTTTTAATCCTTTTAGTATTTATGTTATAGATAGGTATATCAAGATTTAATACATAAAGACCATTCACCATTTGTGCACTAGCATAAAACATATCATTTAAATAAATGGAACAACAGTTGTCCTTTATAATAAATGAAAATCCATACTTGTCCAAACAAGAAATAGAAATAATGTTTTTGGTAATTGAAGGCACAAAATAACAATCTTTTAAAATCAATGATAAACCAGAAGGCAAAGATAAATGATAATCCCCTATAGCTAATGCAGCAACTCTTGCTCCATTTCCAACTCGGAGATCAACTTCGCCTTTCGCCAACAATCTACTCTTTTTGAGGTCCTGCACATTTACACAAATGTGAGATCCACATCCAGTATCTAATACCCATGATGAAGAAGTAGATAAATTGACTTCTATAACAAAAATACCTGAAGCGGAAGTCACACTTCCTTTCTTTAGATCCTCCAGATATACTTTGCAGTTCCTTTTCCAATGGCCGGTCTCACCGCAATGGAAACAATTCCCTTCCTTTGCTATCCCTCCCTTTGGTTTCAGTGCAGAAGACTTTGGCTTAGATTTAGCAAAGACTTTCTTTGATTTCTTGTTGCCTTTAGCTTTGGCCCTTCCTTTGCCCTTATTCACAATAAGTACATTTGTGGCCTTAGTCTTCTTAGTATTTGCTTCATATGTTCTCAACATACCAAGCAATTGTGGTAGAGTCTTTTCCATGTCAGTCATATTGTAATTTACTACAAATTGACTGAAGCTCTCAGGCAACGATTGCAAGATCACATCGGTGGCCAACTCTTGGTCCAATGGAAAACCCAGCTTGTCCAGATTCTCAATGTACCCAATCATCTTGAGCACATGAGTTCCAACTAGGCTTCCTTCTACCATCCTGCACTGAAATAACGCCTTAGAGACGTCATACCTCTCTTGTCTTGCTTGCTGTTGGTACAACAGTTTTAAGTGTTCGATCATATCGAACGCCTCCATTTCCTCATGTTGCTTCTGAAGCTCAGAGTTCATGGTGGCAAGCATGAGGCACCCAACATCAAGTGCGTCACTCTGATGCTTCTTGTAAGCATCTTTTTCAGCTCTTGTAGCTGTTAGGGGAGGTTCCTCAGCGGGCAAGGGTTCCTCTAGGACATATTGTTTCTTTTCTTGTTTGAGGACTATCCTCAAGTTCCTATGCCAGTCTAGGAAATTCGTCCCATTTAATTTGTCCTTCTCAAGGACCGATCGCAGTGATAAAGTGCTAGTAACGTTGTTAGTTGCCATGGATATCTACAATATAAATATGCAAAATAAGTTTATGATTTAAATCATTTAACATGGTCTTATATTAAATGATACTCCCACTATTTTGTTTAAAAAAAATATCAACCCTCAAAACCTTTAGTGGGCCAAGATCCATATTTCACTTAATCTTGAGTTAGCTTTGGCTAATCGCCCAAGACTCGGTTATTTAGGTAGACAACACTTTGTCAATTATATCACATATAATTCTTGGATAGTTGGACGAACAACACTTTGTTCAATTCATCAAATGAATTATAATCCAACCCATGCCTCTAGGTTCCCAATCCTATTGAGATAACCTAGTTAAGTCGTACCCAATTAAAGTATAACGGCTATCACTTTTATCCTTTCGCGCCTTACTAAGATTGCCACGGTGCTTTGCTTTGGCAAACCCACACATGTACAATCGAAGTTATTGACGAGTACTTTTATTTTGGAAGGCATCTAAAACTTAATATTTTAGAGGGATTTATTGATCTCATTATTAATTTGATAATTTAAAATATGTCCACTACATATAGTTGTATACATATCTACATATATGTGTAATACTATTATCAAACTAAAACATAAGATAAATCATGCATCAACATACATAATTAAAACGTGACATGGTTATAGCCCCTACTAACGATTTTCTCAAGCCAATGAGAAAATCCTAAGAGTCAACCTAAGGTAACTTCACAAGCACCTTCCTTTGGCTCCAATCTGTGAATGGCCTCCTCATCCCGGCATGATGCTCCATCTTCATTGATCACCATCAATAAAATAAACTACACTATTTACAAGATATAGAATTCCTCGATTCACATTCGAGGGGAACATAGGGGAGGGATTACATTTAGAATGAAATAGAGAAAGGCACGACACGCAAGTCGTATTATAAATTACAAACATCCACAAATCCTATCTAATAGGTCAAAGGGCTATAACCACGCACCATGCTCAAACAACACATAAAGCATGCATTAACATTTAATTAATTAAATTCTAAAAATTTTAAATTTAATTCTAATTAAAACTGTAAAATAATTTTTGAAAAAATTATCGTACGCTCGGGACATCACATGCCACGAACTTAATGCGACTTAGCTACGAACCACCATGGTTCGAACCAACCATACACCACGGCTGGACCAATTATGGGCCTAGGGTTCGAAACCCTAGCCCACGACATGGTCCGAGCCGATGGCATGGGTGCGGCGCCGCTAGGGTTCCAAACCCTAGCCGCCTTGCACCATGTTGGTTTTTCATCGAGCCAACTTGCTCGAAACACCAAAATCCACGAGCCACAAGCCACGGTCCAACCATGGACGGTCCATGACGATGACGGCTTAACCATCTCGAGCCAAGGGTTCGAAAAACCCTAGCCCAAGCGGCGGCCGAGTGGCTTATGTGACTAGGGTTCAAAACCCTAGCCTTTTGGAAGCGGCGCGGCCCCATGCATGAGCCAAGGGTCCGAACCCTAGCTCACTAGCGGCGGCCCGAGGGTCAAGTCATGAAGTGGTCAAACCACCTTGAGCCAACACCTCGATTTTACGCTTTCGTGTATCGTATACAATTATTCGCCAATTATATCAAATACAATTTTACGATGAATTTCAAAAACTCGATATTAACATATCATATATGTTTATACAGTTTTAATAGCATGCAATATAATTCTAATATGATTAAACTATTTAACCACATAAATCCGATATGAGCCTTGTACACGGCTCTGATACCACTGTAAGTAATCCAAGAGCATACAACGCAGCGGAATAAAATTTTATGGATTACTAACCAGCAGATCTATACATAGGATTCATATCGGATAAAGGAATAACAAGTGTCTTACCCTTGTAGCGTGTTTGAAGTAGAATCCACGGAGCAGCACCACGTCCTACGCCTTCTCCGAGTCACTAGCAAAACTTAATGAGTTTTGCCTCAACGGTATCCACACGATCAAATCGGGTGAAGGGAAAGTTTAAGAACAAGTTGCTAGACAAGTTCTTAAACCATTACACGAAGCAAACTCGATTCACAATCGAATGATGGCACAATACCACCAAGAACCACACGGCTATGATGGAGGCCGAGAGTTCGAGATGGTGCGGCCGAGAGCTTCCAATATTTTAGGTTGAATGATATTAAATTTTTTTTCTAACAATTAATCATAACCTTTGTATTTATATTATAAGGCTTTAATTAAGGTTCAAGACTTTCTTAAAGTCTTATGGGCCCAAACCCATGATTTAATTAAAACCTTTTAATCACTTAATTAAGACTCTTCTTAATTAATTAATTCATCCAATGAATTTAATTTCCCTTCTCGATTTAATCTTTTGTGCGACCCGATAGGATCTTGTAATGTTGGCAGTGACATAAAATCTCATTTTGTGTCGCAAGCATTGAGCGGTATCTAGCAACACATCAATGCTACCCAAATTACAAGAATGTCAATGACTCGACATAACCTTTAGAACTTGTGATAATATTAATCATGTAACTCAATCCCTTTGTCCTTTGTGTTTAGATTGAACACGAGTCATGGAATAGTCATACTCGTATATTCAATCTTTATTTATTTCTTGATCCCCAAGTAGAACTAGAATAAACGAATAAGCTCGATATCTCATATCGACTCATTCGAGCATGGCCATGCATTTTAGTTCTCACTTGATCAAGGGCCAAACACATCTCCTGTTATATAGGAGGGACAAATCCTATCTCGATCAGTCAACATCCCTCTACATAATTCGTAGTGTATCCAATAGTCTCCTTTATAGAATACCCTGTTACGGGTAACGTTTGACGATATCAAGATACATAACTCCTTATGTTGGGATCTCTGATGATCACAAGTCGTAAGGATTACATACATTATTATCACTATGAGAATTGCATATGACGATCATATAACTATCCATGTTGCATTCTCATGGTGGGTCTGTCCAGTACATCGTTCTCTAACATGTACCCATATGTTGATTTGATATCTCATATCAATGAATAATTCATCGATCAACACATACTAGTCTCAACGTATTATCATTATCCCTATTCATGATAATACTTGACTAGGGACATCTTTAAGAATAATACAATATTATTCTAAGGACATTAACATATATATTAATTCACATTGCACAGTTAAAAGAATAATATATAATAATGAATTGCCATTCATAAAATCATATTACATTGTATGTCACAAACAATCATCTAATGATGTGTCTTAGGGCATATCCCAACATCATGCACTCAAGATGATTGGGTACATTGAGAATCTGGAGAAGCTGGGTTTTCCATTGGACCAAGAGTTGGCCACTGACGTGATCTTGCAATCGTTGCCTGAAAGCTTCAGTCAATTTGTCTTGAATTACAATATGATTGAAATTGAAAAGACTCTACCACAGTTGCTTGGCATGCTGAGAACTTTTGAAGCTAACAGCAAGAAGTCTAAACCTACAAATGTTCTTATTGTGAATAAGAGCAAGGGAAGGGCTAAAGCAAAAGGCTTAAATAAGAACAAGAAAGTCTTTGTCAAATCTAAGCCTCATGCTGCTGCACTTAAGCCAAAGGGAGGAGTGGCAAAAGAGGGGAACTGTTTCCATTGCGGTGAGACCGGACATTGGAAAAGAAATTGCAAAGTTTATCTGGAGGATCTTAAGAAGACGAAGGGAAGTGTGACTTCCACTTCAGATATTTTTGGTATAGAAGTCAATTTATCTACTTCTTCATCATGGGTATTAGATACTGGATGTGGATCTCACATTTGTGTTAATGTGCAGGATCTTAAAAGGAGTAGGACATTGGCAAAAGGCGAAGTAGATCTCCGAGTAGGAAATGGAGCAAGAGCTGCTGCATTAGCTATAGGAGATTATTCATTGTCTTTGCCTTCCGGTTTATCTTTAGATTTAAAAGATTGTTATTTTGTGCCTTCAATTACTAGAAACATTATCTCTATTTCTTATTTGGACAAGTTTGGATTTTCATTTATTATAATGGACAATTGTTGCTCCATTTATTTAAATGATATGTTTTATGCTAGTGCACAAATGATTAATGGTCTTTATGTATTAAATCTTGATATGCCTGTCTATAACATAAATACTAAAAGGATTAAGAATAATGATTCTAATCCAACTTATCTCTGGCATTGTCGCTTGGGCCATATAAACGAGAATCGCATATCAAAACTTCATAAGGATGGAGTATTGGAATCATTTGATTTTCAATCATATGAAACATGTGAATCTTGTTTAATGGGCAAGATGACTAAAGCTCCTTTCAAGGGACATGTTGAAAGGACAAATGATTTATTGAGTCTCATACATAGTGATGTATGTGGACCAATAAGCACACATGCTAGAGGTGGTTTTCAATACTTCGTTACATTTACTGATGACTTCAGTACATATGGGTATGTGTACCTAATGAAACATAAACTTGAAACCTTTGAAAAGTTCAAGGATTTCAAGAATGAAGTACAAAACCAACTTCGTAAAAGTATCAAAATCCTTCGATCAGATCGAGGAGGTGAATACCTAAGCCAAGAGTTTCATGACTATCTAAAGGAGTGTGAGATAGTCCCACAACTCACTCCTCCGTATACTCCACAATGGAATGGTGTATCCGAGAGGAGAAATCAAACCTTGTTGGACATGGTTCGATCAATGATGAGTCATGCAGATCTTCCGATATCCTTTTGGGGGCATGCTTTAGAAACAGCAATATTCATACTGAACCGTGTTCCATCTAAATCAGTGGAAAAGACACCATATGAGATATGGACTGGGAAACGTCCTAGTATGTCTTTTATGAAGATTTGGGGTTGTGAGGATTTCGTGAGACGTCACGCCTCTAACAAACTTGGACCCAAATCTGATAAGTGTTTATTTGTGGGGTATTCTAAGGAAACGAAAGGATACTATTTCTATTATCCACCGAGAACAAAGTGGTTGTTGCTCGGACTGGTGTCTTTCTTGAAAGAGAATTTATTTCTAGAAAAACTAGTGGGAGACATATAGAACTTAGTGAAGTTCAACCACAAGAAAACACTGAACATGATATTGAGATGGAAACAGAGCAGTCACCACAAGCTGTTGTGGATGAAGTGCCTGCTCAAGAGACACAAGCCCAGCGTAGTTTTGTAAGAAAACACCGGGAGCCACATAGATATGGATTTCTTATGACTCAACAAGGTGACTTACTACTTATTGATGAGGATGAGCCGTCATCTTATCAAGAAGCTATAATGGGCACTGATTCTGAGAAATGGCAAGAGGCCATGAAATCTGAGATGGAATCCATGTATGCAAACCAAGTATGGACTTTGGTTGACCCACTTGAAGGTGTAAGACCCATAGGGTGCAAATGGATTTTCAAGAAGAACACCGACATGGATGGTAATGTACAAACCTTTAAAGGTCGACTGGTAGCAAAAGGTTTCAAACAAATTCATGGTATTGACTATGATGAAACTTTTTCACCAGTTGCCATGGTTAAATCCATTAGGATCTTACTTGCAATAGCTGCATTTCATGATTATGGAATTTGGCAGATGGATGTCAAAACAGCTTTCCTTAATGGAAATCTGCTTGAGGATGTGTACATGACACAGCCCGAGGGTTTTGTCGATCCAAAGGATGCTGGAAAGATATGCAAGCTACAACGATTCATTTATGGATTGAAGTGAGCTTCTCGGAGTTGGAATCTTCGTTTTGATGATGCAGTCAAAGAGTTTGGTTTCATCAAAAACGTAGATGAACCTTGTGTCTACAAGAAGGTCAGTGGGAGCATAATTATCTTCCTAATATTGTATGTAGATGACATACTTCTAATTGGGAATGATATCCCTGCCTTACAATCTGTAAAGATTTGGCTAGAGAATTGCTTTTCTTTGAAAGACTTGGGTGAAGCTACCTATGTATTAGGTATCAAGATCTATAGAGATAGATCAAGAAGATTACTTGGCCTAAGTCAAAGTACCTACATAGACAAAGTGCTAAAACGGTTTAGCATGCAAGAATCAAAGAAAGGATTCGTGCCTATGACACATGGGATACATCTCTCAAAGGATCAGTGTCCTTCAACACCAGATGAGAGACAACGCATGAGTAACATTCTATATGCCTCAGCTATTGGATCTATCATGTATGCCATGATATGTACTCGTCCCGATGTCTCGTATGCTTTGAGCATGACGAGCAGATATCAAGTTGATCCAGGTGAATGTCACTGGATTGCAGTCAAGAATATCCTGAAGTACTTGAGAAGAACTAAGGATACATTCTTGATTTATGGAGGTGAGGAAGAGCTCAATGTAATCGGTTACACTGATGCAAGTTTCCAAACCGACAAAGATGATTTTCGATCGCAATCAGGATATGTGTTTTGCCTAAATGGAGGTGTTGTAAGCTGGAAGAGTTCAAAGCAAGAGACAGTAGCCGATTCTACAACTGAAGCTGAGTATATTGCTGCCTCAGATGCAGCAAAGGAAGATGTTTGGATCAAGAAGTTCATTTCTGAACTTGGGGTGATGCGTAGCATTCTAGATCCAATTGAACTCTATTGTGACAACAATGGAGCCATCGCATTGGCTAAGGAACCTAGATCTCACCAAAGATCCAAGCACATACTTCGGCGCTTTCATTTCATTCGAGAAATCGTTGAAAGAGGAGATGTAAAGATATGCAAAGTACCAACAGATGATAATGTATCTGACCCATTGACGAAGCCACTGTCATAGCAGAAGCATGATCGTCATACTAGATCTCTAGGCATTAAGTATATGTCTGATTGGTCTTAGTGCAAGTGGGAGATTTGTTGGGATATGCCCTAAGACAAGTCATTAGATGATTGTTTATGACATACAATGTATTATGATTTATTATTAGCAAATCATTATTATATCTTATTCGAATATCTGTGCAATATGAATTGATATATAAGTTAATGTCCTTAGAATAATATTGTATTGTTCTTAAAGATTGTCCCTAGTCAAGTATTATCATAAATCAGGATAATGATAATACATTGAGACTAGTATGTTTTGATTGATGAATTGTTCATGGATATGAGATATCAAATCAACACATGGGTACATGTTAGAGAACAATGTACTGGACAGACCCACCATGAGAATGCTACATGGATAGTTATATGAGTGTCATAAGCAATTCTCATAGTGACAATAATGTATGTAATCCTTATGACTTGAGATCATCAGAGATCCCAACATAAGGAGTTATGTATCTTGATATTGTCAAACGTTATCTGTAACTGGGTAAACTATAAAGGCAACTATTGGTTACACTACGAATTATGTAGAGGGATGTTGATTGATCAAGATAGGATTTGTCCCTCCTATATAACAGGAGAAGTGTTTGGGCCCTTGATCAAGTAAGACTAAAATGCATGGCCGTGCTCGAATGAGTCGATATGTGATATCGAGCTTATTCGTTTATTCTAGTTCAACTTGGGGATCAAGAAATAGAGATTGAATATACGAGTATGACTATTCCATGACTCGTGTTCAATCTAAACACATGGACAAAGGGATTAAGTTACATGGTTAATATTATCACAAGTTCTAAGGTTATGTCGAGTCAATGACATTCTTGTGATTTGGGTAGCCTTATGTCACTGCCAACATTACAAGATCCTATCGGGTCGCACAAAATATTAAATCGATAAGGGAATTAAATTCATTGGATGAATTAATTAATTAAGAAGAGTCTTAATTACATGATTATAAGGATTTAATTAAATCATGGGTTTGGGCCCATGAAGCTTTAAGAAAGTCTTGAACCTTTAATTAAATCTAATATATAAATGATATCAAGGTTAATTAAGAATTAATCCAAGACATCACAAAACCTAATCCTACTCCATTGAGCTCTCAGCCGCCGCCTCCTCTCCTCCTCCATCTTCACGCCGTCGCCGTTAATAGTTGTGGAAGGAACGGCCGCCGTTGATCGGTTTTGAACCGTGAGTTCAGCTTTGGTTCAAGAATAAGTCTAGAAACTTGTTCTTGAATGTCCCTTGTTCGATTTGATCGTGTGGATACCGTAGAGGCAAGATCTTGGAGGTGTTGCTCGTGACTCGTGATTTGGCATCGTTTCTGCATCAAACACGCTACAAGGGTGAGACTCTTTTAATCATTCCAATATGAATACTCTGTATAGGTCCTCAGTTAGGAATCCAAATTTTTATTTCCGCTACGCACTTGTGTGTTGGATTCCTTACAGGAGATGCCGTACTCTTGTTCAACTCCAGACTGCGACTCTTTCCAGGGAAACTACGTTCTCGTTGGTCCGGGCCATTCACCATTTCAAAAATCTACCCCTCTGGAGCAATTGAAGTTACCGATCCCAGCAGGGGAACATTTACAATGAATGGGCAGCGCTTAAAGCATTATCACATGAGCAATGAAGTCCAAACAGTTACCTCTATAGTTTATCTTGACAACTGAGAGAGAGGAGATGACAGTCCAGCCTGGGACTATAAATCAAGAACTCTTTCTTATTCCCTTTGTTTCTTTTTCTTTTTCTTCAGTTTAGTTTAATTGATTTTGTTATTTTGTTTCTTTTGTTTTTAGCAAGAATCCGTGTGTGATGAGCCGTACTACCCAGTTCCCCCTCCGGAGCATGATGAGGACGACGATCAGTGACGATCGTCGTCATGGTATGTGTTTTGCCATTGCGGGTTTTTTTCTTGTCCATTGAGGGCAATGCACATATTAAGCTTGGGGGGGTTTGTTTATATGTGTAGTAATTTTGTTGTTTTTGCACTTTTTGCTACTTGTCTTGTTTCTTTTCTTGCATGACTGCACTCTTTTGAGACTAATTCGTCCTTGAGCACTATCAACAAATTTTTTTTTTTAAAATGAGTTATTCTTGAGAAATGATGAGTTGGATTTGCAACGGTACTACATGATGAAATTAATCCTCATCTAAATAGGAGTCATGAAAATTTTTAACTTGTTTGTATATATCCATTGTTGAACTTATGTCAAAATTGAGGAATAGTTTGAGCACGTTTTGAGTCATGACTGAGTGAAGTATGTATTGAATAAAGTGAAAACTTGTGTTAACTATGATTTGTCTTGAGCATCTTAGAAAACTCTACAATTTATTTGAAAGCACTTTGAGGCGAAATTTTATAATTAGGAACTTGACTTGGAGATGATTTAGGCGATCTTTGGACCGTTTGTGCCTTTCAAGCTTACCTTGTCTATATCATTCCTTAGTGTCCCCTCTTGAGCCTTATTGAAAAAGAATGGTATATGCATTGCATATAACTAGACCCCCATGCGACATTTTTGGCTAACTCATTATACCTACCTTGGATTGAGCCTAAAGGAAAAGTTTTATCCGTCCCTAAGGGAGTATAATGAATCTCATTCATTGAACTGAATTGTATATGTAGATGAGTTCATTGTGAAGAACAAAATGAACAAAAGAATGAGCAATAAGAAAAGATGTAGAGAAAAGCCTTGAAAAAAAAAGCATTCAAATAAGACTCAAAGTGGCCAAGGCTAGAAAAAGTTGAAGAGAAGCTCAATATTGTGCGAAAATTTTTGAACTGATTCTATTATACTCTCTTCTTTGCATTCTTCCTACCTTTTCTTTGGAACCGACACCAAAAGGTCTAAACGCTATAAGCTTTTAAAGACCTTCTGATCCAAGTCTAGGGAATAATTACATTAGTGGAGAAGTGCTGGATAGTAGATTTGTAGAGTAATCCAAAGTAATCTTGACTTTGAATTTTCATGGCACATTTTGATCTTAAAGATATGTTTATACCTCATGATTGACAATAGCACACACACACGTTCCGATGTTGTGATGTATTGTTTAGCTTAGGAGAAAACGCTTCCTGTTGAACTTTGAATGACTCTTATTGATATGTAAGTAGGATTTCTGAGTTGTTACTTTGAGTTGTAAAGATGATTCATTCAAAGTATTAAGTTTAACTCTACTTTTTGAGATTATTGCTTGCTCGAGGACGATCAAGTACAAGTTTGGGGGAGTTGATAGGTTTAGATATACGTGTTTTTAGCTGTAATTTCTTACCGTTTTTCGTACTTTTCCTGGATGAAATTACGCTTTTAGGTGTTTATTTGCTTGTTTCAGGAAAATAGGTCGAAAATGGTAGAAATGAGCTACAATGAAGAAAACGGGTGAAATCGAGGCGAAAAAGAGAAAAATAGAAGAATTCAGATTTTTTGAAGCACCGATCGATCGAAAATATTTCTCGATCGATCGGTCGAGGCAGAGAACTCAGCAACAAATTTATCAAAGTGTCGATCGATCGGAACCAAAATCTCGATCGATCGATCGAGGCAGAGAGTTTAAAACGCTGAAGTGAACAGTGCACCGATCGATCGGATAATATTTTCGATCGATCGATACGTCAACAGTGCACCGATCGATCGAACAGTGCACCAAAGGAATTTTTAAAACGCTGAAGTGAACATGCACTTACCCTTTGAATTTGGATTTCATCTTCATGTACATGTTACTTAACATGTCATTAACTCCAAATGACATGATATCAAGTGAGTTAGGGAGCTAATGACCTTATATCAAGTGATTTAGGGAGGAGAATCACATAGTTTCTCATCTTTCACCTACTAAAATCCTACACAAGCTCCTCTCCATCTCTTTCAAGTTCTTTTTGGTTTGAGCTTGGGATTCACTTATGAATTGAGCTCGGAAGTTGTGTGAAGTGATTTCTTAATATCTTGGTAAGGAATTCATGGTTTTACACTTGACTTATGTAATTGGTGTTGATGTATGTGAGGTGGAATATCAAATGTTCATGTGAAGAATCATATCATGTTTATATGCTATTAATTGGATCCTATGATGATAGAAACATGTTAATATATTCCTAGAGATTGCAAGAAACATGTTGAAATGGTTAAATTCGAGTTATAGGAGAAGAGCTAGGAAGATAAGCTCAAAATCGCCATGTTCAAAGTTTTCTGGACATCGGCGATCGATCGCTAGCTTTGTGGCGATCGATCGCCGCGACCAGAACAAAAATAAGGCGGTTAATGTATGTGGCGATCGATCGGTAAAAATGTGGCGATCGATCGCCAGAAACAAAACACTTTGGCGATCGATCTCGAGGTATAGCGATCGATCGTGAGGGGGCAGAACAGTATAGCGATCGATCGGTGAGAAGGAGCGATCGATCGCCAGAGCCAGAATGTTGAAAAATGTTATATTTTTCTAGAATTTGATTTTAATGCCTATGATAACATGATATATTGTTGGCATTGTTGTAGCATCATCTCAAGGGACGGGACAACGAGGCAATTAGCCAGTGACGCCTAATTTAAATCGTTTGTGTCTCAGTACAGGTACGTGTTGACGTACGGAGTATAGATATTATGTGATGATGATGTTATGGTTTTGATATCATATGATTTATGTTAGCTTTGTGTCATATGATTGGTAGTATCATATGCATGTACATACATGGATTTCATATGATTGGGATGGATGCCTTGATAGATATGTGTATATGCTTTGGTAAGATCATTGCCTTGATAGATATGCCCGGTTTGGTATATGCTTTGGCTGGGATCGTTGCCACGATAGATATACTACATATGATTTGGCTTGAGAGATATACGCCTGGTTTGGGTATATGCTCTGGCTATTATCACAGATGAGTACGGTGCTATGATATGTGCTGCTAATATGAAGATGTGATGTGGTTCCAATGACATATTGAGCTGAATAGGCATATCATATTGGGCTCGTGATAATAGGGTGATTGTTGAGACATGTCATGCCATAGTTGCATTTGTTGATGCATGAGGCAGAGCATTCACATTGGATATGATTATTATTGCTTTATCATTGATATTGTGTTTTGATATCGCACTGAGATAGTTGTTTATCTATACTCACGTTGTGTGAATGTTTCTGTAGGGACTCATAGATGTGGGAGGATGGGATGTGAGTCATTTTCCGCTGCGAGCTGAACCACTGCCTAGGAGTTATCTTGTTGTAGGTTGTTGTTTGTACCTATGATGTGTAGTGGATAGGTTTTTATAAACCCTGTAACAACTTAACTAGTAGGATACTCTTAATCAGTGCTTGTTATTACTTAATTCAGACTCACATATGTATGTTAACATGATACATAACGGATTAAGTAACGAGGACCCAACATTAGTGGTATCAGAGCAGTGGTTCGAGAACGGGATGAACATGGGTAAATGAAGTGTCTTAGGGAGTTACCTAAACACTTGAAAATATGTTGAGATGGAAAGATCATGTTAGGATTTGTAATATGATGTTATTCTACCATGTTATATAATTGTGAATGTTATTGTTAACCCATGATATACAGTTATGACAGACAGAGGGTATCATGAGGATGTTGGGATGCCATGAGTGGCAATGCTAGTGTGCGGATAGCGCCTGTGCCACCACCACCGATTGGACAAGGGCCAGTGGAACAGGTACTGTTACCTGGTGAGTTAACATTGACGCAATTTCTGAGTTATCAGCCACCCAGGTTTGAGGGTACTGAATCAGGGGAACTGGCAGAGGAATGGCTGGAACGTGTGGAACATATATTTGTGTCAGCACCGTGTGCCAAGACTGCTTGGTTAAACTTAGCTGAATTTCAGTTGGCTAAGAAGGCCATGATGTGGTGGAAGTCCACATTGATTGAGCTGAGGGCTCAAGGACAGACAGTTAACTGGGATGTGTTTAGAACGAAGTTTCTTGAGCATTATTTCTCTGTTGCTGCAAGGCAGAGGAAAGAGGATGAATTTACAAACTTGAGACAGGGATCAATGACAGTATCGGACTATGCTGTACAATATTCTTCTTTGCTTCGGTATGTGCCACATATTGCTGTAAACACAAAGGCAAAGATCAGACAATTTGTGAAAGGTTTGAGGCCTGAATTGTTTTATAGGGTCATGTCCAATAACCCTACATCATATGAAGAAGCACTGACTAGAGCCGAGATGGCTGAGATTGCCGTAGGGGTATACAAAGATGTTGGACAAGCCCAACCACCTACATCTGAGAGTATGAGACCTAAAGGAGAATCATTTAAATCACCACGAGGTGGTGCATCTTCCTCTCTATTTAGTGGAAAACGGTTTACAATGCGAAAGGGTGGTGAACGAGGTTCAAAAGGACAGTCTCAAGGGAGTAGTAGTAGTAGTGGACGAGGATTACAATGTTTTAAATGTGGAGGGCCATATTTTCAAAGAAATTGTCCACTGTTTGATACAGTGGTTTGTTTTCGTTGTGGGAAGCCAGGACATGTGATCCGTGATTGTCCTCAAGTGGGTGGACAACAGAGAAGAGGACCCATGTCAGAGAATACAATACAACAGAGACCACAGGGTATACCACAGTCTGGTGGAGGACAGAGGATAGGACCACCTCAGGCTCAGGTATATGCACTGAACAGGGAGGAAGCAGAGGCAGCTCCTGATGATGTAATAGCGGGTAAGTGTACGTTATTAACTTATCTAGCTTTACTTTTGATTGATACTGGTGCATCACATTCTTTTGTTGCACAAAATTTTATTGACCGGTATCATATATGCTCGTCTCCACTGTTGATGCCTCTTTATGTTTCGACACCCATGGGAACTACTGTGATGGCTTGTCAGAGTGTGTCTGATTGTGATATTCAGTTTGAGACTGAGTATGGTTTACAAGCTGATTTGATTGTGTTAGATATGTCAGATTTTGATTGCATCCTTGGAATCGATGTGTTGAATAAATATCAGTCTGTTGTGGATTGTTGTCAGAAGATAGTGAGATTTCAGTCTGATACTGGAAATCAATGGTTCTTCTATGGCCAGGGATCGAGGGCAAGGATTCCTTTGATATCAGCAATCCGAATGTCGCGTTTGTTAGAAAGTGGACATGCGGGTTATTTGATTTATGCCCTTGATATAACTGAACAGAAAAGAGAAAGGAAAGTGGAGGAGATACCAGTGGTTGCAGAATATGCGGATGTGTTTCCAGATGAGATACCTGGATTTCCACCGAGTCGAGAAGTGGAATTTGGTATTGATTTGATACTTGGTACTTCTGCAATTTCACAAGCTCCTTATCGGATGGCACCAACTGAATTGAAAGAATTGAAAACTCAATTGCAAGACTTATTGGACAAGGGGTACATACGTCCTAGTGTATCGCCTTGGGGTGCTCCGGTTTTATTTGTTAAGAAGAAGGATGGGACAATGCGACTGTGTATTGACTATAGACAATTGAACAAGGTAACGATAAAGAATAAATATCCTCTTCCTCGTATTGATGATTTATTTGATCAATTACAGGGATCAAAGATTTATTCTAAGATTGATTTGAGGTCAGGATATCATCAAATACGTGTGAGGGAAGGAGATATACAGAAGACAACATTCAGAACTCGTTATGGGCATTATGAGTTTCTGGTGATGCCATTTGGAGTGACAAATGCTCCAGCTGTCTTTATGAGTTTAATGAATCGAGTACTCCAGGAATACCTTGATCGTTTTGTCATTGTCTTTATCGATGATATATTGATCTATTCACAGAGTGATGCAGAACATGTTCAACATTTGCATATGGTATTGCAATTGTTGAGGACACATCAATTATATGCCAAACTTAGTAAGTGTGAGTTTTGGTTGACTAGTGTCGGCTTTTTGGGGCATGTAATTTCAGAAGAAGGTACATCAGTTGATCCGAAGAAAATTGAAGCAGTGTTGAATTGGTCAGCACCTACTTCTGTGCCAGAGATTCGTAGTTTCTTGGGTTTGGCTGGCTATTATAGACGATTTGTTGAAGGATTTTCATCAATTGCCAAACCATTAACACAATTGACACAGAAAGGAGTACCGTTTCGATGGTCGGAGGCATGTGAGCGTAGTTTTCAGGAATTGAAACATAGATTAACTACAGCTCAAGTTTTGATTATTCCATCGGAGCATGACAGGTTTGCTTTATATACTAATGCATCATTACTAGGTTTGGGTTGTGTATTGATGCAGGATAAACATGTAGTGTGTAAGGACCCCTAGTCCTTTGATTAGTGTATTAACCACTTATGTGTGGCACATGCTTTCAATAAAAATCAATCGAGAAACTCAGATGATACTTTACCATTGAATGGCAATTACAAAATTTCTTTAATATTCAACGTTGTGAGATCATCTCAACCAACAAATAGACTCATAGATTTCGCCCATTACCATCCCCAATACGCCACTTTTTACATTGTGGACTTTTATAAAAATTTGGGCAGAGTCTCCCCATAAATTGAGCTATCCCGAAATAAAAGCACATCACATAACACAATTCCCGGCCAGGGAAAGCACCACACAATAAGACAACAAAGTGGGTTTCAACACCCACATAATACACCAATGACTCTCATATCATTTAGCAATTCTACCACTAATTGCATGCAACATAAAATGAAAGAGAGAAAGGCTCATGCCTTTATATACAACCCATATACAAGTATAATCGTGCTCACATGCGAGCATCATGAATATGTATATAACCCTCAGGTGTATATAAGTACCCTATATGATACCGTGCTACATCAAGCCCTAGTACCACGATCCTGGGAGTACCTCCAATCAACAGCTTGAGCTCAGCTCCAAAACAATTGATGTACCTGTTCACCTGTCCCAACAGAGACAGCCCCCAACGGGGTGAGCATACCAATACACAAAATCCCATAATCACAATAATGAAATTCATAATTTACAACAAAAGTAAATACTAATGAATTTAAATGATACTCCCTGGATGGCAACGTCCTCATCCGGGATTCCGTGTACTGTCCCTGTTCTCACAATCATCAAACTCATCAAATCTCAAAAATCAGTAAATCAACACATTTATTAACTCATCGCATGCCTGATTCTCAAATATCAATAATTAATGATTCCAAATTCATTATACACACAAATATAGATATCTCAATTTCTAATACTGATTCTCAACTTCGCTACCAATCACAAATAGCTCAAATGCCTCGCATTTATTTTACCAATTCTCCATTATACTCAGACATCTCAAATGTCTTATAATGATTACATGATTCCACAGTCATTCTCAGGCATCTCAATGCCCTACAATGGTCATATAAATCCAGTACCCCATATATCTTATAAGGTTATACTACTCTAGTATCACGCACGCTTATGGCGGCGATGTAAAGATTAGGTCGCTCCATAGCTATATCAACACATATATATAACCATACGCACAATTATTTAATGCAATCAAAATACATTATGCATTTCACAAATGCTCTTATATAAAGAAATGCTCATACGTCGCACGTACCTTAAATCTCCTTAGTCCAAGCCAAACCTTGCTCGAGTTCCATGCCCCGAGGGATGATGTGCTAACACGATAAATAATTCACAATTATTTACGAACATGTAACCCATGCTCAAGCACATTCATAACCCTTATAAAGAAAATATTGTCAACACACGACAATTGACCATTTAAAGGACCCGGGGTAGAGCACATGCAGGGAGGTAAATCGAATGAGACATCTACAAAAATTGCTCAAGAACCACCCTTCAATTTTTGAACCCTAACATCACAATTCGAACCCAACCAAGCACCATAATTCATCTAAAACATGAAATAAATGACCAACATCAAGATTAATCGCCCCTCCTGCCAAAACCCCAAAATCGAACCCAAACCCTCACGCATACAGGGAAAAATTCGAACCAAGACTACACAATTTAGCAGGGAATTACAGGAGAAGAACGAAAAAGGGGTAAGGAAGGTTACCCAATCGAAAATCGGAAGGAAATCGATCGAAAATCGAAGAACCCTAGAAACGGACCTCTGCGCTTTTCTGGAAAATCCGAATGCAAATCTTGACGAAACTTCAAATTCCTTGTGTGGAAAGTTGCGCCTAGAAGAGACGAAGCCAACGGCGGTCCGGACGCGCCGGATGGTGGCCGGACGGCGGTGGGCGCACGTTTTTTACGGGCGAGGGTTGGGGGAGACGGGAAGGGCAGACGGGGAGAGAGAGAGAGGCGGGCAAGGAGCTGAATGATTTCTAAAATTAAAATCTCGGGTTCAACTGGTATTTATAGCAAAATTACCCCGAAATACCAATAGCCCCACAAATACATCATGATTCATTAAAAATCATCTGTTTTCAAAAACTCTCTCTCTAACTTCAAAAACCCCCTACCGGTGCCCACACAAGGCACCCCAGATCCCAAGTCACACTAAAAACTCAACTCATAGGTTTATCACCCAAATGAGAATACAATCTCAACCTCGGGATCCAACGATCCCAACTACCCAAATAGACGAGCTTGGGAGGCCCAACACCGCGATTAACCTCCAAATCGCCACGTATAAAACTTTAGGGGTTATTAATACTCCGGGATTAACATCTATAATCCCTGGTCATCACATAGTGGCTTATGCATCACGAAAATTGAAGCCACATGAAATGAGATATCCAGTACATGATCTGGAATTAGCTGCCATTGTTTTTGCTTTGAAGATATGGCGACATTATTTATATGGTACGTCGTTTACCATATATACAGATCATAAGAGTTTAAAGTTTTTATTCATTCAAGTAGAGTTGAATATGAGACAAAGAATATGGATGGATCTGTTGAAAGATTATGATTGTGAGATTGAATATCATCCAGGAAAGGCTAATCTTACAGCAGATGCCTTGTGTCGAAAAGTACATCATTCGGCTGAGGAGATGATTCATTTATCAGCGTTGATGACTTCTTGTTGTACTTTGGGTTATGATTTTGATGTGGAAACAGTGCCAGTACGGGTATCAACATTATTGGTTGAACCTGACATTTTTGACAAAATCAGAAAGGCACAAATGACTGATGATGAGGTACAACATTGGAAGGAAATGATAAGTCAAGGACAAACATCGCAATTTGTACTTGCAAATGATGGAATTCTGAAATACAGAAACTGTTGGGTAGTACCTGCTTCATTGGGACTACGCCAAGAACTACTACAACGTGCTCATTGTAGTAGATACAGTATACATCCTGGAGGAAAGAAAATGTATCATGATTTACGTACCCAATTTTGGTGGAAACGTATGAAACAGGATGTGTTGAGTTTTGTGAAACGGTGTTTGATCTGTCAACAAGTGAAAGCGGAAAGACAGAAACCAGGAGGTGAATTACACAGTTTGGAAATTCCTCAGTGGAAATGGGAACATATCACGATGGATTTTGTGACTCATTTGCCACGGACGTCTTCTTGTTGCGATGCTATTTGGGTGATCGTTGACCGACTCACCAAAGTATCTCATTTCGTGCCATATTGTATGACATTTACATATTTGAGAATGGCACAATTGTACATTCAACATGTAGTGAGACTACATGGTATACCAGTTTCCATTGTATCGGATAGGGATCCGAGATTTACTTCTCATTTTTGGGAAGGGTTACAGACAGCGTTGGGAACTTAAGTGCGGTTGAGTACAGCATATCATCCTCAGACAGATGGACAAACAGAGCGTACGATACAGACACTTGAGGATATGTTGCGTGCCTGTGTATTAGAGTTTGATAACTCGTGGCAAGAGTCATTGCCATTAGTGGAATTTTCATATAACAACAGTTATCAGTCTAGTATACAGATGGCACCATTTGAGGCTTTGTATGGGCGACGATGTAGATCGCCATTGTATTGGGATGCTGTGGATCAATCTTCTTTACATGGACCGGATATGATTCATGAAATGGAAGAAAAAGTAAAGTTAATTCGATTGAAACTTAAAGCTGCTCAGGACAGACAGACTGCTTATGCCAATAAGCGACGTAGACCACTTGAATTTCAAGTTGGTGACCGTGTGTTCTTGAAAATCTCACCTTTTAAAGGTGTAGTACGGTTTGGTAAGCGTGGAAAATTGTCTCCACGAAATGTTGGTCCGTATGAGGTATTGCAACGTATTGGTACGTTGGCATATCGATTGGCACTACCACCGGCCTTGAGTAGTATTCATGATGTTTTTCATGTTTCACTGTTGAGAAAGTATGAACTAGATCCGAGTCATGTATTACAGTTACCTGATGTACAGTTGGATACAGATGTGTCGTATGAGGAACGACCGGTTATGATCTTGGATCGAGCTGAACGCAGGTTACATAATAAAGTGATTCCTATGGTTAAGGTACAGTGGGACAGACGGGGTGTCGAAGAGGCAACGTGGGAGATGGAGCAGCATATGATGCAACGGTATCCAGATTTGTTTTCTGGTATGTTGATATGTTATTTATACATGTTTCTTATGTTGTATATCTCATATGCATGTATTATGTTTGTATATGCAATTTCGAGGACGAAATTCAATAAGTGGGGGAGAATTGTAATGCCTCGATTTGTTTTATACACATATGATATGATTATGGTGTAATTATATCAATTGGCGGTATGATAATGGGGTTCGGGTGGAACCAAGTGAATTAATACATGTATAAAATGATATATGGCAAGGAATGAAACATGGTGTACAATGATTTGAATAGTAACATATCAAGCAACATGAACTAGTAGGCATTTGAATATGCATGTGAATTTAATTTGAATTTGGAGTTGCATTTGAATTTGGATTTCATCTTCATGTACATGTTACTTAACATGTCATTAACTCCAAATGACATGATATCAAGTGAGTTAGGGAGCTAATGACCTTATATCAAGTGATTTAGGGAGGAGAATCACATAGTTTCTCATCTTCCACCTACTAAAATCCTACACAAGCTCCTCTCCATCTCTTTCAAGTTCTTTTTGGTTTGAGCTTTGTGAATTGAGCTAGGAAGTTGTGTGAAGTGATTTCTTAATATCTTGGTAAGGAATCCATGGTTTTACACTTGAATTATGTAATTGGTGTTGATGTATGTGAGGTGGAATATCAAATGTTCATGTGAAGAATCATATCATGTTTATATGCTATTAATTGGATTCTATGATGATAGAAACATGTTAATATGTTCCTAGAGATTGCAAGAAACATGTTGAAAGGGTTAAATTCGAGTTATAGGAGAAGAGCTAGGAAGATAAGCTCAAAATCGCCATGTTCAAAGTTTTCTGGACATCGGCGATCGATCGCTAGCTTTGTGGCGATCGATCACCGCGACCAGAACAAAAATAAGGCGGTTAATGTATGTGGCGATCGATCGGTAAAAATGTGGCGATCGATCGCCAGAAACAAAACACTTTGGCGATCGATCTCGAGGTATAGCGATCGATCGTGAGGGGGCAGAACAGTATAGCGATCGATCGGTGAGAAGGAGCGATCGATCGCCAGAGCCAGAATGTTGAAAAATGTTATATTTTTCTAGAATTTGATTTTAATGCCTATGATAACATGATATATTGTTGGCATTGTTGTAGCATCATCTCAAGGGACGGGACAACGAGGCAATTATCCAGTGACGCCTAATTTAAATCGTTTGTGTCTCAGTACAGGTACGTGTTGACGTACGGAGTATAGATATTATGTGATGATGATGTTATGGTTTTGATATCATATGATTTATGTTAGCTTTGTGTCATATGATTGGTAGTATCATATGCATGTACATACATGGATTTCATATGATTGGGATGGATGCCTTGATAGATATGTGTATATGCTTTGGTAAGATCATTGCCTTGATAGATATGCCCGGTTTGGTATATGCTTTGGCTGGGATCGTTGCCACGATAGATATACTACATATGATTTGGCTTGAGAGATATACGCCTGGTTTGGGTATATGCTCTGGCTATTATCACAGATGAGTACGGTGCTATGATATGTGCTGCTAATATGAAGATGTGATGTGGTTCCACTGACATATTGAGCTGAATAGGCATATCATATTGGGCTCGTGATAATAGGGTTATTGTTGAGACATGTCATGAAATAGTTGCATTTGTTGATGCATGAGGCAGAGCATTCACATTGGATATGATTATTATTGCTTTATCATTGATATTGTGTTTTGATATCGCACTGAGATAGTTGTTTATCTATACTCACGTTGTGTGAATGTTTCTGTAGGGACTCATAGATGTGGGTGGATGGGATGTGAGTCATTTTCCGCTACGAGCTGAACCACTGCATAGGAGTTATCTTGTTGTAGGTTGTTGTTTGTACCTATGATGTGTAGTTGATAGGTTTTTATAAACCCTGTAACAACTTAACTAGTACGATACTCTTAATCAGTGCTTGTTATTACTTAATTCAGACTCACATATGTATGTTAACATGATACATAATGGATTAAGTAACGAGGACCCCACACTCATGGTGGGTCTGTCCAGTACATCGTTCTCTAACATGCACCCATGTGTTGATTTGATATCTCATATCAATGAACAATTCATCAATCAACATATACTAGTCTCTACGTATTATCATTATCCCGATTTATGATAATACTTGACTAAGGACAATCTTTAAGAATAATATATTATTATTCTAAGGATATTAACTTATATATCAATTCATATTGCACAGATATTCGAATAATGTATAATAATGATTTGCCATTTATAAAATCATAATACATTGTATGTCATAAACAATCATCTACTGACATGTCTTAGGGCATATCCCAACAAATCTCCCACTTGAACTAAGACCAATCAGACATATACCTAATGCCTAGTGATCTAGTATGACGATCATGCTTCTGCTGTGACAGTGGCTTCGTCAATGGGTCAGATACATTATCATCTATTGGTACTTTGCATATTTTAACATCTCCCCTTTCAACGATTTCTCGAATGAAATGAAAGCGCCGAAGCATGTGCTTGGATCTTTGGTGAGATCTAGGTTCCTTAGCCAATGCGATCGCTCATTGTTGTCACAATAGAGTTCTATCGGATCCTTAATGCTAGGCACCACTCCAAGTTCAGAAATGAACTTCCTAATCAAAACAGCTTCTTTTGCTGCATCAGAGGCAGCAATGTACTCAGCTTCCATTGTAGAATCGGCTACTGTCTCTTGCTTTGAACTCTTCCAGCTCACAGCACCTCCATTTAGGCAATACACATATCCAGATTGCGATCGAAAATCATCTTTGTCGGTTTGGAAGCTTGCATCAGTGTAACCCATTACATTGAGCTCTTTCTCACCTCCATAAATCAAGAATGTATCCTTAGTTCTTCTCAAGTACTTCAGGATATTCTTGACTACAATCCAGTTATTTTCACCTGGATCAACTTGATATCTGCTGGTCATGCTCAAAGCATATGAGACATCGGGACGAGTACATATCATGGCATACATGATAGATCCAATAGCTGACGCATATGGAATCTTACTCATGCGTTGTCTCTCATCTGGTGTTGAATGACACTTTTCCTTCGAGAGATAAATTCCATGTGTTATAGGCACGAATCCTTTCTTTGATTCTTGCATGCTAAACCGTTTTAGCACTTTGTCTATGTATGTACTTTGACTTAGGCCAAGTAATCTTCCTGATCTATCTTTATAGATCTTGATACCTAATACATAGGTGGCTTCACCCAAGTCTTTCATAGAAAAGTAATTCCCTAGCCAAATCTTTACAGATTGTAAGGCAGGGATATCATTCCCAATGAGAAGTATGTCATCTACATACAATATTAGGAAGATAATTATTCTCCCACTGACCTTCTTGTAGACACAAGGTTCATCTACGTTTTTGATGAAACCAAACTCTTTGACTGCATCATCAAAACGAAGATTCCAACTCCGAGAAGCTTGCTTCAATCCATAAATAGATCGTTGTAGCTTGTATATCTTTCCAGCATCCTTTGGATCGACAAAACTCTCGGGCTGTGTCATGTACACATCCTCAAGCAGATTTCCATTAAGGAAAGCTGTTTTAACCATAGCAACTGGTGAAAAAGTTTCATCATAGTCAATACCATGAATTTATTTGAAACCTTTTGCAACCAGTCGACCTTTATAGGTTTGTACATTACCATCCATGTCGGTTTTTTTTCTTGAAAATCCATTTGCACCCTATGGGTCGTACCCCTTCAGGTGGGTCAACCAAAGTCCATGCTTGGTTTGCATACATGGATTCCATCTCAGATTTCATGGCCTCTCGCCATTTCTCAGAATCAGTGCCCATTATAGCTTGTTGATAAGATGACGGCTCATCCTCATCAATAAGTAGTAAGTCACCTTGTTGAGTCACAAGAAATCCATATCTTTATGGCTCCCGGTGTTCTCTTACAGACCTACGCTGGGCTTGTGTCTCTTGAGCAGGCACTTTATCCACAACATCTTGTGGTGTCTACTCTGTTTCCATCTCAATATCACGTTCAATGTTTTCTTGTGGTTGAACTTCACTAAGTTCTATTTGTCTCCCACTGGTTTTTCTAGAAATAAATTCTCTTTCAAGAAAGACACTAGTCCGAGCAACAACTACTTTGTTCTCGGTGGGATAATAGAAATAGTATCCTTTCATTTCCTTAGGATACCCCATAAATAAACACTTATCAGATTTGGGTCCAAGTTTGTTAGTGGCATGACGTCTAACGAAAGCCTCACAACCCCAAATCTTCATAAAAGACATACTAGGACGCTTCACAGTCCATATCTCATATGGTGTCTTTTCCACTGATTTAGATGGAACACGGTTCAGTATGAATATTACCGTTTCTAAAGCATGTCCCCAAAAGGATATCGGAAGATCCGCATGACTCATCATTGATCTAACCATGTCCAACAAGGTTCGATTTCTCCTCTCGGATACACCATTCCATTGTGTAGTATACGGAGGAGTGAGTTGTGGTTTTGTACTTCATTCTTGAAATCTTTGAACTTTTCAAAGGTTTCATGCTTATGCTTCATTAGGTACACATACCCATATCTACTGAGGTCATCAGTAAATGTAACGAAGTATTGAAAACCACCTCTAGCTTGTGTACTTATTTGTCCACATACATCACTATGTATTAGTCCCAATAAACATTTGCCCTTTCAACATGTCCCTTGAATGGGGCTTTAGTCATCTTGCCCATTAAACAAGACTCGCATGTTTCATATGATTCAAAATCAAATGAATCTAATGCCCCATCCTTATGAAATTTCGATATGCGGTTCTCGTTTATATGGCCCAAGCGACAATGCCAGAGATAAGTTGGATTAGAATTATTATTCTTAATCCTTTTAGTATTTATGTTATAGATAGGCATATCTAGATTTAATACATAAAGACCATTAATCATTTGTGCACTAGCATAAAACATATCATTTAAATAAATAGAACAACAGTTGTCCTTTATCATAAATGAAAATCCACACTTGTCCAAACAAGAAATAGAAACAATGTTTTTAGTAATAGATGGCACAAAATAACAGTCTTTTAAAATCAACGATAAACCAGAAGGTAAAGCTAAACAATAATCTCCTATAGCTAATGCAGCAACTCTTGCTCCATTTCCAACTCGGAGATCAACTTCACCTTTCGCCAACGTCCTACTCCTTTTGAGATCCTGCACATTTACACAAATGTGAGATCCACATCCAGTATCTAATACCCATGATGAAGAAGTAGATAAATTGACTTCTATAACAAAAATACCTGAAGTGGAAGTCACACTTCCTTTCTTGAGATCCTCCAGATAAACTTTGCAATTTCTTTTCCAATGACCAGTCTCACCGCAATGGAAACAGTTCCCTTCTTTTGCTATCCCTCCCTTTGGCTTAAGTGCAGAAGCTTTTGGCTTAGATTTAACAAAGACATTCTTGTTCTTCTTGAAGCTCTTAGCTTTAGTCTTTCCTTTGCTCTTATTCACAATAAGAACATTTGCAGGCTTAGACTTCTTGCTGTTTGCTTCAAAAGTTCTAAGCATTCCAAGCAACTGTGGTAGAGTCTTTTCAATTTCAATCATATTGTAATTCAAGACAAATTGACTGAAGCTTTCAGGCAACGATTGCAAGATCACGTCAGTGGCCAACTCTTGGTCCAAAGGAAAACCCAGCTTCTCCAGATTCTCAATATACCCAATCATCTTGAGTACATGAGTTCCAACCAGACTTCCTTCTACCATTCTACACTGGAACAATGCTTTAGAGACGTCATACCTCTCTTGTCTTACTTGTTGTTGGTACAGTTGCTTAAGATGCTCGATCATATCGAACGCCTCCATTTCCTCATGTTGCTTCTGAAGCTCAGAGTTCATGGTGGCAAGCATAAGGCACCCAACATCAAGTGCGTCATTTTGATGCTTCTTGTAAGCATCTTTATCGGCTTTAGCAGCCGTCAAGGGAGGTTCCTCAGCAGGTAAGGGTTCCTCTAGGACATATTGCCTTTTTTCTTGCTTGAGGACAATCCTCAAATTCCTATACCAGTCTAGGAAATTTGTCCCATTTAATTTGTCCTTCTCAAGGACCGATCGCAGTGATAGTGTGCTTGTTACGTTGTTAGTTGCCATGGATATCTACAATATAAATATGCAAAATAAGTTTATGATTTAATCATTTAATATGGTCTTATATTAAATGACACTCCCACTATTTTGTTTAAAATTATCAACCCTCGAAACCTTTAGTGGGCCAAGATCCATATTTCATCTAATCTTGAGTTAGCTTTGGCTAATCGCCCAAGACTCGGTTATTTAGGTAGACAACACTTTGTCAATTACATCACATGTAATTCTTGGATAGTTGGACGAACAACGCTTTGTTCAAATTCATCAAATGAATTATTATCCAACCCCATGCCTCTAGGTTCCCAATCCTATTGAGATAACCTAGTTAAGTCGTACCCAATTTAAAGTAAAACGGATATCACTATTATCCTTTCGCGCCTTACCAAGATTGCCACGGTGCTTTGCTTTGGCAAACCCACACATGTTCAATCGAAGTCTTGACGAGTATTTTTTAATTGGAAGGCATCTTAAACTTAATATTATAAGAGGGATTTATTGATCTCATGTTTTTATTAATACTGAAAATATGTCCCGTACATATATGAATATATACATATCTATATATATATAAGCATCAATATTAAATAAAACATTAAACATGCATCTCATACATCAACATAAATTAAACGTGACATGGTTATAGCCCCTACTAGCGATTTTCTCAAGCCAATGAGAAAATCCTAAGAGTCAACCTAAGGTAACTTCATAAGCACCTTCCTTTGGCTCCAAATTGTGAATGGCCTCCTCATCCCGGCACCTTGCTCCATCTTCATTGATCACCATCAATAAATAAACTATACTATATAACATTTACAAATATAGAGAATTCCTCGAGTCACATTCGAGGGGAACATAGGGGAGTGATAACATTCAGAAAAAAAATATAGAGAAGGCATGACTCCCAGGTCGTATTATAAATTACAAACATTCACAAATCCTATCTAATAGGTCAAAGGGCGATAATAATTCACCATGCTCAAACAACACATATTACATGCAATACCAATTAATGAATTAAATTCTAAACATTTTAAAATTTTAATCCCAATAAAATTGTAAAATAAATTTTATGAAAAATTATCGTACGCTCGGGACATCACATGCCACGAACTAATGCGACTAAACCACGAACCATCATGGTTCGAACCCTCCACGCACCACGGCTGACCAATCATGGGCCTAGGGTTCGAAACCCTAGCCCACGACTTGGTCCGAGCCCCTTGTGAGCGTGCGGCGCCGCTAGGGTTCCAACCCTAGCCGCCTTGCACCATTTTGTTTCCATCGAGCCATAACGTCCGAAACGCCAAAAATTAATTAGCCATGAGTCACGGTCAGGCCATGCACGGTGGTGGCTCAACCATCTCGAGCCAAGGGTTCGAAATACCCTAGCTCTCACGTGGTGTAGCCGCTTTTCCATGCAAGCGAGAACCATGATCGAGGCATCAATTTTATCGAGCCAAAGAGTTCAAAACTCTAGCCATGTCTCGACACTTCCATGCACAATTATTAGCCACAACGGCTAAACCATCTCGAGCCAAGGGTTCGAAAACCCTAGCCCTCATGTGGCAGCCGTGTGTCATTTGTGATGGTGGTGGTCGAAAACATCTTGTTATGGGTTCGATTATTCGCTTCATGTATCATATACATTAAACTTCAATTATGAAAGGACCCCCGCGCCCTTAACCCGTTATTAGTGCATTAATCCATACCATTAGTGCACATATTCATATATTCATGGGGAAAAGCCATGTGCAAGAGCTACACCATTTAGTGATTCCATAAAATTTCTTGCATTCAACCCACATAATATGTAAATCCCCAAACCAAGATTACATATATGACATGCACCCTCATAATACACTAACATGCTCTTAGTTCATTTAGCAATTCCACATTTAATTGCATGCAACCCATAAATGAACAGAGAAAGCCGTAGCCCATTTATACATTCCATATACACGTAAAATGTACTCACATAAGAGCACCCAATGAATGAGCTTGTATCTGATGTATAAAAGACTCTACCGGATACCGTTACTGGTACTTCAATCCTGGAAGCACCTCCCAAGCACAGCTTGATCTCAACACTGGACCTATGTACTTATTCAACCAGCTCTGGTACCTCGATCCTGGAAGTACCTCTATCATCAGCCCGAGCTCAACTCCAAAGCTACTGCTGCTGCACCTGTGTTACCTGCCCCAATAGAGACAGCCCCCACACGGGGTGAGCATACCAATACCACCAATCCAATAAGCATAACATTGCAATTCAAATACAGAATGTAAATGCTATAATTTAAATGATACTCCCTGGATGGTAACACCCTCATCCGGGATCCCCTGTATTGTCCCTGTTCTCAAAATAACCAAACTCATCAAATTCTCAAAGACAGTTAATCGCCACATAGATTAACTAATACCGTCCTATTATGCCAGTTCCATGATCAATATGGTAAAAACATAATGTAAAAGACCATAGATATCACATATATCTAACCAATAATTCCATGTTCATATTTCATTGCTCGCTCCACAATAGCGGCATACTAACCTCGCGCACGCTCAACAATAGCGGCGTCATAACCGATGGTCGCTCAACGGCGATCGCATCCCAAATCATTGCTCGCTCAACAATAGCGGCACTGTATGGTTCCCAATGTATAACCATTTGACGCAAATACAATTTACCATGCATATTGTTATCCATTTATAGCAAATATCATGCACCATGCATTTCAATACCTATCCGATGCAATTACCACATGCCACATATTTCAATGTCCATATAACGCAATTATCACACACCATGTGTTCCAATACCCATTTGGTACAATTATCACACACCATGCATTTTACAGTTGCAACACTACAATAGGCCATGCTCGTACGTCATACGTACCTTAGAATTCCGTAGTCCATGTCAAGCCTGGCTTGAGTTCCATGCCCCGAGAAACATGTGCTAAAACACATAAATATTTCACAATTAAACATAGGCATGCAATCACGTGTCCTAGTACGATCACAACACCAAATCGTATCGTCAATCCATGACGATAACCGAATTATAAAAGTTCCCGGCTAAGCATTCATAATACCCCAAAAATATAGTCAATCCTTGACAATTAACCTTTTTAAAAATAACCCGGGGCGAAGCATGCAAGACACCCAAAAAGAGCCAAGAAACCACAAAAAAGGGCACCAACACACTGGCCATCTCGATCGATCGAAATTTCATCTCGATCGATCGAGAACCACCCTCCGATCGATCGGTCAAAAGACCGATCGATCGGTCCACTGTTCCAAAGCCACAAAAACATTCTGCCATGCTCGATCGATCGGAAATAATTTCGGATCGATCGAGCAGCCCTGTATACGCGAGAAACCTCCAAGAATGAGCTCCTTTCAACACCAGGTCACCTATAGCTCAAACCCACTTCGATTCACAACATAAAACCAACCAAAAACCATCTAAACACTACAAAACCTAACCCCCAACACATACAACCATGTTAGAACAAGATCTACCCCTTGAACCCCAAGATACAACACCAAAACCAACAAATATACAACAAAACTTTGCTAGGTTGGTAGCTGACCCTTTGAGCTTCAAGATTCTAGCAAGAAATCATGAAAATGGCTCTTTTCCAAAGCTTTCTCCTCCCTTCCAAGTTGAGGAACGAAAATGGTGGGTTGGATGTGGTGATGGCAAGGTCAAGACATAAAGATGATGGAATGGGGTGGATGGGATGTAAAGGAGGGGGATTGTTTCTTTTAACATTTTTTTATATCATGCATCAAATAATTGTATGGTATGAAATTATGTCCAACATGACATTTCAAAACCCCTTATCCAATTATGCATTAAGACTCACATTAGCCATGTTTTAAATTAAATAATTAAAACCCACTCCGATTAAATTATACCAATAACCAAAATTCCCAACATGCAACGAATGCATCCCGGATCCCGACTCTCACCAAAAACCTAAATCATAGGTTTTTCACTAAATTGAGAATACAATCTCGACCTTTGGATCCAACGATCCTAAATGCCCACTTTACAACCTAGGGAGACCCAAAACCGCAATTAATTCCTAATTGCCACAATATAAATCCATTAAGGATTAATAACCCTCCGGGATTAAGACTAATAATCCCAGGACATCACAAATTATATCAAATATAATTTCATGATAATTTCACAAACTCAATTTAATCATATCGTATATGATTATATACAGTTTTATAGCATGCAATATCATATCAAACTATGATTAAATTAACCATATAAATCCGATATGAGCTTTATACACGGCTCTGATACCACTGTAAGTAATCCAACAAGCATACAACGCACCGGAATTTAAAATTTTTGGATTACTAGAACCGCGGATCTATACAAAGTTGTCATATCGGATAAAGGACATAAGAGTCTCACCCTTGTCGCGTGTTTGAGCAGATTCCACGAAGCACTACGTCCAACGAATTCCGAGTCACGAGCAACACCTCCAAGGTCTTGCCTCTACGGTATCCACATGATTAATCGAACAAGGGACGTTCAAGAACAAGTTGCTAGACTTATTCTTGAACCAAAACCAAACTCCCGGTTCAAAACCGATTAACGGCAACCAATCAACAACCAAAAGAATCGACGGCGGCCGTGAAGAAAGGCTACGGCGCCTTGAAGATCTTTGGAGGAGAGGAGGCGGCCGAGAGTTGATGGAGTGGAGGCTAGGTTATATTATGAATTGTAGGATTACCTTAATCATAACCTTGTATATCATTATATCGGATTTAATTAAAGGCTTTCATAAAGCCTCATGGGCTCAAACCCATGATTTTAATTAAATCCTTATAATTATTTAATTAAGACTCTTCTTAATTAATTAATTCATCCAATGAATTTAATTCCCTTTATCGATTTAATCTTTTGTGCGACCCGATAGGATCTTGTAATGTTGGCAGTGACATAAAATCTCATTTTATGTCACAAGCAATGAGCGGTATCTAGCAACACATCAAGGCTACCCAAATTACAAGAATGTCATTGACTCGACATAACCTTAGAACTTGTGATAATATTAACCATGTAACTTAATCCCTTTGTCCATGTGTTTAGATTGAACACGAGTCATGGAATAGTCATACCCGTATTAAATTACAAACATTCACAAACTCCTATCTAATAGGGCATAGGGCTATAACCATGCACCATGCTCAAACAAACACATAAAACATGCTATAACAATTAAATGAATTAAATTCTAAACATTTTAAAATATAATTCCAATAAAACTGTAAAATAAATTTTATGAAATTATCGTACGCTCGGGACATCACATGTCACGGATCCTTAGCCCAAAACCACGGCCCACCACGCATGTGACTAGGGTTCAAAACCCTAGTCATCTCGGCGCCATCATGGACCGAATGTGGCTAAGGGTTCGAAACCCTAGCCTCTTCACATGCGGCGGCCGTGAGCCATGCAAACCCTAGGGTTCGAAACTCTAGTCCAACGGCGGTGGCTCGGCTTATGCACGATTCATGACGGTGGCGGTTCGACCATCTGGAGCCAAGGGGTTCGAAAAACCCTAGCTCTCACGTGGAGGTAGCCGCCAACCATCTAATCGAGCCAAAAGTTCTAAACCCTAGCCATGTTTCGACACCTCCATGCACAACCATGAGCCACAACGGCTAGACCATCTCGAGCCACGGAAAAACCCTAGCCCTCATGTGGCAGCCGTGGGTCATTTGTGATGGTGGTGGCCGAATCATCATGTGCCAAGGTTCGATTTTCCTTCTTGTATCATATACAATAATTCGCCAATTTATATCAAATACAATTATACGATAATTTCACAAACTCAATTTATTCCATATCATATATGAATATACAGTTTTAAAGCATGCAATACAAATCAAAATATGATTAAACGATTAACCACATAATTCTGATATGAGCTTTGTACACGGCTCTGATACCACTGTAAGGAATCCAACACACAAGTGCGCATCGGAAATAAAAATTTGGATTCCTAACCGAGGACCTATACAGAGTATTCATATCGGAATGATTAAAAGAGTCTCACCCTTATAGCGTGTTTGATGCAGAAACGATGCCAAATCACGAGTCACGAGCAACACCTCCAAGATCTTGCCTCTACGGTATCCACACGATCAAATCGAACAAGGGGCGTTCAAGAACAAGTTGCTAGACTTATTCTTGAACCAAAGCTGAACTCACGGTTCAAAACCGATCAATGGCGGTCGTTCCTTCCACCACTATTCACGGCGGCTGCGTGAAGATGGAGGAGGAGAGGAGGCGGCGGCCGAGAGCTCAATGGAGTAGGATTAGGTTTTGTGATGTCTTGGATTAATTCTTAATTAACCTTGATATCATTTATATATTAGATTTAATTAAAGGTTCAAGACTTTCTTAAAGCTTCATGGGCCCAAACCCATGATTTAATTAAATCCTTATAATCATGTAATTAAGACTCTTCTTACTTAATTAATTCCTCCAATGAATTTAATTCCCTTATCGATTTAATCTTTTGTGCGACCCGATAGGATCTTGTAATGTTGGCAGTGACATAAAATCTCATTTTATGTCACAAGCAATGAGCGGTATCTAGCAACACATCAAGGCTACCCAAATTACAAGAATGTCATTGACTCGACATAACCTTATAACTTGTGATAATATTAACCATGTAACTTAATCCCTTTGTCCATGTATTTAGATTGAACACGAGTCATGGAATAGTCATACTCGTATATTCAATCTCTATTTCTTGATCCCCAAGTAGAACTAGAATAAACGAATAAGCTCGATATCACATATCGACTCATTCGAGCACGACCATGCATTTTAGTCTTACTTGATCAAGGGCCCAAACACTTCTCCTGTTATATAGGAGGGACAAATCCTATCTTGATCAATCAACATCCCTCTACATAATTCGTAGTGTATCCAATAGTTGCCTTTATAGTTTACCCTGTTACAGGTAACGTTTGACAATATCAAGATACATAACTCCTTATGTTGGGATCTCTGATGATCTCAAGTCGTAAGGATTACACACATTATTATCACTATGAGAATTGCTTATGACACTCATATAACTATCCATGTAGCATTCTGTAAGGACCCTAGTTCCTTAAGTGCGGATTAAAGGCATAATTAGAGCTAACATACATCATCAGATTATAAATGTTCGTGTTGAGACTATGAGCCTTAAGAATTACATGCCAAGTCAAGGACTATCAATGGATTAATTACATTCCCAATCAAAAATTGAATGTTATCAACTATAGCTTTACACTACTCCTAGAGTAGATACTATACAAAAGTAATCCTGTCCTTCTTTTCTCAAAAGTATTCTTCACAAGCTCACCACCTCAACCCGCTTTAGCCCCTTTTTCATCATGCCAAAAAGTACCTACAAGGAAAACCCCCAAACATGAGCAATAATATTATTCATATCCAACACAATATGAATATAAGGCGTAAATGCATAAATCATAATAAAACACTTCCTGTTTTTCCCATGCATTTTAAACGCTTCTTGTTTGGTTGTCCCTGTACCATAACTCATGAGTATAATCAAATAGATTATTTAATGGTCCACACATGTCATGACATAATACCATTTCATCATCACCAATTACCAATCACCAATCCCTAGTCTGTTCATCACAATGTATTTTAATGCCCCTCGCTTTTCATATCGGCGGCATAGAATAACCTCGCTTCAATGGGCATGCGGCGCTCCCACCCCTCACTTCGCATTGAGCGGCAAATATTCTTTCCTCGCCTCATATGATAACCACGCTTAAATGTGACATGCGGCGCTCCCACCCCTCGCTTCACATTTAGAGGCAACAAATCAAATAGCGGCAAGCATTAAAATCATCAAGGGATGACCACGACTCATGGGATGTGCACCAATAACCATCATATGCATATACAATCATCATGCATGATTCAACATGTATTTGCATCCATAATGCATAATTCCATATATACTCGCATCCACAATGCATAAACAATGAGTATATTAGATACATGTACCGTTGGGTGCCCGTACGTCCTCTACGTACCTTTCCAAAAGTGGAATTTGATATGGCTTCACTTCCTTGGTTGCGTCGCCACCTGGGATGGTTCTACACAATCACACAACCCCATATTAGAAGCCAAATAATAATCAAATACGAAAAATTCATCAAAAGAAACCATTTTCCAAAACTCTGCTGCTGGCGATCGATCGCTTCGCTGAGGCGATCGATCGCCTCAATTTTTGCTTCGCGGCGATCGATCACGCCATACATGGCGATCGATCGCCTACCTTACGTTTTGGACACTGCCCCTCGGTGATCGATCGCGCCATTTCAGGCGATCGATCGCCTACCCTGCGATTTTGATACTGCCTGTTGGCGATCGATCGCGCCATTTCAGGCGATCGATCGCCCCATACAGACTCGCGATTTCCACCATTAATGCACACCAAAACCATCCCAAACCATATCAATACTCCTACCAGCAACCCAACAACATAAGAACACAATAAACCAACAAAATACACCTCAAGCAACACAAAAATCCAACACCCAACCAAAAATGATACCAACCCAAAATAACCCATTTCAAAAACCCTTCAAAACCATTTCAAACTCAATCCAAACACACTAAAAACAATAGGGAGGTATCTATACCTCTTGGGGACTCCAAATCTCCCAACAAACTCCACAAATCAAACTTTTGAAAGGATTTCTCTTCACTTCTTTGCCCAAAATCGAAAATGAAGGGGGAAAAGGGTTTGGGTGGTTGATTTGGGGGAAAGTTAAAAGTGATGGTATGGTGGGGGGTTTGGGGTGTAATAAATGGGTCATTAAAAAAAATCAATTGCACTCCACAATTACCATTGTAAGGACCCTAGTTCCTTAAGTGCGGATTAAGGCGTAAATAAAAATTTCCATGCATAACAGAGTATAAAGGTTGTGTTGATTCCCTGAGCTATTAAATTACAGTGCCAAAATGAAGTTCCAAAAGGGATTTGTTACATTCTCAACCAATGAATGCTAATCCTATAGCCTTACACTACTCCTAGAGTAGAGACTATACAAAAATTAAGCCTGCTATGCCAAAAGCACTCCTCACTGGCTCACTGCATCAACTCGCCTTAGCCCATCCGCCCAAAAGTACCTACAGGAACAACCCCAAACCATGAGCATGTATATAAATCATATTCGCAATAGTATGATCATAATTCAATGCATAAACCATAAATGGAAATCACTTCCTGTACTTAACACACACAAAAGCTCCCTTGGTTGTCCCTGTACCATAATCACAATTAATTGATTATAACACCAATAATATATGTCATGACATGCATCCGTTCCATGTATACCAATGGCCAATCCCAGTCTTATTATATCAGTGGCATAATACCCCTCGTGTTACATGACAGCGGTATTAATACCCCTCACTTCGACATATTAGCGGTATAATATCCCTCGCATCAACATGACAGCGGCATGATCCTTCGCTTCGACATGCTTGCGGCAAATATTCTTCATCTCTAAATATGACAGTGGCAAGTATTCTATCATCGCCTCGACATGAAGGCGGCAAGTATTCTTCATCACTGTGATATAACCTCGACTCACAATTTCATGAAACCATAATGCATGTTCCAACAATATATGCAACCATAATGCATAAATAAGACCACATGTGCAACCATAATGCATAGCCAATTCAAAGCGTAATAAATACGTTTTACCGTCCGATGCTCGTACGTCTCACTACGTACCTTAGTTCCAAAAGTGGAGATGTCGTGGAACTTTATCTCCTTTGATGTGTGGCTACCTGGGATGGTTCTACACAATCACATGAATCCATATTAGAAGCCAATAAGTGAACCATTACCAAAAATAACATCATTTAAAACAAAATCTCAAAATCCATTTTTCATGCCTTGCGATCGATCGCCATCCAAGCCCCGATCGATCGCCAAGTTCAGAAAAATAGGCATTCAAGTACTGCCTCCACCGATCGATCGAGCCATTTTACCGATCGATCGAGACGTCACACCGATCGATCGGGACAAATGACCGATCGATCGGTAAGCTCATTTCACGCCTTGTTCAGGCTCTGCCTTGCTCGATCGATCGGACCCATTTTCCGATCGATCGAGAAGCCCTGTTTCTGCGAGAAACTTCCATGTATGAGCTTCCAACAACACCTACACTTAAGTACTGTGATATCCCCGAAATGATTATGTGATTTTAATCATTTAAGTTATATTGTGATGTTAATGTGTTAATTCATGGGATTGGATGAATTATATTGGGGAGAATTACTTCAGGGTGCATGTAACATGTATTGGGTTTTTGGGGTGTGTATTGTTGTTTTGGTAAAGCATGCAAAAAGGGTAATTGAAGTATTTTGTTGAGAAAATACTATAAATATCATGTGGGGATATTTTAAGTACATCGTGCCAAATCGGGACCAAAACATAACACATCAAACCACCCAACACTTAACCACCCCCCCCCAACCCATACTTTGACTCAGCATGAGCTGGCCATGCTTCCACTTGGCTCAATAATTTAACACCTTTCCAGCACTCCAAATTTCGAACCTCCTCTTCCAAAATACCATCCAGCAGCTGCTAAGCAATTTTAGGAGGAGCCCTTCCATTTCCATCGCCTGGAAATCCTTCAAAAATCGGGGCAAAGTAGGGTGAGGAACTACCCTGTTTCTTTCTGGAAAAACTGGTTTGGTTCTACTTTTGAGCATGGTGAAAAACGGCATGTTAGCATATGTTTCTTGAAACCTGTGATTTAAATGCTTACATGGTGTTTTTATGAGTCTCTCTGTAATTTTCCTTAAGCATGATGTATGTTTTATGTGGAAGATTTAAGCTTGTGAAAAGTAGTGCTCAAAAATCTGGGTAGAGATTTACTCTGTTTTTCTGGAAAACGTGGGTTAGGAGTGTTTTTGAGGAGGTGTTATCATGCATGATAAGCTTATATATTGGAGAAACTTTGATGTAAAAACATGCTTGGTAGTTTTGTGAAACCCATGGCATGTTTAGTTGAGCAAGGTTTATGTTATATGTGTTAGTTTTAATAGCATGAAAAGAGGTGCTCAAGAATTCTGGAAATGAAAATGTGCCCTGTTTCCAGAAAAAGTTGATCCAGTACTTGTTTTAATGATCGATGTTTATGCATGTAGGTTTATGCTAAGGGTGTATATTTGGTTTGAATACACTCAGGGTAGTGTAGTTCAAATGCTAGCATGATGGTCTTGGTATGTATATTGTCCTACATGTTAGATTTAAGGGTATGATTATCGGTGTTAAGCAATTCTGGAAAATCGCCGAAGGAACAAGGTTGGCGATCGATCGCCAAGGAGGCAGGATCGATCGCGACGTTCCAGTAAGTTTTGGCGATCGATCGCCAATATAGTGGCGATCGATCGCGGATTGAATTTTTCTGGTATGCGAGGCAGTAGCATCTCGCGATCGATCGGGGCTCATGGGCGATCGATCGCGAGATGATATTAAAGGATTTGTTTGGTTTTTTATTTGGTTTTGCTTCCGGATTATTATGAGGTGCCTAATATTGTGTTGTGTGGCTATGTAGAACCATCCCAGGTGCCAGCACAACCGAGGAGATAAAGTCGATTGACTCCTCTATCTTTTGAAAGGTACGTAAGCGACGTACGGGCATCCCAACGGTAACATGTACTTTATGTTTGTCTTTATGACACATGATGAATGCAATGTGGTGCATTAAGATTATGATACATGTTTTTATGCATTGTTTTTGCATATGTATGTTGTGAAATATAAGAGGTGTATTTCACGAGTCAAAGTTATCTTAGTAAGGATTTTAATGGCTTACGCTAAAGTCCATTGGAAGCGATGAAGAATTCCGCTTACATGGAGTAGCAACGCTAAAGTCCATTGGAAGCGATGAAGAATTCCGCTTACATGGAGTAGCAACGCTAAAGTCCATTGGAAGCGATGAAGAATTCCGCTTACATGGAGTAGCAAGAAGCATTAAAATGTACTATTGATAAGGGCTCAGGATGAAATAAGGATTTAAGGGAAAAGGAATGTCATGACATTGCATATCCATACATTCATATAATGTGTTTCTATTATGAATTATGGTACAGGGACAACCAATGGGCGATATAAATGCTGGAAATACAGGAAGGACTTGTGTTTAAGATTTGCATTTATGCCTTACTTTCATATTATGTTAAATATGAATTGTGTTATGCTCATGTGTTGGGGGTTGTCTTTGTAGGTGCTTTTGTTGACGAGAACCAGGGCCGGGGTTGATATGCTGAGCTGTAAGGAGTGCTACAGGATTAGCATGTTAGAGTTTTTGTATAGCTTCTACTGAGTAGAGTAAGACTATGATGTAGTACCTTTGTAGGATGTACGTCTTTCCTTTTGGAACATTTTGGTACTGTAATCTCTAAAGCTCAGGTTAATCAACACGGCACATTACTCTGATATAATCGCATGTATGTTTAGTTCTCTAAATTGCACCTTAATATCTTGATGTGATAACGGGGTCTCACATTTAGTGGTATCAGAGCAAGGTTAGATAACCAGGGAAGAGTGAAGGGTAGCCTTTAGAGACAAGTCGGCTAGGTATTCATTTAGGCATGCTTATGCATGTGATGCATATGGTTGTATACGTGTTATACTAACATGCTTTGAATATTTTACTCTTGTTATCTAACGGCTTATATTATGAACTGCTTTTGGTATTGTTGTTAACTATTGTGTTGCAGCATGGCGGACCTCAATGAAGAGGTAGGAGATATGGATAGTAGACATGCCAGTATTGCTCAGCCGAACCCCTTACCACCACCTGCTGTGGGCGTGGAGCCCAGTGTACAGATATTACTGCCAGGGGAGCTCAGTTTGAAGCAGTTTCTGAGTTTCCATCCGCCCATGTTTGAGGGGACTGAGTCTGGTGAAGTAGCTGAGGAATGGTTGGAACGTATAGAGCAGATACTTGTGACTGCACCTTGTGCACTCACGGCATGGCTGAGGTTAGCAGAGTTTCAGCTGGCTAAGAAGCCTGCTATGTGGTGGAAGACCACCGTGATGGAGCTGAGAGCTCTAGGTATGGCAGTTGACTGGACTGTATTCCGGACCCGGTTCCTTAACCGGTATTTCTCTGCGGCTGCCAGACAATTGAAGGAAGATGAGTTCAACAGTTTGAAGCAGGGTAGCATGTCCGTAGCAGACTACGCTATGCAGTATTCCTCACTGCTGAGGTATGTACCTCATATTGCTGTCAGCAGCCATGCCAAGATGAGGAACTTTCTGAAAGGTCTGAGGCCGGAGCTATTCGATAGGGTTATCTCTAACAACCCCAGCTCGTTTGACGACGCCCTGACACGGGCAGAGTTGGCAGAGATTGCCGTAGACGCATACAAGGATGCTGTACCCCCTTTTGTACCATCACAGAGGCCTACTACTGATAGTCTGAAGCCACGAGGGGATCAGTTTAAGGCTCGTGGGGCCTCATCATCTTCCAGGTTTAGTGGGAAGAAGTCTCATGGACAGAAACAGAACACCCGGGGGCATCCACAGGGAAACAGGACAGAGGTAACCAGGTGTACCAACTGCGGAGGATGGCATTTGTTACGTGACTGTCGAGGTTGCTATATCTGTGGCAAGATGGGCCACATAGCTCGGGGTTGCCCCAATCGGGCAGTTCAGACGGATTCAGGGCCGAATAGGCCAAGGTTTGATGCTGGGAGGGCACCACAGAGGCAGCAGTTTGCACCACGACCCCTGGGAGGTCAGACGACAGGACCGCCGCAGGGACAGGTGTATGCACTGACCAGGGAGCAGGCCGAGGCAGCCCCAGAGGAGGTCATTGCTGGTACGTGTCATTTACTTACGTACCCTGCACTTATATTGATAGATACAGGTGCTTCCCATTCCTTTGTATCTACTGCCTTTGTGGAAGGACACCATTTGTGCTCGTCTCTGTTACCCACGCCTCTCATGGTCTCGACACCCACGGGGAAGCATGTGATTGCGGATCGACAGTTATCAGATTGCCTCATTTATTTTGAGGGCAATGATCTGAGGGCCGATTTGATTCAGTTAGAGATGGCAGACTTTGACTGCATTATCGGCATTGATGTGTTGAGCAGATACCGAGCTATGGTAGATTGCCAAAAGAGGATGGTTCGTTTTCTGTCTGATCAGGGGTTCCAGTGGACTTTTTATGGGGACGGCTCTCGTCCAAGGATACCAGTAATCTCGGCGGTTAAGATGTCGCGGTTATTGGAACGTGGTCATACTGGGTACCTTATTTATGCTATGAATGCTTCAGAGGAGAAGGAAGTGAGAGCCGAGGACATTCCAGTTGTGGCGGAGTTCAGTGATGTGTTTCCAGATGAGATTCCGGGATTTCCGCCAGTCAGGGATGTGGAGTTTGCTATTGAGCTGCTGCCAGGGACATCAGCCATTTCTCGTGCCCCATACAGGATGGCACCGGCAGAGCTGAGGGAGCTGAAGGTACAGTTACAGGAGCTCCTCGACAAGGGATACATCCGCCCTAGTGTATCGCCTTGGGGTGCGCCAGTCTTGTTTGTGAAAAAGAAGGATGGATCAATGCGTCTGTGCATTGACTACAGGCAACTGAACAAGGCTACAGTGAAGAACAGATATCCGCTTCCGAGGATTGATGATCTGTTCGACCAACTTCAGGGTACGGAGGTGTACTCCAAGATAGATTTGAGGTCAGGCTATCACCAGGTACGGGTTAGAGCTGGTGATGTTCAAAAGACGGCTTTTAGAACTCGGTATGGGCACTATGAGTTCTTGGTGATGCCGTTCGGTGTGACAAATGCACCTGCAGTCTTTATGAGCCTGATGAACAGAGTATTTCAGGAGTACCTCGATCAGTTTGTGATCGTGTTTATTGATGACATCCTAGTCTATTCGAGGAATGAGGAGGATCATGCCGATCATCTGAGGATAGTACTCCAGATCCTCAGAGATCATCAGTTATACGCCAAACTCAGCAAGTGTGAGTTTTGGCTGAACAGTGTTGCATTTTTGGGCCATATCATATCCCGAGAGGGGATATCAGTAGACCCGAGGAAGATAGAGGCAGTTATGGATTGGTCTACCCCTACTTCAGTCAGTGAGATTCGAAGTTTTCTTGGTCTGGCTGGCTATTATCGACGTTTCGTCGAGGGTTTCTCAAAGATCGCCAAGCCACTTACCCAGCTGACTCAGAAGGGAGTCCCATTTTGTTGGTCAGAGGCTTGTGAGCAGAGTTTCCGGGAATTAAAGCACAGACTGACTACTGCGCCAGTTCTAGTGATACCCAAGGAGAACAAAGGATTTGTTCTTTATACCGATGCATCTCTACAGGGATTAGGGTGCGTGCTGATGCAGGACAAACATGTAGTGGCTTACGCTTCGAGACAGTTGAAGCCACATGAGACGAGGTATCCAGTCCATGATCTGGAGTTGGCAGCTATAGTGTTCGCCTTGAAGATATGGCGACACTACTTATACGGTACCTCATTTACCATCTTCACTGATCACAAGAGCCTGAAATTCTTGTTTACACAGGCTGAGCTGAACATGAGGCAGAGGAGATGGATGGACCTGCTGAAGGACTACGATTGTGAAATCGAATATCACCCGGGAAAAGCAAATTTGACAGCCGACGCTTTGAGTCGGAAGGTGAGGAGCACAGCAGAGGATGCTATGTCTCTGTCAGCTATGTTTGGCTCCTACTGCCAATTGGGATTCGATTATGATGTATCTTCTTCACCAGTACAGGTTTTGACCTTGCTAGCTGAGCCTGTTATATTTGATCACATCAGGAAGGCTCAGGGGACCGATGTAGAGGTTCAGAGATGGATGTTAGTGGTTCATTCAGGACAGCCATCGAGATTCAGAGTGGCTGATGACGGTTCTCTGAGGCTCGGCGACAGATGGGTGGTTCCAGATACACCCGAGTTACGCCAAGGTATATTACAGCGAGCTCATTGCAGCAGGATGAGTATCCATCCAGGTGGGAAAAAGATGTATAAGGATCTACGCAGCCAGTTCTGGTGGAGGCGTATGAAACAGGATGTCACCTCTTTTGTCAAGCGTTGTTTGATTTGTCAGCAAGTAAAAGCTGAGAGACAAAGGCCTGGAGGTGAACTAAGAAGTTTAGAAGTACCCGAGTGGAAGTGGCAGCACGTATCTATGGATTTCGTGACCCACTTGCCGAGGACTGTTTCGGGTTTTGATGCCATCTGGGTAGTCGTGGACAGGTTGACTAAGAGTGCTCATTTCATTCCCTACTGTATGACCTTCACGCATTTAAGAATGGCGCAGTTATATGTCAAAGATGTGGTGAGACTGCACGGGATCCCTGTTTCGATTGTGTCAGATCGAGATCCGCGGTTTACATCTCACTTTTGGGAGGGTCTGCAGACAGCTCTAGGTACAGAGTTGAGGTTGAGCACAGCCTATCATCCCCAGACGGACGGACAGACCGAGCGTACGATACAGACGCTCGAAGATATGTTGAGGGCTTGTGTGCTGGAGTTCGACACTTCGTGGCAGGACTCGATAGCCTTGGTGGAATTTTCTTACAACAACAGCTACCAGGCAAGTATTCAGATGGCTCCTTTCGAGGCCCTCTATGGTAGGCGTTGTAGGTCACCCTTGTGTTGGGATGACATGGACCGTAAGTCGGTTGGAGGACCTGAGTTGATTCAGGAAATGGAAGAGAAAGTTAAGGTTATCAGAACAAAGATGAAGGCAGCTCAGGATAGACAGGCAGCATATGCCAATCAGCGGCGTAGACCGTTGGAGTTTCAGTTAGGCGACAGAGTGTTTTTAAAGATCTCACCCTTCAGAGGCGTAGTACGGTTTGGGATGCGAGGGAAGTTATCCCCGAGGTATGTAGGGCCGTATGAGATCTTACAGCGTATTGGTACTCTGGCGTACCGGTTGGCTTTACCCGCCCTCTCTGTCTGGCATACACGACGTTTTTCATGTGTCTATGCTGAGGAAGTATGAGCCAGATCCCTCACATGTGTTGCAGCCTTCAGAGGTTCAGATTGAGTCCGATATTTCTTATGTGGAGCGGCCTATCAGGATTTTGGATAGAGCAGACCGCAGACTTCGGAACAAGGTTATTCCTATGATCAAGGTACAGTGGGATCGTAGGGGTGTCGAGGAGGCCACGTGGGAGACAGAGCGACACATGGTGCAGTACTATCCAGAACTGTTTTCTGGTATGCGTTTATTTACTGTTTTATTTCTGGATAGTAGCATGTTTGATTTCGGGACGAAATCCTATAAGTAGGGGAGTATTGTGATATCCCCGAAATGATTATGTGATTTTAATCATTTAAGTTATATTGTGATGTTAATGTGTTAATTCATGGGATTGGATGAATTATATTGGGGGAGAATTACTTCAGGGTGCATGTAACATGTATTGGGTTTTTGGGGTGTGTATTGTTGTTTTGGTAAAGCATGCAAAAAGGGTAATTGAAGTATTTTGTTGAGAAAATACTATAAATATCATGTGGGGATATTTTAAGTACATCGTGCCAAATCGGGACCAAAACATAACACATCAAACCACCCAACACTTAACCACCCCCCCCAACCCATACTTTGACTCAGCATGAGCTGGCCATGCTTCCACTTGGCTCAATAATTTAACACCTTTCCAGCACTCCAAATTTCGAACCTCCTCTTCCAAAATACCATCCAGCAGCTGCTAAGCAATTTTAGGAGGAGCCCTTCCATTTCCATCGCCTGGAAATCCTTCAAAAATCGGGGCAAAGTAGGGTGAGGAACTACCCTGTTTCTTTCTGGAAAAAACTGGTTTGGTTCTACTTTTGAGCATGGTGAAAAACGGCATGTTAGCATATGTTTCTTGAAACCTGTGATTTAAATGCTTACATGGTGTTTTTATGAGTCTCTCTGTAATTTTCCTTAAGCATGATGTATGTTTTATGTGGAAGATTTAAGCTTGTGAAAAGTAGTGCTCAAAAATCTGGGTAGAGATTTACTCTGTTTTTCTGGAAAACGTGGGTTAGGAGTGTTTTTGAGGAGGTGTTATCATGCATGATAAGCTTATATATTGGAGAAACTTTGATGTAAAAACATGCTTGGTAGTTTTGTGAAACCCATGGCATGTTTAGTTGAGCAAGGTTTATGTTATATGTGTTAGTTTTAATAGCATGAAAAGAGGTGCTCAAGAATTCTGGAAATGAAAATGTGCCCTGTTTCCAGAAAAAGTTGATCCAGTACTTGTTTTAATGATCGATGTTTATGCATGTAGGTTTATGCTAAGGGTGTATATTTGGTTTGAATACACTCAGGGTAGTGTAGTTCAAATGCTAGCATGATGGTCTTGGTATGTATATTGTCCTACATGTTAGATTTAAGGGTATGATTATCGGTGTTAAGCAATTCTGGAAAATCGCCGAAGGAACAAGGTTGGCGATCGATCGCCAAGGAGGCAGGATCGATCGCGACGTTCCAGTAAGTTTTGGCGATCGATCGCCAATATAGTGGCGATCGATCGCGGATTGAATTTTTCTGGTATGCGAGGCAGTAGCATCTCGCGATCGATCGGGGCTCATGGGCGATCGATCGCGAGATGATATTAAAGGATTTGTGTGGGTTTTTATTGGTTTTGCGTTCCGGGATTTATCTATGAGGTGCCTAATTTGTGTTGTGTGGCTATGTAGAACCATCCCAGGTGCCAGCACAACCGAGGAGATAAAGTCGATGACTCCTCTCTATCTTTGAACGGTACGTAAGGCGACGTACGGGCATCCCAACGGGTAACATGTATTTATGTTTGTCTTTATGGACACATGATGACTGCAAGTGTGGTGCATAAGATTAGATACATGTTTTTTATGCCATTGTTTTTGCATATTTGTATGTTGTGAAATATAAGAGGTGTATTGTATTTCCACGAGTCAAAGTTTATCTTAGTAAGGATTTTAATGGCTTACGCTAAAGTCCATTGGAAGCGATGAAGAATTCCGCTTACATGGAGTAGCAACGCTAAAGTCCATTGGACGAGTGAAGAATTCCGCTTACATGGCCAGTAAGCACGCATTAAAGTCCATTGGAAGCGATGAAGAATTAGCTA